>CM051835.1:16042500-17242500 GCA_028451465.1 Erethizon dorsatum
CAGCCCGAACGTGATTGTAAGTCATCTAATGGCATCTCATTAGGACCTGAATTCTAGTTGCCAGCATGAGGAAACTTCCTTTCTCAACACACTCAGTGAGCATTTATTGTGCAATTATAGTCCCAGACAAATTATCTTGGAATTCTGGGGAACCAGATGCTGAATCCTAGTTCCATGACTCTGCAGCCAGTAATGTATATTTTAGCCTCTTTGGGAAGGCGCATGACCCGTGCTCCTGTTTACTTCCACAGTTTCGCATTTTCTCATACATGCACACCCTTATTCATGTACACACACCCTTAATGAGTATGATCGCCCTCAGGTGTGTGTAAGGTGCTAGGATTACACAGGACGAAATGAGCATCTTTCTTATGGTAGAAGAGAGGTTAGTTACCCATCTTGGTGTGTATTTTCCAGAGCTTGAGCTCTTCTTTCTGGAAAACCTGATTTCTCTCAAGTGTGTTGGAGTTTGTGGTTTCTCATCTCTCCATTCGTTAACACGAGTCTCTCAGTTTCTAATCTTAGGAATTCCTCCAAACCTCTGGCATACCGATGACATTCTGTCTTATGTAATCATCCATCCTCCCTTTGGTGTCTTTCGCGGTGTTAATTCTATCAATTGTTCTGGAGTTTCCTTTGGATGCTCATCCTTAGTGGAAGTTGATGCTCTCCCTTCGCCTATTTTTATTTCCATCTAGTTTTTTTATAGTTTTCTCTACCAGGTCCCATTCATTCTCACATCAGATCTTGTACTGGCGTCTTATAGCTCCCACGGCGTGGTGTTTTCACAGTTCCTGCAAACACAGGTAGTGAGCCAGGATTCCCACCAGACTCTCGCAGTTAAATCGAGAGGTCGGGAAGTGCCTTCCATACCTGCAGTTCAGCATAACTGTCCTGGCGCTGGTCCTTCCTGCACAAGGGTGTCGATCTCTGTTACCCACAGACTCTAGACCTGGGTGCTGTCAAATCCAAGGTACCATGCTCCTTGCTGTTAACTGTGAATTAAGTCTTTCTGTTTGCTTGTTTCTGGTCCAGAAAAATGCTCCCTCTTGCTTCCATTAATTTTAATTTTAAAAATGTTATCAGTTGTGTTTGTAGTGAGGGGCATTCCTAAAAAGCATGAACTCCCAATGCCATTTTGCCCAGAAGCCTTAGGATTTCTTTCTTTAATTAGATCATCCATTAGATGTGAATGACTACAACGGGTTCTTTCTCTGTGTTTTAAAAGTTCCTGTGTTTCTGATAAAAATAATCTGTAATTAATTTATGCAGTTCAGTGAATGTTTAACAGCAGGACTAAAACACTTTCAAATCACACTTGGTGCTAGCCAGCTCAAGGACCGGACAGATGCCAAAATATTTTTCATTTGTGTTTTGGTATTTCATATTTGCTAAATATGAGCTATTATGTGATATATTTACATATATATGATGAACATGAATCAAAACATTTTCCTTCTGATTTTCTTAATTGGTTGTGGAAGGAAAAATGTCTTTAATCTTGTTTGTAAATGATGTTTAATTTTCTTAGTGTTAATTGGTGGCAATGTGAAAGACTCTTGGTAAAAACACATACAGAAAGATCTTATTTACGGGTTTAATATCCTTAGTTAATGATCCTAGCACCTGGAGCTATTCTGCCGTGCAACTCGACTCAAGTGGTAATACTAGTAAGGTGAGTTGATATGTCTTGTAAATTATAAATATGCAAGTTCTAAGGAAAAAAATTGGGGGTGAATGAATTAATCAAATCAATCTTTAGCAAAACACTTTTATGCATAGCAATCAGATGTTTTTCATAAATGTGTCCCGTCAGGTTAATCTAGACTATTATGGAGGACAGACAAGCACGTGAAATCAATGGGAAGCGGTAACTACTTGGGAATTACTAGAATAAAATCAGCAGGGTTATGACAATCTTTTGTAATAAAAGGCTTAACATTTAAAAAAAAATTCAATTACACTTGAGAGACACAAATATCGTCCACCTGTCACACAAGCCCTCGTGTCAGATCCACAAGGTTAAAAAAGCCTTTACAAATTGTGTTTATACATGTATTCAAAATAAAGACAATAACCGTATGATTGAAATCACGGAGATTGTGACAAGTGCTCCTCTGATGAAAGGTTGATCTAGCTGCACGTGGTGCTTAGCAAGGGCTCAACAGGCAATCGCACGACAGTCTTTTTCCACACACTTCCACTTCAATGTCATAAACACACACCCATGCTTGTGTAGGGAACACGACATCAGGGAGGGACGGCTGAATTCTACCAAAGGCTTCCACATACTTAGATCACTTGATTTTGAAAATGTAGAAGGCATGGAAACATTATCCTTTCATTGTTAGAGTTCTTTCATAGAAATACAAGGAAAAACATACACTCCTGTCCCCGCTTTCCCTCCACACCTACTTTCTGCCCTTCTACAATCCACCCAGGATGGAGGAGGATATGGCTTTTGACCCCCTCAGGAAATTTGTCTATGCTTTGAAATAAGCAATGTGATTAGTCTTATCGTTATTTAGTTTTGCCAATTTAGATGTTATTGGTGTCCATAAAGCTACATGGACATTTTATTACCCAACTTCCTTGCTGCAGTGAAAACACTTTTATTAATTACTTATTGTTATGGAATTATTTTTTGTGGCTGCCACAAAAAAAAAAAAAAGAAAGAAAAGAGGAGAAGAAGGAAAAGAAAAATTAGAAAAGCAAAGAAACCAGAAAAAATTCAGCAACGAAATGTTCCACAAAGGATAGAACTGTACTGAGTGATATGTAAAATATGGCTAAAATTGTTTTGTCATTCATCACTATATCATAGTTACTGTCATGAAAGGTCTAATTAGCATAAAGAAGCAAAGGACGTGATGAAAAGATTACAGTCTAGTGGCTAGAGCTGTTTGGGAAAACATTTATTTCTAAAATAAATTTGGGGAGGGATAGATAATCTGGAGAGAATGATAGAAAGTTTCAAAATAATTAGTAAGTACTTTTTGAAAGTATGTAATTTCACAATGGAAGGCTATGCATTTGTAAGAAACATAAGAAAATAAAGTTACACTTGGTGTCCATTCACTTCTAAGTCGTAGTATCTACATTGAACAAGTGATTAATTTCTCTTTTAATTTGGACTTAACAGTGAGTCGAAAGCAGTGTTTTCAAACGTGAATTTGTGTCAGTGATGTCAGTGACCATTAATAAATGTTATTTGTGTCAAGTCGTAAATTCTTCCAGGTTCCTGTGTACGGGAGGTAGGAACAAGAAGCAAAAGTGTCTTGCATGGAATCTATCACACTGGAAGCAAAATTTGTACCAAATAGTGATTTTTAAATGTTATAAGTACTTTGAAAACTAATAAGACAAGAATTTTTAAAATCAGCAGAGTCCTTCTTTGGTAAAAAGCTAAAATGGTCAAGGAATCGGATATCAGAGCTAGAAGACTCCTCCAAGGTCTTCTAGCCTTTCGGTTCTCGCAGTGTGATCTGTGGACCCAGAAAGTTACTAGAGGAAAAAAAAAAAAGGGATAGAAAGTGAGGGTCATTTCTGGGCAAGGTAGTTAAAGAAAGGCTTCTTTTTATGCTTAAACTTATTTTTGTTTGTTATAAGATATTGCAGGCCTTTTAATATAAAAGAACATTTTTAATTTCTGAAAGAAGGTATTCCCCAAAGTATCACCTGTGTAAGTATATGCACTTGTGTATGGGGGATGAGTGCGAGTGTGTGTGTGTCTGAGTGTGTGTGTATCTCTGTAAATCAGTGTTCTATGGCAGACCCTTAAAAGTTCCATTCAGTTAACTCTCCCATCTTTCCCATCTTATAAAGGTTGAGTGTGCAACCCATGTTGTTGAGCTGTGCTGGTGCTGTGCTGGTCATGGAGCTCGGACTTCTGCACGCTGTTCTTCACGTCTCACCCACTTTACCGCAACACCAATAGTATTGTTTTTCGAGGACCTCATAGGACCATGGGATTTTAAATTTGAGCTTCAACATTCCATTTCTAGCCAACCGGTCCCTAAAATAGAAGACTTTCATTGTTGGCACCGAGGACTAGAAGAAGTGCAATATAGACTTTGTGTCCTTTAAGGCGCATCCTTTTAAAAGAGAGATTCAGAAAAGTCTAGAGTGGCGCCGTTCAGATGAGCTCAGAGGGTGATCTCAGATGCACTGCATCTGGGTGGGGTTTGAGATCCTGCATTTCTGCTGCTGCCTGGTTGGAACACAGTTCCGATTAGTGGGGGCTGGGCCATGGACTAATGGGACAAGTTTTCTGTGTGCCTGTGTAGGGAAGAGGGGAGGCTGTGGGTGCAGAGCCCAGGCCAAACTTTCTTGCTTTGTTTACTCACAGTTTTAACGAAGACAGGAGAAATAAAGACAGAAAATTGCAAATAAAATATTGGAATTGAACTTAAGCATCAATTCTAAATTATGGGACTCTATTTCTTTAGCCAGTTTCCCCCCAGATCTTCCATTTCATTCACCCTTTTTCATCTCTGAGACCAAAGAAAGGCCTCGCTCCGAGAGGTACCTTTTACACCTCCTTACATCTCTTTTCTTGAGCCTCAGCTTTCTGATCGATTCAGTTGGGGATAAGAAATATGACCCCATAAAATGAGAAATGACATCAACTTAAGACCATTCTCTCATTCTTTCTCTTTGTTTCTGGAAAGGAATTAATGAATGGAATTCTAGGCTAGAATGTGTGATATATTTCTTGGATGCTAGAAAAATCTATAATTCCAGCACTGCTGTTTTGTCTCCATTGTCACTAAGACAGACACTTTCTGACAGGGCCCCTCTCTCTCCATGGCTTCTTTTGTGGGGGGACAAAGTAGATACATATGGCAGTAGGCAGGAGTGTTTTGCCGTGAAACAAAAAGTTTTATTCTTTTTTTTCAGTTGCTCATGGCTATTTTTAATTAAAGATACTTATTTCTGCCATACAATAAGGTATTTTCTAGACAAAAGCTTTATGTGGACTGTGAAGGAATAAGTTTCCCACCACTGTGTCAGGGCTTAACTACTCCCTACAGACAAGGAAGGCTCCAGAGAGAACAGAAAACAATGTCACAGAGCTACTACAGTGTTGCAGAAATGCTTGCATTCTGAGATACACACATCCCATTTGCTGAAATTCCTTGGGAGCAAGGCTAGTTTCACAAAGAAGGAAGACAGGACATGCCCATGAGTTCTGCTTTTCACTGAAAAGCAATGTGTTTGCCTTTGTTGCAATGAGGTCCCCCCTAGTAGATAGTGACCTGGAACAGCAAAGCCTCTGCCTGCATTTGTGCATAAAGGAAGACACCAGTGTGGACAGGTGATGGGGAGCTTCCTCCTGATTCCACCATCCAACGGCTGTGACAACTGAAAGGCCTTCAACTCAGTTTTCACATCCACAAAGTGGACATGGTAATGAGCATCCTTGCCTTTTGACTTCAAGTGAAAATTAAAAATAATACGTGTCGAACACTCTTACTTGAGAAGTATTAAGGAAATAGCTGCAATTGCATTTTGGTATGTTTATGTCATTGCTCATGTTCCATTGTCACTTATTTTATTATTTTCTTTCCAAGTCCTTCCCCGGGCATTAGGGTTGAGCCTTCCCACTGCCTCAGTCTCTCCCTGTGGTACTCATGGTTCCACTGCTTGTCTCACCACCCCCGCCTCTACTTCCTCCTCCATCTGCTGCCACATTGTTCAATTCTGTTGTGTGTTCAGCGCCACAAAACTGGCAGGTAAACACGTCCCATCGGACATTCCAGGTATGGAGCCGAGGCACTCAGCCAACTCATAATTACTTTCTAGAAAGTTATTTTTTAAGTGCTAATGTAGCACATCCTAAATCCTACACACGTTGGCCGCAGGATTAGCTGGAAAGTGCCAAAGTATTTTCCGTTACTGCTGTGCTTTTTATAACCTTGAACAAGTCATTTTCACTCTTCTCTTCTCACTTTCCTAATGGAAAGATTAGGGAGATAGCATCGGTAAGGTGCTATCTAAATATGAAATGAGGTATAAAGGAAATAAACATCGTACTGCACCTGTCAGAGCTGATGATCCTCTCAACAATGTGTTTTTCTGTGACCTTCAGTGTCCTAGGAGTGGTCCAGGAAGCAGTAAGAGAAGTGAAGATCTGTTCAATTCTCTGGTCTGCCTAGCATTCCTGCCCGGCTCATTTTGCTGCAGGCTGATTTTTTACCACTTATTCAATGAATATTCCTGGAGCACCTACTAAGTGTCAAACGATCAAGTGAGGAGCTGAGGATTTGGAAATGTTTAGAAATGAAAAGCAGTGCCTGTCCTGAGAAGACTGCCCGCTTGTAGGGGGAGAGATTGAATAACAAGCCTTGTAGTCTATGTAGCACAGAGGCGAGCAAAGGGCGCTACAGAGATACAAGTCACAGCGGTATGGCACCAAACTCAGTTCGGAGGGAGGGTGACTGAATTTGGGCCTTGAAAGCTGAGTTGGGTAGCTGAGGAGAGAACAGCTGTAGGAGGCAAGAGGAAGAGCGAAGATGGGGGCACTGTAGGGAGTGCTCATTTGAGTTGGTTGTGGGCTGCAAGGTGGGGTGACGGTGGAAAGGCACGCCATTGACAGGGCTGCAAGGCTAAGGAGAAGGCTCAGTAGTGTGTGGAGAGGTTAGGATGCCGTGGGACACAGGTTGTGTTTTTCCTCTGAAAACAGTAAAATTTTAACCCGGAGCCTTGTCTGATCAGACAGATGGCTCTGGCCTTACAAATCTTTGCCTTCCTTTTGTGGTTTACTAGTTGTGTTCTTATTGTGGCTGGCGAGGTGTATTCCTAGCCTCTCACCTGTACCCTCCAGTGGCATTGTTAGCATGTAGCTACATGCAGTTTTTACATGTAACTTCAAATTAATTAAAATAAAGTAACAATGTAAAAATGTACTTCCTCCTGCTCCCTAATCGACCTAATTGCATCAACCTCCACATTTTAAGGGCTCAGTAATGACATTTAGAGGGGCACTCTGAGGGGCAGCACAGAGGCAGAACATTTCCATCAGCCCAGAAAGTTCTATAGGACAACGCTACAACTTTCTACTTCTGCACTGCAATTATCTGGTTGTCCAACTGTCCAGGAAGGCTGCACGATACAGCGATAACTGTCTTAAATCCAGTTACCTACATTCAAATCCTACCTTTGTCATCTCTAGAAGTTTCTGACCTTGGACAAATTGTCTAACAACTCTGAGCTCCAGGTTCCTAGTAATGGAGCCTATTGGTGTTGAGGCTTAAATGAATTAAAATGTGTGAAGAGTGTAGAATGATGCTCATTAAATGGTAAGTACTAGATAAATGTTAATTGCTAGTAACAGTATCAGAAAGCCTGACCCTTGCTTCCCTGTACATTTCCAGTCTATTCCTTAGTTTTTTTCCTCAAATGCTGCATTCAATATTGTCCTCCAGAACCCCAACCTGATAATAACCTTATTATGGGCTCTTTCTTGAGCTTCAGATCTGTTCTCCTCAGTTTTTCTCCAGTTATTTCTGTCCCAGATTTGAGCCATGCAATTTGCAATCCCACCACCTGTGGTACCCAGCCTTGTCAGTGAGAGGGTAAAGGACATTACAAAAATGACCTCTTATGAAGTAAACTTCAGAGTGTCTTGGTAAACTGGAGAAAGAGAGAAGCTCACAAAATCACCCTATATTCTCCTAGGTCACAGGAAGCTTCTAAAAGGACCTTGGAATTGGGTAATTTTTCAAACCCAACAGTAAGTTGTTTCCTATGGTTTCATGTCTGAATGTTCATACCTACAGCTCCCTACAGGGTACATTAACACTTCAATATGACATTTCAGAATTATAATATGATTTTTGGCTTGTTGTTTCAGCCATTGCTTGGTGCTTTGACTGATGATGAAAAGTATAAAATCACTTCATAAATGATTTAAACAGTGATCATGTACATTTCTACCCCCGAATTTCTCTCTTCTTAAACCCATAATCATCTATTCTAGTAAAAATATACACTTCTTCATGAAAAACTTTTCTTAACACATTTTCTTCTCTGCCAGAGCTATTTTCATTTAAAAATTGCAACTTTTAAGCTGGATATCGTTACTTCCCTGCTTTCCAGCCAATAATTTCTATGTGGGTACTATAAAAGTGTCATTCAACATCTTGGTATTTTGATCTTCATAGATATAGTTTATAAAACTCATTTGCATACGTTCTCAAGCAAAGAAAGATTATTTAGGCAATTAATTGCACACGACTTTCTGTTTCATAGTAGCTACATGAGCTAGTCCCAGGCAAACTGTGTACAGTGTGAAGCTTTAGCATCTGTTTGTCCCCTTCCGTGTGACAGCTTCTGCTCAGACCTGCTGCTCAGGGATCACTGTACATTCTGTACTAGGAATTCCAAACTCAGATGCCTTCGGAGCTGCAGTAGCTAAAGAGAATGAATGAAGTCAGTAGGGAGTGAAGGGGGAATTCCAATGATCTAGAAATAGAGTAGCCCTTACTCCACGGCAACGGATTATAACTTAACAACTCCAGATTTTTTCAAGAGAAGCCTAAAATCCAGATTCAATTAGAAAATATAGTTTGGACAAATAATGCATAGAGCATACAAAATATATCAACCTGTAGCCCCTTTGAGAATTTCCCTTCTGCCCCTAAATATCTGCAACATCAATACATTTTTTTTTCTCAAATTGTAACTATCTCTGCTGGGATTAGAATGAGTTAAAGTAATAACCACGTGTAAAAATACAAATGATATTATAGACATGTATTAATATACATTAGAAAATGACAGTCTTCAAGCAGAGTTAGGAGTGGAATTAGAGGCAGACTATCTGTCAGGGACGTTATTGATTAAAAATACCCAGAAAATCAATTTAACATTTTGGTGGACATCTTTTGAAGGCCACATCAAAATGCATAATACTGTTTCAATTAATTTTAGATATGGAGCCAAAGGCTGCTAGAATTAGACATACTAAACATACTGCCTGTTTCTTCTCGCGTATAGTTAAATCTCTTCACGCTTCTCAGCCAAGGGGATGGAGTGGAATGTGTGAAGGATACAGAAAAGATGGAAACAATCTCCTACCATTCTGTAAGGATAGGTCCAGGGGTTCTAATTTGTAATGACAACAATCAGGAATAAATGAACCAGGTAAGACATTAATGGCAGAAGTGGAAATAACATCCACAAATTTTTAGTACTTCGCTGGTGAAATTTCTTGTACACTGTAGACTCCCATCCAAGTACTAACCTTTGAGATCGTCCAAGATCTGGCGTGTTCAGGGTGGTAGGGCCAAATCAGACACACAAGCTTAAATATTGCATGGTTTCTCTTATGCGAGAAACCCGAAATATAAATAAATTACAGGGAAAAATAAAAGATCAATAATAGGAAACGGGGATAGGACTTTTGCAAAAGGGAAGGCAAACAAGAGGTAGTGGGTTGGGGAGGGAGGGAAAGGGACAGGGATAAAAAGAGAATGAAGTAATATGTGTTATGTGCATCTACTAACTCCCCATCATGAATAGAATCATTACATACTACAAATGTATACTAATAAAAAAGTGGAAAAAATAAAAGTATAAATACAAAAATATATAACATAACCAATATCTTTACAAATAAAAACAATAAATCAATAAATAGATAAATTTTAGACTCACCCTAAAAACAAACATTTAGGAAAGCTCTAAACCTCTTTGCCCTAGACACATATGAAAGACCACACAAGCACACACAAAATAGGAATTTATGACTATAACCTCAATTTAAAAAAATTTCCTGTGTGTGTGGTAAAATTAAGGGCCTGCTTATTCTCCCCAGAAAAAAAAAAAAAAAAAAAAAAGAAAAAAAATCCTCCAAGCTAAGACAAATGCACTCCTTTGAAACAATTTATTTTTGAGATCTAATTATTAAATACAGAAGTTTGTGCATTTAACCATAGTTTACCCACACAATTGGGAACAGGATATGCTGCTAGATCAGATTCTTCTTTCTACCAACAGCTGTGTGGATGCCTAAAAAGTAGCTCCCTTATCTGTCCCCCCACCCTGAGGAAGGAGAAAGCCTGATTGTAAATTAACCTTAAGAAATTTTGTGGTATTATTTTTCCTAATATTTGGAATTAAAAAAAAAAAGTTGGCATGAAAATAGAAGGGGTACTGTTATTAAACAAAGTATAAAGAAAAGGGGAAGGAAGAAAGAGATGTAAGGAGGTAATGGAAGGGATGCATATAACCAAAATATGTCATATTCATATATATGTTATATGCATATATTGAAATAAAATTTTTAAATGTAGTGTTCAATTAGACCTTTGTAGATAAAGATCTTTATAAGGTGGAATATATTGGCTTTGCCACTGATTTTGAAAGTAAATAGTCATGTATTCTTTTAAATGATCAAGGGCATCCTAAGTAAAAGAAACAACCAAATGTAGGGATAAATTCTGCTTTCTTCTGCCACATATGTGAATAAAGTGTGACATGAATCTGATAGATAATCAGTTGAGGTTTCAACCCTGAGTGGTAATAAATGAGAAGGCAATGCTGTGTTTGTTAAAATAAAACAAAATCAACTTCATTCACAGAAGCAAGAAAATTTCCAGCTGTGGACACAGTTCAGTTCTGAATTATACATCTTGGAACACTGTTAAGTCAAATATTTGAGTGTCTGTAAAACTGAGCCTGGCTGTTTCAATTACAATCTATTATGCGTCTGTCCTTCTTTACAAGGGTGGCATTAGGAGAGCAGCACGTCCTTTACTCAGTTCAGACAGATCTTCAAAAGAAATCTCGTCGAATGGGCTTATGCTGGGAGTAGGGGGAGGAGCATCAGTCCAGTGATAGACCTCAGAGAGCGATAAAGCATGTATCTTCCAGGAAATTGTTTTGAACCAAGTCTGTATTCTTTAAAAGTCTTTTTTGTGTAATGGACATTAAATGCTTCCTGTAAGGATGATTTTATGACTTTGGTTTCAGGGACTTAGCCAGTTTCCACAGGCAATGTCCCAGATGACTTCCCTGTATTCCAGAGGTGCAGACACTACTGGGCTGATCCATACGGCAGTTACGGGTAGCTCTGGTTCTTTCGCTGGCTCTTGAGAGCTCAGTCAACCTGTATTCCATGGGAGCCACGTTGTGACACTATTATAGACCTCAGCGCCACATTTAATATTGTTCCCAAGGGAGCATTGGTGTGAGGTTGCTGTTTAGGATTCCAGAACAAATCTCACCCAGCTAAACCCTGGCAGAGCAGGGATCTCTGAACTAAATGCTAATGATGCCTATGGTGGTTACGGAAAAATTATTGCTACTGAATGAGCAACTAAGAAGAGCGCTTTCAGGCTGCACTGTAGGTTCCTAGTGCGCTAAGGCTTCTCAGGACTATTTGATAGCAATGAAGATGGAGATCAGAGATAAGATGAAATATGCGCTCTAAATCCCAAGACTACATAGTTCCTGTGTGGCAGACTTAATTTACTGCATATAGTAACCCTTTGCATTAGTTAGCTATTGCTGCATAACAATACATTTAAGATGTAGTGGCTTAAAAATTAACCATTTACTCTGGTTCACGAGCCTACAAATCACATGAGTGGTTCTCCTAGGTTTATCCAGATCAGTTGTAGCTGTTTTCTGGCTGTGCTGATCTTACTTGGGCTCATTTACAGTTTTCAGTGTTAGCTGATTATGGGCTGGTCTAACATGGTCTTGCTTTTTTCTCATTTTTTCTCATTCCTCCAGTGAGCTATCTTGTCCAAGTTCCCGTAGTTATAATAGAGGAGCAAAAACAATTATGGAAATTCAAAAGAAATGACTTATTGAGCCTCTGCTTACCTCACACTTGCTCACCTCAATGGCCAGAGCTAAGTTCATAGTCAAGCAGTAAGGCAGAAGGTCGTAACTCCAATTGAAGGAATAAAGAAAAGCCCCTGTCAATGCCATCGCCCTACCATACTTCATCAAATAAATAATTATATTCCTGTTCTACAGAATAAGAAAGCAAGGCTGAAAGAGATTAAACCATTTGCCCCAAGGCACACACAAGACAAGTAGCATGGCCAGGTTTCATAAGCGCACCCAAGGGTCCTCAGGTTTCCTAGAACATATGTCTCCAATGCATTCAGACGTTGGCCACATTCCCTTCTCTTAACTCTTCCTGCAGCCCAGCCAGCCTTCATGGTGCTGACCTCACATATTTCATTGCTGTGACTTCGCCTGTTTATGCTCTCACTCAGAGTATTTCAAGGAGTCCCTGTTACTTGCATTAGCAGTTCTTAACCCTGTTTCATCTTCAGACCACTTGACTTTCTTAAAAAACTACTGAGAGCTTCAAAGAGCTTTTGCTTATGTGGATTTTAACAATGTTTACCATGTTAGAAGTTAAAACTGAGTTAATGCAAAGATACTTAATATTTAAAAATTAAACTTTTGCATGTCGACATAAGTAACATACTTTTAAAATGAAAAAAAAGCGTAGTTTTCAAAACAAAAATAATTAGAGAAAGCCATGGTGTTTTGCATTTCTGCAAAACTAACATCTGGCTTGATGAATGACAGCTGGATTTTTCATACATGACTTTGCATTTAATTTATTGTGATGGCACATGTCAGAGAGCTTCTGGAAAACTCCACTATGCACTTGTGAGACAATAGGAGTGGAAAAAGTAAGTAGAATCCTTAACATTTCTTTGTGAACTTCCTTTGAATTCCAAAGATGCCTGGGTTTCCTGAACCTGCCTTGAGCATCAAGTGTGAGCTCTTCCCCCTTCTGTTTGAAAGGCTTTCATGACTTTGGCTTAATTTATCCCTGAGGTGACTGCATTCACATTTCTAATGACTAGCTATATAACTTGGGCTATTTAATCTCCCATCTGCTTAATATGCATACTCATTTCTAACTCCTGGATTTGTCATATAAGTGGATTAAATGTTCTAGGTAAAGCAATCAGCATTATGCACCACAGGTTGTAAGTCCTTGGTGGCATACTGCAAGTGATGCTACTATTCGTAGTTGCATTTTATTCAGAAAATGTTACTTAAGTGCTTACGATAGAAAATATTCTATTTTTTGACACTACAATAAAAGTTGCATAAATGTCTTTCAGAATAATATAGTGTATAGCAAAATGAAATGTTAACTTATTCATTTCATAGGTGTTTATCAAGGACCTATTTTGTGTCTGGAGTGCTACAAAGCTTATTGGAGGAGCTCCTAGCCTAGGCCTGAAGATCGTGGGAGACTTCATGAAGATAGCATTTGAACTAGATCTTAATAAGTATGCATATTGTTGTGAGCACAGGGAGATAGGCAAAGCCATTCCCTGATTCTCCCCCCAAATAAGACCTAACTGGAAAATAATCAGCCTTGAAGTGTAGAGATCAAACATGCCAGCCCCAATCAGCCTACTCTTGACTTACCTGACTTACAAAGTAGCCACAGGGCAAGAGAATAGTAGTGGCAGTGAGATTATATCCTTATAGGATTTGTGCTTTAATTTGGACATCAATAGTGATCCCAGAAATCTAGAAATTTGAGGATACTAGGATTACTAACTCCTTGCAATGGAGAAAGAAGTGACCATACAAACATAGGTGTTGTTCTGGATTTTTCTCCTAGGCAGTAGTTTATACAACTCTGCTCTTAGAACAAGGATTTCTTGTGAAAAAGTGTTACATGGAATTGGGGGAAAGAAGAGTTGTGCCATGTATTGAAATGCCACACTCTACACCATAAATATGTAAAATTATTATGTATCAATTAAAAATAAAAACATATCATAAAATGTGTTACCTGGGTTGTATAAGGCAGTAGCAGAAGATAAGGACAAAGGAATAGAAAACGATGTGCATCGAATTCATGAAAAATAACAATAACAGTGGCAATTATGGCATCCAAATCTGGACCTCACAGCTTTCAATATGTGTTTTTGCATATAATATCATGTCCTTATTTTATGAATGAGAAAAATGGAAATGTAGAGAAGCTTACTGACTTGACCAAGATCACATTTCCAGTAAATGATATAACTGTAGCAAGTTTTCTGGTATCTTTTCACCCCTTCGACTGTATTGTATAGAATTATTCTATACTATAGATACGGTATGATAATATAAAATGTTCCTGCAAGAAATTTTATTTTCAAGGGAAAGAAACACAATTTACCTTTTGGGAAATGAGTATTTTCAAAGTTGAAAAATATTTCTTTGGAATTTTTATTTACATAAAAAGAAGGCCTAGAATCTAGAGCCAAAACATCAGACAGTTCCGCAGGATGAAGGCATAAGATATTTTCTTAGAATGGGAAGCTGTGCAAATTGAGTTTTTACTTCAGGAGAACGGGTTCCTAGGACTTGAGCAGGAAGGAACATGTAGGCCGGAACTCGTGCTGGAGAGACATCAGGCCCCTTATAATATAGCATGACCTCAGATTAGGGACTGGGTGGGGAGATTACTAAGCAGGGAAGGCTGTGGATCAGGAATACCTTCTAAACTTTAGGAGAATAATAGTTTACTTGGAGCTCTGAATTTGTCTTTTATGCGTTGTTGCATTCTTGTGCTATTTTTAGATGGTCAGAAAATAATGAAGTGTTACATCTTAGTATAGTTTTGGATTAGCAATGTCTTCTGAACTTTAAGCAGTGAGATTATAGCCTTATAGGATTTGTGCTTTACTTTGGACATCAAAAGTGACCCCAGAAATCTGGAAACTTTAGGATACTAGGATCATGACTGCCTTTCAATGGAGAAAGAAGTGACCAGATGTATATTTGAGGAAGAAATCTCAGGGGCAGTGTAAAAGCTGCTTAGGGGGAGAGAGAGAATGGAGCTAAGGAAACTAGTTTGGAGATTTTTGCAAAAGAGATTAGGAAACCCTGAATAAGCACAGGGCAATGAGATTAAGGGGAAGGAGAAACACAGCAAACATTTCAGGAGGTGGAAGATCAGAGAGACAGCACTGTTTCTTACGAACAGGGGCTTCAATAGCCAGGAAAAGTTTCCAAGTGGGGGAAATTTAATTCTCTGCCAACATAGACTAAGTAAGATATGTTACTGTTGTTCAAATTTCTGCTCAGTCTTTAACCTGCGCTGACTAGAATGAGTCAAATTCCTTCAGCACCCTGCAAAACTGAGTGAGAATGTGTGAGACTCGTGTGTCACTATTTGCCTCTGGACAGCTGCAGAAGACACTTTGCCTGAATTCTTAAACCTATGCTTGACCTCACTCTCCCTATTTAGGCTGCCCTTGACCTCCTGAAGTATCAGCTTTAGATCCCAATGTTAGAGAAATACACATCTTGTCTAGAATCAGTCAGTATTTTCGGTGATGAAGGAAATGATATATATATATATATATTTTTGTGCTTCCCAAGGAGGTAGCTGCTAGCTCCACATAGCAAGTGAACATGTGAAAGGTGGCGAGTGAGATTGAGGGGCTGATCTTTACTTTAATTTTAATAAATTCTAATTTGCATTACATAGCCCCACATGGTAGGTGGATAGTATGAACTCCAGGCCTTTGTGTCCAACATCTTACCCAGACTGTTGGAGCTTTGGGTTTGGGGAAATTTTTACCTAGTTGCCTTTCCTACATGAACCAGTAGATGTGGCAGGTGTAAGCATTGCCCCTACTATTATTTTTTTGAGAGTTCCTCTCAGGAATCGTGCTGGCAGGCTGGATTAATTTGTATTGTATGTGTAGAGAAGCACAATGTAACTAATTATATGCATTTGAGCAGTTCAGGTTTAATATTTTTGAAAATTGCATAATAAAACTGGGATATTCTGCAAGATTCCTTGCTACAAAAGGGGAAAAATATTCATATTTGGATTCATGTTTGAATCACAGCTACTTAGATGAATTCTCTTGACAGCTCATCTCATTACTATTGATACAATTTTATTGGATGGCAACATTTCAACTGTTGATTATATGGACAAATATTGAGAACATTTGGCCCCCCTTGCCTAGTCTAGACCTTTTCAAATATCAGACAAAAACTCATCTACCTGAAGTTGCAGACTCTTGAAGTTTGCCATATGTTTGGCTAGTTGCATTTTAACTCACCTTGTGCTAAGATGTTAGCAGGTCACAAATGTTTAATCATTGTCAGTTAGTTATTAGTATTCTAGAGTGGGAAACTTTAGAGTCCTGAGCCAAACCAGGGACTAACAGGGAGTCTTCCAGCTTTCCCAGGCTGGCACCTGATCTCTATAAAAGCAGAGGGAAAGATGAGCAAATCCAATTCAATAAATATTTAGAATGTGATAATGACATAGGAAGCTTTTAGGCAAAAGAAAACGACTCCTCTTTCTTGTGCCAAGAAAGTTACCAGGCAAACTTTCTTTTACTTGCAAAGTTAAGTCTAATAATATCTGCAATTTATTGGACCTTTCTTCCAAGGACCTCAAAGTATGATGTAATCCAACCCTGACATTTTTAGTAAATATATATTTTTAAAATACGCAAAGAGTTATGGACGTGTGCTAACCTTATGCTTTGTGTGTCTGTATAAATATATAAACATGTGTACATATATATGCATATATCCACACACATGCTTCCGTATTCATATTATGTATGTATAGATGCATGTACATGTGTTTTGTATTGCATGCATGTGTATCGATATGTGTGCATGTGTGTACATGTGTGTATGTGCATGTGTATTTCCTCCTCCTTCAGTAGTTAGCCATAGGGTTGTACATTGTTCTCTTTGCTGAGAATTAAGAAGTTCTGCCATTTACCTTCTATACAATGTGGGGCACATCTCAAACTTCTTCAGGCTGAATTTTCTTACTTATACAATAAGAATAATGATACTTCCTAAAGTTATCGAGAAAATTAAATGTAATAATAGATGAGAAAAAATTGTAATAGGAAGCCATTTAAGGTCAATGTATTTCATGCTGAGAAATGTGGAATTGCTCTTTCTCCAACACAATTATGAGGACTTGTGCTGGAGTCTGATTTGACAAATGTGCTGGGAAGCATATGGGTACAGTGTCTGGACAGGTGGCTGATACATTCTGTGCTGCACTTGCATGGTTTTCTACGCAGTTGCTTTAGCATGGAGAGCCTCTTTCAGGAATCTTTATGGGGCTAGAAACCATGTTAGGTGAACCTCAACAAACAAAGAGCTGGAGGCTTGAACCTAACACAAACAGTTTCCCAGACGTTTGGTACTGAGTGTAAATAACATCTTGAATGCCACCAAATGTCAATACCGACTTTTGATATTACATAAATTCAGCTTTAATTGAGCAAAGCTAAATTTGAACAATCGGCCCTGTTTATATCCTCAAATGCTGAAACGAAGACTAAGTCTTGGAGATTTTATGTCTCTGTATGAGATGTCCCCATATGTAAGGTGTATGTGTGTGTGTTTATATTTCCTTAGCTTGACATTCTTATCTCCTTGAGAACAACATCTCAGTTAAATAGCCCTTCTCAGCAGCTGTTCTAAGGGCTAAGCTATGGGGGAGAGGAAGGATGATTTATGGAAATTGTCTACATTCTGCAGTGATGTGTTCCTGCTCCATTAAAAATTAGTAAGCAAATCCAGGTATAACAACTTTTAATAATAACATTGGTTCATAGGAGGTTCAGTTCCTGAGTGCTAGCAGATTTATGACCTTGAAAGAGATAATGTAGAAGTTAGAACAAATTGCTGCAAATGACTGGTATAAGATGTTACAGTAAAGTGTCGTAGTTGGGCACTTTACAAACCATAAATTTGTGATTTCAGGCACAAAATGAAACACACCAACTGCTTGTTGCTTCCTACTCAGATGTCTGATTAAATTATGTGCAAATATGTAAAATATTAAAAATCTGAAAGGGAATTACAGCCGGTGAGCAATAAAACTTTTCATTTACAAAAAGGAGATGCTAGGAAAAAATATGAATAATAGCCTGTCTGCCAGAAACCCAAATCTAGTTATTAAATTTTTAATTTTGAAAGAAACAGTCAGCTTTTATAGAGCTGAAATCCCTGATTGGCCTCTCAGATTCTTCCTCCTTGTTCTGCAGTCAGTTAAGGTGAAGAACATTTGTTTATCACATTCTTTAAAATGCACTCCATGTGAGCCTGGGTTTCCTAGTACTGTGTGCTGCATTTCGCTGCCTCTTCTGCAGGCTGAACAGCCTCATTCTCCCAACCCTCCCTTCAGTAGAGATCACTTTGCAATCGTTTAATAGCTTTCCTCTGAAGGGCTTCCAAATTATTCTCAATCTTAAGTTTTCATCAGCAGGACGGTTGTGGCTGTGTGAATGTTGTGCTGGGCTCTGCGCCAGATTTGATTGCAAATGTCTTCTACCTGCCCCCATGCTTTAGGGCCATGCTATTGGCAACATAAATGGGATCGATACATGTAATAACACACCGTCAGTGCGTGGTCTGTGATTTAGGAGGAAAGAAAGACATAGGGATTGCCTGTGTCTTTTTGCTTTCTTTTACTTATTTCTATTTGTAACTTGCCTTTTCACCAAGGCTCTTTTGATCTTCATCTTTTGGAGGGTTGTCACTGATTTTTATATTCAACGTAAGGATATATCGAAATCACTCAGGTTAAGTATTACGGGTTGGGAGAGAAGACTTTGAACTATGACCGACACTAAATTCAAGTATTACCCAGGATACCAAATGTCAGCGGAAGCTTGCGTAGCTCAAACTGGGCATCAAAGGAGAATGCAAGGTCATCTATTAAGATGGGAGGCCAACACTAGAAGATCCAGGTATTGGGAAAGGTGATATAAAAAACGACTATCAGAAACATTGATAACAGCATCAAAAAATAAAAATAATTATAGATCAACCAGACAGGGTGCTTCCCAGGGCAGCTGTTGAGTAAGGGTATGTAGATGTTCTGGATCGTCTTTTGAGGGTGGCGCTAGCTCTCTGGTGAGATCAGTGTAAGGATGAGGTACTGGCCTATCTGAGGTTTGCACCTGCATTATGTGGAAATAAAGAAAGAACCCCAAGGGGAAGAACTCTGAGTTCAGAGATATGAAAATCCTATTTCAGATAATAAATATTGGTTATAAAACCAACAAGTAAATTTAGCTGGTCTCTCCACTCCCACAGTGACTAGTAGGAAGTTTAAACCACACTGGCAGATCAGCTATCAGAGTGAGCAAGACCCTCTTTTTTTTTTTTTTTTTTTTTTTTTTGTGGGTACCGGGGGGACGACCTCAGGACCTCACGCGCCAACAGGCACCCGTGCCGCTGAGCGATATCACCGGCCCCTTTTTCGTATGTGGGTTCCGGGAGTCGAACTCGGGCCTTCGCGCTTGCAAGGCAGGCTCTTAAGCCGCTGAGCCGTCTCACCAGCCCAAGACCTCTTACCATGTCTATTTTTACTGTATTTTTTCTTACATTTATTGTCTACTGATTTTCTCTGGTTCCGGTTTTGCATCTTTTTTATGTTTTCTCATACTTCATAGTAAGGATTCATGTACCTCACATCCTTTAAAAAATGAGGCAGGCTATAAACACATAAATCTCTACTTCAGTAAAGCAAAAGCACTGAATGAGTTGTAAAGCTTTACAGGTGTATTTGTACGTTTCTACTTGTGATATTTACTTCCCAGTATCTGTCTAGTTGGGCAGAATTTATAATCTACATAGGAATGAAATGAAATCGTTTCTCACTTGCCCAGGGCATGAAATAAAAGTAGACCTTGTTTTCACTCAGTGAAAATACTTTCATAATGTGGTCACCATCTCTTTGAACAGATGAGACTAACACATGGGATCCGATCATCCATCTCTCCGATGTATTCACAAGGATCCCCGGTAGCCTTAAGGAACAAGAAAGTTTAATCTTAGAACCCTAACGGGAGACTCAAAATGACACATGAAAAAGGCTTTAACTTCTTGCAATTATGAGTTTAATAGGTACCTCTCTATCTGTTCTAGCTTTCAGCACACACGGGGGTAGGATACAGAACTGAACACTAAATGCATTCTGATAATGCATTAAAATACTTTTGTAAGACTTATCTCCCCAATTTTTATCTTTCCAAGTTATGTGAAGACTATTTGCAAAAAGATACAATTTTAATTTGTGCTGTTTTATCACTCAGTATTTTATTCGAAACGTGCCTTTTGTTTTTCCTTTTATTTTATGACTTCTCCCAGAAAAGGCACAGTTTTTTGAGGGTCGTGAACTAAATGGAGTGTGAAGTTATTACACAATGTTTTTTTTTTTTAATTATTTTTATTCTTGGGTTGAGAGTTCTTCTGGACTCGCTCTGTGAAGAACTGGGTTTCAGTTTTTGATTTCAGTTGTTATTTAGTCTGTGGTTTTGGACACGACATTGAAATCTTCGGAGTTTCATTTTCCAATCTGTAAAGTGATGATAATAAATTTTTGGCCTGATGAAAAGCAGCTGAGATTATTTTTTCTGAAGGTCAATGGTCCAAGCCTCCACTCACTTATGACTCCCAAGGTCATAGCCTTGACCTCCTGTCCTTTAAACCTACAACCATCTCACTCTCAGTCCTCTTATCTGTCATTTCATTTGCTTTTCCCTCCAGATTAGAGTCTATTGTCTGTAACTACCTCAGCCCCTTGCAAATATAATTTTCTTGCTGTTCTTCCTCTCCTGCTGATGCTCATGGAAAAGTCCCTACTTGGGCTAAAACACTCCTTTGCACCCCAGGCTTGGATTGAGTCAAATATTTCTCAAGAAATACACAAGATTGTTAAATATTCTTACTGTACATTTCTGGTCACAAATCATGGATGACTGCCCCCTGCATTCTCCTGTCCTCTGTCCTGTGTACTACTGACCTTCGCTCATGTTCTTCTGTGTGGCTAAAAATTGCAGCCAGGAAGCCTCGAATCTGCTTACCATCAACATTCTCAACCTCCTCACATCCGTGTTTTGTAAACAGTAGAGGATCTATGAATATTAATTATTACTGTGGTTCCATAATTCTTGGAGCTATCTAATGCATTTGAAATGCTTTCTAAAAAACCTTCTAAAATTTAACCTCTACGAAACTGTAGTATGGACAAGAGATTACCTGAAATTCATCTTAATTAAAGTGTGTGCTAATGGCACATGAGGTACAAAAGAAGCCGCAGAAGTTTGATCAGGTGATGAGCGATTTGACCATTTTGGCATTGCTTTTTAAAAGATTTTCACATTTAGGTGCATAATGAACATTCGCATTTAAACACTATTCTATAAGTTCGTTCCGGTGTTGAGTATAGGAGATATATCATTTCCTGTTGTATTCCACTTTACTTTTAAAAAACTCATAATGATCTGTGATCATGTTGCTAAAAAGTCAAGTTGCAAAGAAATAATAAAAAAAAATACCTTTCCCCTTTGTACCTTGTCACTTGCAGATGGAAAAAAGCCCTACTGGCTCACGAGGTCAACCCATTCCCCTGATGGGATCCTCAGCCACTCACTAAACTTCCTCAGTGGAAGGGTGTTTCCATAAGCAGAGTCCCTGGGAAGCAGCAAGACGAATTAGCAACTTGAAAAATAAGCCTACATTTTCACAATCTGTCATAATCTCTTTGATCTTGTTATGAAAACGACTTGTCAGATTTCTTCTTCTCTACTAAGTTATGGTTCAGTAATTATCCCAGTCTCCGTGACACTGTTTTTATGAGGTGTTCAGAAAGCCAGCCTTGACTTCTGTACCTATGCGCTGTCAGTTTACCATTTGTGTTCACAAGCCTGTTAGCAGTGATAGTGTAACACCTGGGCACAAAGCTAGGCAGTGGACACTTTTCTTGGAGCTTTAACTCTCTCCAAATGAATGCAATGAAGCAAGTGTGCAATGTGGTTGGTAATATGCAGCAAAATAGAGTTGGAAATAAAGTTTTATTCTTTCCCTCTACATTCTTTTATAACCTTTTCTTAGGTATTTCCTTAAAGACATTGCCTGGATGAAATGTTTCAATAGAGAAAAAAAAAATCCATGATCAAAAACATTGGGAAATATTTTTATTCAATCATCGAAGAAATTCAAAATTTAAAGTACTGAAAACTCTGCCTGTAACCTTGAAACACATCCTCTATCTCTCGGTGTCTGCTTGTCCCTGCAAAATGAGAGATAATAACAACAACTACCTCACAGGATAGCCTGACAAATTAAAAGGGTTAATGTATATAAAAACACAGTATAGTGCCTGATACATCAAAGAACTGTTACTTCTGACATAGTATTTGTCAAATCTTTGTGCAGATGACCCATTAACAGCATATAAAAAGAAACTCTGGAAAAAGCTCACTGTGCAATATCCCATGTTCCATGCAATGATGAGCATCTTAAAGGCAAGGATTCTGTTCTGCTTATTTGTCCTCATCTTCTTCCTAGGATGGAACCTGGCACATAGCAGGCTCCTGGTAAATATTTGATGCATGTGTGAGTGGACGGAACTTTTGTCATTGTCCTTCCTGTCACTCCTGACTCTCATCCAGGCTTATTTCCTCCCCCCCGGGTACCGGCGTTCAAACTCAGGACCTCGCACCTGCAAGCAGGTGCTTGTGCTGATATCACCGGCCCTTTTTTCCTTTGTATGTGGGTACTGGGAGTCGAACTAAGGACCTCACGCTTGCCAGGCTGGCACTTTTGCTGCTGAGCCATCTCACCAGGCCTGAGGCATGGTTTTGATGGTTGACCCATACCTAAGCCCAGATGGATGGACACATATTCTTCTATCCTTCTTGGCATTAATACTGTTCCATTGGTGAGTACTTTGTAAGCTAGTATTATTTCATATTTCTATTCATATATATTTTTTTAATGTGGGTACCAGGAGTCAAACTCAGGACCTCGCGCTTGCCAGCAGGCACTTGTGTCGCCGAGTGATATCACTGGTCCTTTTTTTCCTTTATGTGGGTACCAGGAGTTGAACTCAGGACCTCGCGCTTGCCAGGCAGGTGCTTATGCCGCTGAGCTATCTCACCGGCCCTCTATTCATATTTATAATTTCACTATATTTTAATTAGACATTTGAGATAAAGAGCAACAGAGTTGGGATTTGGACCCCAAACAACTCCAGATTTAGGATTTTATGATATCCTCCCACCCCTTTGCTGCTTCAGTCATTCAGAGGAGAAGGCTACCCAGCTCTGTGAGGCCAGATGTAACTGGGAACTAGAGTTAAGTCTTTACATTACAGTTCCTTTCTTTACACTTTTGCAGCTTCTCTATGGCTTTGGAGATGAAGAATTAATACAGAGGAATATTAATGGATCTGATCACTTTATTAAGCATTTAAATGATAGTTATAACTAAAGTGATAGGGTTTTTTCTAGTATATACAGTGTCAATGATTTGAATAAATTTACAGGAATAGTTGATATAATTTGCTTGTTCATTTAGTCCTAAGATATGTGAGTTCTTAGGTTTCCCAAGGTATGAAGGGGTTTTAAGGGTATCTGTGACTGACTGAGACCTCTTAGATTCCCTTGACTCTCTGTTTGCTCAGTTGAAGATGAATAAAATTTTTCTATGAGCAAAATTTCCTCTTTAGTTTACAAAGTCTTGTTTTGGATATCTGATGAAAAATATTCTATCGCTTGGTGAGATCTCTTATCAATATTCCACTTTTCCAGGGTGCCCCTGTTTTTTGTGATTCCACTCAGTGTGAAACAAGAAAATTTAGCTATAATTTACTTTGCATGTAAACATATTTTTAATCTTCATTTTATATAGATTTCATTTTTACTGAAGTAGTCTTAGAAGCATGATATTTTATTTTCCAGTATCTAAGAATGACCTTCTTTTTTCCTACTCCCTTTTAAAGTTTTTGGAATTATCAGGAGGATTTCTTCTTTACAGTAGTCTCTGATAATAATGACTTTCATCACCTTTTTAAATACAGTTTTAAGTCATTACAAGAGGGAATACCAGGGAATATTTTTCTTCCATTTTACGCTAAAGATATAGGAGCAAATAGAGCTTGAAATATATTCTGTGGCCATGTTCTGAGGTCATGCAATATGCCTCTTAAATTACAATTTCAGCTTTGTAAAGGCAGCAGAAACTCAGAGGAATGAATGAGACCACCCAGCTTGTACACTTATGTGTACACAGACAACTTAGCACTTGAAAGAGCAACACATTTCTTTGAGTTCCATCTAGAATTCTGAATTTGATTGATGCCATTCAAAATGCAGGAGAAGCACCGGTAAATAAGTAAGATCAAATGAAATAATGGATATAAAAGCGCTTATAAATGAACAGTGCTACACATGTATAAAATATGACTATGTGTGTAACTACTGACAGAGAATACATTAGATGATGTTCAAGCTATCACTTATGTATTCTCTTAGTTACATTCTCTCAAGCCAAATGAGCTGTCTCTACTCTGGATGTGAGAACCAGAGAAGGGCTAGGTTGGACTCGATAAAGATGGCATTTTTGTCTTGTTACCACCTTGGTTTGACGTTCTCTCTTCATCTTGATTTAGGAT
This sequence comes from Erethizon dorsatum, assembly GCA_028451465.1. Lineage (NCBI taxonomy): Eukaryota > Metazoa > Chordata > Mammalia > Rodentia > Erethizontidae > Erethizon > Erethizon dorsatum. The sequence goes on from CM051835.1 coordinate 16,066,952, forward strand.
TATTCTTAGAACATGGGAGGACTTTCTCATTTATATGTCTTTGATGCACTAAAACTGAGTAGAATAACTTTTGTGTTATATTTAATGCATATGTTAAATTTTACATTATTCAAGCAGTTTGCAATGGTATTCACCTGTAGTGAGATTCCCAAATTCTCTGACAGTGGATGTCCTAGAATTTGATTCAGTTCTGACCATACGACTGGACTCAGTGTGTTCAGCAACTGGGAAGTTTTCTGAATCTCACTGGCCAAGAGGTTTTAAAACTCAATATTGAACCATTCTTCCCTCCCCATCGGCTCAGTAAGTGGGGATGAATCTTCTAACCACTTTGATTTCCTGGTGGTTAGATCCACCCAGGCTATCTCATTATTGTAAACTCAGAAGTGATCAAATGGGTGATCACTCTTTTGGTTATTTCAAATTTGCCGAGTGAAGTTGAATATACTTACTGTGTACAACTTGATAGTCGGAAATATGTATTTATATATTCACACACACTGTGGAATAGCTAAATCTAGCTAGTTAATATATACACTGGTTTACAAAGTTGTCATTTTTGTGGTGAGGACATTGAAAATCTAAACACTGAAACTGTGGGATATTTCAATTATACTATTTATTGTTATTAACTGCAAGCTACAGAACAGATCTCTTAATCTTATTCCCCCACTTAACTGAAAGCTTGTACCCCTTGACCAACATCTCTGCCCCACACCCACCTCCTTTGACTTCAGCCTTCCCCCACCCCATCATTCTATTCACAACTTCTACGAGATAAACTGTAGATTCCATGTGAATGAGATCCTTCAGTATTTGCCTTTCTGTGTCTGGCTTATTTCACTTAACGTAGTGTCCTCCATGTTTATTCATGTTGCTGCAAATGACAGGCTGTCTTTCTCATTTTTAATGGTTGAATAGTTTCCATTGTGTATATACACTACATTTTCTTTATCCATTTATCCATTAATGGACACTTAGTAAGATTCTGTATCTTGACAAGTGTGAATAATGTTACGATAGACATGAGAGTGCAGATAGCTTTTCAACATTGATTTCATGTTTTGGATATATGTTCAGCAGTGAAATTTCTGTATCATCCAGTAATTTAATTCTTAGGTTTTTGAGGAACCTCCATAGTACATAATGGGTATACTAATTTACATTCCCACCAACAGTGTACAAGAATTCCCTTTTCTTCACATCTTCCCCAATGCTTATCTTTTGCATTTTGATAATATCTATTTCTTTTTTTTTTAATTTTTATTTTAAAGAGAAAAAATAGAACAAAATTTCAAAACAACATAATAGGAGGGTAACAATGGTTAATACATTGTGTATTGTCATCTTTAAATTAGTTACTCAGAGTACAAGATATCGGCATTCAATTGTCCAAACAATATTAGCACACACCTTTCTTTTCAAGATAATATCTATTTCTAAATCATGCAATATGATGTCATTGTGGTTTTAATTTTCATTTCCCTGATAATTCCTGAGTCTGAACATCTTTTCACATACCTATTGACAATTTGAATTTTTTTAAAAATATCTATTTAGATCCTGTGCCCATTTTAAAATCAGGTTATTTGTATTCTTATTGTTGAGTGTTTTGAATCCCTTATATATTTTGGATTTTAATCCTTACCGGACACATTGATTGCAAATATTTTCTCCAAGTTTGTAGGTACTCTTTTCACTTTATTTGTTATTTCCTTTGCTGCGCAGAATGTTTTTAGTTTCATGAAATCTCTATTTTTGCTTTTTGTTTCTTGTGCTGTTGGTATTGTCAGGTCTGTGGACCACACTCCCCAGCCGACTGGAAGAGAAAAACTCCCCAAGCAGATCTGCTAGGCACACCTGCAGGTGCGCAGTGTTAACCGGAAGCTAGCAGCTTCCCTCCGCAGCTCAACCTGCAGAAAGCTGATTCCAGAAAAACCACAAGAGACACGCTGTGCCTGCCGGCACCCCCTGTACCCAACACCGCCGTGTCCATCAGCCAGCCCCACACCCCTACTCAGACACCCAAAATTTTGCACCCTTGGGCCCGTGATATGGCTCAGTGGCACAAGCGCCTGCCTGGCAAGCGCGAGGTCCTGAGTTCGACTCCCGGTACCCACATAAAAAAAAAATTGCATCCCCCTCAGCAACACCCCCCTCCCATACCTAAACTCCCCTATAAAATACGCTCTTGCCCCTTGCTCGGGGCCAATGGTCTTTTCGCCCTTGGCCCAGCTGCACCCAGTCTGCAATAAATCGTTGCATGTTGTTTAAACTCTGCCTGCCTCGGTGGTCGCAACTGTGCCTTGGTTTACCCTAACAGGTATCATATCTAAGTATATCATTGATCACAGAGATATTATGCAGCTTTCTACATATGTTTTCTTCTAGTGGTCTCATAGGTTTCTTTCTCACATTTAACTCTTTAATCCATCTTGGGTTGATTTTTACACATAGTATAAGATAAAGGTTTAATTTCTTCTGTAATGAATATCCAGTTTTCCCAACACTATTCAATTGATAAAATTGTCCATTCTCCATCATATATTCTTGGCACATGTATTGAAAATTAGTTGGCTGTAAATGTGCAGATTTATTTCTGGGCTCTTCTTTTAATTTGTTTGTTTATTTATTTGTAGCAAGTAACATGCTGTCTTTGGTTAATACTGATTTATAATAAAATTGGAAGTAGATAGTGTAATGCTCTAGCTTCTTTATTTTTGTTCAAGATTGCTGTGGCTATCGGTGGTCTCTGGCATCTCCACACAAATTTTAAAATTTAAACATTTTTATCGTGTGTGTGTGTGTGAAAGACACCTTTGGCATTTTGATAGTGATTGAATGTGGTAGACAGACATTTTAATAATATTTAAATCTATGAACACTGGATATCTTCCCATTTATCTGTATATTCTCCAATTTCTCATCAGAATTAGTTATTAAGAGGGAAGTTTATAGCTCTAGAGACATGAAAGTGAGAGAGAAAGAGCGAGAGAGGGAGAGGGGGAGAGAGAGAGATCAAACAAACAACCTAATTTTGCACCTAAAGGAACTAGAATAAACAAAAAAAGTAAGCCTGAAGTTAATAGGAGGGAAGAAATATACAGCTTGGAACAGAAAGAAATGAAATAGACACTCCAGAAATAATAGAAAAGATTAACAACAGTGCTAAAAAAAGAGTTAAACAGTGTGGCTAAATATATTCCTAAGTATTTGATTTATGTTTTGTAGTTATTATAAGTGAATTGATTTTCTTGAAGTTTTATTAACTTTTGTATCTTGATTTTTGTAACCTGAAATTTTACCGAATTTACTCGTTAGTTCTGGAATTTTTGGTCGACTTTAGGGTTTTCTGTATTTAAGATCATAGCGCCTGCAAGCAGGGGCAATTTAACGTTTTCTTTTCCAATTCAGATGTCTTTCTTTGTTTCTCTTGACTAATCTCCCTGGCTAGGACTTGGGAGACTTTGCTGAATAGAAGTGTCAAAAGTGAGCTACCTTGTGTTGTTCTGGATCTTAAAAGCATAGCTATCAACTTTTCCCCACTAAGTGTTATATTAGGCATGTGTTTTTCATACACGGCCTTTACTGAATTGAGATATGCCCTTTCAAACTAAATTTGATGAATTTTTAAATAATAAAAGTATGTTGAATTTTGTCAAATGCTCATTTTGTGTCTATTAAAATGAACATGTAGATTTTGTCTTCCATCCTATCAGTGTGGTGTATCATACATATTTGTGGATGTTGAACCATTGCATCTTTGGGATGAATTCCACATGATCATGGTGAATGATCTTTTTGATATACTGTTGAATATGGTTTGCTAGTAATGTATTTTGTTAAAAATTTTTGCATCTACGTTCATCATGGATATTGCTATGTAGTTCTCTCTTTTTTTGTAGTGTCCTTGTCTGGCTTTGCTATCAGGGTAATGGTGGCCTCATATAATAAGTTCGTAGGTCCTCCCTCTTCTTTGACATTTTTTGAACAGCTTGGGAAGGATTGGTATTAATTCTTCTTTAAAGGTTTTGTAGAATTCAGCTGTGTAGCCAATAAACCCTGGGCTTTTCTTTGATGAGAGCCTTTTCTTTTTTTTTTTTTTTTGTGGGTACCGGGGTGTCGACCTCAGGACCTCGCGCTCCAACAGGCACCCGTGCCGCTGAGCGATATCACCGGCCCCTTTTTCGTATGTGGGATCTGGGAGTCAAACTCAGGCCCTCACGCTTGCAAGGCAGGCGCTTACGCTGCTGAGCCATCTCACCGGCCCGAGAGCCTTTTCTTATTTAACCTTTTTGCTTGTTAACAGTCCTTCATATTTCAATTTTTATAGGTGGTATGTATGTGGAAATTTATCAATTCCTTTAGGTTTTTCAATTTCTTGGTTTATGATTGTTAATAATTCCTTGGCATATTTTGTTTTTTGGTTGTATCAGATCAAATGTTGTCTTCTTAATTTCTAATGTTATTTATTTGAGCATTGTCTTTTCTTTCTTAAGTTAGTTCAGCTAGATGTTTGTTGATATTGTTGAATTTTTTAAAAACCAACTCTTAATGTTGTTAATCTTTTCTATTACTTGTGGAGTCTGTTTGATTTATTTGTGTACCGAGCTTTATTATTTCCTCTCTCCTACTAACCTTGGGCTTACTTTGTTTTTGTTTATTCTAATTCCTTTAGGTGCAACATTAGGTTATTTATTTGATCTCTTTCTCTCCCCCCCCTTCTCTCTCCTTCACTCTCTGGGATGTTGGTGTTTTAAGAGCTATAAACTTCCCTGTTAAAACTATTTTTGTTCCATCTCTTAAATTTTGGCATCATGTATTTCCATATTTGTTTGTTGTAGGTATTTTTTAATTACTCTTTTAATTTCTCATTACCTTTTGGTTATTCAGGAATATGTTGTTTATATTTCATATATTTGTAAATTTTCTAAAGTCCCTCTTGATATTAATTTCTAGTTTTAATTATTATTGTGAGAAAAGATGTTTGATATGATTTCAATCAGCTTAAATTTTTAAGGCTTTTGTTCTAACATATGATTCATTTTGTAGAACATGCTACGTACTGCTGAATAGAATGAGTATTCTATAACTGTTGGATGGAATGTTTTCTGTATATATCTGCTAGGTCTATTTGGTCTAGAGCGTAGCTTATCAGATATTTCCTGATTGATTTTCTGTCTAGATGATCTAGCCTCTGTGCAATTGCAGTGTTGCAGTTTCCTGCTATTATTGTATTGCTGTTCATCTCTTCTTTCAGCTCTACCAATATTTGCTTTATATATTTAGGTACTCCAATGTTGGGTGCATATATACTTACAATTGTTATATCTCTTTGCTGAACTGAATGAAAAGTAGACTCTTTATTTAAAAAATAAAAGACTCTCCAGTTGTTCAGGAAATTCCAAGAGCTATAGGAGCTGTGGGTGAAGAATGGGGGACAAAGAAAAAAGTATTTCCTATATTACACCTGCTTTATTTCTTTAATAAATGTTATACTTTAGAGCAGTTTTAGGTTCACAACACAGCTAAGTACACTTATGTTCCCATCCCTACCTCCCCTTCCCTAGACGCACAGACTCCCTAGCACCAACATCCTGCACCATGGCAGTACATTTGTGACAAGGGGGGGAGTCACACCGACACATTAATATCGGAAGTCTCGTGGCTTACATTAGGTCACACTCTTGATGTTGTAAATACTATGGATTTTGACAAATGTAATAACTTGTGTCTACTTAGTAATATTAAAGTAATTTCACTTCTCTAAAAATTATCTATTCTACCTATGAATTCATCTGCTTTTTTTAACACTGTAGTTCAGGCTGAAGAATGCAACTCAAAGGCTCTGGAATTATCTAGAGAATTTTAAAGTTCATAAACAAAAGATAACAGACAAGACCTTTGTGGAAAGTGCTTAGATTTCTTGGAAATACCACATGGATTCTCATTTTAAATAGTAAAATAAATGGAGCTCTCAACATTGAAAGAAGCCTCAGTGATAATGAAGAGAAGAGTTTGCTGATGTTTCCTTTTTTATATGAGCCCTATGAGGTAAATAGTATCCAGAGGAGAAAATAAAGATGTGCACAAGAAAATATATAACTCCTGAGTGTGTGCATACACACACGCGCGTGCATGCGTACATGCATATGAAGTCAGCTCTCAAGGGTCTTTCCTGATAGTCTTGCCTCTTTCTATTTCTCTGATTATTGCTACACATTACCGTGATGCTTCCAAATAAGGCTCCTTCTGGTGAGACCTACTCCTCTTCAGACGTGGGGGGCTCTTTCTTTATGGTCACAATTCTGCAAAAGTTGGTGGTGTTTGGATGCATTAAATGAGGTTTAAATGCCCAGCATGGCTGCTTGGTGTATTCTTCCCATCAGGGAGTGATTACACAGCATAAAAGCCCTGAGTACCATTCTCTAAGAGGATTTCAGGAGATCTCTCTGGAGTGAGTCAGTAGTCCCAGGAAGATACAAACTTCAAAGCTGCCTTGCAGCTGGAAAGCCCATAACTCATTAATGAAAAGAGGAGGAAGGAGCAGACTTTTACTAATATCAGAAACACTAAAGGCAAAACTCGAGTGGAATGTTTTCTAATGATTGGTTTTCCTTATGCACCGATATATTAATCTAGTCTCAATCTTCTAAGGCATTTAAATTTGAAGTCTTAATGTTAAATAAAATACTTGGCTTTGGAACACGGGAATGGTTTGTTTGGTTTTCTGATACAGAGTCTTGCTATGTAGTCCAGATCGGCCTTGAACTCACTATGAAGTCCAGGCTGGCCTTAAACTCCCAAGAATCCTCCTGCCTCAGCCTCTGGAGTGCTGGGATTACAGGCATGTGCCACCATGCCTGGCAGAATTTTAATGCTGTTTTTGCTCAGTAACTTGCACATTCTTTATTATGTGCTTAGCTATTTACCCTAATATCATGGCCCAATATAGAATTGTATGTTATTTATTTCATTGGTTTCTCTGTTTGGAATTGTGTATTTCTCACTGGAAACCAGAAATGGCACCTCTGTGCCATAATAAGGATAATGAAACTCTATCTCTTTGCATAACATACTACTACCTCGGCATAGCCTACATATTACCAGATGTGATATAAACAGTAAAACTTGAGTGCCTCTGCATAGATTGACTTGTGTCCCACTGAAATTCCTGTGTTGAAGCCTTTTCTCTCAATGTCACTCTACTTGGAGACAGGGCTAAGAAGGCAGTTAAAGTTAATGAGGTCCTGGGGCTGAGGATCCCATCAACTTGAATTGACATTTTTATAAAAAGAGAAATGGAGGGCCGGTGATATAGCTCAGTGGCTTAAGTGCCTGCCTGGCAAGTGAAAGGTCCTGAGTTTGGTTCCCGGTACCCATGTAAAAAATAAAAAAATTAAAAAAAAAGAGAAATGGACACCAGAAATTTCACAAAGACCATGGGAGCACACAGTGAGAAGGTGGTCATCAGGAAGCCAAGAAGGATAACTTTATTAGAGACCAATCCTGTCAGCACCTTGATCTTAGACCTCAGCCTCAAAACAGAACTGAATGTCTATTGTTCAGGTAACCATTTGCAGTATTTGATTAGAGAGCTCGAGATAACAAATATATGCAGAATCCAAGGAGAATAGTTATTATTATATAGGAAGGTTCACAGGCTTCATGCTTTTAACAGTTGAAGATGACAAGTTAAAAAATATAGGATATTTTTATGGACAGAGAACTATATTTGCTCTCTCTCTCTCTCTCTCTCTTATTAATTAATTTATTTATTTATGGTCTGAGTTTTGGACCAAACCATACCTAGAAGACATTTTTCCTAATAATTAGAGAATAATCCTATCCTTCTCATTCCTGCCTCTAACCCCAAAGGGCGAGAACATGGAAGCATTAACAAAAAATCTTAATTTGAACAGGGAACAGATAATTCACTTGATCAGATCGATCTCAGGGTTTTTAGCTTTCCAACATACTCTCACAAAAAACTAATTGAAAGTTCACTGCTTTTTTATTTAAAAAAAAACCTGTTGTTTGTTATAGATAAACATGCTTAAGATAGTTGTGTAATAAAATAAACCCAGTTCTCATTCTATAACATGGATTTAGTTCTTCTTTAAAAAATATTACTTCACAGCCAAGTATGATAGAACATATCTATAATCCCAGCACCCTGGAAGACTGGCAGGAGGATCGAGCCAGACTTAATGAGACCTTATTTCAAAATAAAAAATATTTAATGGCGGCACAGTGTTGGTGATGTAGCTCAGTGTGATGACCCTGGGCTCAAACCGCTATATGGAAAAACAAAAAAACAACAACAAAAAATCATTTTGCATTTATGAAATGACTGGTTAAAAATGTAGTGGGGGGATTATTGGACTAGGTAGTTATTACCCAACATTTTTTTTTTTTGTGGGTACTAGGGGATCGATCTCAGGACCTTGCGTGCCAGCAGGTGCCCATGCCGCTGAGCGATATCACCGGCCCTTTTTTCGTATGTGGGTACTGGGAGTTGAACTCAGGACCTCGTGCTTGCCAGGCAGGTGCTTATGCTGCTGAGCTATCTCATCAGCCCCAACAATTTAATTTAATGTTATGCTATCTGAGTTCACAGGAGAAGAAATTTTTAAAAATCAAGTGCAAAAATGTTTTCAACTCCAAGAGCCAAAGAACTGGAAATTTATTCTGTCAGGGTGATATTTTACCTACCAAGTTGACAAAGCAAAAAGAAAAAGATCTGCTTTTATCCGGATATGACTAAAAAGAAAACCAAAGGTTTACATATACATTTGATGAGAATATAATGAAATACATCATCAGTGATTTGATAGTCTTGTCTATAAAATTTATGTTAAAAAGTTATGATCTAAGTTGCCTACTCACTTATCAAATCATGGAGTCTCTTAGTTACATTTTCTTGTAATTTACACAAAGCATCATTCCCATTCCATAGTCTACAGTGCTACTCGCTTCCCCAATCCCCCAGGATTCTCTGGGGCTGTTTCTTCACGCTGATTTCCTGTTCCCATAACATCTTTAGATTCAGCGCTGTTACTTTTTCATTTTTGCTGGTTCTTCTACATTTCCTTATGGTGTGGGTCACTTAGTCCTTCTTTCCCCTAACTTCATACAGGTAATCATCGAGCGACACATTTTAAATGAGAATTGCAGGTGATAAATTACAACACAACAGGCAGCGATATAAAACATGAGCTGCGACTGCCTCCCTAGTACCTTGCTGTCCCTCCCAATGGGAAAATAAGAAGTTCTTATTGGCTGTATGTCCTGCCCTCTCCATCCTGCTGGGCCCTGCATAAGACCACTTTTCAGACTCCCGTTCTTCATCTTAGAGACTTGCTGTTTCCTCCGTAGCTCAAAGTTACAGTTATCTCACAAATTGTTCTTCTTCAGGCAGAGAAACTTTCCTCCTCCAATCAATACTAGATTTTGCTATTTTGCTCTCTGACTAAATTTTGCTACTTGAAAACTGATTGAAATATTTTGTAGAGTGAATGTCCAACTTCTTCTGAATCCCTACTTTTAGTTTCCCCTGCATATACGAAAACCTCAAAAGTACACAAACATAAATGTGTATACATGTGACACTAGGTGCTATATGTTCTTGGGGAAAGGTAAAAATCAGAGAGGAGGGAATAGGAAGTCAAAATAGCAATGCAACAAAGTGAATTGAAAATAAGTGCATCTATCCCTTTATGTGAGCTTTCATGTGTCCGTGTGTGTTTAGAAAACTGTTTTCTGTGGTTATGTTACAGCGTGGGAGTCTGTGATTTAAAAGAAAGTTGATATGTTCTAGTTTACGTATTATGTTAATATTTAACATCCTTGTTTATATGTTTATAAACTTGTTTATATGGACTATCTTGTTTATATAATGAGAAAAAACTAATTATATTTTTTTACTGTGGACAGCAATTCAGAGTTTTTCATGGACAGGGTAATATGTGGACAGGACTATAAGTTCTTCCATGGCACAGGTGACTAAGCAGACTGACAAAATAGCTGGAATATCTATTTTCTCTCTCTATAAGCAAGTTCTAAGACTTCTTGTGGTCACTGTATTTCCCAAATTTCTATAGGCTGGGATGCAGACACAATATTGAGACACATGCGTGTTTAGCACAATGCTACCACATGTAACAGGCAGGCAGCAGCTCTTACAGAATCTGAGTATACAGAAGCTGCCTTCAGGGTGTAGGTGTTAGAGTTGCACATTATCCATGTAGACGGGCTCTTGAAAACCACCACATACATACATGGTTTACATTATGCAGATGTGGGCAAAACACTATGTCCTTCTGCCTACATTTTCTAGAAAGAAAGCTGAACAGAGTGTAACTGGGATGAGACCTGGCATGGATGTCATTATGGGGCAAGCCTTGCAGGTGGGCGGGTAATGCAGAAATGAAACAGGAGCCAAGGTGACGGGGTGCAGTCTTCAAGCACATGGCAACAACAAGGCATGTATGATGGGTATTGCGGTCAAGATCAGCCTCCCACACTTCTGCTCAGCAGGTGCCACCTGTCAATAGCCTTCCCTGTGGGTAATGCCTTCATCAGGCAGGAGCAAGTTTTACAGAGGAACTTAGTTGTAATTTCAGGGCTGTTCTCTCTATATGTGGAAAATCAGTAAATGTTCCAGGTCAGAACTTTGATTCATCTTCTTTGGCTAGTTGATTGATGCCTTTCAGAAGTCTCTTTGATCCTAAGAGAGTTACAAGTCACAGTTTAAAATGGCAAAAATGTGGGAGAGATCCAGAAGTGGTGGCGCACACCTGTATCCCAGCATTCAGGAGACTGAGGCAGGAGAATAGCCATGAGTTCAAGGCCACCCTGGGCTACACAGTGAATTCAAGGCCAGTCTGAACTACACAGCAAGATCCTATCTCAAAAAAATCCAAAATAAATAAATAAATAAATAAATAAATAAATAAATAAATAATAAAATAGTAAAACAGAGTTAAGATCTAAGCTCAGGAAGAATTACACAAATAACATTTCAAAGTTAATCATGATGAATCTCATTTTACTAGGAAATAAAGAATATTCCACTTTATATGAGAGTGAACAGAGCCTCTAACCTCTTTGTGATTGTGGTTCTGATCTGTTCTTCCTTTTATCCCTTCCTTCTCTTTTTCCCACCAGTCCTCTGCACCAGTTTCCCAATGTTAGTGGGATCCCTCTTGGTCCTCCAGCCTTACATCTAATTCCTTCCTCTTCTCACAATTCTCTATTTCCTCCTTAACTCATTTTGAATTTAAACTCCTGAGGGCAAAATTGCCATATTAAAGGCTTGTATACTGCATATAATTTTTCTGGTGTGTTTTAGATTTTGTTATATAACCGCAACTCTACTTTATATGATTAAAAGTGGCAAACAACTGGTTAGCTCAGACCATCAGTTTCTAGGCTGTGTTTGATGCTTTAGGTACCATTATAGCCAAAAGTGACATAATTGTTCTAAACAGCTTTTTTTCCCTGGTATTCCATGACTGAGACTGACTGACTAAGGGTCACAGAAAATATAGTGGCACAGTACCAAAGAACCAAGGACTGGAACAAACAGGCAGCAACTTTTCATGCCCAACAAATTGAAGAGGTAGGATCTTGCAGCAGGCTCAAAACCCAAAAATAAGCTACACCTGGAAGATACCACAGAGAAGTAGTCATCTCCTAAGGATTTTAAACACTAGCAATAAAGCAACCTACCACAGGTAATTTACAAACATCACCCCAGGAATTAAACTAAAGAAAGAAAAGAAAATGAGATGACACTTAAATAAGATGCAACCCCACATATCCAATTTACCAAAGGCAAACCTAGTAGGCAATGAGATGGGACAATCTGAAAGCCACCCACCTGGCATCTCTGAAGTGGTAACAACAAAGCAACTGAATGAGGCTCTGGAAAAAATTAAATCAGAAATAATTTCATGGATAACTGCAGAGATAATGTCCACAATGAAGACCATACTTAAGGACACTAGAGCAGATACAGACAAAAAATAGATAAGCTTAAGAAAATTATGGAAGCCATGAATCCTCAGCATAGGAAAGAAATGGAATCCATAAGGCAGATTCAAGCAAATATCCAGGAGAACAAAAATTCCATTGGAAGTATTTGTAGCAGATTAAGCCAATGTGAGGACAGGATCTCAGATATAGAAGACAGGCTTGCGATTAGTGATCATGAAAAGAAAGAATTCTTAAAAATAGCAAGGGAACATGAAAAATCAATCCAGTAGCTGCTAGATGACACAAAGAAGAATAACTTAAGATTAATTGGGATCAATGAAAAAACAGGAGATAGCATAAATGACATCAGAACCCTGTTCACAGACATTAACACGGAGAATTTCCCTGGTAGAGAAAAAGAATTTGATGTTCAGATAAATGAGGATTATAGAATTCCAACTAGCCACAATTAAAAAAATATATTCAGCCAGAAATATCATAGTCAACATCCCAGAAATTCAACAGAAGGGCAGAATCTTAAAAGCTGTTAGGGACAAGAGACAAATCACCTATAAAGGAAATCCCATCAGAATCACAGCTGACTTTTAAGCACAAACCCTCAAGTCAAGAAGAGCTTGGAATGATGTATTTCAAGCTCTAAAGGAAAATAACTTTCAAACAAGATTGATGTACCCTGCAAAACTATCTTTCAAAATTGATGAAGAAATAAAATACTTTCATGACAAAGAACATCTGAGAAAATTTATGACCACCAAACCAGCACTCCAAAATGTTCTGAAGGACATTCTAGAAAGAGATAACAAGGATTACAACTCCATGAACCCCAACAGAAGGAATCCACCAGGCAGGACAAATAATTAAACGGGAGTGGGGGGAAAGAGTGGGAACCAACAACAGGAAAATAACATGACAAGTATAAGTCAGTACATATCAGTTTTAACCATCAATGTTAATGGTCTCAATTCACCAATCAAAAGGCACAGACTGGCAAATTGGTTCAAGAAGCAAGATCCAACAATATGCTCTATACAGGAAACATATTTAATTCAGAAAGAAATTCATAGACTGAAAGTCAAAGGAGGGAAAACAATACTCCATGCAACAGGAACCCAGAAAAAAGCAGGGGTAGCTATTTTTTTTGCAGACAAATTGAATTTCAAGCCAAGAATGATTCAGAGAGATAAAGGCAGTCATTATATCCTTGTAAAGGGAACAATCCAAGAGGAAGAAATAACAATCATAAATATATATGCAACAAATACCAGTGCACCCAACTATATAAAACAAATATTAAAGGACATGAAAAATCAAATAAGCACTAATACAATTATATTGGGGGATCTCAATACTCCACCGTCACAAAAAGACAGATCAACTAGGAAAAAAATCAATAATGAAATATTAGAACTGAACCAAACTTTGGAACAAATGGTCTTAGTAGATGTCTACAGAGTGTTCCACCCCACAACATCAGAATACATATTCTTCTCAGCTGCACACGGGACATTCTCCAAAATAGACCACGTACTAGCTTATAAAACATGCTTAAGTAAATGCAAAGGAATTGAAATTATCCCATGCATATTATCAGACCATAGTGCAATGAAATTGGAAATCAATGGTAAAAGAAATCACAAGAACTTCCTAAACACATGGAAATTAGACAGCACCCTCCTGAACAACCAATGGGTCACAGATGAAATTAAAGAAGAAATTAGACATTTTCTACAACTAAATGATAATGACAGTACAACATACCGGAACTTATGGGATACAATGAAAACAGTCCGAAGAGGGAAATTTATAGCATTAAATACCTATATCAGGAAAATAGAGCAAGTGCAAATAAACAACTTAATGGTGAACCTCAAACTTCTAGAAAAAGAAGAGCAGGCTAAGCCAAAAGCTCATACAAGGGAGGAAATTATAAAGATCAGAGCAGAAATTAACGTATTGGAGACTAAAAAAACAATACAAAGAAACAATGAATCAAAGAGTTGGTTCTTTGAAAGGATAAATAAGATTGACAAACCCTTATCCAACCTTATTAAAAAAAGAAAAGAAAAGATTCAAATCTATGCAATTGAAAATGAAAAGGGTAATATCACAACAGACCCTGCAGAAATCCAGAAGATCATCTATACCTATTTTGAAAATTTATATTCTACTAAGATGGAAAATGCAGAAGAAATGGACAGATTCCTAGATTCGTATGAATTACCAAAGCTGAATCAAGAAGATATAAAAATCCTAAATAAACCAATATCAACCAATGAAATTGAAGATGTAATTAAAAACCTCCCAACAAAGAAAAGCCCAGGCCCTAATGGATTCACTACTGAATTCTACAAGAAATTTAGAGAAGACCTAACACCACTACCTCTCAAATTTTTTAATGAAATTGAAAGGGAAGTAATACTCCCAAATTCATTCCTGGAAGCATGCATTACCCTGATACCAAAACCAGAGAAGGACCCAACTAAGAAGGAGAACTACAGGCCAATCTCCCTAATGAACATAGATGCAAAAATCCTCAATAAGATACTGGCAAACAGAATCCAGCAAATCATCATGAAGATGACCAAGTTGGATTCATCCCAGGGATGCAGGGATGGTTCGATATACGTAAATCAATAAATGTAATACACCATATTAGCAGAAACAAAGACAAAAATCATATGATCATCTCAATAGATACAGAAAAAGCTTTTGACAAAATCCAACACCTATTCATGATAAAAACCCTACAGAAAATTGGAATAGATGGTCTTTATCTTAATCTGATAAAAGCTATCTATGACAAACCAACAGCCAGTATCATACTAAATGGACAGAAGAATATTCCAAATGGTAAGCCCTATAAAGAGACTCATCTTTTTTAATATAGGAATTGGACATTTGGAAAGGAATAAAAAACAAATGTCACAATAATAATAATCTCCCCAGCTCAAGGCCCTTAACTTAACCTCAGCTGTTAAGTCTCATTTGCCACAGAAAGTAGCATCTTCCTAGGTTCCAGAGATTGGCATATGGAAGCCTTTGGGTAGGTACTATTATGGTGCCTGCCATGATAACTATGCTGTGGGCTGCTATAATGCAGAATAGTAAAAATGAAAACTTTGCGCAGAGATTTTCAACTTTGATGGCATTGCATTCCTATTTTCAATGCCTATGTATTTTGATAAAAACAAATCCCTGGAAAAATGATTCACTATGATTTTATAATGTCAAAGTGACAGAAATTAACCTTTAACAAAAACCGCTTGAGACGTACATGTCCCACAATCACATTGCTGTATTAATCACCTGATGATGGAGCATTGATTTTGATGGAGATGGCATTTGTGAATGTGGTTGTTTGTATTAATAGTTGCAATTTGTCAAAGATTTAAAACAGGTAGCAACCACAAGCATGTGAAGAGTCAAGCAATGAGAAATAATTTTTGATGGGAGAAATTTCAATGAAATCTGAAATTTAAGTGTGTTGGGCTCCTTGCTTCCTTTTCCATTTGTAGTTTTTCATTATGAACTCATTTGTAAGGCCAATGAATTGCCTCCTTCAACACTGTGTCCTTTTTATAGTTTAAAATTCAGTATTATTAAAACATCTTAAATAGAGTTGTTTTTTTTAATTCTATTGCATTTGACTAGTGAAAGTAAATTTCATAATTATTACTTTGATTATTTGAAATGCTGGTTTTGATACTCAAATTCACATTTCTAGAATATTAAATTTTAAAAGGCCAGGTATCAGGATTATATGATACTAAAAAAGAAGAGACTCCCAAGGAATGAAGAATGCATGCTATCTATGTATGAAAACTTTCTGCCACAAATGTTTTTATTTTAATATTTTAAAATATGCTTAATTTCTAATTAATTTCTAACTAAGTGCAGTGAATATTTTGGTTAATATCCTAACATATATTTACACTGTTCTCCTCCTTTTTCTTTTTTCTTGGGGTACTGGGATTGAACTTAGAGGTCCGCTACCACTGAGCTACATCTCCAGCCCTTTTTTATTTCAAGATAGAGTCTCTAAATCGCTCATCCTGCTCTCAATTTGTACTCTTCCTGCTCAGCCTCCTGAGTAGCTAGGATTACAGGCATGTGCCGCCACGCCCAGCTTTTTCTGCTTTCTTTATAGGACTCTACTTGTCCACCTTCTGTGGAAATACTGCCTTTCATCCAACTCTGACTCAAGGGATGGACTTCAGCAAATCAATATAATTCCCCTGCTTTTGCCACAGGGATTGGCTTCAGTGTGGCCACATTTACCAGAATTTGTATGTAGTATTTTAAGGTTGAAACTTTAATTGATGATTTCAGAACTTTTTCTTTTGGATGGCATTGCTGTCAATTGTTGTTATATCACCCTAGTCTTTGCTAAGATCTACAAACAGCATTGGAACATGTACTGATTTAATTTTGATAGGTCCACAAATTGGATTAATCATAATTCTTGGTCATAACTAATTGTTACTACATAGCTTTCTTGTTTTTTTATGTAATTTAAAAAATAATAACAAATATAGTTTTTTATGTGAGAACTAAATATTACCAATACCTGTCATCAACCTATATGTTGTCTCCTTACCTATCCATAAAGTTTCTCCTACTCGACAGTAGTATTAGTAGTATTGGTCATTCCTTTTTTAACATTTACTTTGGGTGTAGATTTGTGTATGTAACAGCATATTGCTTATCTTTGCTTTTGAAGTTAAAGGGTATCATGAGATGCAGATGTGGCTAAGTGGTAGAGCTCTTGCCTTGCATGCGCAATGCCCTGGTTTTGATCCCCAGCACCACGAATAAAGAAAAAAAAGAAAGATATAATACTTTGTGTAGAATTCTAGGACTTGTGTTTTTTAGTCAAAATGCTAACTTATGCCTTTTGTGACAAGTAGCTACTATTTAATGTTCACTGTTGCATAATATTCCATGGTGATATCATAATTTCTTTATATTTTTCCAATAACAGATATTTTTGAATTGTTGGTAGGATTTTGCTATCACAAACAATTTTCTTATGAAGAATTTTATGCATATATTACAAAGAATATGTAGAAAAATTCTTTGTTCTTTATCAAGAAATAAAATTGAAGTCCCAAGATAAAGAAAAAAGTATAATGCCATTTTTTCATCCAATATCATTAAATAAATTTATATTTCCATTAATAATACCTTGAATCATCACATTTCTTAGTATTTGTTAATCAAATATCACTTTTAATTTTGATCTCAATATACATTTTATAGATTAAAGTTAAGCTTTAACATCTTTTCATATTGTTGGACATATGAATTTGCTCTTCTAGAAACATTCATACTTTCTGTCAATTTTAAGTATATTTGTTTTTGGGAATGATTAAATTTTTACTTTTATGAATAATGATTTTTAATATCCATTTACAAAGTCTTTTCACAATGTAAGATCACATATATTTCTTTCTAAAATTGTTGAAATTCATGTTCTTCATCACCTAGAGTTGGATTTTTGTGTATTGTGAGATATATAGAGTTTTAAAACTTTTTCCAAATATTTATACACAGATAGCAAAATTTCAGCATTTTATCCCCAATAATCTGCCTCTGTTATATATCAGTATTATGTTCATTCACAAATTCTGTTTTGTGTTATCGATTCCATTTGCCAGTTTACTTTCAGTGGTTCTCACAATGCCATTTTAAATTTTATAGTTTATTAATCAAAGTATTTAGTGGAGAGGAATATTTTTCCCACTTTATTTATGAGTACTTACTAAGCATGCATGAGTACCTCCTTATCTGAGCCTTTTCATAAAAATCTTAGAATGAGCTTTTCAAAAAGCATGAGCAATATTTTGTTGGGCTTTTGATTAGGATTCCATTGAATCTACAAATCAGTATGGAGAAAATTACTACCACTGAGATAATGAGTTTTAAGTTCATGAGCATGGTCTCTCTACTTATTTAGAAGAGGTAGTACCACCATTCTTACTGTTTTGAAAGATAATTTTCTGATATTTCTCTTAAATTGTCTTAAAAACAGTGGTTTTTGATCTTGGCTATATGTAAGAATCACTTGAGAAGTTTAAACATAGTGGCCCCTAAAAACCACCCCACAACAATGAAGTCTGTTTCTTTGGAGGGGTACTCTGGCAGTGATATTTTTAAAATTCCCCATTGTGATTCTAATTTGCAGTCTGTAATGAGAATTAATTAATTTTTTTTTTAATATGCAGGTACTGGGAGTCAAACTCAGGACCGCACTTGCCAGGCAGGCTCTTATGCTGCTGAGCGATATCACCGGTGGAGAATTAATTTTTAAATGTATCTCTAGTTAGTAAGTTATCTGTTTATATACACTAAAGCCAGATGTTTGTGTCATTTTAAATTTCATTTGGGGGCCGGTGAGATGGCTCAGCGGCTTAAGCGCCTGCCCGGCAAGCGTGAGGGCCCGAGTTCGACTCCCGGAACCCACATACGAAAAGGGGGCCGGTGATATCGCTCAGTGGCACGGGCGCCTGCTGGTGCGCGAGGTCCTGAGGTCGACCCCCCGGTACCCACAAAAAAAAAAAAATATATATATATAAATTTCATTTGGAATGGCTGAAAGATTTTCTTTTCTCTGGCTCCTCATACAGTCTTTCCTGTTTACTTACTGTCTTCAAATTTCCTTGTCTGATGAGGACACCAACTACGTTGGATTTGGGTCCACCTTAATGATTTCATTTGCACTTAGTTAAAGATGCTACATCCAAATGTGTCACGCTCTGAGGAACCAGGTGCTATGGATCCAACATAGGAATTTGGGGGAGCATGCAGTCCAACCCACAACTCTCACATATTCAGATTTCCTTTTTGACCGGATGCCAGCATTTGACAAGGGCTCAGTTAATCAGATTCATCAGCCCTAAAGTTTGTACTGGAACCAGTTACACAAATACACACAGATGGCAGGAAAGTCTGGCTGGAGCCAAAAGGTAATGCTGGAAGCAGCATCCAGTTTCCGGGTCAGTAGTAATTCTAGTGCTGGGTTGGAAGCTGCAGCGTCCAGAATCAAAAGATAGAAGTAGTAATCTCCTTACCAGACTCCTTCTCTGTCTCCCATTGTTCACGTCACTCTCTGAGCCTGGATCTCCAGCCTTCTCAATAATATATAAGAAAAAATATTATTTTAACAAATTCCTCTTTCTTTAGAAAGCCACAGTCAGTTTCTATGGTTCACAACCTACAATGCTGATTGATACAATTCTGATGGGAAGGTACCATGTAGCTTAATTTTTATATACTAAAAATTGCAATGGCATTGGAAAAAATAGGCTTCCATACAATATATAAACTAAGATCTCAATTGCATTTAAAATATTGTATTTTATAACCATGGACAAAGATTATATAGAAGGATATCAAATGTTTTTAGTAATTATCCCTGGGTGTTAAGATTGCAGTTGACTACTGCATTTTTCTTTGTATTAGTCTGCATTTTAAAACCTTTTACATATATTACTTTTATCAATATACAGCATTTATAGAAGAGCAAGAGCTCACTGTGGCATTTTGGAATTCTCTCTGTTCCTTTAGGATCAGGCTTCTGTGTGATCTTTATGACAGCTGTTTTTATTCCTGTTTCTACTATGGTCATCAGTGCTCCCTGAGTTCACTTCCAGTTTTCTCTACCAAATTGTAAGTTTCCTTAAGAGAGTTACTAACTCATATATCCCCATGTCACCAGTTCCAAGCTCAGTGCCTACACAGAGCCAACACACAGCAAATGTTTTTAAAATAATACTTTAATATAACTTGATCACGTTCCTCAGTTGTATAGAAGCTGTTCTGCTAAATTTCTGTTGTGACTAAAATTCTAATATGGTATACTTGACTTTTATGTTATTTAATTTTTTATCTAGGATAGAAAGAATTAATATTATTTTAGGTTGGAGTGTCTCCATCGATAGAGTTAGCGTATTAACATTTTCCTCCCATAATGATGAGAAGTAAGTAAAATTATTCAGGAAAATTATTTAAGAGTTTACATTTTAAATAACCAATTAATGTTAAGTATTACTATTATAATCAAATCATTAATTATAGAGGCGGTTAGGTTTTATTTTATATTCAGGTGTAAGGGCAGATTCTACCTGATTCCCAGAACAGTATGGAAAATCAAAGTCAAGTTTTGGAGTGGGGCTGTCAGTGAAGAAGTGCAAGTCAGAACCTCATTTCGTGGATTGTAATTCTACTCAGACTGGATACATGATCCTACTCTAGCTTAAATCAATTTGTTTGAGCAGGCCAGGTTCTCCGTCAAAGGGAGTGGCTGGGAGCTGCTTCATGTCAGTGGTAGCACTTGAGACTTGGGCTCATCAAAGTGCCTGTCTGCAGTAGATAAGGAGCTCAGGCCAGCTTGTAAATCAACACACAGCTTTCTTTATCAAGAAAGTCTTCCTATGAAAATATTGTAAGCTGTACTAAACAGTACATTGAATAAAGTACTTTTGAGTAGCAGATGTAGAGGACTCCAAGTTTCCCCCAAAGTTATACTAGTGTTCTGATTCTGCCATTTCCCAGGTTTGATTGTTTAACCCCATCTTTCTAAAAAGTTCAATTTTTCTTCTTTGCATGCTTAAGAAGGCAAAAATAATTTTAACCAAGAGGGTAGACCTCTAAAAGTGTGTGATAATGAAGCTTAGAAGATGGATTTTTGAAGTCATTTCACATAGATGGTCATTGAAGCCCTGGACATGTGAACATGGAAGAGAAGAGCCCACTGATGGAAAAGATGAGTCTTGAGACCAGAATAGTTTATTCATGGAGTCATAATTGGAGAAGACGTAATCTGAGAGAACTGGGGAGAGCTATCAGAGAATAAGAAAGAACCAGGCATATATAAGTCATAAAATACTTGAGAAGAAAGTGTTACCAGAGGAGATACTGGTTTGCAGCATCTGCTTCAGTTAGGATGGGCTATGCATGATCATAAATAATTCACAAATGAATTGCATTAGTTTAACTCAATACTCATAGAGCAATTCAGGGACAAAGGCTCCCTCCATCTTACGGCAAAGCACACCCTGGGACCTTGCTGTTGTTGTAAAGGGGAAAGAGAAAGACAGAGAGACAGAGACAGAGAGGGAGAGAGAAAGGGAGAAAGAGAGGGAGAGAGAGAAAGACAGAGACAAAGAGAGAGAGGGAGAGAGGGAGAGAGAGTTTCAGATCTGAAAATGACTAGGGTCCTGTTCATATTTCACTGGCAAGAACTACAAGAACTAGCCACAATTGACTGGTTATGAGACACAAAATGCCTTTTCCTAGCAATAAATCTATATGATGTCAGAGATGGATACATTTTGATAGACAATTGTCCTCTAGTCCTCAGTATTTGCCACTTGTCCAAGCAAAGCTAAGAAAATACGATTTAAGGAATAGAGTGGCTGAACTTAGTTATTTGAAGTCATTTTGAGGCATTCAGTAGAATTAAAGAAACTGAAGCCGCATTAACCCATTAGTAAGAAAAGGGATATTTGAAGAAGTACAGATAAAAGGAATAGGGTTTCCTTTCAAATAGCTAGGAACTACAAGGGCAGTAAAGGAAAATACAACAGATTGAAGAGTTAGCAAGAGAGATAGAAAAGCTCTATTTTTACAATGAAGTTGACTTGAACATGTACATAATGACTAGAAAGAAGCAGAAATGAGACACAAGATAAGAGGAAGCTTGTGAACATGGGTGTAGGGAGTAGCAATATACACACACGAGGAACATCATCTAGAGACTAGGGATTGACAGTGGAGATGAAAGCGCACACAATGTATTAGTTGAGCAAACAATACTGTATTGTCCAGGACAGTAGGAAAACACCTTCTGCTTTGGTGGAGAGGGTAGGATGTAGGGATAGATATTGTAGGAGGACAACAACTGTGGAATCTCCATTGTGGACCTAGGGGGGAAAGATACAGTGTGACGGAGATGATCACCCAATAGAAGGCAGCACAGAGCCAAGAATAGCCTTTTGCAGAAATCCCAATCAAAAAAAATCCTTTGGTCATATTTTTCCTTTCCTCCCAAGCAATTTTCCATTCTGCTTTGGTTAAGAGGGTATTTTTCTTTAAAAATGTCAGAAAGTCTAGATAAAACTTATAAGATCAAACTAGCAACTATTTGAATAGAATGGAAATAATAATTCCTTTTTTTAATGTTTGGATCGTAGGTTGGCAAAGAGACAGAGTGAAGTGGATATGAAAGAAACAACATAAGATGACTAAAATACACACATCGTGGGTGTTATTTTTTACTTATTTTATATTTCAGATTGTTTCTCAGTAATGATCCTTGTAAATGTTTGTTCACAAATAGAGGTATGAATTTGGTGTGGGTGTTAATACCATTTAAAAATTGGAATTATTTAAGATGCCTTATTAGTGCAGAGGGTGGTAGCTATTTTTTCCTTTTAATATGAGAATAAATACAAATAATATTCTTAGAGAAGACTGAAGTCATTTTTACTCAGTTGAACGGCAATGTTTTCCATTTTATGCCTTTTCTTAGCCCGCAGGTTGTTATTTTGCAAAGTATATTTAAGAATAATGTTTTTTTTCCTTCTATTCTTCCTGGGAAACACTAAACCTATCTATTACCAAAGACTCCTACTAGTTTAAGTAGAATTCTGAAACTAAAACTTTTTCTAGGCCAAGAAGAGGGAGTAGTCTCCACCTAGAAGTCATTTTATAATCCAGTAAAATGACCATAGCATGAGTGAAACTTTACAGGAAAAAAAATAATTCTGACATCCCACCTGCAACCTTTAGTTGTAGTTTTTATCCACCATATGCATATATATACACACAAATACACTTGAGAGTGTCAATTTTGGTATTATTTAGCCTTATTTTCTCAGGCATTTCAACTTAGAGTCAATATGAATTTAAAAGAAAAATTTTATGGAGCATTTTAATATATACATATTTTAAAATAAAAACTCAAACCATTTATTATCATACAGTTATTTTAAAAATGGGAGTAAATTAAAAATTTTCAATATCAATACCCATTAACCTATATCACATTTTATATAAAATGAATAAAATTGGTTTTGTACTTCAGAAAAGGAAATGTAAAGTAACTTAAAATTGAATTTGGTCCTCATCATCTTCTGAGTTCTAATCTATTATTGTCCCTGAAGAAGAAATTTTATGGAAAGTTTTAAAAAATATTCAAGCTTGTGTGTGTGTGTGTGTTTGCTAAAATGGCTTAAATTCCCATAAGCAACAAATGATCCTAAAATACCACAATATAATGAAATTACCATGAGTTAGTTTATTACATTTTACTTCTCATATATCTGATTTTTTGAAAGCTAGAGAAAAATTACCAAATGTTTATAGACAGATGGTTTAAACTTAATCAGATTAAATATCAACATGGAAATCAATTCAAGGTCTGAAAATTCCAAGAATGCTTTACGATTTCTATAACAAGGCAACTTCATAAGACTAAGTCAAGCAGAGCACTCATATTTCATCTGTCGGATTTATTCTGCGATTGACTTGTTAAGTGTCCCGCAAATAAGCTTTCTTGGTAAATGGTTGCCAAAGTACATTTCTAAAGTTAGTATAAATGTATTGTTTGACAGTTGGGACTTGAAAACTTTAACTAATTTCTTTTTCTTTAAAAATGAGCTTTTTAGTACAAGACTAACTTTTAAAAATCAGCATAAGTTCCAGGCTGGTAATACCTATGTTTAGCTTCAGTTTTTTGGAGGATATGGGATACTGTATTCACAATCGTAATGGATATTCATTTGTTGTTATACAGCTAATTTATTCTTTTTATTCTAAACTTGTACAGAACCTCTTCCATTTCCTCTGTAAAAGCTAACATAGAAAGCCATTTTACAGAGAAGAATTTAGCTCTTCCCTATTCTCATAATGTATTCACGGTACAATTGAGGAAATAGAGAGGAAACTAAACACCAAATAAGCCAAAGAAAGTTTGTAATCAAGTCCGTCTTAGTACTCTGGTCTTCTGATTTATAGTATAAAGCTCCCAAACCAGGTAAAACACTTAGTTTTCTGATTTCTAATTAAAACTCTTTCTACAATATCAATTGCTTTATAAATTACATTATGGTCATATTTATAATTTCTACCCTTTGCTTCTCTTTCCCACCCTATACATAAATTATTTCAGGAGCCCCTCACCCACACGGGAGTCAATGATTGAAAACCATCACCAGGTAGACCTGTGAGTGGACTTTCATAGGGGACTTCCAATAAATACATATTTTTGTCTTCACAAAGAACTATTCTAGATATCCAGTTAGCCTTACATTTTAGCAGAAATAATGATGATCTAGAGTCAGGTCTATCCATCTGAAAGACAGTCAAGTTCACATCTGAAAGACAGTCAAGTTCAATCACCAGGATGATTCAAGTCCACTTTCTGCTTTTCCCCAAATTAACTAGATTGCAGACTCCATCGTAACTTCCTTAATTAACTGAGTTAGATAGAAAATGACTCAAAAATTTAGCTGAGGTTTTTGGAGAAATAGGAAAGATTTGTGGGGTCACTAATGCATGTTTTTCTCTGTCTAGAGCTATCTAAAGTTTTTAAGATTATTACAGTTAAGTGAAGCTTTCCTTATAGCCTAAGCAGGCTTCCTATGCAGGACAATTCTTTTTAGCAACCAATAGTTAGAAACCACTGTGAATTATATATTTACGTAAATTCACTTACACTTCTCACATCATATTTTCGTTATTCCTTTAAATAAGAAATAGAATTTCTATCTTTATATTCATTTTCCCTGAAGGTAAAAGAAATGATTACAGAATTTCTAGTGATTAAATAGCTCCCACTTCCTCCCATCCCATACTTTATTGAAAAGGGTAGGATTACTGAAACTTTAAAATACCAAACACAGTGGGTAACACTCATGTTCCAGATCTCAGAAATAATCAACTCAAAAGGTTATATTTTGTTCTTCATTTTTTAAAACTCAGGATACCAATGTGTCATATAATCAGTGGTGAACAACAAACTCTGGTACATGAAAAAGATTGTTTCTGTCATGAGAAAATGTCACTTCTACCTATTTAAACTTACAAAACTATACATATTTTTCTCCCAAATATTTCTGGGTGACAAGCAATTTTTATCTTCTAAAATGCGTCTTTCAAAGTAATGGCTTCCTAAAAGTTGTTTTGAATGCCTCCACTTCCAAATAAGAATCTCAAAGGAGAAAATTGCTACTTAACGCTTTTGCTATAATACACTGTTTTTCTAGCCATAAATACCTGCTTAACTCAAACAAACAAAGTAAAAACCAATTCTCTTGGTCTTAAGAATATGTTCAAATCAATTAATTTCATAATAAAGCATTTATTAAGCTGAGTGTCTGTATTAGTCAGCTCTTTGTTACTATTAGAAAATACCCAAGGCAGGTATTTTATATAGAAAAGATTATTTAGCTCATGGTGTTGGAGGGTAGAAGGTGAACATGTCACAGGGTATGGCAAGGGTCTTCTCTTGGTTGTATCACACTGTGACAGGAATGTGGGTGTATCTCTGGGTCTATGTGATTTTTCTCCCCTTTCTTAAAGTCACTAGGATTCAATCATGGGCATTCCAACCTGAAGCCCCAGTCCAATGGTGGCAAACCTATTGCACACGTGCTGCAGTGGGCTGTTTGTATTACTGAAAACTCTAAAAGATTTGCCATCACTGCCCAGTCTCAGATAGCCACTTTCCAAATGCTCTACCTGTAAACACCATGGTCAGACTAAGCTTTCAGTCTCTTAACGTCATTAGCATAAGACTTTGGGGATTAAATTCCTGCATGAATGTTAGGGGAGAAACCATATTCAAACTACAGCAGTGTTGTTATACAGAGATGTTGAAGTTCTCTGAAGATATTAGACATCTAATTGCATATAAGATGATGACTTCTAACACATGGCACTGAATACAAGTACTGTTGCCTACTGTGGTATAAAAAATGTCCCCAAAATCTAGTGGCTTTACACAAAATAATTGTTTCTTTGAGTCATACACCTACAGCCTACGCAAGGTTTGTCAGGAAATGCTGGTCTCCGGTCCACTCTTTGCCAAGTGGAGAAGCTCAGCTGTGGACTGGAGGTGTGCACCAAGATTCTTGCTCCCATGGCTGGCAAGACAGCACCAACTGGTAGCCGGGAATCCACAGGCCCTGAGGTCTGGCACCTCATTCCCCTGCCCATTGTCCTCTCCACGTTGCTTGGGCTTCTCCCACAGTGGTGGGTGTGTTCCAGGCGCAAATGTCCTACAAGAAAGAAAGCCGTGAAGGATCCCTATCCCCTCTAGTGACCTGGCTCGGAAAGTTCAAGGGCTTCGTGGTCACACCTGCTCTTCTTTAGAGGTGAGTCACCAGGGCTGCCCACACTCATCCCATCCTCAAGGAGAAGGGATTAGACCCAGCGTCTTAATGGAAGGAAGTTCAAAGGCTCTGTGGATATATTTTAAAACCACCACAGTATGAAATAAGAAATGTTGAAAAGATAAATTCTTCCTTCAATTACAATTTTTAAAATATCACTTGTTAAATTCTTACTATATGTTTTACATTAATTTTCAGTAATCTTTATACATACTCAAAATAGAAATGTTCTGTTTTGTAGATAATTAAATTCACAGCCATAGTGGCAAGTGCTCTGCCCAAGGTCATGTAGATAGTAGATAGTGGCCCCAAAGATTTAAAAAATAGCCGTTCCTGCTACTCAGGCTAAATTTCTGAGAAGAAGGTGATATTTGACTCCAAATTTGGCTGCTGGCTGCTAAATGGCTGGCCAGAAAAGAATAAGATGTTCTCTATCTCTGGTGAATGTGAGAAAGTAACAGGAAAGCCGCAGATAATTTTCACAAGAATCATTTGGCTGGACCAGGATATGTATGCACACTCTCTTGGAAGCCATATCAGAAGCGTATGTGGGGTGAAGGTCTGCCCCGGGTCCTGGGGACCTGGGAGGCCAGGGTGTGGCGATGTCTCTCCAGGTAAGCTGGGTCCTAGTGTATTCTGGAGAGGGTCCTTGGGGAACCAATAGATTACAATGAGGTTAGGAATCCTAGAAGTCACGTGCAGTTTACTAGTCACTTTCAGCTAAGCTAGTGCATATATTACAATTTCTAGGATTATTATGCACCTGGAATTCAGTGTTTTGTTTTCTATATAAATAACTCTAGGCCCTTAGTGAAGGAGTGGATAAGTGGTCCTATAAAGCAGTTGTCCATGATCTTCTACACACTGTGCCATACAACTCCCTTGAATCTTACTCTACCGAGGTAAGATTGGCCTAAAAACTGCACATGTTTAATGCAAACATACTTGATCAATTTGGAGATAAACCTGAATACATGAAACCCACACTGCAAATTATATAAATTTGCCATAAATACATTCATCAACTCCAGATATTTACTTCTGCTTTCTTTATTTAGTATTATTATCTTGATGATGATAAAAGCAGGTAATACTAAGATCTACCCTCTAAGCAAATTTCAAAGTGTGTGACACAGTCTTATTAACTATTCTACAGGACTATTCTGTATAGTAGACCCATAAACTTACTTATTTTGAATAACTGAAACTTTATATACTTATAGTCTTGAGTTTTAAGGATTTTAGCTCCATCAATCAATCTCAAGTTCTGAAATAGTTTTATTCGTACTCAAAAAAATTTTCTATTCATTTTTATTAACCAAACACTTATTCTATACTTACTGTCATCCATGCATGCTACTAAAAGCTTTACAAATATACTTTGAAAAAGTCCCGTGTAAGTACTATTGCTATGATGTTTATGATTACTATACTACAACCGTAAGGGCTCGCTGTGAAAATGTCTTTTTAATTTTATTTTATTATTTTGCTAGGCTGAGAAATAGGATTACTAAAAGTTGATCTGACTCCATCTCAGAGGCAGCTATAGTATAAAAGAAAGAACTTTCAATTAGGAAATTGCTACTTTCTTGGGAAATTCATTAATATCTCTGAGCCTTGGTCTCTTCTATCTAAAGTTTCCATGAGAAGTAAATGGAGTAATCTGTAATGTGTGAAAAAAGTGCGCCAGGAGGAAAGGAGTTATAAAAATGTAGAGCAGTGTGATATTGATGAGGATGAATGATGATGTATCTGTGGGTTACAGAGGGCTGCTCAGACAAGGACTCCTCTACCGGATGTCCTAAAGAAAGCTGCTCGCACTCAGAGCCCTCTGTTCGTCTATAGCTCTTCTCTTTTTATTGACTTAGTTTATAACTAAAAAATAGGGCCAGGAATATAGCTCAGCAACACAAGTGCCTTCCTGGCAAGCACAAGGTCCTAAGTTCGATTCCCAGTACCAAAAAAAAAAAAAAAAAGTCTAAAAAATAAATGTATATTAAAAAGTAATATTATGTGAGTTTTGCATAATAAAGGCAAGTATGGGTACTGATCAGAAGCTCTACCTTTTGTGTGCTTAACCTCACACCACCGTTGACTCTTCAAGTTGTGTGATTCTTTTTGCCAATAAACATCTTTTTTTGCACAATACATATTTCTTTTATTCTGACTTTGACCACATTCCTTGCAGATCTATCCTTACTACTGCATTTTTGTGAAGAGTAGATGACAAACTCACTTTGCTCTTAACACTGCTACTGGTATATGATGATACATAAACATCTATATAATTTACATACATTTGTATGTAATACATATTTTTAATTGTACATGTAATTAACATGTTAATGTATTTCATTTATCATATATTTAATTTTTCTCAAGATTCACTGACATTTCTGTATACTTTTAACTTCAGTTTGCAAATATTATAGTAAAAAAATGAAATATCTGAAATGAAAAAACCTGAGCAGTATACTAAAACTTAGACTTCCAAACATTTGGAAGTATTTCTAGTACTACTTCACCCTTAAATATTATGTGAAAGAATTATTTTTATGTCAGACATCCCAGGATATGCATATTTTTTCTTTTTAGAAGTTTTTACATTTTCATAAAAAATCTCGCTTGTTTAAAATAGAAAACAAGTGGTGTAATCAGCATAAATCTAGCCATTATGAAAACTGTGTTCATTTCTAAAAATAATTTATAAGCAATGAATAATTTTTTGTTGTTATCAATAACATTTCAGAGAAGTGGCTACATTATAATGACAAAATTATAGAAGCTATCTAATGAGAACAAATCATCTATTTTTGTTGAGCATTTACAAACATGTAATTTAATGCTTACAGTGAAAGGATAAGATATGTAAGTTCTCAGATACATTCAAAGATAGTGAGACCCAGAGAGGTTAAGTGAGTTGAATCAGAAGTGATGTATCCCACAAATCTGTTTTATTCTCATTAAGCCAGTATTGTATTTTTATTTATTTTTTTATTTTTTATTTTTTGTGGGTACCGGGGGGTCGACCTCAGGACCTCACGCGCCAACAGGTACCCGTGCCGCTGAGCGATATCACCGGCCCCTTTTTCGTATGTGGCTTCCGGGAGTCGAACTCGGGCCCTCACTCTTGCAAGGCAGGCGCTTACACCGCTGAGCCATCTCACCGGCCCAGTATTGTATTTTTAAGGCAAGACCCTAAAACAGATTACAAATTTACTGGGCATCCTGTGATTATAGAGAATTGTTGAGAACAAACCAAGCATTTCCTAGATAAGTCTTCTTTTGGTTGATTTTTCTACTTTGGAATAAAAGTTTACATTATGAAAGGTCTTTAGAATTATGAAATACTCTTACATGCATTTTGTCTGATTTTTCTCAACATTTGTAGCCTGAGTTTATAATTGGACAATAGTTTGTGTTATACTAGATCACGGTTTTTTACATAATGACCCTATCAGTAGAGATAAGCAACCTTCTCCATGTACACACACCACAAAAGCTTAAGAAATACTTGTTGAGTAATGGCCCAGATGGATGGCTTTTAAAAAATCTTGGGTCCTTGCTGTTAGTCATAGTAACTAACACTAACCCCAAACAAATGAAGGCCCCCAGAAAATGAGGAAGAAAGAAAATACCCCATAGATCCAGGATTCTGGAAGTGTTGCTGCTTAATACACCAAAGCGTGGGCTGGGGTATAGCTCAGTGGCACAGCATCTGCCTGGCAAGTGCAAGGTCCTGAAAAAAAAAGATCAACGTAAAACATTCAAGGTTTAAAAACTGTCCATTGGGTCACTCCCTGTGACCATCGACTGAAGAACAAGTCTTGAGCATATGCGGTATTTATGCAGCAAATACCAGATTGCAAAATTAGCTAAAATCAAACCCAGAATTCAAAAATAATAACAGTAAAGGAGCACAGCACAGTTTTCAACATGCTCTGTCAGCTCTGTCACAACCATCAGTATGGTGGCATTTCCATAGCTCAATCTGCTAACAAGTGAATCAATTATAAAGAACTAAAAACTTTCTCTTTTTAAAGGAAAAAGTAGAGCACACTACTTGAGGTTTCCAAGCACTGTGCTTTACTGACACCGCCAGTCACTTTTCTCCTCCTGTACACTGGATGGGTGCCCTCTTACCAGGCCTGATTTTTTGCAACCTTCCCTTGTCTCCCAAAAGCAAGAAGTGTTCAGATATTCTGAGGACCAAGTTCTACAGTGGCGTGTGGAAAGATAGTCAATGATTATTTTCTTTTTACTTCTTTAATCATAGAACTATAAGAACAAATGACTCTTACAACTGATACTTCAATAGAAATTTAGAATTTGCTATATGATTCCCAATTACACCATATGCCTTCATGAAGTACATCTAAAATCATTACAAAAGTGAGAGACCATAGGAAGGAGTAACTGATCAGTACTGTTTGACAGGATGTAGCGTCCAGAGGAAGGAGAACTGGTCTACTATTCTGAAAACCAGGAGCAGAATTATTTCTCTAAGAAACAACCTAGCCTTATGGCCATAGATCATCCACCCAATTGTAGACTTTCGTTGTTGTCTACATCTGTAGCCATGGGAATAGCAGCTACTAGTGTACTTACATGTACTCTTTTCAACCCAGGAGGGTTGAAAGAAAGAAGAAATAGCTCCAGGTGAATGCACTATTCTGTGTTCTTTGATAGAAAGGTGTTGATTGCATTTGAGATGTAACAGCATATAAACTGAGTATGAATAAACTCTGAGTGGCGTGTGAACTCTAGAATGGGTTCAAAATTAGGCCAATGAAAAATGAGGTTGTATTTTCACTGAAAGCAGGGAGATCATCTTCAATTTACATTTCAGTATCATAATGCTGACATGTAACTTACACACAGACAATTTCTCTTGGGGCGGAAGGTCAGACAATTAAGCTATTGCATCATCCGCTCACCTATGCATGCCAGCTGTTTGGGAGAACTTGAAAAAATTATGGAAAATTCTTAATATTCTTTGACAGTACAATATTTGTACTTAGACTCTGGCTATTCCAGAATGATGCTTCCCTGTTCGAATAGCCAGTCAATCTCATGACATGATGGAAAACAGATGTAAGATTAGGATGCAAAGTAGTTTTCCAGACCCTTGGTCCCAGCATGCTACAGATCCGAGCCCCAGAGTTAACCAGCCAAGTGCTGACACATGTCTTACAGCAAAATATCCCTCACAGCCACAGTTCAAAGGCCTCGCTACCCTCCAGGGCAATTAATACAGCATCACATTCAATGGTGCTTGAACCAAATCCATTGAATCCTCGGGGGAGAAATAACGAAGCAATCACAGAGCTCAGACAAGAGCAGCGTGCAGTAGTGGCTAAAGTTTCATTCCCTGAAAACGTAGCGTTTCTTGAAAGCATGTGTAGGGTTACAGGCTTACTAGAGAGGAGCTCTGCTTAGATTGTGTAATCTACTTGTGGGACAGTTTCTGAAAGACAATGTAAAAAACTGAAGGACAGTAATTTGTAAAGGAAGGAAGGAAAGAAGAGAAGAAGGAACAAGGAAGGAAGGGAGTAGAAAGAATGGAAGGAAGGTAAGAGGGAATCAGCAAGGCAGACAGACAAGGAAGGAAGGAGGGAAGGAGGGACACATCATAAGACAGAAAAGAAAAGAAAAAAGAAAACCTATTTACCCATGCTCACTTTGCCCATAGTAGAAATTTCCATGTTGTCTATTGGAAAGACAGCCAGAAAATCCAAAACAATATTACTCTACTAGAACTGGAAAGCTCTGTAGTGTCTTATACCAGGAGAAATGAAAGTTATTCCTTATGATACCTGAAGCGAGCATGGTTTGATTCCATCGAGAGTAGACGAAGTGATGGACTATGCTTTCCTTGGGTATCTTCAGCATTCATGTTTTAAAATTTTGAGTGAAAATGGTGATGGCAAATAAGCCACACTGGTTAACTGTGAACATAAAACAAACTGTGACAAGATATATTTTTCAATCTCTTCTGTGAAAATTCCAACCAAATATTTCTACTTTTGGATAGACCTGGAAATAAACTCCAGGACAACAGTTTAAAAAGCTAAACCGAATCCCTGGCTGCTTGAGAGTGAGGCATTTTTGGAGGCCACATTAGCTGTATTGTGGCAGCTTTAGCATTTTGTACAGGAGCAATAACTCACAGAAAGAGTAATTTGATTTTCCAAGGTGTTTCACTTTCAAGAAAGCTGAGAGAATAATATTATTTAATCTTCTCTTATACGCATGCAGATTTCCCATATTTTGCACTGTTTGTGGCCCTTACACCTTCTCAGTTGCTATGTGCAAGAGCTATCAGGAAGAGCATTCTACAATGTATTACTGTCCCATGGTATGTGCCAGGGCTATGCAGAAAATATATTTGTAGTCTTTCACTCATTTTCCCCTCTTAAAAATGGACACAAACACTATAGTGTTCACTCCAGAATACATGGCTAAACAGAAACTAAAATAAAAATCTAGTCACTTAAAGATAACCATGTGAAATCTTGATGGATAACATGCTATATTTTGTTTTCTGAATGTCTACATAGAAAGGTGAATTTATGAGCAAAAACCAACATGTATCAAGACAATGACAGATAGTGTGTTAGAGAGATTGAGAATGAATATTATGTACTCAAACTGTGTAAATTTAAAGCTCACACCTGTCATTTACTAGCTGTTTTATATTTGGAAAATCACTTAAGATCTTTGTATTTGGCTTCTTCATTGATGAACTGGGGAAAATGTCAGTGAGGCTGCAATGAGCTACTGTGTATAAAGCACAAGGACATGTGCTTTTCTTGTAGTGGGCACTGTGTAAATATTAGCTACTATTATTATTACCTTCCTTGAAAGTCCCCTTTTCACCTACAACAAACATCATTCCATGTCAAGGAATATACATATACGTCACAATGCAGAATGGACATATGAAATTAAATGCATTCTCTGACTATTGTAGTGTACTTTATCATAATGCATTATACACAGTACACAGAGCAAGTCTAGTTTTTCTATTATTGACCACATTAAAATAGATAAAGGGCGATCAAAGCATATGATGAATGTTTAAATAAAATTTATTACAGTAAAAAACACATCGCCATGAGTCCCCCTCAATATTCTCCTTTATCTGAAACATATTTATTCCATCCTTCTTGCCACTTTCTAAAGCAGTGAGGGAAGGTCTCGTTTGTGAGTGTTTTTATTAGGTGTGATAAAAAATGTGAATGCTACTGCCGAGTGCCATTCAGTGGAAAGCATGCTTGTGAAAATATTATGGTGTGCCCTCATCAACCTTATTTACCACATCTGGCACTGGATGACTTCTGGGTCTTCCCCAAAGTCAAAATGACCATGGAAAATAAAGGTTTTGAATCCGTTCAGGGCATTGGAGCAGCCATAATAGGACAACAAAAGACATTTATGAAAAACGGAATTCCAGAGCTGCTTCAGAAAGTGGCAAGAAAAATAGCTAAGTGTGCTTGCAGTGAGTGGAAGTATTTTGAAGGAATGGCAATGTGACTTTTACATTAATAAAATTTTTAAAATTTAAATATTCACTGTAGTTTTCTATTACTCCTCGTGTCCTTGAAAGTACATCTTTGTACATTAATACGACTTTGATAAATATCTAGTAGCAGAATTAGTAGATCAAATGACATAAACATTTTTAAGGTTTTTGATTTGTATTGCCAAATTGTTCTCTAAGAAGTTTTCAGCAATTTTATTTCCATCAGCAATCTGTGAAAGTAACCATTTCCCCACATCCTTGCTGACATTAAATATTAGCTCTTGGAAATCTTTATTAAATGTAGTACTCATTAGAGGTAATGAAACCAAACTTGACTTGAAAAGAAAATGACGTAGGGTTAGTACATTTAAGATACCATTTTCTCTCTGAAGATAGTCCCAGCTGTGTGTGCTATAGTTATGTGTATTTTTGCATATGTTTATATACATATACCTTTATTTGTATGTATGTACATTAAAAATATTCCTTAATTTGGGTACAAGCCATAGGCTGTACTAAAACAGAACCAAATACATGCTTTCGAGCAATTGCAAAACATTGAATTCAAGAGATGGTCTTCTTTGTTTCACAGCACCCTTTTTGTTATTGAAATATTTCCTTATTTATGGTCAATGAACTCTCTATAAGGAAGAAGATTGGAAACTTCCAGGTATTAGATTTTCCACACTGTGTTGATAGTTAGCTTTCCATCACCATGACAAATACCTGAGGTCATCAACTTATAAAAAGAAAATGGTTATTTTAGTTCATAGTCTTGGAGATTTCAGTATTTATTGCATTTGAGCTTGAGGCAAGTCAGAACGTTATGAGGGAAATGTATGGAGCAAAACCATTCACCTCACGACCAGAAAGTGAAACAGAGTATGAGGAGAGGTCCTAGATTGTCCCTTTGAGGGCAAACCCCAATGACACATGGGGTCCCACCTCCTAATGGTTCCCTCATCTTGCAGTAGGACCACAGGTTGGAGAACAAAGTCTTTAACACATGGGTCATTGTGAGACATCTAAACCCAAACTAATATACATAGTTACATACTCAATAAACTCAGTATTGGCCTCCCCTTCTTTTCCTTCTCTAATGTCAAAGGTAAGTTGGTTTCTCCATGGCATTGGTCACATTAGAAGAGTCTGCAATGCCCTATAAACAAAATCTTGTCTATTAAGTAGCTTTATTAAATTTTTACATTTTATCCC
The DNA here is from genome assembly GCA_028451465.1 of Erethizon dorsatum. NCBI lineage: Eukaryota > Metazoa > Chordata > Mammalia > Rodentia > Erethizontidae > Erethizon > Erethizon dorsatum. The sequence goes on from CM051835.1 coordinate 16,102,088, forward strand.
CATGATTCATACCTTTTCTTCCTCTGGAACCTTATTAGCACACACCTATGTAAAGTAAATAAAACAATAAAAAAATTACACATTAGAAAAATGAAAAAAATTTGATAGTAATATTCTTACAAACATAAAAAATATGTGAGGGTGGCTGTAAATTTCAAGCCATGTGTAGCTTTGTAACTGAGAGAGAAAGGAGGTCTTAGGAGATAGATCGCAAAACTCACTCTGTCCTTTTATCACTGTGATGCAATACCCAAGAAAATCAATCAACAAGAAGCAAAACCTATTTTGGCTCACTCTTTCAGAGGTTTCAGTCCATGGTCAGCTGCCTCCATTGCTTTTGGGCCTATGGTGAGGCAGAAACATCATGGCAGCAAAGCATGGTGGAAGAAAGCTGCTCAGCTCATGGCATCCAGGAAGCAGAGTGAGAGAGAAAAAGCCAGAGAGAAAGGGACAGGAGACAAAATACACCCTTTCAAGCCATGCCCTCTACCCACAATAGCATTTGCTCCATCTATATAGCCCCTGCCTCCTGATAAGCCCATTGAGATATGATCCGTCAGTGATTAAGTCGGGCCCTCCTGATCTAAAAACTTCTCCAAAACTTCACCTCTTACATTGCTGCATTGGGAACCAAGCCTCCAGTACATGAGCCTTTTGAGTGACATTTTAGATTCAAACCATAACACCCTTGACTAAATCAATCCGAAGGGAAACATTTAGAATCTCATTGCAGTGGGAAGTAAAGTTTCTTCAAGGTTGTGCTTTGTGTGTTGGTGAAAATACAGCTGGCATCAGGGCCTTCACATGACTTTTGGAAATGCCGTATTCATTTCTTGATTGTGGGTTCCATGGGAAATGAGTAAAAAGAAAAAAATCGTCCTTAAAAAATGGTGTTCCATCTGAATTGATTTAAAATTTAGATTTGACAGTGCCTTTGCTCTGCTTTACAACCAATATGTAGAGGGTAGAGTGAGGGAAAAGGTTGAGCACATTGTGACATCTTAACTTCTTACTCAGTGGGAGCGCATGCCTCTGGGCTATGCTGTCAGCCGGAATCTATTGCTTTTGTCTGATATTTTATTAGATTTTTCTAAGCTGTACAGTGCTTAACAAAAATGTAATTCCAGAGCCAAATTATGATACCATTTAGATTTTTATCTCAATTATTTGGGCTACTTCATTAGGAAAAATGTGAAGTTTGGTTTTAAGAGGAGATTTTGTGCATTTCTACCTGATATCTGATGAGATTATTCATAAGAGACAAATTCAGTAGATCTGTGGTCACCTTTTCTGATGTTGGTGCCACTGGGATGTACCTGCCTGGGTGGGGAATGTACTCACCCTCTTTGTAGCTATTGTTGTGCCCTGGAGGTCTATAAGACTAAAAATGTTTTAAGGACCATCTGCCATTTCACCATCTCTATTCCTCCCAGGGAAACCTTTTTCAAATAACTCAACATTTAATAATTTTTGATGACAATAACTCTCATCAGTTGAGTGGCAACTGGCTGTCAACTAGCTTCTCAGTTTTGCAATTGTGATTTGTTATCCTCATGTTTCCCAACAGGACACCCACACAGGCTCCTGGGTTGTTAAATAATTACCATGAGGTCACACAGTTAAAAGGAAGGGTACTGTGTTCTACCAGCCTTGATCTGGAGTAGGGATGGTGTCTGTTCTTGTTCGTCAACATGTGCCAGTGCCAAGTCAGAGCCTAGCCCAACGACTGGCCTGTACAGGTATTCAATAAATAGTTGGAAAGTGAAGAATTAAGGAGCGAATGGTGCAGCTATATAGGTACGGGGCCCGAGCAGGTTCATATGTGAGATTCACAGATGCCCACGAAAGAACAGGTACAATTCGATGAGGAGGTTTTCACTTTATTTATTTTTTACCAAAATGACATTAAAAATTGGATAAATTTTAGGCTTGTCTTCCATTTCAAAATATTTTAGAAATTTTTATATTTGTGGATAGCAGTTCTTTCATGTCTAATTTGAAAAGTTAGCGATGCTTTATAGATCCAGGCAATTTAAAAATATCCGGTCATACAAATTTTAAAGTGAATTACTTAGCCAGACTCCCAAGGAAGTTTTATCTAATTAATATACAACAGTGACCTGTCTGGTCATTGTTCTTACTTTGCTGCTGACTTTGAGAATCTTAAGGAAATCCTGAGGAAGCACGTTTTTCAGTTGACTATTCCTGAGAATCTGCACCTTCCCAGAGTCTCTGTGGGCTGCACTTCCCAAGGTGACTCAGTACTGAGAGCACAGCTGGAGATACACCGAGGCTCCTGCAGCCTGATGCAGGCAACGCCAGCCTTTCCCACCCACAGAGCTCAGAACTCATTCTCACACTGACATGGTAAAAGTGCAAGAAAGACGTTTTTGCGATCTAGAAGTTTCCTCCCTCCAATTTTTGTTATAGTATTCATAGTTGGAATTAATGTGCATTTTTCTAAGAAATTAACCTTCCAGAGGTTCTTTATTATATATTAAAGATTTCAGGAATAACAGTATTAGAAATGATGTATGAATTCATTATGAACAATTCCTAAAAATTGTTTAGATAAGAAAAATCTTGTCAGTAGGAAATTTAATCGCTTCTCAGCCTTTTGGCTAAGATCAAGCATAGTTTCTGTTCTTATCAGTTTAGTAGGAAATTTACATTAGGCTTTGAAATGGAAAACAAAGTAGCTAAACTGTATTATTATTATGACCATAGTATAATATTATGTCAGTCTTCACCAATGGGAGAAGGTAGACCCAACCATCATTTTGAAATTTAGTCAAATAATACCATATGCCCAGTATTAGAATGTTTGCATTCAACTTAATGTTATCCTATAGATCCCAATGAATACAAATGCTGAGAAAACAGACTTTATATTTCTATAATACTAAAAAAGAGAAGATAAGAGATGAGCTGACTAGAGTTTTTCCAGACAGACTTGTGTAAAAGTCTGTCTTTAAAATAAATAAATAACTAAATGGAAGCATTTTGATGTTTGATCAAGGAAAATATGTAGGATAGTATAGTGGATAGCCTGCATGTAATTATTTTGGGAGGAATATTTCATTTCTGTGGGTGCAAACACTAATGATTAGGTTGCAAAGTGAGCGAGCTTAGAGAAACCATAATGGTAGAAAAAATAAGCTGTTTTCATTCCTTCTCAAATATCTGCAAAACTATGCTTTCAGTAATCTTTTGTCATTTTATATGGCATTGTCTTATTAACTCTGAAATAATTCTATGCTCAGAATAGCTTAGAGTGTGACCACAGACTCTTGTCTGTAGACAGAACACATCATAAACACCTTCGTGTTCTGAAAATTCCCAAATAAGTTAGACCGAGGACACCCTTATTTGGATGATGCCTGTGGTCACCTTCTGCATCCCAAAATTGCACTCCAGCCAGAGCTGTTCAATTTAACTCTGAGAAGGCATTTCCAAGGCTTCAAGTTTTCTGTTGTTCTAATCATGGTTTTGTGGCTCATATTTGCCTTTTCTGTACTTTTAAGAAGGTATAGAATGACATTACTTAAGTAGTAAGTATTTTCAAAGCTGCCTTAAATTTACTTTTTAAAAGAGCACTCAAAAGATACGTGGAGTTAATTTTTTACTCTGTTACTTCTTTTTCTCTTCTGAGTTTCTAAAAATTTGAAATAAAGTGATAAAATCACACCTTCATTAAAACCATAATATCTTAAATTGTCGGTTTTACATGTCTTTATAGTTTATGCATAACACATAGGGGCTGAATCTTTCTAAAAACAAGTAACACTTATTGGTAGATAGAGTAGTCTTCTAGAGCAATTCTGTATACTCATGTGATTTTTGTTAGCTTATTCAACTTGTGTTCAAACAATTTGAGGTATGGACATTTTTTCTAGAAAGATCATAAGATATTGGGACCAAGGACATATTGGTAGTATCACGTCTTTTTGAATCAAACTGTTATTTTATTTCATTTTATTTTATTTTATTTTTTTGTGGGTACCGGGGGTCAAACTCAGGACCTTGCACACCAGCAGGTGCCTGTGCCACTGAGTGATATCACGGGCTCTTTTTTTATATGTGGGTATCAGGAGTCAAACTCAGGACCTCGTGCTTGCCAGTCAAACTGTTATTTTTAAAATGCCAGATTTGATTATAAATGCATTAGCAAAGTCTAGGTAGTCTGATGCCTGTTGCTGACAGTGTTCTCTTTCTAGAACTATTTCTTTTATGCTGATCCCAGAGATAGAATAGTTGAACATTCTACTACATATATATTTTTCTTTGATTATCTTGCCATTAAAAAACTGCACCACTATTCTTCATGTGTTTGACACACAGGCTGAGAGTTGACTTGAAGTTGTGTGGGAATCAATCATTCACAGTCTCATAAAAGCCCCGCATCACTTGTCCTCTGGCCATACATGTTAGTTTACAGCTTAAAATAAATGGAAAATTCTGCTATCTTGATGTTGCTACATTATGACTGAGACATTCTCTTTGTTTTGTTTTATATCTTTCACTGGCCTCTAGGGAAAAATCAGCATTTTTAAATATCCAGAAGATTTGTTTGAGGTTGTTGATGTCACAATGATTTGTAGTCCTATTAAAATGACATTTGCTGATGACATGATACAATGTGTGGCATCATTTCATCTCAGCATGAAAACGCACTGATCTTTTCATCACAGCCACACAGGTAATCTAGTAACCCACGGCTCTAATGTGATCAGCCACACCACTATTGCCTGCATTTGCATAAGTGCTTCTAGGAGATGGACTGAATTTCTAATTCAAAGTCACGACAAGGAAAAATAGCTGTTGCAGAATGATCTATCCCTTTATTGACTAAATGAAATTATTCAAATCCTGAAACCAGCTTTCTCTCTTTTAGCATTAGCATTTCAAATGGATATAGCCTGGTTCTATACCTAGATCTTAAGCGCACACACAGACACACTCAAGCACACACACAAACACATGCATGCACACAACAGAACTTTAAAAAGACAATAAAGGATGTTATGCATTCAACTATTCTCCAATAATTGTCAGCAAAAGTGGACAATTTGTTAATATAGGATAATTAAGAAAATTGGATCATCCTTTGTGGCAAAGTATTGTGTGTTTGCACACATTCTACATGCACCTGGAACTAGCCCAATGCCATTTTCCTTCCATTCAAAGAAGCAAAAATATTCAGCAGGCAACAAAGCAAAAAAAGTAACATGGATTTCTTCGAGATGTACATGACTCTAGCTAGTGTACTTGTCACAAAAGGAGACAAGGCCAGATAGACAAGAAGCTTACTTGAGAGGTTATGACAGTCTGAAATATTGAGTGACTCTATATTCTCTCTTGAGCATCATGGGTGTAAAAAATGTAGGAGAAAAGAAAGCATCAAAGAAAATAGACTGAATAAAAAAATACTCACAAGTAAAAATTTAAGTGCCATTTGAAGAAATGTATGCATGTTGCAGATGTGTACATGCTACTCTAAACTAGGTTCTCAATCTAGGTGGTGAGACTTTCAAAATACATGTTAAAATATCAAAAGGGCAGTTTTTTTTTCTTGTGGTATTTTGTTTTACCCCATCTGAAAATAGGAGGCTGTGGACATTTCATAAAACAGTCTGTTCTTCTGGCTGCTGTGAGAATTGGATATTTTGGGCAAGTTCCAAGTTTCTGAATCCATCAGCAATTGCCCATCAATATTTGAAACCTGTCATTCCCGACATTAAGTCCATGTGATGACAGAGAGTAAACTGGATGTGAGACTGTAAAAATAAGATCCACCTGATTCAGCAAAGCCCAGCATTCAGCTTCTGGCCACAGGACTTGTCCCGAAGATGAGCTGTGACAAATCCAATGGACCACATTTTAAGGAGAAACAACATAGTTCTTTAAAATGCACACCTCAAATCATTCTTTCAAAATGAACTCTCTTTCTCACTTATTCAAGAAATATATCCATATTAATTTCTGGGATTCCCTTTTAAAGTGCATGGAGTTTTAGCCATTAAAATAATTCTGTATTATAGCATCAAGCATTGATAATGCCAATATATACTGCAGCCCAAAATTGTAACTTCTATGATTAAATTTGTGGCATTGTCATCCTAAGTTTTAAAAATGCTATGTCATGGAAAAGAGGACTTTTGGAATCACAGAGCAATATGAATACTATTGAGGTCTCACATTTCTATTTATAAACTTCTCACATCTGTAAGTTTTATTAAGGTCCACAATGCTTATTCATAAATGTCCGACTCTTTTAAATAAAGAAAATGAAAAAGCATGCAAGATAAATAACACTGCAGAACTAATTATTGAACTGTTTGTATTGACTGAATTAGTAGTCCAACCACAACACAAAATGAAAAGCTAATGAACAGAATGGTGAACACATGAAATGACTTTTAAACAGAGATATCTTTACCATCGGTTCTTAAATAATTAAGGACAAAATTTTACCTTTCATCAATTTGGGAATTTGGAACTTTTCCTTATTTCAGGATTTTATAGGCGAGATACTTTTGTAAATATGCAGTTCTGGTGCACAACATTTTTCTCTGCACTGCTCCATGGATCTTACAGCCTTCAAGGACGGTGAGGACTGACCTTAATACTTTAAAACAATAGCCCGGTTCAGTTTGATATTTCAGCTGTTTAAAAAAAACAGCAGCTGAGTTAAAACAGCTTTCCTTCGTTTCCCCAAGCATATGATACCAATCCTCCCACTAGACACGTGACTTGTAAAACTTTATACTTCCTGTCTGTTCTGGTCCAGCAGAAGATTGAAGATGGTTCTGTTCATCTTCAGAGTTGGAGAGTCCTTAAATCATCACCATTTTAAGTATTATACTCTCATTAAAAAGTGTGGATTTGAACAATTCAAATATTCCTTAGACAAAATACTTTGTTAAAAAATCACTGTTCCCAATTGATCAAAAATCTTGGTTTTCTGAATTATATTTACTTCATTTTCTTTAAGCTCAGTTCTTACCCTACAAGCATTACAAAATTTTTGCCATTGCCTGCAATCGTTCTGTTCCAGCAAAGTGAAATTGAGGAAATAATGTGAGTAGTCACTGGTGAGAACCCTGTTTACATTTGGTTTTGTAGTTTACAAAGTGTTTTTTCACCAATTTAATTCTCCCAGCAGCATGGGGAGGAAAGCCACATGCTTATAGACTAGTACGCCAAGCTTGCTTAAGGTCACGTGGCTAGGAAAGGACTCAACGACATTTTCTGCTTTTTCATACCCATTACTATCATAATTGACATAATTACACTATTAGTTTTTCAATAATCTAAATAGAAATATAAATTTAGAGTTATCCAAATAATTTCCAATTCACTACCAAAGATAACAGTTACAGGCGCATGAGATGTTTCTTTGGTTTAATAACTGGATGTCACTGTCACCTTCTCTGGACCTTTTTTTTTATACTAAAAGTGATGCAAAGTAATAAATCTAGAAGATAGGAATTGAGAATGTGGAATTCTATCTGACTTTGGTATTTTATTTAAAAAGGCAGAATTAGAATTAGAAGAGGTTGAATATGTCAGCAGGGCATCAGCCCAGGATTCACTCAGATAAAAGGGAGCGTTATCAAGATTCCTGGCTCCAACCCAAAGGAAAAAGAGCTTTCTCTAGCGCAAATTGCCTCACACTTCAAAACAGTGCCAGCATTGTAAATGGGACATATTTCCTCTCTAACTAAAGCCAAAGTATCATATTTACTTTTTCTGAATGCAATAATTAAGCCATTAAGTAGGAGGTCTCTAAATTGGACTGTGTTTGAAGGAAAGCATCAGGAAAGGTCCAGAGAGGCCACTTTGTTTTTTGAAAACTCACAACCTGTTCAGAAAAATATGCCACACTCGAAAGCCATTATCATCACTGGTGTAGGAGTGGTTTTGCCTGTAAAGCTCATGAGTAAGGAAGGTACAGTCAATTAAACACTAGTATAGTCTCAGCTAGGAGAATTCATGCGTTTTTATCAAACACACTTCAAGCTTGTGGACCATAACCCAGGGTAAGGCAATCTGGGAACTGAGATAGGAAATGTTATATGTATATTTTCTCCAACTTCTAGCTGAAATTTAGCATTTCTTTCTACTACTAATCAAAACAACACATCACCATAGTACGAGCAGTGCCTTTGACGCTGGCACCCTGGCAATCCGTTTTTTCCCAACCAAGATTTGCTTGCTGCAGGAATCTCACAGTACTGTTTAAACATATCTTTTCCAGAAATGACTGTATTTGGATCTGCTGCTAGAGTTGTTATTTTATAAGAAGCATAATATCTGCCACAAATTTATTTTTACATATTTTTGATGACTATGTTTCAATATAATTGGATTTTTCATAACACTAGACACATTTATGGTCTAAAAGTACTATTCTGAGAGGGAATTTGTAGATTTCATCAGGCTGTCAAAGGGACCCATGATATAGAACAAAAAATGTAGTGCCTTTGAGAAGAATTCCTTTTATGTCTGGTTCAGTTTCAATGTGTGTATGTGTATGTGTGTTTATTGGATAAACTCTATGTGAGGGACTGAAAATACAATCATGAATTACTATATTATTACCAGTTTTAAAAAATCTAGTTAAGGAATCTATCAAACTCTCAGATAATTATGTGCCAACAACAAAGACTGTGCCAACTATTTGTGCTAAGCCTTTTATAGGCATCATAATTGTATCCTCACTTTATAGATGAGGAGACTGTAGTACAGAGAAGTTAAGTAAATGGCTCAAGCAGGTAATTGGCAAATCTTGGATCTGTGCCCAGGAGGTGGGACTCTAGTGTCCATGTGCTGAATGGCTGGGCTTGCCTGGTGCTCTATGTGAAGAGTGCAGACGTGCTCACGTGCACTGGTTCTCCAGGGGTGGAAAGGCAAGGAGTCAGCCTGAGAGTAGCGGGGTAGTTTGAAGGTATCCCTTCTTTGGGTTATAACCCCTAGGTAAGGCTAGCAAGATGGCAGTGGCCTGCCATTTGCGAAGGAAATCAGAGTATTCCAGAGGGAAGACTAGCGACTCATGCAATGAAGAAGGCTGCAATAAATTTACTGCTAAATATTACTAAGCATATTGTAGAAGCAGAGAGTGGCAGTAGTTGGGACTGGATAGTAGTAGATACACACGGACAGTGGGTATGAGAGTCAATGCAAAGTTTTCTGTTTTCTTTCCTGAGGAGTATATGTGCAATTTAATCAATGCATTCTCTAGGTGATCTCTTCGTAGTGCTATAAATACCCCACACGTTCTAGCTGATATGTTTGTTTAGGAGCTATATTCATTAATTTGATTGATTGACAGTGTATACTTGAAAACTCATAGTCTAAAATTGATAGTCATGGTCACAACAATTCCTTTTTACCTACCTTATTCCATTTAATTTAACACAAAGAGATTTGCGGACATCTCTTATTATATTCTTGATCTTTTCAAAACTATAAGACTTTGCCTAGAACAGTGGTTTTTCAAACTTAATGGGCAGCAGAATCACCTGGAGAGCTTGTTAAATCACAGATTGCTGGGTTGTCCCTAAACCCAGAGTTTCAGTTTCATAGGTCTGGGATATGCCCAGAAAATTTGTATTTCTAACAAGTTCCCAGGTGATCCTCATGCAGTGAGTCCAATGGTCTTGCAAACATATTGATGCTACAGGATGTTCTCTAAATCAGCTCCAAAACATATAACCTGGGCTCAAACAGGAAAGAATAATGTGAGAAATGGGTTATGGAAATGGACAAGATTTGTGTCATATTCACATCTAATATTCAGCAACTATGTGAACTTGACAATGGCTAGATCCCCCTTATCCTCAAATTTCACCTCTTTAAAATGTATGGAACAATTGTTACTCAGTGTTTAGTAATAGGATTATTAGATGCGGTTATGGACCGAGTATTTATGTTTTCCTCCCCCAGGTTTGTATGTGGAAGCCCTAATATTCAACATGACAGTATTAGAGATGGGGTCTTTGGGAAAGAATTAGGTTTAGGTGAAGTTGTGAAGGTCAAGCTCTTATGATAAAATTAGTGCTCCTATGAGAAGAGGAAGAGCTCAGAGCTCTCTCTCTCTGCCATGTAGCCACAGTGAGAGATGACAATAGTCTTCAAGCCAGGGAGAGAGTCCTCAACAGCTACCTGTCCATCCTGGCACCCTGATCTTATACTTTAAGCCTCCAAAACCAAATACATAATAAGCCTCCAAATACATAAATATCTATTGTTAAAACCACAAGGTATATAGCATTTTGTTAGAGCAGCTCAAGCTGACGAAGACTGTTACTATCCACATGCCATGTTCTGTGGTACGTGGATCAATTTATTTCTCATAAGAAGTCCTCCATATTGGATTTACTAAAACTGAGGCATGTTGGGGCTTAGGTGACATGGTTAGAAATGAAAGGGCCAAGTAGCTGAATAACCTGGAGGTTGCGTCTCTAAATGCTTTGCTCTTTATCCTTACAAATGTTTTCTTGATGTCTGGGCTTTGATCTCCTTCTAATCTCCCTCTGAGCCAGTGTTCTGTTCTTATTCAGCTTATTATCTGCCTTCCTGTCTCTCCTCTTTCCAGGCGCGTTTCTGACCAAGAACATATCTTGCCTGTTTTGCTTCCAATGTTTCCACTCATTGCTAACAACCACAATAAATGAATTCTCTCTCCCCAAGGGTTCTTAGACAAAGCAGTTCATGATGATTCAATATAATTTTAGTAATGGAACCCCTAGTATGTTTTTTCCCCACTTTTAATGGAACATACTTCTTTGATTATTTGCACACATATCATACTGCACTTATTTCTCATATTTACATTTTCTTTTATCTATGTTTGAGACCCCTTGGAGAGAGATACCATATTTTTAATTTCTCGCTACACGTGGCATAGGGCTGGGTGGACAACAGTGCACACAGACGAGACATCTAAGAGATATCTCTGCCTACACTCAGTGGTAGTCACATCTCCATAACCCAAACCCACATACAAAATTGTATGTATCCATCATATTCAATTGACATGTCCTGTTGACACTTTATGCAAAATGTCACTGATTCATAAATTGAACTCAGAGACAATGCAAAGTAGACACGGCTTCTATAGAGAGCTTCATATTTATTCAAATAAGTAAACACCTAAAGTTATCCAAAATTAAATATGATTAAAGATTCTGGAATAAACTAGATTCTTGGGGAGATACTTATCAGACACTGGGGTGTTGGAGACTTGTTGAATCTCCTCATTTGAATAGACACTATCCTTTATAAGTACTTTCCATGTTCTGTTGGTGTTGTAAGAATTCTGCATGCATCTCTCATTGTATCATTACAATAACATGGTTAAGGAGGTATTTTTAATTGCCATTTTACAGGTGACGTATCTGAGTCTTAGAGAGGTTGAGTAAATAGCTTAAGGTCATTAAGATGTAAGGGTGGCATCTCGACCCAATCTGTCTCTCTACAAAGTAATTCTGAACTTGACCACAGTGCTGTGTCACCCTCCTCACAATATTTCGAAACATCACTAGAAGAATTGCCCTACTCAACAGCAAAGTTGTTCAAACAAGGTATTTGTTATATAGCAAATAAAGAAAGAAATATGTAAGTTCCCTTAAAACCATACTCGTGTTTTCACTTGTAAAGTCCTGAGTACAGTTTAAAGAATATAAAACATAAAAGTTTAATAGTCTGATAGAAATACATTTCAATTGTGAAATTTGACCTACTCTTAAACATCCATATAAATAAGTGATGAGTGCACTATGAGTTCAGAAATCCTTACACTCACTTTAAATATTCATTGCTTTGTCTCTAAAGGTGCAATTCAGTTTTATTTATTTAGAAAATGTTTGTGAATACCAAAAATACAGCCCTTATAGTTTATCCAAAAATATTTCCACTATAGAAAAAATAAATCAAAAAGGGAAAAAACATATTGCTATACTCATTTAATTAATGCTGCTTGGGAACCATGCTATTTTAAGTTTACTGCTCCTTGTCGCCTCTTCAAAATGTTGCTTGATGAATATAATCTTCCCTTAGAGATCTATAAAGTGATTGATCAAGCAAGCATCTTAAATTGCACAAGAACATAAGAATACCCAAACCGATCCACATCAATGGCAATTAAGCCTTGTTACTCTGTAAATTTGATAAATGGTAAAATGATTTCTTGGATTTACATAAATTTAATGTAACTTGAATATCCTAGAATGGATTGCTCCAAATACCCTGGAACCTTTTTACATAATTTGTTGTACTATGGTACATAGTTCAGGATAAGGTAACTTTCTCCCGGACCCCACTAGACATAGAATAGGTAGAACCATGTAAATAACTTTAGGCAACAGCTATAAAAATAATGTCAATTCCCCTTCGGTATGTTTTTGAGCTATGGAAGTTTCCTGAAGCTTAAGTTGAAATATTGTATGATTAAAGTATTGACCAGCACTTCTCAAACAGAAACCTTCGGAAGAAACATCTTTCTAAATTGTGACGAGAACTTACAATAAACCCAAGATAGATTAAATTATCAAACCTACATAAAAGGGGCTTTGATCAAAGCTAACAATACACTATACAAACACAGAAAATAGAAAGAGAGCCACAGGTTATTACTGACCAAGGAAGAAAGGTGGAAAATAAAGAGGAAAGTACCCATGGTGTGGTAACTGTGAGACATAAAAAATATTTTTTAACAGGCAAAAAGCTGGAGTAACAATAGGTTTTAAACATCGTACTCTTTTCCAAAGGAATTTACCAAGTAAACAAAATAGTTCAGTGTGAGAAAAACTTAGCTAATAAAGAAGAAAAATTAGAATGTGGTAGAGGGAGAGCTAGCTGAGGAAATTAGGTAAACTTCATTGTAGGCCATTAGCAGACCTAAAAGATAATGAGCTATTTTTAGGATATAAGGATAAGGACTTAGAGAAAAACCACAGAGTTGGTGGGATGAAGGAAGGAGCTGTTATTTTGCTAGAAAAACTAAGGGATAAGATCCTTTCAAAGTATAGACTGGAACGATGCTGGATTCCAGAAACAATGTCTTACTTTACGGTGGTCTGGCTGAGATCTCTCACCATCACTCACTACTCCCAGGGTGGAGTTTTGATAAGGAGTACAGACGACTGCAGTGTTTTAAACTAATGCCTGTCTCCTCACATTTTCTTCACAGTATAGTCCTTGGGCCACCGCAAATTCTACAAATGTATTGTCTAGTATAGTTGTCAGCAAACTTGTTCTGGAAAAGGCCAGGGAGTACATATTTCAGACATTCCAAGCCTTACACTCTCTGTCCCAACCCCTTTGTCCTGCTATCATAGCATGAAAGCAGCCATAGAAAATAGGTAAAAAACAGAGTGTGGCAGTGTACCACTAAATCTTTATTCACGGACACACTTAATCAAACTTCCCTCCCAGCATTTATGTCATGACTCCTCTTGACCTTCTTTTTCAGATATATTTCATGCCACACCTTTTTCAAGAAGTGTCCTCTTTCAACTTCCTCATTTTCCACAGCCTCCAATGTCAATTTCAAGTGTTTAATGTACCTTTTAGGGCCATATTTAGTGTTACTAAATGAAATGTCATGTGACAATGAAACACTTAAGTTAGATTTTCCTTTAACAAACAAGCACGTGATACTCAATTTGGAAGAAATGTTGACGTTGCTGATAAAGGAGATGATCTGACACCAAACCTACATTAGATTGGAAGGTAACACGATCAAATGAGAGAGAAAGCACTAGGTTCTGGAGTGACAAAACTGTCTAGAGTTATGAACCTGCCCAAGTCACTTTCCAGACTTGAGCTCTTCTTTTCCAATCAGTGAAGTGTTTTCTTCTTTCCCTCAATATTTTACATGACATGAGTCTTCTACATTTTTTTTTTTTTTTGTGGGTACTGGGGGTCAATCTCAGGACCTCACACGCCAGCAGGTGCCCGTGCTGCTGAGCGATATCACCGGCCCTTTTTTCGTATGTGGGTTCCGGGAGTCGAACTCGGGCCCTCGCGCTTGCTAGGCAGGCACTTATGCCGCTGAGCCATTTCACTGGCCTGAGTCTTCTACATTTGTGAGCCAAACAGAAGTATCTGGGTGGGAAAATCTCCATACCTGGCTAGACATGGACTCACTGTCAATTATCTGGGCTGAGGCTTGCTAGTTTATATGCTGACCTTTGAAAGAGAAATTATAGCTAAATTAAAATATCACTAGATCTATTGTGTGAATTAAATAACTAAAAACACACTTGCTTAGAATGGCACATGGCTGAAAGTAGTTGTGTCTCATGTGTGACTGAATGACATTATTCTTACCAGCAATTCTCCAGCTAAGAAAGCTCTGGTGGGCAGCCAGATGTCAACTGTGGTAGGTAATTCACCATGGGAACTGCAGCCATCAAGCGGGCCCCAGATGTGCAGGAACATCCCATTGGTTTCCATGTCCACAGAAGGGTGCTGGTGAGTTTGGAGTCTGACTTAGTAGCAATGTCCAGGACAGTGAGGGTGACCCCGCTCGGCTGACTCTATCAGCCTGAGTTTACTTCACTGAGCTCTCCCAGCATTTCCACTTCCTTTTCTTTGCTCTTGTGGGAGCAGGCTGAATAATTCCAGCCACCTTCAATGCCCATGTCCTAATCCTCAGAAACTGCAAATATTTTAGGCAAGAGGGCAAAAGAAACTTTGCAGCTGTGGTTACTTACAATAGTCTGAGGTTGGGAGATTATGCGTGGTGATTCAGGTAGGAGCAACATACTCATGAGGGGTCCTGAAAGAGGGAGAAGGTGAGTCCTAGTCTGAAAAAACATTCCAATAGCAGAAGCAGAAGAGGAGAAGTGAAGATGGAAGCAAAGCCTGAAGTGTTCTACTGCTGGGATGGGACAATGAGCCAAGTAGTAGGGCAGCTTTTAGAAGCTGGGAGAGGTGGTAAGTTTTCACCTACAGCCTTGAGAAGCAGCACATCCTTATTTAGACTTCTGACTCCTAGAAAAATAAATTAATGTACTTTTGTTGTTTGTGATAATTGTTTCAGCAACAATATGGAACGAATACACCCCTTCTTCACTGATAAAAATCCCCTTTCTCATTGATTCTTTCAGTACATACCTTAACCTAATGTTAAAACCTATAATTAAGGTATAAACAATTGTTAAATAAGTACTTATATCTAAGCAAGCTACAGGTCTTATATATAGTATGTAAATGTTTACATGTTTATACTTTTATCAATATATAAATAAGACAACCTTACAAAAACTTATAAATCAAAGTATAAATAAGGGTTGTATGCCTAAGGATTATTTAATACCTTGCATCTGATATTTTTCCCATGTCCACTGTGATCCACCTGGGTAAGTTTTATAATCTTCCTCAATGTCTGAAATTCTTTGAATTCAAATTCTTTAGTAATAGACAGTCACTTTAGGTACTACATCTTAGTGGAAGTAACTACTGGCTCAACAGGACAATATTCTAAGTATAGTAAGTAGGACTTTTAGCCTACTTCAAATCCAAGGGACCTCTCCCCTCCAGAATGTAATTTTGGGCCATGTTAATCCCCATTCACTCACCTGCGGGACAGCTTCCCACATCTATAATCCATGGTGGTCCAGTGTTCCCAGACATCTCCAGAATACCCTGCACTGTACGTACTCCGATACTGCAGGATATGAGCAATGTTGAAGAATTTTGCTCTTCCAAACTCTAATAAAAGGCCCTGTAGAAGCTTACCTTCTACGTGGTTCCACAGAAATATCTTTGAATAGCTACCAGTTTGGCCTCTGATTCTCCCTCTCTGTAGTTGGTTAGAAGGATTCAGCCAGACACAGTAAGAGACAAAGTCTGAAAGTCATTACTTCCTTAATGTCCCATCACTAAATCCTCCTGTCCTCCAAGTAGACTAAAATCTCATGCAGCCAGGGATATAGCTCAGTGACACAATGCCTGCCTGGCAAACTCAAGGTCGTGAGTTCGATTCCTGGTACCAGTAAATAAATAAGCAAATAAAAATCTCATGCAAAGAAATGGATTAAGATATCTATTTTTAATGACTGGGAAGGAGAAGTGTTTTTTTCTATAATGGACGCAGGGAAAGAAAAACATTGTTATACATGTGTGGTTGCTATTGATCTACAAGTGGGTCCTCATCGTTTTGTTCAGAAAAGTTGGATTGATTGGAAGCTGTGGTAAGTTCCAATGTCTCTCTCAGCTGTTGTATTCTTATTCTCAACCTTCTTGATATCTGACCCTGAATCATTAGGTAACAGGAGAAATTCTCTTTAATAATTCACCGTCCACTTGCAGGTCATCTAAAAATGTCCTCGAATGAAGGCAGATCTCTGATAAAGCATTTCTCTTTTGGTTTCAGACGAGGGGAAACCTCCAGTCATGTTACTATTTCCTGAGACCTATACTGGTTTGCGTTACATTTAACTGTTCTAACTGTTCTGTCTTGAGTTTATATTTGTATGTAGCCTCAGTCTGACATCAGGTAGAATAGGAATCAAGCTCAAGACTTCGCACACCTCACAGGGATTGTGGCTGAGATGCAGAGTAGGCTTGGCCTTGGAGTCAGGAGCGACCTGGACCATGACCTGTTGTAGCTCACTGATTGTTTATGGAAGTCTTGATATGTGACACTTTCGTTGAGATGAGATTCAGTGGTTAGAGAGAAATCTTAGTGCAATTAGAATCCACTGGACATTTTATTTGTAGAGCGGTGTGCTTTGGGTCACGATGTCCCCCCAAAGCCTCATGCAGTTTTAGATGGTCCTTTTTCAGAGGTGGCTGAATCTAGAGTGCATGATTAATTTGTGGTGCAATGCTGGGATTAAGGGTGGGTGATTGCTAGCTCAGTCCACTGATTGGGTTGGCACCGACCTAATTGCAATAGCCTGGATAGAGTATAAAAGGGGCAGAAAAACCTCGTTAAGGTTTGGCTGTTGCTTTTGCTGTCTTCACCGCCATGAACTGTTGCCCCTCTGCCATGTGCCAACCTGCCTTGGAGCGAGCTGATTATGGACTGAAACCTCTACAGACTTTGAGTTAAATAAACCTTTCCTCCTTTAACTTTGGGTGTCAGGTATTTTGTCTCAGTAACAAGAGAAAAGTAACTAAGACATAGACCATTTAGGTTAAGGCAAAAAAAAATTAGTCACTGCGGGAAGAAGTGAATAGCTTTTCTTTAATTTTTTTCATTTATTCTCTCTTGATACCCCACCCTTGGGAAAAGGTAACAGTAGGAAAAAGCAGTGAGCACAAAGAGATTAAAAAAACAAACTTTAGAATATTCTATAGCTGTAACAAATCCATGAAAACAGTTTGTCTTTAGACATTCAATTTTATGCTTTTCTTACCTGTTATAAATATAGTCATTATCTTGCCCCAAATATACTTCAGAAATATCTATATAAAGATTTATTTCAAACAGAAATGGCAGAGAAGAGAGAAGGAATGGCCCAATATATTTTAAATTCACTGAATTTGTTGCTTGGACATATTTAGACACTTTAAAATATTTTTAACATATTCTATAAAAATATATTTTTAAGCTACTAAAAGCTTATGCATTGTTTTGTCCTTCAGAGATTTAAGTCTATCAACTGAAGTGGGCTGGAATTGATGACTATAGTATTTTCTGAAATATGCTAAATGTGCTAATCAAAGGAAAAGAAATGCAAGACAAATTTGCATGTTCAGGTTGCATGAATAACACATTGCATGTATGGTTTTGCTAGTATAAAAGCCACTGGTTGGTAGGAGTGTTTTCTATCAATTTTTTGTCCTATTGCCTATCATGTACATAAGTCATATTAGGTACTCAATAAATGTCAACGAATATATATATATGAATATATATAATAATAGATACACAAATATATGGAAATATATATATATATGTGGCTTTGCAGAGGGCAAGGGCTCAGAGTTATTCATTTATTTACTTGCACTACTAGGTTGCCAGATGAATGAAGCCATGCCTTCAATTTGATCTTCTATCTAAAAATATAACCTTATATTTTTAATATCTTACAAAGTTTACACAAATGCACACACACACACACAGAGAAAAAGAGGGATTTTACTATAAATTATCTCATCTCGAAGATTGTAGTTACTAACTTGTTTTAGAGAAAGAAATTTACCATTATCAAATTAATAGAAATATGTATAATAAATGTTTCATCCTTATGAAATGGTTTCAATTTTTTTTTTATCTTGGGAAATTAACGTCTCCAATTTGTTTTGTTTTGAACTAACATATGAAACTGTATCTTTGTTATCAACATAAGCATATTCCAGTAATGCATAGCTTATCAGCAAACTTGAAACTATCATTTCCTAGCAGTAAAGCATTTTAAACAGCTGTATTTTATTTCATGGAAATCCTTTATCTGCTGAGATATATAATGAAGTAAAAAAGTTTATGTTTTCTAATGAGATCTTATTCCAGAATATGACTTTTGATTTTTAGAAAACCACCAAGTTTTCTTGTGAATGTCAGTACACCCCAGGAAACAAATACATGAACTTCTAGGATATTTATGGACCTATAATTTTACTGCTTAATGTTTCTTATCTGAAAAGCTAAAGACTGAAGTGTTATTGTGATAGTCAAAATGATCATAGCAGATGCCAGGATTCAAGGGTTATTTGATGACTGAATCTTATAAATAAAGGAACGGAATCCCATGTTGCAAGGAAGGGATTATCTAATTTCATCAGCGCTTGTAAAGGCAGAGTGATGAGTCTCACTTTCCCCATAAGTTCTTGGGAAGTTTGCATAAACAGAATCAGACTTTCTTCTTCAATCCACTATATGAAAAGCCGGTTTCTAAAAGTACTTGTAAGATTCATTTTTGTACATCATTATTGAGGAAACAAGAGCACATTTCTCCCTCTTTCTAAAAACGTCCAGTGTCTTCCCATCACACTTACAAAAGAATCCAGCTCGTTGCTGGAAGCCATGAGGTCATCTCAGATGTCGACTGTACCTGCCTCTGGAATCTTGCACCTAAGCGCTTCTGTCAGGTTTATTGGTTTCCATAGCATTCATGGTTCACTGTGCCAAATACTCTCTGCCCTCAGATCTTCTCACGAACGGCCTAAAATATTGTCTTCATATGGAGCCCTGCCTTACGACCCATCTCAATAGCCTCTGCTCTTCCTTTAAAACATAGCTGCACGCAAAACGTCTGTTTATTCTCATTATTGCCATTAGCAGTGGACTGTTACAAGGTAGAAAGATGCTCATCTAATAATTGTTGAATTACTTTTTATGCTTCCTATTTATAACTTAAATTTATAAATTAACCCGACCTTAGTGCCACCCTCCCCTCAAATTGGTTGGCTGGTGACGGAGCTGGCACTGTTGTCAATGTCCACCAACATTCTTCCGCTCCGTCTTGCAGTTGAAGTTACTTCATGTTAGACTTTATCATTGTATTATTTTCTGCTTGTCACTGTTTGCTTTTCCAGATAGTTTTCTTCTTTAAATAATACTAAGACTGTAATAATGTTCTTAATATTAGGAGAAGAAAGATAGTAGAAGGATATTTTCAGAATTTATGAGTTATTCTTACAGTTTTCCTTCCTAAGAATAGAAAAAGGACACTGAGAAATATACAGAGCCTGTGACCATGTGTGCCAAAAATGTACAAATGATAGGTTTTTGTATTTGTGTATGCATAAGAAACCCTGGAAATATATGCAAGAATAAAAAGTCATGAGTACTTGGGAGGTGTGCACAATGGATTAGGGAAAGAGAAAAGGGCAAAATGTTTCATTCTGTAACTTTTAAAGCACATTTTTTATTTTTGAATTATGTCATGGGCACTTCATTCAATAAAGAAAAATGTTAAAAATTCATCAAAAAATTAAAATAATACAGTATATATTAAATTATATGTGTAATGAATTTTGCTTTTAAAAGCACTGAAAATGTGACATCCACATATGAACACTAAATTGAACAGTTAGAGTTTTGTGTAATTAATAGTTAATGTTGAACTCCTGTACAAAATTCAGAATATCTTAGGAGTTTTGAACATTAAGTAATTAGTTTTCTTTCATACTATGTAAGGAAGAACAAATTATTAAAACTTTCAAAAAGGTTGAAAAAATTTAAAAACAAATTCAAATTCCTTACTAATTGAAATTGGTTAGTTCTTTTTTGTAATCACTTTCATCTATTATAAGCATATATTGCTTTATAATAATTACAAAAATCCCTCATATTAACTTACAATGAGTAAGGAAATACATATTTAGAATGAATATTCCATTTAGGTAAGGAACACTGACATTGAAGGAAATTAATGATTTTTAGGAATTTTAATAACGTGGATGGTTAAACTCACCACAACCATCAGACATAATCAATGTTTTAAGAGTTGATTGACAATTATGAATTAGTGCAGGCAGGATAAAAATATGAAAGGCACATCTATGCATACGGTTAAAGATGAATGAACTAATTTTTCTTGGATTATAGGCCCACGGACCTGCAGCTTTTGCAACGAATAAAAGAATCCTCTATGTAAGACTTGAGACGTTTCTCTGTATTTCCTCCTTGCATTTTTTTACAGGTTAGCTGATTTAATTAAATATTCTCTAAAACACTGGATGTTAAGAAATGTACAACACCTAAGATCCTGAGATCTCCCATTTTAAAGTTGATTAAAATCAATGAGTTTGGAGTTTTCTGTTAAATCAAAAGCTTCTGGTTTTCAGCAACTCTTTATTTTTGGAGAAACAGCTTTTTCTTTGTGCAACAAAAGGGCTTAGGAAAGCTCCTTAAAAAAAAAAAAGAAAGAAAGAAAGAGAGAGACTCAAAAGCTGTTGAGTCTTAAAATAGCTTTTAAGAACAGCAGCAGAGCAGGCAAGGTGTGCAAATGTACTGGGCACAAAAAGGAGGCGCATAAGCTTCCTGGCTTTAGCACACGCCCTTGGCTGGGGTTACCAACCCCAGCCAGTGGTCCTGCTGTGTTGTGCCTTTCCCGGAACTCATTATGAAGACCAGAGGCCATTTCTTTTGTGTCTTTTCCATTTATCCTATTCTTCAAGAGCCCACATTATCACTGTGTAAACATTTTACACACAGTATCTGTCATTGATTGACTAAAAGTATAGAAACTTGGAGTTAGCACTCAGAACTATTTCTTTATTGCAAGGAACATGATACTTGCTGAGTGCCCCCCACTCTGTGCCAGGCATTGTACTGTGCCCTGGAAATTCATAGATAAATGACATTGGCTCTGCCCTCAAAATTCTTTTATGGTGGGAAGAAGAGGAAGATTCTTGAGATGTGTATTTGATGAAAATATTTTTAAGGAGTAACTCTGTATAGGATTGACAATAGAAATGTGGAAATGAATATAATCATCATTTATCTCAATATTAACTAATGTTCAGGGCCAGATGTACTGAGGCACTATGAAATATGAGAAAACAAATGCTGATAAAAATTGCTAAATTTGTTGTGAAAGTGTTTTAAGGATAAAGCATTCTAAAATAAAATTTAAATATTATGTGTATGTTGAGTGCCCAATTTGACATTGGTTGATTTTACAGTTGTTTGATTTCTGTCTGGAATGACTGATAGAGGAAGATAGCTTCTTTGTAGTGTACAGATAAAGCAGTATGATTTTTGTAACGAATTGACTCACAAATGTTTTATGACTCAATGCAATAGATAAACAAGTTGGTGGAATTATTAGCTCCATGAAGTCATTCAGGGACCCAGTTTTAGAAAGCTGTAGCCATCTCCAGGGAGTAGGTTTTAAGGGCATCCTGAGATGGTCTCCTTTCTTGTAGCTTGAAGGAGGAAAAGCATGGAGGGAGTAAATGGGAGGTTTCAATGGACCATACACGAAAGTGATGCCCTGCCCATTGACCTGGGGTCGGTTGGTAACTACATTCCTAACTGCCAGGGAGCTTGGCAAATGTAATCTAGCTATGTGCCTACATAAAGAAGAGGATATAGATCTTGAGTCATATCACAGACAATGGGACTGGGAACAGTGATTGCCCCAGTAGATATAATGTCCTGCCATATCTGTTCACTTTATACAAATTTTCTTTAGATCTCAAGCAATTCAGAGACAAATAAGTGACTGTGAAGGATGACCTCGGATTTGTCATTAATTGAAGAACTCATTTTAATTTAGTTGTGGATTTTTTTCCTACATGGGGAAACCACCTGCTATACTAGGATTTTCATCTTTTTAACTGAAATGAGGCTTTTAGGGACAGAAAAATGATTGCATTTTCTCCCCGCTTCTTTTATTTGTTCATTTGTTTCCTTCATATCTGTAAGAAAATTTGGCCCCCAAATATTTCTGCCAATGGTTATAAGTAGATATGATGTGATTTTAAATTGGTCACTCTGATGAAATTTAGTTCACATCATTGTAAATTAGGACAGAATGGTTTTGGCATCTGTAGCAAGGGAAAGTCACATATAGTTCACATTTTGCAGACCTTCATCCTACCATTCATTCTGAAAATATTTATTGTGTTCCTCCCACATGCCAGGCTAATGCAATGAGCATGTCCCAATCAGTGGGCATTGACTAAGTGTCAGACCCCATGCTGGGTGGCACACACCTGTTTCCTCTTTTAATCCTCCCCAAATCCTTCAGAGACAGAAGTTAAAGCCTCTGAAAAATCAAAAGACCACTAAGATTAAATCCCTTGGCAAGGCCACTTGTTAGATACAGTAGTAAAACTAGAGTTAGAAACCAAATTTACATGACTAATAAATTTGTGCTCTTTCCAATATACCACGGAAGTACGTAGGTAACTGTGTATTTTCCTGATCATGAGCAGAATCATATTGAAAGATCTTGATATATATTTGTACGTAAAGTGAAGCAATGAGACAGGAATGAGTTAAGGAATTTCAGGGGCTCCCAGATTATATTTTCCACCATTAGAACTGCAACAGTATGAATATCAGCCATGGCTTTTGAGTGTTAAGCACGGATGTTTTGTCCTATTCCATCAATGGGGTAAAGTTTTCAAAAAGTAGCATTGAGGCAGGCCATAGAAAAAGTCATCTGTTGTTTTATGAGGAAGTTGTGTCACTGTGACGCTTTCCGTAGGAGCCATTTCTCTGTCCAAACTGTGGAGCAGAAGTCACGAACCTGTCACAGAATGCCAAGCACGTATTGAGAGATATTGGTGCATTAATGGAACCATTACATTGTTTTGGCCCAATGTGACCAATCCACAGCCTCAGACCAACTTGCCTAGTGCAGGGTGATAATCCTGGCCACACTAAGTTTGTGACCATGGGATATCCAGAACCCCTTCAAAGCCCAACAACTTAGCCAGGGGCAATTATATGACTCTGTGATTACAGGACCAGGAAGGTCTCATGGAAGTTTTGATCATCATGAATGTACTTATACTTCACTAATCAAAAACTCTGGATCCACTTTCATACATAGAAAAATGGCTTTACTGAAGAAGACGTTTCGTATTTACAGAGTATTGATTTTGAGAAATATCCATATAGTCTTTGCCATGAACAACGGGATAAGGAAAATTGCTTACCCTAGAGAGTTGGGATAATGATCCACCTTATCTGTTCACTTTACACAATTACATTAATTGTAAGTGTTCTATTATTATATTTACCATTTGAAAAAATTCAAATCTTGATTCATTTAACACAAATCAGTTGAGTATCTACTCTGTGCCTAGGCTGGAGATAAAGAGCTCAAAGTCCCCCTCTACCCACACAGGTCTTCTTGTAGGGGAGACAGCAAGTAAATATAAATTAAATGACCTTCTAACATTGAAAAACAATGTATTTAGAGAGAAAGGGAAAACTTATTCTCAAAGGATTTAGTTTAAGAGACAAGAATATTTGGTAGGGACAAGAAGGCTATTTAAATAAGTGAGAAAATGTTGGAGGAGATACTTGAACGGGAATATGAGTGAATGGGAAGAATGCAGGAAAAAAGCACTTGAGGCACAGGAAATAGCAATTTAAGTGATCTTGAGCCAGAAAGGGGGAGAAGAGCAGAAGAAAAAACTCGAAGAGGAAGCTCATTCATGGGCCATGTTAAAACTTTTGAAGTTCATTCATAATCCGAAGGTAAGCCATTTAAATTTTTACAGGGATTTTGATCATAATTTGTAATATTATTACTGCTACCTGCTAAGTAAACTGTATTAGTGTGAAATGAAAGTAGAGGATGCATTTAGAAGGGCTTCAGCTTCTGTCTATTACCTGAGGTAATAGATGCTTAAGCCAGACGGCAATGCTAAATGGAACAAGACAGTTAAGGAAACGTTGGATCAGAAATAGCCAGATTTAGCTATGCTTTAAATCAAAGGTAAAACAGACAAGTTCTCTGACCCCAGGGAGCTTATAGTCTAGGTGGGAAGGCAAGAAATACACAGAGAAACTACATGAAAGTCAAGAATCATCAAGTAGTGGCAGATGGATACAGAAGACTGAAATAGAACAACATGAAAAGTGATTGTGTGGCCAGGGAGAAAGTCTTTTTTCCCATTCCTTTCATTTCTATCCATTTTAGGTCCATAAAAAAGTTTTATGACTAATACTGTTCACCCAGATTCATTTTACCTCGTTTCTCTCTCTGTCTCTGTTCCCACCCTCCTTTGTTTTTTCTTTACCCTGAACCATTTTAGGGTATATTAGACACACTATACCATTTACCTCTGAATTCTTAAAATTTGCAGTTTCTAAAAGCAAGGCCACTATCTTACATAACAAGAGTACAATTATCAAAATTAGAAAATTGGCACTGACACAATGTGTTACCAAGTTTACAGATCTTATTCGATTTTGATCAATTTTATAAATAATTTTTTCAGCAAAAGAAAACCCAGGTAAACATGTGTGATTCACTTTTCATATCTTTCTGTACCCCTTTAATTCTGAACAGCTTCTCAGTCTTTCTTGTATTTCATGACCTTGACATTTTCGAAGATGACAAGTTAATTCTTGTATAAAATATCTTCTGGTTTTCTTGTGATTAGAATAGACTCTGCATTTTTGGTTGAAATACCGTGAATGTAATGCTGGCCATCATGTCAAAAAATACATGATGTTGATTTGTTCCTGTACTAATATTTATTTTAAAAATTTGATTAAGACTAATTTTCATTTACAGTAAAATTACAATTTTCCCTTTGTAATTAATAAGTGCCTTTCGAGGTGGTACTTTTTAAGTACTCTCTTACTGCTCAAATTTTCATCCTGTAGGTCTATAATCATAATTCCTATGATTCTTGACTGAATCATTTATTAAAATGATAGTTTCCAAATGTTAATTTTCTAATCCTGTCATTCCTTTTACCTTTACTACTTGGCTTTTTTTTTTTCCTTTATTGATTTATTTATATCATTGTGGACTCTTGGATTCATATTTTATTCAGTATTTTGAATCATATACTATTATTTGTTACGATGATCTGAATGTCCCAGATTTGATCGACGGGAGCTCATTTGTGCTGGCTTCTGTGTCCTGTGTACATGGCCTCATCACTGACTGACTACTTTCTCACTTTCTGGTACTACAAGATTTTTAAAGCTCATCTTTTATATTGTCTGGCCCAACCCTGGAGGGAGACAATCTTTTTGAAGATCTTTTAAGCTTTAATCCTAATGACAGCAGTACTGACAGCTGCGGATGGGGTGGGAGGAAGGGCGGGAATGAAACAGTATAAGGTCCAAAGGCATGGAATTCTAGCCAAGTTCAGCAGTAGAAAGAAAGCCAATGTGGCTTTAGTGTGTTTTGAGAGAGACAAAGACTTTAGATGAGGACAGAATGACCCAGAAGTTTGCAGCAAAGCTGTTATAAGAAAATTGTTTGCTACATACATAATATTATACAAGGTTTAGACATTGCTGCAGGAATGTTGAGTCCCACCTAAACTGGTAGTGAAAAATACCCTTTCACAGGGCCAAGAAGAGGAAGGCAGGTAAGCAAAAGAAAAAGTATGGTATTGAGAAGGGGAAGCAAAGAAATCTCCAGCCCCTGATGTCAGGATCAGACACCTCATTAGCAGCTCAGAGAAAATAATTTTCAGCACGAGTTTTTCAGCAGACTCAAAGCAAAAAACAACAGATTATAAGTCAAGCTGTGGTTTTGCTCACCATCCGGTGCGATGCATTTGTGATTCAGCAGTGTTATAAAGTACAGGGATACGGGCGACACAAGGGAGAGAAAAAGATCATCAGGGAAACAGCAGCAGCAGAGGGAGGAATCAGGCAATAGACTTTCTCAGAATGTAGATGCGGTGCTTTGGAAATAGAGATAATGTCGAGGGCTCCTACAGGCTGCAGTTGTCCAGGACCATAACTGAGAGAGACAACTCTTTGGTAAGAATAAATGTGAACCTCAAAGAGGAGATACTTCAGGAAAGAAGCAACACAGTGAATCCTAAATCCTTTTCACTACTGGGTCATGAAGAGAAGCACTAAGCATTTCCTGATACAGCGGGATTGGTGATTAGGTGATAGCACCTGTTCTTCTAACATAAGGCTTTCAGAAACCTGTACAAAGCCCAGCTGCAGTGTTTGGAGTCTACTCAATTGTTCCTAGGTTTCTAAGACGCCAGCTTAAAAGACCTCCACTCACACCCTGAAGAAGTAGAATCACTGAAATAGCTGGAGGAGCAGAAGGAAATAGGAAGATCGTCTCGTACTTTCTGAACAGCCAATAAACAAATGCTGCACTGGGAAATGCTCCGCTGTCCGGTAGCTTAGACACTAACTACTTGTCTGCAGCCTCTTGCTCACCCCTACCAGAGTTAGTCACTCCTTGTTTTGGGGGCTTTCCTTGTCCTTTACTGATTTATATTGGTGAAGACCCTTAGATTCTTACTTTGTTCCATGGCTTTATTAGTAGTAGTAAAACTGCTAGTCATTGTTCAAATGTGCATACTGGTTTTATTTGTTCCATGTTACAGTTTGTCTAACATAAGTGATTCTTGTTCTCATTTGACTGTGAACTTCTTAAGGGTCACAAACAGTGACACTGGCAAAAAAGATATTAAATACTTGGGGAACAAAGGGATAAACAAACAGCCAGGGGTCCGGAGACACAAGTATCAGCTAAACTGCAGTCCCTTGAACAGCAGACACATAGATGAGTTAGCTGCCACTCCTGAGTGTAAATTATTCAGAAAGTGTGTGTGTGTGTGTGTGTGTGAGAGAGAGAGAGTGTGTGTGTGTATTGGTTAGCCTCAAGCCAGCTATCATTACAAAAAACACTCATTCCTACAAATATTTTGTAAATGTTGCCTGTACGTGTAAAAGAAACTGTGCTGTCCTTCCTACATGGTTTTAAGTTTCCCAGGGATGATTTTAAATAACCTCTCCCGATCTGAGGCTTTCTTCTTTTTGTTTTTTAATTGAATATTGAACTCCTGCGTTGCTGAAGGACCCAAGCAAATGATCCTAGACTTCTTCCTTCTCACTGTGAGGGTCACAGGCTCTCCCCGTATGAATGGTGTCTACCAGAACCTGACCTCTGGCCTCTGCACCTGAACAGTCCGTGGCTCTGCAACCCCCGACTTGGCACACAGTGACTGCCTTTGAGTACTCGGCGAGCCTTGCTAACCATGACTCCATTATGGCGCCTGCTCAAAATAAAATAGAGATGCTGGAGAGAAATTCTAAATGCACATTTTCATTTATTAGTGTTTTGGGTTAAAACTAAAATGTAATGGCCAGATCCAAGCCAGGGATCTTCTCCTTTCTAAAACTCTCCTGGTGCAAAAGGTCATTTTTTTCTTTGGGGCTGTGGTGGTCATTAAAGTACATTCCTCTTGGAGTCTTTAACAGCTTCTAATATCAAATCTGTTGCCATGAATATCTTCCTATTTTCAGGGAGAGTTTTAGGAAACCTGGGTCCTACTCCTTTTTTCACGCCCAGTTTTTAGTGGAGGGTCCAGCACCTAGTAGGTGTTAAATAATGATTTTATTAAGTAGTAAATATATGTGTGTGCATATTCATGTACACGCACATACCAGTTACACATAGAATTAAGGGACTTCAGAAATCAAGAGTAAAAAATAACACATTTTGTTTGTAAAAATATTTTTCCATAAAAAAAGAAAAAGAAAACAGGGAATGCCTCTGTAAAATGCTGACAGCTTGAGAATAAGTATCTTTTAAAATATAGCTAAAGAAATTTCTTTCATAACAGCTCTCTTTTTTAAAAGGGCACTGGTGATTTATAATCCAATCTCTCAAACACTCAAGAATGTTTATTTAACAAGTGAGTCAATGAATAAATGAATGAATGATTCTGGTGAAAACAAAGAGAGCTTTCTTTGAAATTGGGGGCATTGTCTTCCCATCAAATCTACTTTATATGTGAAGTACACATAGACACAAAGAAAATACCACAACAAAACATCCATATCACACACACACACACACACACACACACACACACACACACACACACACACACAGATACTTTCTTTACTCCCAGCCTGTCCTCTGGGCTAGTAAGTAACCATACCTTTAGGTATGCAGAGAGGATAGTAACTTAAGCTGGTCTGGCAGAGCCTGAGTGGGTGATGGAGATAGGGCAGCTTTGAATGGGCCCTTTGATAGAGTGAAACATCTCCTACCTCTGAGCACGTTACTCCTATTAGCGCTTGCCCCCTGGGGCGTCCCTCCCCCCAAGGAGAGCAGACAAGAGCACGCCCAATGCCAGGCATCAGGCATCGCCCTATCTCACCAGGGTTTTCCTGTCTGCCTTGTTGCTGGGCTGGTGCATGGTTGTGGAGCTCTTGGTTCCCAATTCCCTGGCCCAGGCCATCCTTCAAAGACTGCCTATCATTTTCAGCTACTGACCTGAAGCTATCCATGCACATGGCTGCTTCCAGGGAGCTGTGGCTCTAGTGCCCAGGATACAGAAGAGCTGGCCTTCCTCTATTGTGAAATGGTTAATGCTCAAAACTTTTGCTCCACTCCCAGGGGACCCCCCATTAAAATGATTTTGCATTCACTACCTGCCAAAAGGACCTGTAAGCGAGCCAAGAGGAGCAGCAGATTAAGCATAGTTATGAATTCTGAGTGAAAGGGAGTAGTTTGAGATTGTTTTTCATGAAAGACCTATTTTTTTTCCTACTGAAAATTCACATGAGGAAGTATTGAATGCTCCATAGAGTTTTTTATTTTTAAATGTGCTTTGCAATGAATACATCTTGTGCTTTCATGAAACAGATAGAAAACCTCCCAAACTTGAAAGCTGCTCTTAGACTTGGATTTTGGTTTGCTTGGGATTTGTATCTAATTTTCTTGGGAAGTATTTTAACATTTATTAACAAGAACTGGTACCAAATGTAACCCTTAAGACATTTCCCAGGCTTAGCTGTCAATGAGCAGCTAATCCCCAAGGATTTCTGAATGAGCGCAGTAGATGAAGGGTTCAAAGGCCTCTAGTGGGCTGTTCCCAAGTATTTAACATGTGGTCATCAGCAACAAGTCAATTGTTTGGCTGTGCAAAAGGTTCACTTAGTCATTAAAAGTTGCCCTCATAGTATTTAAGATGTATAAGCAGAAGTTGTTTTATTTGAAGTAAAAAATTGACTTTTTAACAAACCAGTAAAATGTCGGAAGGCAATCATGATAGTCATAATAATGGCAGCCGGAAGTTAGTGTGTGCTTTCAATGTGTCAGACAATATGCTTCATATGCATTATCCCCTCGAATCTTCACAAACCTATGGGGCAGACACTGCTTTTATCTTTCCTTTACCTATGAGAACACTGAAGCTAGGAGAGTTTAAGTCAGTGTCCTAAGACCATGGGACAATTTCTCAGCCAGCACCTGAAATTTGAATCCTGACACACGTATGTTCCATGGATGCTAAAAATATATTTTTAAAAATCTTTTATTTAATTACTTTCAGTATAAGCTTAAAAAACACATGGGAAAAAAATCAGTCTCATTTCTTTCTAATTGTCTTCTGATAAAACCCTCCTGTTTCTCATATTCTAAAAATTATTTAAATATATTCATCGTATGTGGTTTACAAAGCAACTAATGCATTTGGTTAAAAGAAAATCCAGATGTTTGTTTAAAGCTGTAGGGCCCCCAAATCCTAGTTGAATTAAATTTTCACTTTTTATCCAATTGTGTGTTTAGATTTTAAAAACACAGTTTTATTTATAATGTTAAAGCAATGTACGGTACGTTAATATTTAATAAGACTTGGTTTATTTTCTCAGATGTTTACAAAGTTTTGTTTGACCTTTTCTATTGTTATGTTTACAAAAATATTTAAAGATGAAGCAAAAGTAAACCAAGAATAAAACACAAAAAGATATATTTTGCCCATATGTAATCTGTACCTCTTCAAAAATTGAATATCCCATGGAACTAATGGGTTATGTTTTATTTTTATTTTTTATTTATTTATTTTTTTTTTTTTTTGTGGGTACCGGGGGTCGACCTCAGGACCTCGCGCGCCAACAGGCGCCCGTGCCACTGAGCGATATCACCGGCCCCTTTTTCGTATGTGGGTTCCGGGAGTCGAACTCGGGCCCTCACGCTTGCCGGGCAGGCGCTTAAGCCGCTGAGCCGTCTCACCGGCCCTGGGTTATGTTTTAAACCATATTAAAGAAGCATTTGGGGTTTCTTTTTGCAAGATGGGTTATATCACTTCTTTGCCGATATTTGATTGTTTAAATGGCTTAACACAGTGTCCAGTAGATTTTCACATTTACACTGAGCCTTAAATTCAAGACACCTTGTTAATCTAAATTTTGTTTTTCACTTAAGAAAAAAAAAAAAAAAAAAACTAGCTCCATGATGAATAGTCAGGGAGTTTTGATTGGCTGATACATTACTTGGCTTGCATTAAACTCTATAGAGGGATGCTGTGGATAGAGTACAATTGTTGCTTTTTTTCAAACATGGAATGCCTAAAGGTTTTTGAAATATTTTCATGGCAAAGCACCATGTATAGGGCCTGAGTATTTATCTAGCTTAGTTATTTCCCCCTTTTTCTCACACTTTCATTATTCAAACATAGTGGTGACCATGCAGAAAGACCTGGAAAGGCATCAAAGAAATGGTTTTCCCATTTTATGTGTGTGTATTCTGATCTTCAAATACCTGAAAGGCTTTAGAAAAGTTGACCAAGCCCCCTTCTGATAATAAGCTCATAAAGCCAAATGTTGGTAGATGAATAACAACAGCGCAGCTTCCCGGGGAAGGGAATGGAAGGAGAGGAAGGTTACTAGGTGATTTATACCTTTGTGCTAACATAAAAAGAAAGAATAACAATTTTACCAATTTTTTTTTTCAAATTTTACAAGAAATATATCTAAGCCATGAACAAAAATTCAACAACATATCCGGAGGTTTTCTTGAAGAATGGTTGAAAAGGACGTTTAAAATATGGCAACTGGAAATCTTATATTAGGTGTTTTTAGAGCTCATACAGTATTTCCCTTTGCTTTGTGGAGTCTTCTGTCTTTGTACCTTCCTGTGTGCAGACTAAGATAACATACATGTGTCCCCAGCGCATCCTCATGCCTCCTGCCCTCACCCTGTTTTTCTTTGGCCAAAGACC
This sequence comes from Erethizon dorsatum, assembly GCA_028451465.1. NCBI lineage: Eukaryota > Metazoa > Chordata > Mammalia > Rodentia > Erethizontidae > Erethizon > Erethizon dorsatum. The sequence goes on from CM051835.1 coordinate 16,133,687, forward strand.
CTAAGTGGAAGCATTCTTTAGGTGCTGGGGTAGGCTGGGAAGTTTTGGTATAATACTCAGATTGTGGTAGCTTGAACCTTTACCAGGATACCCTGGGGAATCAAAGAGATAAACTCTCGGAGACTAACTTCTGACCTGGTTTCTTCCTTGAACCTGGTGTGATCCTTGAAGTAGACAACACATCATGCTATACGCAGAAAGGAGTATTTCCTAAGCTGGTATGATGGTGTTTTCCTTAAAGCACCTGTAAATGAATACCCCAACAGAGTTAACAGAGGACTGTAAGAAGCAGACGTCCTGAAAGGAGGGCTCAAGTTGACTGATAACATGAACACTGTAAATAGATTGAGTTTGCTATGAAGATTTTAGATAAATTTCTACAGCTATTAAATTATGAAAGTTATTGTGCACTGAGCATTGATAATACAGGTACGCTGTTTTGATTTAGCTCCCCATTTAATTTTCTCAAAAACCCAGTGAGTACTATTGTAACTGTTATTTCTCAAATAAGATAAGTAGAGTGTGTTCACTAATACACTAGGGTATATTACAGTATAGAGTCTTCCAGAGAAAGACAACCAATAAAGGGCACACACACAGACACACACATACACACACATGCACAGGAATGGGCTTATGTGTGATGATGGAACTTAAGATGTTCCACAATCTGCCATCTACAAACCAGTAGAGAACTGGAGATACATTCCCATCTGAGATCAAAAGCCTGAGAAAGAGGAGAGCCAAAAGTACAAGTTCTTTTCTGTCTGCTGGAGAAGATGGTTGTGCTAGCTCAAAACAGAGGCTGCGAGAGCAAATTCTAACCTAGTCATCTAATAAGGTTGATGAGGCCAACCCACATTAGAAAGAACAATATACTTCACTCAGTCAATTAACATTTCAACTGATTCAAATATTAATCTCAACTGGAAACACTCTCACAGGCAAATGGAGTAATATTTAAACAAATATCAGGGAACCTTTTGGTCCAGTCAAATTGACACATAAAATTAACCATCACCAAAGGATTAATGAGTTTTAAAAGTATTGTTAACTTGGTCTCTCGGCCATTACAATGAGAGGATAAATATAGAATATTAAGCCAAGTCATGTCAAACTAAGAATTTTATGAAATTAAGCCAAGCCTTGATGAGGGAGATGAGGTAATGGAAAACACATTGGATTAGTAATTTTGTTCTTACTAAGGCAGTGGTTATGTTTCTGGAATTTGTGATCACCCCGGACTGGGTGATCAGCTGTATCATGTGGTTGTCTTACTTCTTGGATCTTCCTTGAGAAGATTTGTGAAGAGCTTCACAGATAGGGCTCAGAGTCAGAAAGCACTTTATTGACTACTTGCTAGGGGCCTTTAATATGTGCGGTGCCACGCCAGCTGCTGTGTGTATAATGGGGTTTATCAGAAGCAACTTGAGGTCTTCATTCTGGTCAGTTGGTGAATGAAGAAGGCTAAGCCAAATAAATAAATGCACGCTGAGTAAAATCAACTTCTATGAAGCAAACAGCATGCTGGGAGTGAATAGGTAGAGACTTCTAAGTTCAGAGAGGTGAAGAGGAAGGAGGACTAAGGAAAAGACTGGCGAAGAGAAAAGAACCTAGGGAGAAGTTCCTAAGTGAGAGAGAGCTTGGGGTGTCCATTAAAACCTCTAAAATAAGCCTGTGAGTGCAAAGAAAGGCAAAAGGAGAGTTGAGAGAGAGTCGTGGACCTGTCCAGGTGTGTGTGGCCTACGGGCAGGCTCTGTGCCTGGATTTCCTCAGTTCCTCGTAGAACATAGTTGGCAATACCTTCCACAGAGAACACATATAATGATTAAATGAGATGCTGCATAATGTGGACACTTAAATCATGCTATCCTCTTCTCCAATTTTCCTTTTGGTACATGCAATTTTTCTTCCAGAACTAAAGATATGGATGGCCTCTTGAGAATTTGACCTGCTGGAAACTTCAAATAATTGCTTGTCTTGTTTCCTTTTAAATTAATTCAAAATTTATATATAGTTTTGTGGCGTGATCATGTACCTATCCAAACTCAGTGTGAAGGCAGTTTAAAACACCAGATTAATTATTTTTTAATTGAAGTTTTTCATAATGCAGTCAGATCGTGAGACAAAGACTCAGCCATAAATCTTAAAATGAGTGGGGGAGCTGATTCTAAAATAAAATGAATTACAAGCAAATAAATGATTAACAATGTAGAAAAATAAAATTGGGCCACTAGGGTGTGAATCGATGACGTTCTACTGGGTGGTGCCTGCGGGTTATCGTCTAGGCCAGGGAGGGGGATGTCGGTGTAGATTTCCTCAGTTTTGTTTTTCCTCTACCTGTCACGAAGCTCACACCAAAGAAACTATTTCCAAATTGACCCTGAATCTGTGAGTTGGAGGATTGAACAGTGTAGAATTGCACTGAGAAGACTTAAGGAATGGACACTTCAGAGTTTGAAAATGCACGGATTAGAAAAATGGTCACAAGTGAAGCGTGTTGAGTACTCAGTCACTCGCTTTGCTTCCTGTGTGCACTCATCCATCTTTGTCAGCTCTAGTCCCTCTTCCCCTTGACAGAGAGCTACTTGCCTTCCTCAAAATCAGGACATTTGATTTTTTTCTCCTTGTGAAGGTTGATCAAATAATGCAGAACAGTGCATGAATAAGTAATGGGTTTATTTTCATCTAATTAAGATAAACAGTTATTAGGAAGCTATTCTATGTAGAAATACACAGTTAACTGTGAGCTAAAGTACCTCTCTCTCTCTGTTACACACACACACACACACACACACACACACACCTCACATCTGGGAAGAAAGCAATATAACACTCCAGTGTTTATCTATATTCCAGAGGTGAGAATGGGCTGGAATACTGGGAGAGAGAAATGAGGCCACCTTCCCATTTCTTTCAGATTCTTAATACTTTTCCTTATTCAAACTTCCTCCCAAACCGCTTATGCTTCTGTTCGGTACATAGCCCCACGCTGAGTGATCAAGCTAAGTACTTGTGTGATTTAGGGTTGGAATAGGGCTTGTCTCTATTAAGAAAAGCAAAAATATCCTTCCTCATGGCAAATCGATCCAAGCTCTTATAAAAATCTGCAAGCTTTGCAGAGGAAAAGATGTGTGGAGTTAAGAAGGGGATGACTTGAGCAGTGACTGGAGCTCTTCATTTCCCTACAACATGCCTTCATTAGCTATATTTTAGAAATAGAAATTTGGAGTTAAGGCACTGTCTCCAGAGGCCTTGATTAGAAGACTGTGTGTAAGCAGCCCTGTGATTGTTACCTCACTGGTTCCTGGTGAGATTTGCAGTGGAGGGAAAGTGGCCATACACAGTCGCAGGAAGCACAACCTTCATTCCTTGGCCGGCTCTTTGCCTGCCATTTGCAAGCTGTGAGATGCTGTGCAATGTATTCACCTCTCTGATCGTCACTTTCCTCAGCTGTGAGATGCTGAAGGGGCCTTACTCTGCAGGCAAATTGAATCAAGTGAATTGTTATATGGAAAGAACTTGGAGCTGTATGTAAAACATAGCCCACATTTCAAAATGTTAACTTCTACAAGTACCCTATCACGTTTAGCAAACTGAAAATGAGATGTAGGAAAAGCAAGATTTGATACCAGGAAAGGGAAGGAGTTACTGGACGAGATGAGGGAGTGGTGTGGAGGCTGAACTTGCCTTGGGGCATTCAAGGTGGCATGAAGGACTGCTGTGATTTCCTGGGAGCTTTGGCTAACAAGTAGAAAAGAAGTTACAAGGGTTAAGAAGCACAAACTATTATTTCACGAACAAACACTTAGTTGTCACTCTTATTTGGACACTGCTCTAGGCCCTTTTCAAATATTAACTCATGTGTCCTAGTTCTAACCTTATGAAGTAGGTGCTAATCCCCTCTACAGATGATGAAACTAAGGAACAGAGAAGTTAGGTAACTTGCCGGAAGACACACAGCTGGTGAGTGGCAGAACTTGGCTTGGAATCCAGGCTCCTGAGTTCAAGATGTTAAACATCAGACTAAACTTCGCTTTTCTTGTCATCTTTATAAGCTCTGGTCCTGGTAATTAGAAGTCCAGCAGGGGATATTAAGGTTCCTGCCTTCAGTTGTATTTTGTTCTTTCTCTCCTCACCTCCGTTTTCTGTGCCACTCAGTATTTGAGCACATCATATTTGAGAAACATATTCCATTTTTTCTTAAGCTTCAGTGTGTTCTCCCATTTATGAGTTTTCCATTTTTATTTCCCTACAGATCTGGGGACTAATCAAATTTTACTTTACAGCCCATATAAATTTATCGAAATTAGTATGCATTTTCTCTGGTATTGACACTAGCTTCTCATTTGACTACACACTATTTGAAGGGGTATGGGACATACCATTAAGTTAGTGGCAGTGATCAAAGTCTGCAACCCATTTTGCAGAGAAAATATGCTTTTATTATAATTCTTATTGCTTCATGTGATTTAGAAATTGGTAGTAATTCAACTGGCCTTATAACTGTCCAAATGTAGGTGTATTTCTCCTCCTGTTTTCTTTTATGCATGTGCTATGAAATTTTTTTCACAAGGACTGAATTTGTTACCTTTTTGGGACATAAGCTTTCAAAATTATAAGGCAGTTATTTATTGACTTTATTAAACGTTGCTGCCTTTGATGTTGCTATCCTATTAAAAGACATTGAAAAACATAAAACTGTTCCTATAAATCTGAATGAAAGTTGCAATTGGGAAGTCCCAACTTGTTTTTCCTAAACTATATGAAACAGAAATGGAAAATCATTTCTGTTTAGTTGCACTGATATACATACATCCATTGGGGCACCTTTTTTTTTTTTTTTTTTCCCAAACAAGGTAACCAAAGCACCAGAAATCAAAGCTCTCCCTTTCTCTACTAGACAAAATAGGATCGGCATTTAGACTGTTATAACCGTGAGTCACACTCCAAGCTGGAGGCGTCAGTTTTAAGACCACCATTCCATAGAGGGGATCTTTTCATCTCTGGATACTCTTCTGAGATTGTGGTTTCAATGCTAATCCTGGCGGTTTTTGAAGAACATTGTGATTCATAGGAAATAAATCAGAGCAGGCGCATAAAGAACACAGAAGTGTGTGGACATTGTTAACAGTTATAAGGCCAATTGAGTGACTAATTAATTGTGATCTTGCCTATGTTTTAATGCTTATATGCTAGTAACATTTCATCTACATCCTACTGACTCAGAAGTAGATGGAAATAACCCCCACCTGACACCTGATTGTCTAACCTGAAGATACGGTGCCTGGAGGACTTCATCCAAAGAAAAGGTCTATGCAGCCGTGGAAGGATTTTTATTTCCTGGATCAGTTCTTTTCTGTGGCACAGAGGGATAAGTACGCTTTTTTTTTTTTTTTTTTTTTCATAAGAAAGCAGGGAACATTTTCATTTATTATTCCCTTTGTTCTTTCTTTTTGGGAAATCTACCTGATTATTTTGCTGAAACAGAAGCAGTTGGTAACTGACCAAGGCCCCACGGGTGATTCCATGTGATGGTGACAGACTTGTCATCTCCAGGGCCATCATCCTTGTCCTTCAGAAGTTTCTGTCAGTCTTGTGGCCAAAGGAATTTTGCTCCTTGAATTTCTTTTATTTGGAGATTTTAAATATGCCAAATTTAGGGTCAAAAGTTGCTTAGTCCTATCATAGAGTGCGACTAGAAATAAAATAAAAAATGCTACTTATACATTCTAAAGAGTCAAAAAACCCAGCTCCCTGGTTGTTTCGTATTATTCAAGATAAGAAAGTGCTTTACATTTTTACATGAGGAAAATATCAAAAGATAAACAAGTTTTGCAACCCATGAGAATGATATGAACTTCACATTTGTGTACAATAGTAAAGTTTTACTGGAATGTAACCATGCCCATTTATGTATTATCTATGGCTGATTTCCCACCACAGTAGCAACCTTGAGTAGTTATCCCAGAAACTGGATGGCAGGCATAGCCTAAAATATTTACTCTCTAGCCCTTTATTTAAAAAAAAACTTTTCTGACCAATGTATTACAAGGATATCTGAAGAAAGACAAAGAAATATGTCGTTCGGAGCTGGGTATATAGCTTGGTGGTAGAGGTCTAGTTTAGCAGATGTACAGCCTCTGGTTTGAGCTCCACCACCAAAAAACAAAAGCAAAAAAAAAAAGTAAAACAAGAAATACATGGTTTTAAACTTCAGTACATATTAAAAGAATATGTGTGACTTCACAACCTAATATTATTAATCTTTTCTAATTAAATAAGAAATTGTAAGTCATCTCATCCAGGTACTTATTTTTAGAGGAAACTGAGGACTAGAGATTCAAACATATTTTTAAGGAACAAGTCACCTTAAAAAGAATTATGAAATATGGTACTTTGACCCTCATATTTCCTCAAATGTTTATGTTGGCTGTTTTTATATACCTGTAAGAAAGGGTTATATAAAAATGTAAGATGTTTTTATGTACTTGATTCTTGGTAGTTTATGGGAGCTTTAGCACCAACATCATCGCTGCAAGAAGAGGTCCTTCTAAATTCCGCTTTGCTGGGCAGATTCCTCCGAAGCCTCTCACCCAGGGCAGGCATAGTGACTGTGGCTTTAGTTTCTACTTAGACTCCAGGGCTGTCTTTCCTTCTTCCTGAGCACATCACATAATCCAAGAATAATCACGTAACATTGCTTTATTTTAAAGCCCAGTCGATTGAATTGAGCTCTTCCCGATTTGATTTCAGTTCTTCCCGAACACCGTCGTTGCTGATATTCTGACTACCTTTCCTTTCCTGCCCTTGAAAGCCTTCATGACTCATCTGTGTAAGTCGTGAACACCTCGAATCCCAACCATCCTCCCACTCCATGGTTGTTTATGCTTTTCAAGTATTATCGTGTTACACCTTTAGTCATCACTCTGGCAAGCCACACTTAGGGATGTGTAGTCCAGCGAATCAATCTTGCCTCCTAAGTTCTGTCTTCCAATCCCTTTATCTCATTCCTTGTCTCTGAACTCCCTCCAATTTATGTACTGCCTTCTTTCAGGGGCTGTGGTGCCCCAACTTGACTGTGGTATTCTAGGTGTGATATCACCAACCCACAACTCAATGCCTTTTCAAAGTCATAATTCAAGACAGAACTAGCCTTCCTCCCGATTCCACAGCACAATAGGAAACACAAACAAACGTACAAATTGCCACTCTGCCTCTTGTCTCCCCTTGGTAGTCCTGCCTAGCCCGTGTTCCCATTGCTGAAGAGTGTTAAAGGATCTTGAAAAGTCACTTATTTTTCCTTTTAAAATTTAAAGATGAACAATCTTAAACTTCTTTTCTTTTTCTGCAAGACTCAAACCAATATGGAGAGTGCTTTTTATTTGGTAATACTCAACAGGTCATCTCAATGGTAAATATTTTTATTTATTTATTTATTATTATTATTATTATTGTGAAAGGACACACCTCTGGGATTTGCTTTATTTTTTTCCTATTAACATTTTTTTATCAGTACGTGTTTGCAGTATATAATGATTATATTCACTGTGGAGAATTGGTACATGTACATAAGAGATCTTAATTCCCTAACACGTGTTTTTACCATTGGCCTTTCTTTTTCTTCAATCTTTGTTTTGAATGATTGGATACAATCTTTATTTAATATTTTAAATGCAATATAATTAAAATGTACCTGGAACAATCCATATCTATACAGATCAGGATAATTCAAGAGATGTCCCATGTGTTTTCTGTACATGGGAAAGTGTCTGGAGAGGTGTTAGGTAGTAGAACTGGATTTCACTATCATTCCTGAGCTTACGAGAAGAGGAGGACATTAGTCTAATGAAAGGAGTGGAAAAAAATATATATATCCCTGCACATACTAATTTGTGCAGCAAAATGATCTGGAGAAGTTGGAGATCTTGATAAACAGGGCCATGTAATTGACAGTGTTATAATTAGGGCAAGGCATCTGTCAGTTAATTATCTTTTTCTGAATAAATAATTACAATTTTTTACACGCTCCCATAGCTTATAATTTCTAGCTGTGATTATCTTCTGCATCCTCATCTTGCTAAGCTTTGAGACCAGACAGAAATTGATAGAAAGGAGAACTGCCCAGCTGTCCTCTGAAAAGTTAAAGTAAAGAAAGTTCGGTTCGGTAGATTATGAATTGGTAGAAGGAATCTCAATTAGCAGAAAGATGATTTGCTATTTCAGGTTGCTTTTATGGGTGATTCAGACTACACATCCATGCTCTGGCATTTATTTGCTCATTGTCCATTTATCCAACAAACCTTTATTGAATGCCTAATACTACAACACGATAATCTTTTAAGGGTCTTGTGGTCCAGTGGAATAGACTTACATATTATCAAACAAACAAAAGGCAAAAGGAACTGAGATGGCGTCCGCTAATTCCGCCCTATAGTGAGAGCGGTGAAGGGCTAGGGAAAGCTTGTAGAGGATGAGAAAAGTGTGAACAGAGACAACTCAAGCTCTTCCTCTGAGCCGTAGTCCCTCTACTTTTAATTGTACATTATGTCCCTCATAGATATACACATGTATCAGCATTAATCTATATCATGTATTAGATATCTCAAAAAAAAAATTTTTTTTTTTTGTGGGTACCGGGGTCGACCCCAGGACCTCACGTGCCAGCAGGCGCCCGTGCCACTGAGCCATCTCACCAGCCCATCAAAAATTTATTTTAACTAAATGGATTAAATAGGAACAGAAAGTCTGTGGGTTTTTCTTTCAATGCCCCAATAAATTTATATATATTCCTGGGTTATGCTCACTCCATTTTCAAGACCTATAGCCTCCGAAATCTCCGTGTGAGGTAGGTACAAATCCTCACACGGCCGATGTTGAAGGTGTTTGGTTGGCAGAAACAAGTGGTGACTCTGAGGAGTTAAGCAGAAACTAGATAAAACAATGGTGATGATGTCTTGTGGGACAGTGTCTCCCAAAATACGTTTCATGGAATATTCGTACAGATTCCTTCTGGGTAAAAAAAAGTTTCTGTTGTCAAGTAAGTCTGGAAACTGCAGGCTTAAACATAGAATTCTATCACTGTGAGGATAGGCTGAGATTCCTCATGACCTCTTGGGTGCATATTTTCTGTTCAACTAACCTCTTTTGCTGAGGGACAACATTTTCTATTTTGTTGTTATTTAATAATAACTTTTAAAGGGGTTTGCAAATATTAAATTCATAAAAAGTGGCATTATATTTGGAATTGAATTCGGGCTTTTTGAGATGAGAACAGCGTGACTTCACCAGGCTTTTACTGAAGAGGCATTTCTTCTTTGCCTTATTTTATTTTCAATTTTTTTCACTAAACATGAACAAATTACTGAATAGTTTTATTTTGATTCAGCATTAGTAATAGAATGCTGAGTAGTCTCCTTTTGTATGCTAGTTGTCTTTGGAAGCAAAATGAATAACTCTACTTTGGTTGTCAGTTGAGGGGCTCCCCAGGGGCCCAAATACTGAAAATTCCACCAATATGAGACTTTACATCTCCAGGACACCACTCTTAAAATATGCTTGAATTTCGTCTACTAAGAAGTGAAATATCTAGGTAAATGAAACTACTCTGTTAGTGCGTAAGCTTATTTAGATTTTTGATATGGACAGAAATTTCTGAAATGTCACACACAGTCTTTTTGTAACAAAGATGGCATAACAAATACAAGGTAACCTTTCCCCAATGACACAGAGTTGTCATTATTGTCATTAATCACTGTCCTATGATTGATGACACCAAGATATACTTGGGAGTTCTTGTGCCATAGGGGTTGCTTTTCTCCCTATACTAACTGACCCTAATCCAACATTTTCAAAGTAGTTGTGTCTGCTTTTTATAATTGCTCTTTCTGTACTTTACTGCCCAGTGTTTTTGTGTATTTGCGCATATACACATATATTTATAAACATTTATAAAATATTATATACATATAATATATTTATGTATAAATATATATTGCAGCTACCCATGATCTTACTGTTAGATACTGCCTATCTCCCTCTTCGATTAAACTAGATAAATCACGGTCCTGGAAGCTGAGTATAAGTAATATCTGCATGGTAGTCTGAGAACTTCTCTGTGATATAGTTCGTGTTCTCTACTTGAGTTTCTCAAAATCATTACTGTGGAGTTTTCATTATATACATTTATTGAGCACTTAAAAAGTGACAGATATTTTAACATACATCTCTCCCTTTAATTTGTGTAATAAGAATATAAATCAGATATAATCAACTATATCTTCATGGGTAGGGTTCCCAGCTTTAGCAAATAAAAATGTAGGTCTTCCAGTTAATGTTAAATTTCATATAAATAAGTGAACACTTATGTTTTAATGTATGTCCCCAGGACATACTTAAATGTGACATATTTATGCTAAACATGACTTTTGAACTGGATGTCCTGTATTCTCTCTGGCAACTTTATCCATTAGAAGATAATGTTCAGAACGCTTAGGAATCTCGGCAAATTTGCATAGCTAGGAAGTATTAGGGTTGGGATTTGGACTCAGGGCTTTTGGTTTCAAGATTAGGGCTCCCGACTGTTGTCTGTATTACTGAAAATACTGAAAGCATGTCGTATGTCTTACAGATAAATGGGACATTAAGTATGTGAGCCACAGTACCCATATATCAAACCATTAATATATTCAAGTCCTAGGGTTGCTGTAACAATTTCCCACCAAGTAGCTAAGAAAAAAATAAATACATTATCACATAGTTTTAGAGGCCAGAAATCTAAATCAGTTGTTGGCATGGCCATGCCCTCTTTGATGCTCTCAGGAAGGATCTTTCCTTCCTCTTCCTAGCTTCCGTGGTTTTGATAATCATTGTTCTTGGCTTACACAGCTTCACCCCTGGATCTGCCTCTGGATTACATGGTCTCCTTTCTCTGTGTTTTTCTTAAAATTTTCCTCATATTAAAGGAATAGCAGTGCTTAGAAAAGAGTCCTATCTTAATCTTACATGACTTTATTTTTGTTTGATTATATCTATGTGTGAGACATATTCCCATTACTATAACAAATACTTGAGACAAGTCCATTTATGTAGACGAAAGTCTTACTTTGCCCTACAGTTTTGGAGGTTTCAGGCCATGATTGATTGGTCCTATTGTATTTGGGCCTGTGGCGGGGCAGCACTTCTGGTAAGAGTGTGTGGCAGAAGAAGCTGTTCATGGCCAGAAATGAATGAGAGAAAGAGAGAGAGTAAGTGTCCATGGTCCCAATATCCCCTATAAGATCATGGCATTAATGACCAGCAGACACCCCAGGAGGCCCCAACATTTAATGTTTCCATCATCTCCCAACAATGTCAAGCTGGGAACTAAGCCTTTAACACATGTGCCTTCAGGGAATATTTAAAATTCAAACTACAGCAATTTATAAGGCACTATTCATAGTAAAATCACATTTTCAGATATTGGTGGATAGCACTTGAGAATGTTTTTAGGGAACACAATTCAACCCATAAAAACTAATCAGCAATACAGAATGGAATGGGAGAAAATTTTTACCAACTTAGAAGACATGGGAGGCTAAACATAGAACATGTAGATATGCGTGGGGATAGAGACATTCAGAGCCTGTGGTTCTTTAGATGGGGCAGGCTCAAAAGGCAGCCTAGAAGTTGGGACCAGGGGAATGATAAATATACCCAATCCACATCTTTATACACTTAGCATAGCCAGACAATCCTCCAATCTGTACATATAGTAACGTCTCAAGGTAAATACTGTTTCACACCCCACTTTACAGATGAGGAAATAAATATAAGAACCTAAATAGTTTGCTTAAGGTCATAGAGCTAATACGTGGTACAACTAAGATGCAAGTCCCAATATTCTACCCTGAAATCCACATTTTCTGTTTCCCTCCCTTCCTTCCTTCCTTCTTTCTTTCTTTCTTTCTCTTTCTTTCTTTCTTTCTTTCTTTCTTTCTTTCTTTCTTTCTTTCTTTCTTTCTTTCTTTCTTTCTTCTTTCTTTTTCTTTCTTTCACAGTCAGTACTGGAGATCAAACCCAAAGCCTTTGCACTGAGCAACACTGTTCTCCCTAAGTTGCTAAGTTGCCTAGGCTGGGCTTAAACTTACTATGTTCCTACCTCAGCCTCCCAGAGTGCTGCCATTACAGGCATCTGCCACCATTCTTGACTTTAGAATCCACATTCTTAATGATTTTTCTATGTTAATTTGGAAAGAGGAGGCAGAAGGAAGTGCAATCTGAAGAAGCAAAGTAATGAGAAAGAAGGACCTTTATAATTCTGCTCTCGGTTTTTGTCTTCTGATTTTCCCTCCTGTTGGTGCTGGTATGGTTTAGGCAGAGCATAGGGTCTCAAACTGGGCTGGGCACCAAAATTCCCTGGAGGACCTCCTAAATTCCAGGTGAGGAGGGTGTCAGAGTTTTAGATTCCACTGGTCTTGGGTGAGGCCCAAGAATTTGCATTTGCATTTGCTGCCCAATGGGGACCACAGTGCGAGAACAACTGGCACAGAAAGAGGTGAGATGAGGATAGAGTAGGAAATGGTTCCCAGGTTCAAAGGGAAGGCAAAGAAGATCTGGAAAAGATGTAATGGACCATGTATAAGACTATCTCAGGCCGGTGAGATGGCTCAGCGGCATAAGTGCCTGCCTGGAAAGTGCGAGGTCCTGAGTTCGACTCCCAGTACTCACATAAAAGGGAAAAAAAGGGCCAGTGATGTTGCTCAGTGGCAGAAGCGCCTGCTGGCAAGTGCGAGGTGCTAAGTTCAACCCCCGGTACCCACATTAAAAAAAAAAAAAAAAACTATCTCAACGGCTCTTTAAAAAACAGTGTGAGATGGTGCACATATATGTGTTACAAACCATACACACACACGCATGCATGCACACCATTCTCATAGAATATTAGAGAGACTCCTGGATTTATAACAACCAGAAAACAGTGTAAGGTTTAGACCTTCAAAACAAAGGATCAGGATTCTAGTCCAAGCTTGTCCCTAAATTAGTCAGGTATTTCTTGTCTGTATGCCACACTCCCTACTCCACCCCCAGTATAAAACGCGAGAGTTGATATACATAAATAGTAAAATACATTGTAATATATAGCCATTCATTTTTCCTTTTGAGAGAAACAAGGATATGGAAAAGGATCTCTAGTATATTTTCCTGTGTTGAATTTTTCCACAAACATATATTGATTGCAAAGATACTAACATAATCAGACAATCTTTCAGCATATATATATACATATATAACTCACAAAATACCCACCTAGACATAAACATTATCATATTTTGGATATTCTTTCAAACGTTAATACACATACACACACTTATTCTAGTTTATATACTAATTGTGCTCTTCTTGTTAGCAGTGTTCCATGCTCATGGTTGTATATTAATTCGAGTATAATTTATATTACTATTTTTGATGTTCTCATAGTATTAAAGTGCATAGTTATGCCACAGTTTACATAGCTCGTATCTTATGTTTGGGGAAATCTAAATTGACTCCAATATGAAGATACAGTGGTGAATATTCAAGGAACTTCCATTCTACAGGTGGAATTGCTGAGTCAAAAGCCAATTCTGTCTTTAAGATTCATAAACTATTAAATCAGAAAACATGATAGGATGGACACACAAACACACACACATACACACAAATGTCATGTATACTGTATGTGGTTACTCTTTACGTGTATAACACAGAGAAGAAAACTGTCGGGATATGCCCTGACATGTAAACATGTGTTCTCTCTTGTTTCTCAGGTACAGTGATTCTTAAATTCACTTCTTTGTCGCTGTTTGTGCTTCCTCATTCGTTTGCACTCAGGAGTCGGTTGAATTTCCTGTAAGGATCAGCCACAATCTCAGTGCACAGCCACCTGAAAATTGGAACCAGTAAAAGGAGGAGGGAACATCTGCAAAGGGAAAGAGACAGCAAGAGAGGAATTCTTTTCTTTTTAGGCAGCAGAGGAAGAATTTGGCTTAAAAAGGAGGAAAAGCTTTAGCGAAGTTCAAATGAAATACATACACATATTCCCTCAGGTCGTTGAACCCCACCATACCCTTGAAGAAAGGAGGAAAGATAGTCTGAAAAATCAAAAAAGGACAGTGCCGAGGCCAGCAGGCAAAGGCTGCACAGAGGGCCTTTTGAGGAGTTTGGGCAAAGACAGGGCTGAACCGCATTTCTTTTTGTAAACCAAAGACCACAGAGCTGATCCAACATCCTTTAGCCGGAAGGCTGCAAGGGGCGAGCTGCAGGATGCTCAGGCTTTGGGGAGCTCTTCTTGCCTGGGACCCCATTCAAACAGGGAGACAGAGCCAGCAGGGGAAGTTTGGGCTCAGCAGATGAGAGTGTGCAAAGGAAAATCAACTGGACCGGTGTTGATGAGGCAGTGTCAGGACTCAGAGAAGCAAGCTGCCAGGGCGCTGAGTCCCAAACCGACAGGAGGAGGTGGAGGTTTGCAAACAGGCTGCGTCTGGGCTTGCAGGAAATGTCAGAGGCAGCAGCCTGGTGGAAGGGAGGGAGTGCCGTTCTGCGTGGGAAGGTATCTTTTGATTGATTCCCTCGTACAGAATCGAGTGACGTTAGTCAGTCAGCACAGGATCTGTGTGGGGTGGGGAGAGGGAGAAAGGAGTGGGAGGAGAAGAGCGAGGTGGAAAATGTACCAAAAGAACTTGTGGTCCTTCCAGAACATAGGCTGTTGGAAAACTCTGTGCCAGGCTGCAGGAGTAAAGGCCAGCTGAAGGACCCTGCAGAAAACAGCAGCCACCACAGCCAGGCAGCACTCACGTCCAGGAGGAGCTGCCTGGGGAAGTGTTTCACACCCTGCAGAAGATGCAGGAAGGTCCTATGTGCCAAGGGGTGGGCATGAGGAGGACACAGATGCCCATCTGGTGACTGTGTTTACAGGGTTGGGGGAGGCTTGTGCCCTGTGGCACCCTGGAGTGAGGCTGGATCTCTTTCAGCCCTTGTCCTTGGCCCATGCTTTTATTTTCCACAGGAGCCTCCATGTGACCAATCTACACAGATTAACAAGTAGATGATTCAACGGAGACAGGGATACAGGAAGGGCTTCTGTGCTTTTTTTCAGTAAAGGGAAAAAGAATGTAATGACCTCTTAATAAGCAGAAAGAAAAATTTAAAATAAATAAGTGAACAGATAAATGAACAAATAAAGAGAAAGCCACCGAAGAGTGTATGCAATTAAATCCTCAGGAAAGAGTTCAGGATTGTAAGAGTGGAGTAGAATCTAGAAAAGAGAATTGGACCATGCACCCTATACTCAACAGTTTCCATTCCCAACTTCTCACTGAGCAGCTTTGTGTCTCTCTTGCCTGAGGTCTGCTGCCCCTTCAGCAGCTTGCTTTGGCCTAACTGGACCTTCCTCAAAGAAGCCCTGTGTAGGTTCCTTTGCTATCCTATGTAGGATGATCATTACTTCAGCACATTTCTGTTCTCCACTGTAGTTTATAGCGCTTACTCCCAGGCCACAAATACTTCCGTACCTTATTCCTGTGTACTATTTTCTGAACGTCTCCTCTGCAAAAACATAATTCCCATGCAGGTAGAAACAAGCTGGTCTTAGTTGCCATTATATCCACAAGCCAAGGGATACAATGCATATGTGAGTGATTATGCATATGTGTTGAATGATTGAGTAAATAAGGAAGCATTCACTCAGGACCTAGGATGAAGCCACAGGTCTTGAAGAAACACAGGCGAAGTGTTGGAGGCACGCTGGAGGCAGACCAAGGAGACCCACTGAGGGAGGACACTAATCTTTAAAACCCAAGGATATTGTTAGATGTGAAGAAAAGAAATCTCATGGGATTTCTTTCTCAACAATACTAACAGCCAAGAGGAAAAGAATTTTCTAGGGATCTCAAAATACTCAGTAGTGTGTCCAATTTTCCCTACCCCCCATCCTGGAGATGCACCAGATCAAGAGGTTTTCAAATGGAGCAAAGTAGCAGGACACTAAACATCATGAAGGCATTGCTTTGTGCCAGGCATGATTAAGTAGATTATACATGGGATCGTTCTTTTCCCGCAGGCTCATTTTTGAATTGTGTATTAATGAAAACTCCTTTAAATTGAAGCTAACAGGTGTCATCATATTTGTGTACAGGAAAACCTTGCTGAAGTGTAGAGCCAAGGTACTAACCAACATTTACTTCTAACATCAGTCTTGGTAATTTTTTCTAGACAGGCACTCTCTTTAGTGCAGTTTTGCTAGTGTAGCTGATGATTTTCTAGGTTTTTTTTTTGCATTCCAGGCAGCTCAAATTACTCTTAAAACTCTAAAGCAGCCCCAGGAAAGTGTGCGTGCATGTGTGTATGTTCACGCACTCATGTGCAGCTGTGTGTTTCCGTCTTCTAGGTAATGCTGAGTGGGTAAATGTGTCAAACCTTGGGAATAACCTTTCCATTTCAACCATGTCACCTTCCATGGGGAAAGAAGAAGTGGAATTTTAATGCCTAGTGGCATCAATAATAAAATCGATAATGTATTTACTCAGTGTGGAGTAGATTACAGATCACGTATGTACTATGTGATCGTACATACACTAGCAAGATTGGGAGTTGCGAATCATCCTGCATGAGTGCATTTGCACCCTGAAAGAATGACACAATCTCCTTGATTATTTCTTTCCTTAGCGCTTTTTGGATTCACCTGTCCTCCACCATCCTGGATTATCTGTGGTAGATTATTTTAGAGGATTTGTCCAAGAAGAAATGTCCTTTCAAGTTTATTAATGATGCCTATGCTATACTTGGGACTCTGTTGGCATCTCAGCTCCTTTCTGCTCACTTTTGTTGCCAAACACTGGACTTAAACTACACCATCGAAGGTTGCCGTATGGTGAGACCCGGCATCAGTCTGAAAGAGATGTAATGGTTCCGAGCAAGGAGTCATTTCCAGAGAGAACTTCAGTAGGAAGGCAGGATGGAAAGCTGTGCTGTTACCCAGCCATCTTTTTTTTTTTTTTTTCTTTTTTTCTACAAGAGTTGCCTTGCTCCTTTATTTGAAATGATTAAACTTATTGTGGCAGACATGTCTTAATTCACATTCAAGAGCAAAATACAGTCAAAGCCAATCTTAAATTCTCAGTGTCTTTTTTGGATTATTCATGTCTCTAGCAGAGAAAATACTCTTGGCCCGGCTCTATTTCTATACTGAATTGTACATCTGAGGTTGACTGAGCCTGTATCATAAATAGCACATGGTTATGTAAAAGTAGTGTTGACCAAAGCAGATTCTGTGCTCAGGGGTGGGGCGGCTCTCACTGAGTTGGCAGGTTCTGTGGCTTGAGAGGTGAAGAAAGGTCTCGTCATTTCAAAAGAAAGCTCAGGTCAGGGTTTCCTCCTTTCTTCAAGCATAACAACACCTCCGCTGCCTTCTGACTGAAGGCCAAAGGAGCCGCTAGGAGGAGCTAATGACTGACCGAGTCTGCTCACCAATATTTAAAGCAAATTGCCTCACAGACAGCCCAGCCTCGGCTAGCTGTAGGCGTGGGTGTTTAATTATTTATGTGGTAATGGATGGACCAGGAATCGTCTGCCCTTCAAGCAGCTCACTGAGGAGAGCGACTGCGTCTCCTTGGTTCATTCGCGAGTTTTTTTCCTGTGAGGAGGGAGGCGTTTCAGCCTCACTGCAGACAGAGAAATAGAGAAGGGGCTGCATTAGCCAGGCTCCCAAATGGCTCTTACTTCACACACACACACACACACACACACTTCTGGGTTTTATGGGTGACGTGTGAAGTCCCTTTCTTTTCTGGGGACGGGAGAATGAAGGTTAAGAAGGAAAAGACCCCAAAGTCCTATGTCTAGGTTGCAATCTCAGATCTCCTATGTCATAGCTGTGTCTCTTTGGATGTGTTTCTCAGACTCTGTACTCCTCTTTTGCTCCAGTTGGGGTCACGGTGCAGATTCAAGGAGTGAGGACATGTTTGTACAAGCATATGAGGTAGTACCAGCTCTGCTTGCTGGATTTTCTGTTTCTTAGGGCTGGCCAGATGCATTCCCCACTGACACAGACATTCAAGTGCAGTAACAATGTTCTCCTCTTTTCCACGTAACAGTTTAACCCAGTCAATTTCAGAGGTATCCCGCAAATTAAAGTTCTCTGTAAAGATGGTTATGAGAGTCTTCAAGTAAGTTTAAACGTTCTGAGAAAGCCAATAGAATTATTTTGCTTGATTTAATTCATAATTATGCTTCCTTGCTTTTGGCAGGAAGGCTTGCAAGTCAAGTTGGTTGTCTTAGTTTGCTCACAGAGGCAAGAATCTTGTAGTACTATTTTATTTTCTATTTTTTAAATGGTTAAAAAAACTAAAAGCATTCGTTTAAAATAACTGGGATCTTTACAACTTCGGGACTGACATGGGAAAAAATGTAAACATCCTTGGTAAGAAAAAGTTGGAAACTTCTATTATATCCTTATTATATTTTGCTGTACTGTTTATGATTATTTTCATATGAACTTAATGTGTGGTCATTGAATTAAGTTTTAAAGTAAATGTTGAACGTTTTTAAAAAAGTTTTTTTTCTGGTTGTGAAATAAATACACAATAGCAGAAAACATGTATAAAACAAGAGAGTATATTTAAAAAAAGCCATCTAGTAACTGGGCCATTATGCAAAAATCTTTGAGACTTTTCTGACATATGTTTTTTAATATATACATGTGTATGTGTGTTTGTATACGTACTTATTGAATTGAGATTATCTGTACGCACTAATCATTTTCACTTAGCATGATAATATTTTCTCATATCCTTATAGATTTAGAAAATACCATGGGGGCCGGTGAGACAGCTCAGCAGCATAAGCACCTGCCTGGCAAGCGTGAGGTCCCGAGTTTGACTCCCAGAACCCACATACGAAAAAAGGGCCAGTGATATCGCTCAGCGGCACGGGCGCCTGCGCATGAGCTTCTGAGCTCGACCCTCGGTATCCACAAAAAAAAAGAAAATACCATGTTTAATGATTATCTACACTTTATTTTACTTGCTAAACTTACGTGGTTGGACATATACATGTCTTCTAGTTGATTTGCTCTTTTTGCAGGATCATTTAAGAACATCATCTTTACAGGTAATATTGCTTGAGTTTACATCTCCTCTTTCCTGTTCCTTGCTGTGTAATTTTGACTACTAAATCTATCAGAAATTCCTCAGCTTCCTTCCCTATAAAACGGGTACGTGGATGATACATACCTGATGGTACGTTTTATGGGAATATGTAGATCTACGTCTGTTGGGGCTAACTATATAAATGAGGATTCTTTAACTAAACTTCCATGTAGAAGAAATACTGTGTTTGTGAAAAGCTATATTTAAAAATGGCTGATTTGAACCTCATCTATGCATTATTAAAACTCAATAGTTATTGTTTTGAACTTTATCAATGAGGTATTTTTCAAAGGGAAGGAATATTTTAAGCACTGACATTAGTTGGTGTTCTGGTTAATGGTAACAATAAAAAGCAGACCTTTTTTATTTATTCTTATTATTATTTTAAAGTATCTCCAGATAATGTAGCCTTGTGTTGCTTACACACTGAATAGACTTCTCTGATGGCCCTTCCCTTTTGGAATGCAGCTGTCTGTAAGGATTTACTTCACAGATTCCACATGCAGCTAAATTTATGAAGTTAATGAATTTTGAGTTGCGAGATTTAATAGGGACCCTAGCAATGTACTGACAGAAGTGAGATATGTTAACAATTTCCCCCCATCAGGGATCATTGAAGTGTCAATAGACATTGTTGGTATCTGAGTAAGGATGAGTCTATTTAAGGATATTTCATTATGGGTTTAGTGAAAACCATTGTATACATCATAATTGCTTACTGAACAGTAAAATTTTACAGATGTTCTGCCTTGTCATGGTTAGGGTTGCAATGCACTAAGTGGGCTGGTGTTATGGGACAATGGTGGAGGGCCACAAAATGCAAATATTCATATTCTGGTTCTCAGTTGGGGTAACGAAGGAGATAAATAAAGTATAAATGCTAAAGGATCAGAAGTTTAATCTGTAAAATTATATTTCCTATTATCATTCTTGTAAAATTTTAACAAAGAATTCAATTTTCATTGATACCTACTCAAAAGTTAAAATTCTATTCTGTAAGAGTTTGTTCAGTAATGCAGTGTATGTAGTTATAAGTGAACCACACAGTGAAATTATTTGCACATATTTCTCTGAATCTGATAAAATTTATTCCATAACCAAGAACAAAATTGTAATACATGGTTTTTCAAGTCATGTAAAGTAAAGAGACAAATTTCACATTGAAATAATGAATATGATCTTGGGTTATTTGATAACTTAATTAAAGAGAAATGAGCCAAATAAGCCCATGGGAGAGAGATTTAAATTTCCTGGTAATATGATACAAAATATTGATATTGTTAATGATAACTTAAGGCTCAGATATGCAATTACTCCTTGGAAATCAACAACAAACTGGTTAATCAGTCTTATCAATTTAAGAGCATTTAAAATTAGTGTTAGATTTCTCCCATGAAATAAATTTCAAAACAATCCTACAAACCTCTATAACATTCTAAATAACAAGTTTTGTCTATGAATTTTACTTTTCAACTATCAATACTGCAATCAAATTTGATGAGCCATAGTAGATCAAAGTTGACTATTTTTTCTATTCTTTCTATAAAATCATATAAATTATGTCCAAGTAAAGAGGCAATCAGATTGTATAGTCAAAGTCTTGGGGAAAATTTTATAGATGTGAGTCAGATATCAATGTAAAAAATGTGACATTTTCTTGGTTTTCATATTTGTGCTAATTTTTAGCTTTAAAAAAGTACACTTTGTTGTAAATCATTAATTAATATTAAATCTTGCACCCGGTTTGGTATTTGGAACTCTACATCTTCCCTCTCCTTTTTTTTTTTTTTTTTAATTGTCCTCAAAATTGTATCCAAGCTTCCAAGCCTGGGTCTGCCTTGCTACCACCATGCACTGTCAAAGGGAGGGAGGGAAGCCTGCTCTCGAGCCTTCTCTGACATTAGCAAAACGGGAAAAGCATCTGCCTGTGTGTTCTGTGTGTTGCCCGATGAGCTCACCAAATGACATAGCCGTGGTGGAAAGTTGCTGAGGGCCACAGGCAGACCACTTGGTCTCAAACTTTGAGGGACTCAGAGCCTGGTTTTGGAGACCATGGCATTAGTTGGTACAGAAGTGAGACCCAGGGTTGGTGGTGGCTGCCCCTCAGAGCCCTGAATAGGAGAAGCACACCGTAAGTTTCCCAGCCATCTCATATCCTCAGTCACTGCTCTGTGAAGTGACAAACACCTTCCTTTTCCAAACCCACACACTGCCTCTTGTAGAGGATATGTGGGGATGAAAACCTTGAAAGATGGAGTACCCGCGTGGTGCCTTAGAGGTTTAAAGTGCTGACTTGCTCTGTGTGTAGGGTGTTTGTCTCAACTTCTCTGCAAGCATGTGGATGGGTTTGCGACAAGGATTAGTATCCCTACAGAGAAATGAAGACAACACATTTCCTCTGCACTTCCGAGAGAAGTGTGAGTGCATTTGAAACCCTGCCTTGCTGTCCAAGAATAACCTGGTCTCTCCAGTGAAGGTCAATAAGGAAAGAATTAGTGGAATGGCTGCATGGGGAATGTGGATTATCTGAGATTTTCACCTACTCCTAGTAGGCCACCTTGTCCTAGCAGGAATCGCCTTTGGTTTCCAATATTGTGCCAGAGAATGAGGCCAAGGCCTGCACATGTTAGTCCTAAAATGCATCGTTTGTTTCCAAGAAGGATAATCTGATTTGCCTTGCAGAGGATCTCAGCAGTAGTTGGCTCGCCCAGATGTAAGCCAGGGTTAAGTTACTTAGGAAGCCGTGTGAGTCCGTGGGCCCAGGCAGATGGCGGGAGCAGACTTGGCAGGGTCTCTAACAGAGACAGCTCCCCTGTCACAGGGGCAGGCTTTTCATCCACTGCCTTTCTAGGGTGGTTTTCCTGGGTGACATAGGCACCAATGAAAATATGCATAATGAAGGTCTCTCTTGGTTTCTAGTCTGGACACCCCCACACCCCGCCTGACCTTCCTCCCCATACACATAAAAGCCAGGAGATTTCACACAGCTCGACTGCAGCAGATACTGAGTCAGACGAGGCTTCGGATCTGAGCTGCGTAAACGAAACACCGTGGGATGCAGCAGGTACTGTCAGGCGTCCAAGTGTTAAGATGAGAGAGATTATGAGAAATGCCTTTTTGATTCAAGCAGGTTCTTTTACTTAGGGAAGCCAATGTGTTTCAATTAAATGTGCAAAACTCCCAAAGCCTGTAGGACATATAAAATAAGGTAGACTAATAAAGTCTTAAGGTATGTTAGCAAAATACATGTTTGTGCTAAGAAAATCAATGATTCAAGGAACTCACACTTTTGTAGTTTCTGAATGAGAGAAATGGTTTGCTAGGTGTGAGTGAGTCACATCAAATGCAAGTCCAGACATTCCAGAGTTTTATGTGCATAGGTGCTAGGTTATTGGAGGAGCTCTCACAAAATAGAAGAGTGATTATGAAGCCCAAGCATATTTTCAGAAGATTTATGGAACAATTAATCAATTCAGACCAATGTATTTAATTTGCTGAGGGTGATATCTAAACAGTGTTAGTGACTGAGAGAAGGGATCCCTGGTTAGTCACACTTAGATTATTATTATTATTATTATTATTATTATTATTATTATTATTATTGTTATTGTGTGTGTGTGTGTGTGTGGGTACCAGGGGTCGAACTCAGGACCTCACATG
Organism: Erethizon dorsatum; assembly: GCA_028451465.1. Taxonomy (NCBI): domain Eukaryota; kingdom Metazoa; phylum Chordata; class Mammalia; order Rodentia; family Erethizontidae; genus Erethizon; species Erethizon dorsatum. The sequence goes on from CM051835.1 coordinate 16,156,510, forward strand.
CCAGCAGGCGCCCATGCCGCTGAGCGATATCATCGGTCCTTTTTTTGTATGTGGGTACCGGGAGTCAAACTCGGGACCTCGTGCTTGCCAGGCAGGCGCTTATGCTGCTGAGCCATCTCACCGGCCTACACTTAGATTATTTAAAGAGGTGAGGTGCCATCTCACAGATTAGCAACAGGGTCTCCTTGGAGAAACACCTGTATTTCACACAGGGGACTCTCTGCTACAGCATGGAACTTCTATTTTTGTGAGATAAAACTTTTAAAACTGTTTAGATTCCAAGTTAACCTCAGGGTGACTCTCCTTTAGAAATAAAATCCTTGCTGTCTATTCTGTTCCTCTCTGAGCCCACCCCTTCAGGGTTAGACAAATAGTTCGGCTTTTTAAAAAAGGAAAAGAAAAATAAAGAAATTTCTTAAGAGAGATTATGGAACTTTTATGCTTAATGTAAATAAGGGACAAAATACAAGATGAGAAATAGAGGGGAAGCTGGTTTCAAAGAAGTCTAGTAATCTGAACTAAACAAAGGAAGTTTCTTTGTTACAGTGCCATTAAAGCCAGTTTTTGCACAGGCTTTTTAAATTCTTACATTTAAAACTGATGCCTAATAAATAAAAATAGGTTATATAAAATTATCAGTTAGAGGTGCTTGTGCAGTGTGTGTCTCTGTGTGGGGGAGTCTTGTAGAATGTCAGGATGGGGTGCCCGGGGTAAGCGCCAGCATGCGTGCTGGTCTCGGCTGCTGCTACCTCCTAAGAAATCTGCAGCCCTACAGGTGGGCAGTCTGGGGCTGCTCCTCCTGCACACCACTCAAGCTTGATGTATACTTCCTCCTTCTGTCTTCTAAAGAAAACACTAAATGCTAAATAAATGCTAAAACTGTCAGAGCTGACGCCTCATGCGGGATTTAAGTGTGGGGGGGATCACTGAAATGCCAAACTCAGAGCAAATCCCTGCAGTGTCTCATTCTTTCTACATTCATGGCTTCTTGCCCCAGATATCCTAGGGATCTTTTTTATGGTGCTAAAGAACCTACATGTGGTACTTGTCTGAGAAGATGAGAACACCATACCCTCAGGGAAGGGGAAAAGAATATTTTATATTTTAAAGGAACTCTAAAGTGAACAAGAGAAAATTTTAGACTTTTGAGTAGTGCTGAATGATGAGAATTTGGCTCAAGCTAAAGGCTGCTTATAAAAAAAAAAAAAAAAAAAAAAAAAAAGGAACTGGATTTCCTAAGCCTATTCTTTGGGGCTTATATTGCTGTGTGACTTTATTTTTTCTTCTTTTGAGTAATCTCTTCAACAAAATGGGGATCAAAAAAGGAAAAGGAAACCTCCACAATGCAAACTGGGCCCTAAGAGCCCAGACTGATTAATGAACAATTTTATGGCTCATTTGTAAAAAACGAAATTCTAACAGAGCCCTCTGTTTGCTTTGCTCCTACAATTCATATCAAGAAGACAGAAAGCAGAGATGAGGGAGGGTTGGAGCATTTTTAGATCTCAGCTAAATACACCAGATAGATTATGGACATCTGAGCATTAATGAGGGCAAATTACCTGGGGATTTATTACAAATAATGACTGTCAGGGAGTGATGAAATGCTAGTAAATTTCTCATTTTCCTTCTTTGCTTGTATAAACTCAAAGTGAAATATTAGAAGCTTATGGTAGATTCTAGTTCTTTCTTCCTCTCCTACATTGAGTGCCTGCTATCACAATGGTGATTTATTGATTTATCATGGCTATTATATTTACTAATGTGTGTATTAGTCAGCTTTTCTGTTGCTGGGAGACAATATGTGACCTTTACATCTGAAAGGAGAGGTTTAATTTGGCTCTCAGTTCCAGAGGATTCAGTCCACGGTCAGCAGGCTCTAAGGAAGAAACATAATGGCAGAAGGTTATAGCAGAGCAAAGATTTTCAGTGCATTGTGGCCAGAAGCAGAGCAGGGGAACAGTGCCAGACAGGAGGTAGCCAGGGGACTGATATAGTACCCAAGGTCACATTTCCATGAACCATTCAGACACCCAAAGTTGTGCTTTATACAGGTGGCTCCTGAGCCAATCAAGCTAACAAAATTAAGCTTAACCACCATATCCTACCCCTTGTCAATGTGAAACCAAAATACATCTCCTTAAACAATACTTACTCTCCAAACAAACACAATAATAAGTCAGCAATTGTACCTAACATGATACAACTGTCTTTCCTACAACTAAAAACACAATAATCCCTTCCCTAACCTCAGAATTTCCAATATTTTTCTTAAGTCCAAGTCCAAGTCTTCTTTGAGATTCAAGGCAAACTCTTAGCTGTAATCCTCTGTAAAAATAAAAAAGTTACTCAATCCCAAGGTACAGTGGCATAGGGTAAATATTCCCATTCCTAAAGGGAGGAACAAAGGATTAGAATAGGATCAAAGCAAGGCCAAAAGCCAGCAGAACAAACATTAAGCCCTATGGCTTCCTCTTCAGCATCCAGAGCACATAGTAGTGAAAAGTGAGTTCCACAGTGCATGAGTGGCCCTACCCTTATGGCTTTGCTAGTTGCAGTCCACATGGCCTCTCTTCGGCTGGCTTCATTCGCAGCCTGAAGCTTTCTTCTTATCCCTTTGGAAAGTGCTTCATTTCTTTCTCATCACATTTCTTTTGGCCTCAGCTTCATACATGGTTCCTTCTGTCCCAAAATTTAAGTGTTTCATATTTTTCTGCTCAGCCTTTTGTACCTGATTCTCACTATGATTTTGACAAAAGCAGGCAGCAAAACTCATGCTACAGCCTGAATCTTGAGCTGGCTTAAAATTTCCAGTGCCAGATTAATCCACCAGTCTTAGTATTCTACGAAGTCTCAAGACATGGGCAAAATGTAGTCAAATTTTTTGCCAGAGTGGAACACATAACCTCTAATAGAATTGCCAATGGAATCCTTGTTCCCAGTTGAAATCTCTTTGAGCCTGGCCATTACTGTCTGCATTTTGATGAGTATTCTGGTCTGCTGAGCTCCAACAAAAATTATCCATCAGGTTCTGCTTACAGCATTCTACACTTTCTCCAGCACAGTTCCCCAAACTCCTCCTATAAACCAGTTCCAAAGACTTCTGAGTCCCATGACCAAATACAGTCACACAAATAACCCCACTTCTCTGGCACCAATTTTCTGTATTACTTAGCTTTCCTGTCACTGTGACATAACACTTAACCTCCATAACTGAAAGGAGGGGGGTTTTAATTCAGCTCATTCTTTCAGGGAATTCAGTTCATGGTTTAGCAGGCTCAAAGGCATAAACATTTGGCAGAAGTATGTGGTGAGGCAACAGTGCATTGTACACAGTGCCCAGAGCACAGCAAGGGAGCAGCACCAGACAGGAAGGAACCAGGAACTAGATACAGCACCCAAACTCATATCTCTGTGATCCATCCTGGCACACCCAGAAGTGTGCTTTAGGAATCCCCAAAGCAGCTTCCAAGCCAATCAAGTTGAGACAATTAAGTTTAAGCAGCATAATATGCCTGTATGAGCACTTGTGTACATGTGCATATGAATATGGAATATGTGGGGGAGGTGTACCTGGGTGTATGAGCATTCTTTTTTTTTTTTTTTTTTTTTGTGGGTACCGGGGGGTCGACCTCAGGACCTCGCGCGCCAGCGCCGCTGAGCGATATCACCGGCCCCTTTTTCATATGTGGGATCCGGGAGTCGAACTCGGGCCCTCGCACTTGCTGGGCAGACGCTTAAGCTGCTGAGCCATCTCACCGGCCCTGAGCATTCTTATATAGATTAAATTTTTGTTAAAATAGGTTAGTTCTTCCCTGGCAAAGTCCAGGAAACCAGCACTGCTGATCTCAACCTCAGATAAATGAGTGTTCGCTTGGTACTGGGCCCTCCAACCTCAAATTTCAAAGACTACTTTAGATCCTCGAGGTGGATGCTCCTCAACTAGTAACAGATGTTTGTTCAAATTATATTTAACCTATATTTCTGGAGCTCAATCTTCATAAATAGTTGCTCTAAGTCCTCTCATTCATAAAAATGGAAATAAAAAAGAAAGCAAAAATTAGTTTGAAAATAACAAGCCAACTTGAATAGCAAATGCTAAATAGTTTCCCCTTGGAGGTTGCACCAGCCAGAATATATCCTAGAACCTCCATCTTCTACAGTGCATACAAATATCTGCACACATGAGGTAGAGCACAGTATTTGCACTGTATTTTGTCTCAATTTCTCAAGTCACTGTTATGTACCTGGGTATTATTTCATAAAAGTAATCCTCCTGCAAGCTTCTCTTGAGCTCTAATGTTCCCTAGCATCCAACTGAAGTTATGTCTACACTCTCCCTTTTGCTGCTGGCAATTGTTATTACACACAGAAAGGTCATCTTCTATTACAGAAGTCTAGTTTCTTTTAGTTTTAAGTGACAAAAGCATAGTTTGAGCTAGTTTTTAAAAAGTAAAATCAGTTTGTTGGCTGTAGTCACTTGACACCACCCTTGGCCTATGGGTTTAAATAATGTCCCAGGTATATTCTGTCTTATTTCTTGGTTCTGTTTCTTGTGAACTGGCCTCGTTCTCTTCATGGTGGTCAGTTACACAGCTGAGAATGTCTGTCAGGGAGCCTCCTTCATTTTCCTAGTCACAATAGCTAAATGTCATGAAGGTCCTTGATTGCCCATCTGGGTCATGTGGACCTCCCAAAACTAATCTTATGGGAGAAGGGCAGAATGGCATATTTTGATTGGTCCAGCTTTTGCCCTGGGTCCTTCCTTTGTTTTCCCCAAGAACAAAGAGGAAAAGAACATGGTGGACAGAAACAATAGATATGGCCATTCATCATCAGCAGATTCTACATCCACCAGTACCTCCTTCTTGGTACAACTGATGGCAAACAAATGAAGAAAAAAAATTATATCAGCCTTTCAAATAATTTTTTTGCAATAAAATTTCTGGAATTATAATATAGAACCTAGTAATACGATTGTGTCTAGAAAAGACAACTAGTAGCGAAAGATGGGAACCAGATTGATTTTTCAACTGTTTTCTTGTTCTTTACTTTGTTCTCTCTACTTGTGTTGCTTTCTTTCCTTTTTTTTTTTTTTTTTCTGGTACCGGGAATTGAACTCAGGACCTTGCACTTGCCAGGCAGGCACTTGTGCCACTGAGCTATATCCCCGGCCCTTGTGTTGTTTTTTTGTTAACTGGAAAAAAAAAAAAAAAAAAAAAAAAAAAAAACCTTAAACATGGCCTGCTAAAGAATCTTACATATAGAAATACAGTCAGATATTTGGTATAGAGAGAAGTAAGAGTAAGAATGTACATCATAGGCTATGTATAGCACAAAAAAGAAGAGGAAACAACTCAATTCTGGTTCTTAAATAGATCCAAAATATTTTCAAGGAACAGATTGATCAAAATAATCTTTTCACAAATGATTTAATAAAACATAAGAAAAATACCTATTAAGTGTCAGAAAGCACAAAACTGCACTGAATTGATTGTGAATCTAATTTTGGAAAAATAAATGTATCTGTGAAAAACTAATTGAAAAATGGAAAATATTTACTTGGATAATCTTTAGGTGGTAGGGTTTAAGAGTGAGTTCTATTTCTTATGTTCACACCAATGAGTATTAGTCTACAAGCCGAAAATAATTACTTTAAAACATGCTTAAGTACATTGAGTGGAAAATCAGGTTTCTATTTAAAATGTATGGCATGGTTCTCTTTTATAACATTGTTTCTACCCTCCAACTCTTCATTATAAGCAATACCATGCAATCATTTCACCTCATACACTTTGTGCTATATTATTTTTATTAATTAATGTGGTTAGAAAGGAAAGGGCAAAATTAAGGATTTGATAACATTCTGTTTCTACTCAACTCCTAAAACTTCTCCTTACCTAAATAATCATGAAAGGAATTTTTCTAAACCCTACTTAAAGTAATTAAAAAAACTAATCATTTCTAAGAAAATACTAAACTATTCAATATACACTGGGGTCTTTTCCTTGGAAAGCTTCACTGTGAATAGCTGTATTGAGTCTTTGCTATTTAACAAACTCAAACTTCAAAAATGTGGTATCATTATGGGGCAACGTGGGCTTATAAGGGGATTTCATTACTTACTTATACAGTTGTAGCCATGAGCCTAGTCTCTCTTCCACATTTGACTGTAACTCTGATTAATTTTGGAGGAAGTCAGACATCTGTATCTAGGGGAGAATAAACCCCTAAGTATATAATTAGTAATTACACACTTGTTTCTAGGTCCTGACTTGTAGAGATCAATTTTGTTTTCCCCATTTAAACACAATGACTGCATTGAAAAGCAACATTTTCCTACAGCTGACCAATTGGCCTGGTTGCTTTCTGTTTGGGGGTAATCTGAAGCTTACTGATGCCTTGTTTTTCATGGAAATAGATTTACACCTCAAATGTTTAAAGTGCGGGACTGAATTTTTCTGTGTGTCACCTTTGGCATTGCACAACAAGACTAGTGTGTATCACACAAAAACATGTTTGTTGGTATCTGCACTTACAAAAGGTATGACTTGAAAGAACCTACAAGATCACTGTACATACATTTACCTTGTCCTTTAGGAAAGGACTGGCTTCTTCCATACTCTTCTCAGAATGTCTTATTAGGTTTCATAATGGGAGGGAGCACAGATGTAGCAATTAGAAAACAAGATCTCAGAGGTTAAAATAATCTTGTCCACTTGGAACATCCAGGGCAACACACAGACTCCAATAGCTCTAAGTTTCCTCATCTTATCTGGAAGGCAGGACCGGGGAGGAAACAGGTTTAATTAAATGGCTTAAGTCTTCCTGTCGTATGTCCCCACCTTAGACTGAGAGAATATCTGGGCTGCTCACCGGCAGGACTTCTCCCCTTCTTGAGTGGCACCAGAATGAAGCAGTGTTGGAGTGAGGTGGGTAGTGACTCTGTGTCTTAAGGCTGTTAAAGATGCTTTCAACCCCTGGGGATTGAGTTAGGAGGCTGTCCCATTTTTCCTTTAGATAACTCATCATTACATGTCATTCATTAAAAATAGAGTCTGATGGTAATCTAGTTTGAAAAGAATTATAAGAAAATGCCAATGAACTCGAGCATGTTGGGTGGGTTCCAGTAAGGACTGATTCATTTCCTGTTTTTTCATGATAGATTGACAGCCAATGGAAAGCTGTCTGCACCAATGATAGTCCTACCCATCAAGCCCCTGATGGCTGACTTAGGTATGAAGAGATATTTTCGGGTGCCCTACTTATCTCCTTTAAGATAGAACTTGTTATAGGGGGATAAATTGAGTAGCGAGCAGCTCAGAGCAACTCAGCTTCTAGATCCCATTTCTGCTGGTGACAGATAATACAGTTCTGGCAAATTAAGGTAATTCAACCACTTCTGGTTTAACTGACACTCATGTTTGGGCAGCTACGCAGTCAATTCAGAATTCTGTGGCCCCTTGTCAGTCATTCTGTTTGTGGGGTGGTTTCCTTCCTGCCTTGGCTGCCTCCTTCTTGCCCCATCAAGAATTTAAACAGAATCCAGCCTCCCAGATTTTCTGTATGCCTCTTGGGGGCACAAAAAGCTTTTGATTCCTCTACCATACTGCTCCCTGTGATCTTTTCTTTCTCCTGCAGAAGAAGGGTTAACTTTTCTAAGAATGGTGTGACTTTTTGAAGACAATTTCTTTCTGCTGTTTAAATTTCTATTGTGTAATCCCCAGAGTACATCTTGGGCTTCTCGTATTCCACAACAAGATACCCTGCTTTACGGGGCTGGAATGCCAGTCCAGGAATCTAACAATAAGCCCTTCCCTCAGTTTTTCTTTTCTCTCTCCTTCTCTCTTCCTAGAAAACATCCAAACTTCTCAGGAGGTGGCCAGAAAATAGCTTTTGCATCATTCTGAACTCTTTCCTACTCTTAGATTTATGACACCAGTTCTGTGCTTTGATTCTTCATGTGCTTGCTCTTGATATTCAAATCAAGTTTTTGAAACTGCTTTTCCTTGTGTGTTTGTGATTAATACCTTACCCCAAGGATATTTATTATATCTCAAAGCCCTAAGTGTGCCTAAATTGTTGCATTCATAAGTGAACACACATATGCACACGTGTACACACAGATGTAGCATATGCACAAGCATGTGTGCTCACACGCATAAAACTTTGGATATCTCTTTTCCCTCCATTTGCTTATATTTCAAATTATATTTGCTCATTCTTGTCATTAAAATTATAGGCACTTAATTTCAACTGCCTTGCTTAATCTTATTTGAATGCATGTATGATGGATTGAAAAAGAAATTAAAGTAGATGTGCTAAGTGAGATTTTTATCATATTGAAAATCAAAGACATCCGGCTTTGGTTCTTGGTTTCTCATAATTGATCACTTCTTCCCTCTCATTTGATCAGCTTCTTGGAATGAAGCATATATTCCAAATTTAGAGAAACTAGAGGATTACGTGAAACCCATGTATAGATGCCTTAACAGCTGTTTGCAAGATACTCAGTACGGAATGTGAAGCCCTGGTGGGATGCCCCTCCCCCATCCACTCCCGTCCTTTCCCTTATGTCTTATCTATGGAGAATATCTCTGCTCACTCTTTTTTTTTGTGGGTACTGGGGGTCGACCTCAGGACCTCGTGCGCCAGCAGGCACCCGTGCCACTGAGCGATATCACCGGCCCTTTTTTCGTATGTGGGTTCCAGGAGTCGAACTTGGGCCCTTGCACTTGCCAGGCAGGCGCGTACGCCACTGAGCCATCTCACCGGCCCTCTCTGCTCACTCTTAACCAATTGCACTTTCTCTAACTTGCCCATATTTACTTTTGTCTTCATTTCTTCTGCCTGAATGCTTTTTATCTACTATGGGTTTTAATCAGGCTTTCCAAAGTCACCTCAAAAAGCCATCTACTCTGAGAAGCCAGGTCCCTAAACAGAGGGTACTCTGGACAGTCGGATTCTTGGTTTTGCAAGTTTACATAGTCCCTGAAGTAAATTCCCATTATGGGATTTATTGCACCATTTAATAGGGGTTTGTTTATATCCCAGTATCCCTTAACAGATCCCTTTGAAGGCAGAAGCTGAGCTCCCATCATTCAGGGCCTTAGCTGGAATAGTAAAGTCTACTACATAGTTGTGCCCAATATTTGAGGAATGAATGACTTACTATCGATGGAAGAGACTCAATGAAAATAAATGAAAAATTTGTTTAAGAAGGCAAGCCTAAAAGACTACTTTGTTCATATATTTTCCCTATAAATAATCCAGAATTAACAATCAGTGAACCAGAATCTACTGGTGTGAAGGGAATAAATTGCTCACATTGCAGCAGACATATTAATTTTGGAGGGTTATTAAGATCCATTTAGATTTTGATTACACAATTCCAAAATTGCTTGCTAACATTGTGGGCAAATCAGTTAAAGCTAGTAGAATAAATCCTTATGTTGGAGAGAAGCCAGTTCTAAATTACTGTTGTTAGCTTTTCTTTTTAAAAATGTAGGTATATCATTTGAAGATCATTGAAACACCAGGTCAGCCTTAATGAAGAAATAATATTTATTTGTAATCAGCCAAGGACCTTTTTGATACGTTAATAGATACTCTACTAGTTCAACAAAACCAGGAAGAGTTTGCTTTTTTAAAAACAGGCTCAGAACACTCTTGTCTATGTAGTATTATCTTCCTTCAAATACTTTTTAATTTTTGTAATAATGCAAAGGTAAAATTTAGAGCTACCTGAGTTGAATCATATCAGTTTTCTTACAGCAAGGCATGAATTAATGAAGTTGTATTGTATCTGGTGGAATTCAGCCTTATTTTCCTTAACATATGCACCCCAACGCCCCAATAGTTACATGAATATTCCCTGCACCAGTGTATCACTGTTACCCTCCCTCATCCTATAATACAGCCTGCCTAGAATGACAGCCTCGTATGCTCCCTATCTGCTTTAATTTTTTGCTGCCTTCCTGTTGTTCTCAAGAAAATGTTCAAATTTTACAACTTGTTTCTGGCCTCAGTTTTCCTGTGTTCCCTTACCTCTCCCCATCCCTTCTTTCAGTCTTTTGCATCAGCCGCTGCTTCCTTCCACCGCCTTGCTCTCCACGCACCGGGACATCAGCTACACATGTGTCAGTCCCACTGTCCTCTTCACTTCCTTGCCTGGGTGCCCCACCTTATCCCTTGCTCACAGGTCTGGGTCAGGTGACATCCCATGTTTCCCAATAGAACTGGACTAAACTGTACTTGAGCTTTTCTTCTGGTTGTCTCTTCTGCCAGGGTTTGATGTATTTAAATGCAAGGCCCTATGGCAGTTATCTTTCTATCCCTGGTGTCCTGGGACTGTGCCCGAACACAGTAAGCATCAAACATTTGTGAAGCTAATGCATGAATGAACTCTTGCAGGCTTCGAAGAACAGAGAGTTTTCAAGACCTTCCTCTGTGGGTTTTGGTGAAATCAGACTCCACTTAACATTTTAAGAAGTTTTTAAATGAAAATAATATGAAGCAATTGCTTTTATGTTCACTTTTGTTCATGATTCCAAGCATTCTATCTATTATCTATCATCTATCTATATCTATCTATCTATCTATCTATCTATCTATCTATCTATCTATCTATCTATCATCTATCTATCTACCTATCTATCTATCTAATCATCTCTTATTGTCCAGGAAGTTGGTTAGTTTTCTACCAAGCAACACTTGGCTGAGCAATGAAGCATTCAGCATTCTTTCTGACTACCATTTCCCTTTCTTTCCTCCAAGGGAAGAAGGAGAAAGCGTAGTTTATGTTCTCACATCATGAGATTTCCCTTTAGACTTGTCCTGAAACTTCTGAGCCATGTAAGCCGAGATGATTGTTTCTTCCTCTAAGAGGAGTGGATCCTGTTATTAGTGTATACACATTTACCTGAATTGGAAAGTGGGTGGGCTGAACACAGTCTGGGAAATTGAGCCATGACTAAGCAGTTAGAAGTATGGGTTGGCTCCACCATTACTCACTGCTGTATTCCTCAATTTGGCCGTTTGTGAAATGGATGGACATAGCACCTACCTCAGTGGAAATGTGAAGTGAGTGTTCTTTCACTGAGCTCCTGGTAATTCTTTGGCATCCCTGACCACCCCCATCCCAGGTATCTTCCTCTGCTTTCTGGGTAGCCCTGTATACATGAGTACTGAAGATGGGTTATAGGCATTTTATCATGAAGTAAAATACTTTCTCACTAGACCTCAAGATTTTTTTTTTAATGTTGGTACCGGGAGTCGAACTCAGGACCTCGCGCTTGCCAGGCAGGCGCTTATGCCGCTGAGCTACCTCACCGGCCCGACCACAAGATTTTTGTCATGACTTTCTGTAAATTTGAGATTTGGTACCTACACTAAACACTTCAAATAAAGTCTGTGGAATGAATGAATCTAACATTTAGTCTGCAACTCTGATTATTTCATCATTATAGCTTCATTCTCTTGGAACATGAAAACTTATTTATTCTTAGTTGCAAATGCCCTTGGGGAGAAGCGTGGCACATCGTTATTGTTAGCTAATATTTATGAGGGATTTATAGACTGTCAGCTGAGCTCTGCCAGAGGAGAGACATAGGGACTTGTGAAGTGAATGTGAAGATGGGGAGGGAGAGGGATAGGGACAGGGAGAGGGAGAGAGGGGGGGGAAGGCGAGGGGGAGGGGAGGAGAGGAGGGGGAGAGGGAATTTATGGTGAAGTAGAGAAGCCCTGGAAGCTAGGAACATGATTTATACCCAGGAATCCCATTTTTATCACTGTCCTAAACACTAAAGTGATTTGGTCACTTTACTTCTATCACTGAACAATTTGATTTTCAAAACCAAATTTGTGTGGATCCACAATGGAGTGTACTAGTTCATGGAAAGTTTACAAAATGAAATAGCAATAAAAAGAACTAAGGGGTCTCATCTTTTCCTAGAGTCTAAATATTGCATTTTCCCTGCAGACTGAAGGACTGCACTATTTCTACTTTAAAATATATTATGAATTAATTTTATTATTCTGAACTATGTGTTAATTAGCTTTCCACCACTGTAGCAAAATAACACAGACAAGTAACAAAGAGAAATGATTTATTTTGGCTCATGCTTTCAGACATTCTAGTAAATGATTGGGTAGATCCATTGCTTTAGGCTTCTAGTGGGGGTGCTGGATAGCAATGTCAGGAAACTGCTCCCCTTAGGGCCAGAAAATGAAATAGACGGCATATACACTCACGGTGAGTCTTCTCTACTCAGTTCACTGACTCATGCGCCAGTTGTTTTTGGAAACACCCTCACAGGCATACCCAAAATTGTGTGTTATCTATTCTTTCCATATCCCTTAACCCATTCAAGTTGGCAATCAAAATTAACTGTCATACAGACAAAGGATGACAAGCCAAAGGTCCTGTAATCTTTAGTTTTGAGCCTGAAATTCTTAACCTTTCTGATCTTCACAGCCCCTCTCATACAGGTGACCCTTGCAGGAGAAGAAGTAGAATGCTTTTGTGTGGGAAGGGTCCTCTCCTTCCTGCTAGCTTGCCTGTGGCTTCTGTCCACCAAATCTCAGTTTGTAGCACAACTTGCTTTAGAAGAGAAGCTTGGAAGACCAAGGCACAATCCTCTGGCACAAACAATTGTGGGCCATGAAAACTTGAAAATATCAAAGGAGGGAATTTTCAAAAATTAACTACTCCTTGAGTTTCATTCATTACAGGGAATAAAAAGAAATACTTTTGTTGCTTTGTGGAATTTCTTTCAGACCTTTCACAAAGGCATAGGGCATTCTTCCTTTAGACCTGAGTAAATGGTTCTAAATTTCATGAAAGAACCTGACTTGTTAAAACCTCAAGGATATGAAGATAATTATATTTTAACTGGCCTTCTTTTATCTCTTCAGGAATGACATAAAACATGGTTAGAACTAAGATGTTTTTACGGGTCTTGGGACCTATTGGTTAAAAGGAGATGAAAATATATTCCTTTTCATTGTCTCAGGATATAGAAAAAACAAGATAATTTCATCAACAGCACTGAAATCTAACATGTTGGAGATACACTGCACCTCTTATAAGTGTGTTATCTCACCTACCTTTACAGTTATGCAACAAGATGAGTAGTCATATTCCAATTTTATAGGTAAAGAAACTAGAGCTCAGGGAGATTTAAAAAAGTCTATGGCTTAGTTTAGAGTCAGTTGTTAACCTCAATTTTCTGGATCAGGAAGTTATTGTTTCAAAGACCGCCAAAGATCCAGAATGAAAATCATCCCCACTATCAAGAAGCACTTTGTTTGTTCTTACTGTTTTAAATATATGGAAAGTAAGGAAGTCTAACACAAAATAAAATCATCCATAATTCCATCAATAATTGATAATTTCTGCTGTTTTTTACTTAGCTGTAAATTAAGCATAATTCAATTTACTTACCAAATTTTTTTGGAAGCAAGTTTTATTTGGGGGGCAATAGTACTATGGATTGAACCCAGCATTTGTACATAACAACCAAATGCTTTACCACTAAGCTATCTCCCCAGGCCTGTAAATAGTTTTCCACTATGTGAATGTGTCTATTTAATTAGTCTTTCTCCAACTTTTAACATGTGTGTTGTTTCCATTTTTCTCACTTTATAAATAATACCATAAAGAGTGTCTTTGTTATTTTTTATTTTCACATAATGTCAACCTTACAGAAAATGTTGAAGATTATTATACACATATAGCTTTTACCCAGATTCACTAACTGTTTAGATTTTGACCCAATTGTTTCATGACTGCTTTCTTCCTCTCTCTCTCTCTCTCTCCCCCTTCTCTCTCTTTCACACACACATGTAGGCACACATTCACACACTCACACACACATATTCACATGCACACTATATAAGAATGAATTTTCTCTTATTCCTTAACACTTTAGTGGATGTTTCTTAAAAACAAAAACTTTATTTTACATAGCAACATAATTTTCAAAATTTGGAAATTTAATTATATAATCTAATTTCCATCTTCAAATTTATTTTCTTCCAGCCCAGGATGTAATCCATCACAGTGAAGAACATTTTTATGTATGAAATTTTATTTTAATTTATGATGAGGTTTTTAAGCTATATTCCTAAAAGGAAGATTATTGGATAGTTGGACAATATCGTGGCCCATTTGTGGTGCTACAACAGAATATCTAAAACTGGGTAATTTACAGTGAATAAAAATGTATAGGTTTGCAGTTTTGGCGGCTAGGAAGTCCAAGCTTGAGAAGCTGACATTGGTCAAAGGTTTGTTGCTGAATCATCTCATGGCAGATGATGAAAAGACAAGAGAGGTATGAGGGATCAAATCTGTCCTTTTGTAACAGCACCAAACTCACCCATGAGGGTGAAGCCCTCGTGCTCTAACCCCACTGGAAGAGTCCCAACCCTCAATACTGCTACAATGGCAATTAAATCCCAACAGGAGTTTTGAAGAAGACAAATGTTCAAAGCAGAGCAGACATAAGCATTTCGATGACCGTTGCTACAAGTTAGTGAAAGTGGTAACCAGTTGACCAATTGTAATGCTAGTCTTTGATAGGGTACAGAGTGAATTAATATGGTACCGTGGTCACTCTGCTGCAAGGCAGGGAATCTTGAATTCCTTAAATGTAGACTGGAAAGGCAGCACCTGTCCCACAGGGTTAAAGGTCTCAAAGTATAAAATGATAGATAATTGTTAAGTCTGTTATTATTGGTGCTTAGGGGTCAGGAAAAACTGCAGGACTGTGTTTAATTTTCGTGAAGATAAACACAGGAAAAAGTTTTACAGGTAGACAAGTATATACATGGGGAATGTACTGAGCTTGTCTTGAATATATCTGTGAATGTCATGGCACAACAACCAAATAAAGGGTTAAAAGTCAAGACCTGAAGGACACTGAGCAGAGAAAGGCTTTCAGAGCCAGCAGCAGGTATTTGTGGGAAATTTTTTAAATCTTGAAGGAGAAAGATATCTTAAGAAAACAAGGGAGCAACATGTATTCTAAAGATCACTGATTTATGCTTCACTTTTTATATAACAAAGAAATATTATGCCTTTTATATGTCAAGCACTGTCTTAGAGTTATAAATATAGAAGGGAATGCCATAAATATGCTCTTTGTTCTCATGGACATCCAGTCTAGATGGGAGAACAATAATGTGAAACTATACACAGCATTAATTACTCAGTCGTGCTGGAGCTAAGGAGGGCCATACTAGCTCAATAAGAGTTTCCAAGAGAGACCATTTCTAATCTGCGCTGGTGGGGAAGAAAGTGTAGGGTAGAAGAGGATTCAAAGTGGAAAAAATGAGATGGGTCTCAAAGGCTTATGCCTACCTCAGGTTTTGTAAAAGGTTAAAGAAATAAATCCTGACCTTGGAAGTATGTGAAATGCACTCTCCTATACACTGAACAAACTTATCAAGTTTACATTCTGATATGGGGGACACAAAAGATGGGGTTCCTAATTCAAAGGCTCCCAAGTAAAACCTTGGCCCCAAGCAAAACAAATACCCAATTTAGTGCAGCACAAGACACTCATTTCTTCTGGGGACCGGGAAAAGAAACTTCTACCTGATCCACATATGGTGCTGGGGAAGAAAGTCTGGCAAACAGGTGCTGGGAGGAGACGAGCCAGCAGGCAGGAAAAGCATGAGGGAACAGCGGGATATTCCTAAAGGAGAAAGCCTACTTGGTCTTGCAAAAGGTATGATCAGCACCAATAAAGCCATATGGAAAACAGTGAGTGAAATCTGGGCAAGAACCTTGGATCCAACTGTGCTCAATCTGGCCATATACAAAATCTGCCATAAGCCCAGCCCTACCTATGTCTTCATCCAAGTATGTACAGGATTTTATTTCTTTTCTCTCAAAGCCACGGAGCAGGTCAAGGAAGGTGGAAATGGAAACATGACCGTTGGCATTGACACAGTCCTTCCAGGTTATTTCTGCTGCTCCTAATGTGGGATCTAGGCTGGAAAGTTTCCAGGGCCATGCGTGCCCGTGGGGACACTGACCTATACAGCAGTGGGAGGGCAAACAGAGGATAACAGAGGGGAGAGGCAGAGGGTGCAGGGAGCACCAAGGTCTTGAGTTTTAGAACCAAAGGCCAAGAAACCAGAAGCTAAATGGTTAAGGGACAGGTTATTTTAAATATAAATAAAATACTACATATACTAAGTATTTCACGAGAAAACTGCAGTTCAGAAAGCAGATTTGGGGCAGCACTAAATGTTTTAATTGTTTTTATATGCTCCACATTAGAGTTTGCATTTTCTCGTACCTTCAAGGCATAGTCTTTTATGGCTTTGGAGATAAAAGATTTACATTTAAATCATACTTTCTTCATGCCACATTTTAACAATAGCATTTTGAGTTCTTCTGTTCACCAAAAGGTCAGAACGCTTCTTTTTTTTTTTTTATTCTACATATGCTACCACCTTAGCCAAGTGAGCAAATCCTTTCAGCTTTGAATGTTGAAATATTATTTATAGTTTGTGTAAAACAGAATCCAAGTGGCAAGCATTTTGCTAAGTGGAAGCAGGGAAGTGTCATCCTGGGACCACTGGGAAGGGCAAAAACACCGCATAGGTTCAGAACTCTAAACCCAGGCAGCGACGGTTTCCTTTTAAAGCACCAGGTCTTTTTTGAGTCAGATACACCTCCAGTGACTGTATTTCAAGCTCACAAGCTGGATGGACAATCAGACAAGACCATTTTATCTCTCACTTTTGCCTTTAACTTGCCTGGCTGCGTGGTCTCTACTGTTTCCTTTACTATTTCCCTGCCATGAAGAAGCTGGCAAAAGGAAAAACAAAACAAAACAAACTAACTAAAAAGAATCATCTCCTCTTCGGCATGATTTGGAAATGGGGTCATGGGTTATCTTGTTACTATCATTAGCATTCATTGCAAAGCCCATCTACTATGTTATTTAAAACATTGAAAGTAAGGGGGAAGTCTGGGACCCCTAGACTTTCAGGACCCTGTACATATGTATTCAGGACCATTTAAGAGTAAATCTCATGGGCTAACATGTTGGTTTGTACTCTTAACCTTGCACTCTCAACTCAGACTGTTATCAAAATTACAAGAAAATAAGGGAGCTAGTTAGCATAATCTCAACACTAAGGGAGACTGGGATAGGAGCGTAGTAAGTTTGAGTCCAGCTTGGGCAACTTGGAAAGACCTTATCTTAAAATGGAATGAAGGAAGGAAGGAAGGAAAAAGGAAGGAAGAAGGATGGAGAGAGAGAGAGGGAAGGAAGGAAGGAAGAAGGAAGGAAGGAAGGAGGGAAGGAAGAAAGATTCTGATTCTAAATCAAAATTAAAATATCCTAAGTGCCTGTGTCCACTTTTCATCCTTAATATAACTATGCACAAACTCTCCTAATCACCTGCAGGAAGTGAGTAGACCAAAGAATGAGGGTGTTTCCAAGAGCCAAGAAAACTTGGGAATCTAAATAATTAACCAACTGCCCTTCGCATTCAGGAGTGGTGTCATCAGGACCCAGGCATTTTAATTGAAAAAGTCAAAGCAAAGAAGCTCAAAGACGTGTCATAACAAACAAACAAAGGGTTCATTCAAAAATGTTTAAGAGTTTAAGTATGTGGGAGGTTTGCTGCTTCCATCAACAGGAATGTATCAAATTCTTCTATTCCATTGTGTTTTTAGCGTAAAATCAACAGCAAATTAGACATAGTTCTTTCTTCAGGTTTCAGTAAAAGACGGTGCCAGAGAGTCCATTGTAACATGGAGAATTTGACCCATAACCATTGCTGCGATTCCTCTTCTACTCTAACATCTTTGAGCTATATAATCTTTTAGAAAAAGTCGTGCTAAGTTCGAAAAGGAAACAGCTTTGTCTACTTTGGCCAATGACTGATGGAGCACTTCATCACTAAGGCACGTGGAGGGACTGGTTAAACTCCAATGTTTACCCAGACAGGCGCAACACAAGGATGTTCAGGTTAAGACTATGTTCATAGCTACCCTTTTCAGAGTAATATTGCCCGGAGAAGTCCAGAGAAAATATTCTTTAATAACTGCTTTTGGCTGGACATTGCTTTATGTTTCTCTATATAAAACCACTGTCCTTTCAGATGAGAGACAATTTTTATTTATTCAGAATTGCAGAGTGCTCTCTGGGGACAGCCCTAGGGAAATCATGAAGTTGAAGAATTTTGCCTTCGGTACTCTGTGACCTTTCCTGCCTCCACACCTCTTACGTTTATTCTATATTTTCTTCCCTGTCCTACTCTTACCAAGTAATGTGTACTCTTTGGGACCCTCCTTTACTTCTCCCAGCTCATAACTTATTTTCAAGAAGGCATTCAACACGTCATTTGCAATTGAGAGTGGAATGAACTCTATATTTTCCCCTCTTCTTTCGTGTATTTTTGTATGTTTCTTAATTTAACTCTTCCTAAAGACATTCAGGCATCAGCCAGTAGTTAGGAGGAACTGACTAATGCCATTCAAAACAGAAGACTTGATTGGATGTGAAAATCATACTGTTTGTACACATCTCACTCACACCAGTTTAAATTCTGCAGCAGAGTGATATTTTACATTTTGTGGCATCACAGGAGTTCAAGAAGTATGCATGATGTTTACACAAATCTTGGAGAGTTTAAGAGAGACTGCTTATTTGTTAGTGGCTGGTATTTTCCAGGTGAGCAAGGACAGAGCCCCCACCTTTCCAGATTGTAGGTTTATTGCACAATCATTACCAGACCTTTGAGTAGCCCCAGGATGGAGCAGGCATAGTAGATATGGGTGCTTTTGTCTACCCAGCGTCCCCTTTGTGCACAGTCCCTTTTCCACTTTCAGTTTGTGACTACATTTAGGGTAAAACATACAACCCATGGCTAGGAACTCTGTTTCTAGAAAGTTATTTGACTCAAGTTGACCAATGAGAGTCATCTCCTCTGTCTATGTAAGATGCTATCTCTTGCTAGAATTGATAGTTATGAGAATGATAAAAGCTTAGAACCATCTGCAACCATTTCGTGAGAAATGTGCGCCTGTGAAGGAAGCCAACACAAACTAAAGCAGAGCTAAGAGATAGGGAAACTTGTGTCCTAGTGATGTTTCAGCTCGTGGATAGAGTTAGGCTTGAAATTATCTACACCTCCGGGTTCCTTATTGCATTCTAATCTTAAATTCATGTGAGTTGGGTTTTTATCATTTGTAACCAAAGAAGTGCTGCTTAACCACGGATGTCATCAGAGAACCTATCCATGAAATGCCAAACCACGGATTACAGCACAGAACACAGACCAGATACAATTGCTGAAACCGAAGCCAAGGTGACACTGATGCTACCCTTTGTTGAATGTCTGCCTCATGACAGATGACTGCAATGTTACAGACACATGCCCTCTTCCACCCCATCTCCAGCTTTTCACTGATAGGTGGTGCCTGACTGACAGTAGGAACACATTCCTAGAGTGGACAGCAAAGTGGAATGTGACACCAAGCTATTTTTTCCTCTCTGTTATTTAATGGTGCCTGTTTGAACTGGTTCCTTTTTGCCAAGTGTCATTCAAAAATCACCCGATTGTTGGTCCATCCTTACTCAGTTGTTGATGTGAATGCCATGTGGGCTGGAATCAAAGCCTGGTTGAAATTTGTCTATTTTACATCTGTTCCTGGCTGGGAGCTTAATGAGATGCATGGCATAATGAGATGTGTGCCTGGAGTATGTAATGAGATTCTTGATTCGAGTGTCTAATGAAGCCTATAGCCTAATGAAATGTATAGCATAATGAGATGTATAGCATAATGAGATGCATAGTTCGAATGTATAGAGCAGATTTGAAAGTCTTTTAAAAAATATCACTAGACATCCAAGAGTTTTGCTCATCTGCATAAGCTCCACCCACATTTCTTTAGGATTTTTATATTGTAACTTCTCAATTCTATTGTCATCTTTGCAATGGGCACCTCTCATATCCAGAACTAAGCACTGGTCCTCACCCAGTGTAATGGTACCCTGGAAACATTGATGACATAGATTTTTGCCCACTGAGGGGGAAAAAACATATGCTTTTTTTTCACCCACTTTTTGATTTTTTAACATAATCAACTGTATCAATAATCTATTGCCTAACAAAATACCAAGAGTCTGCAAGTCAGCTGGGTAGTGTTTTGGACTTGACCAGAACAATCATATGTTTGTGATGAGCTATAGGTTAGATAAATTCTCTGCTGATGTTGGCTGGGCTCTCACAAATCTTTGAAGCTCAGCTGCCTATAAAGGCCTGTGCCTGTGCAGGAAGACATTGGTTGGGGCATTTGTGATCACCTTGATTTTGTCTTCATTCTCCAGCCAAGGAGCCATAGCTTCATCTACTGTTAGAGTCAGGAGATGAAGAAGAGGGGAAACTGCGGGCCCTCCTAAGCCTTAAGCTTCAACTAGTCTTTTCATTAACTGTCATTTCCACCACATTCTTATGTTACAAAGCAAGTCACAAGACCAACACAGAATCAAGGGATAGGAAAATGGATTCTACCTTCTAATATAAGGAAGAACCAAATCACTGATACAAGGGATATGAACATAGGATAGAGGGAAAAGTTTTGCACTTACCCCTCCACCTCCTTCCAACTACAGAGTAGAGGAGACCACATTTGCATCACCCTTCCCATCCCTCCACTACTTAGGAAATTTGGGTGAGGGAAATATTTGTGAAAGACTGCTTTTCCTATCAATGTATGAAGTTATCCAAAGGGTTGTCACAACAATCAGTTGTGTGTATCCTAAAATTCATGTAAAACATTACAGTGAACACTTGTATTCTGTGAGTTTGCAAAGAGTACTCTCAGCAAATGAAATAGAGGAAGTGCAATTGTCCTGGAAACGAATACACAAAAATGTTAATAAGAATTACCCTAATTTCCTTTTAACAGTTGGAAAATATTTGATAGTGGACATGATTAGGAATCTACCTCACGTTTGAATTAAAATCTTGTGGAGATTTTTCCTCTTTCTCAAGGGTTTGCTTTAAGAGCATTAAAGACTGTATTCTGCCAAGAACTACTGTTGATTGACCCCAGGCATGAGGTGTATGTTACATGCCCTAAAATTTCTGAAGGATGGAGGAGAGTTTTAGCAGTGTGTATCTCATTTGCAATTGCCTGCTGGATAAAACCCAGGACACTCTTTTGAAAATTTATAGAGACTAATATATCCAGCAGTTTAACAGGCAGTCTGAATTTTTTTTTCTAACATACCCTAGCCAAGATTTTATCTCCCTCCCATCTCCCAGATTGAATATCCATTATCTCTCAAGATGCCATTACCCTCAGATGCCTCAGATTTATTTGTCTAGCTATTTTATAGAATAAAGGCCGGATAGGGTCCTCTTTAAATACACATCCTAACCACATTTTAGAAGCCAGCAGTTGGTCCCATCATTTCCCAAACTTAAGATTATGCTTTTCTGTTGCATGGAGATCATAAATTTCACTCCCATGTGCATTTTACAATTATGGAAAGGAATGAATCAAACAAAGTACCTGAAGATCAGAAATTTTTCCAAGTTATTTTCCAGCTGTGCTTTCCTATCCATGGGATACTTTGATACATTTATGCATATTATGCCTATCCAAAGATGTTCAGTACAAGCTTGTGGATGTATTGATTAAATGATTTATTGATTATTTAATTCACAATACCACCAGTCTGATTAACATGATTAGCTTATCTTTGCCTTAGCTTTGCTTTTTGAGTATTGTTTTTAAACTTTATGACCTGTGAAACATCTAGTCATGATCGTTCTTTTTTTTTTTTTTTTTAAAGAGAAGAAAAAACAAAACAAATCAAAAGAAGAACAAATTTTCAAAACAACATAATAGGAGGGTAACAATGGTTAATACATTACGTATTACTATCTTTAAGTTAGTTATTCAGGACACCAGACATTAGCATTCAATTGTCCAAACATTATTGGCACAAACCTTACTCTTCAATGAACTAAGTAAAAATGGTAGTGTATCTATCTTAACCATCTTATATATATATATATACAATTTTTTGTTCTTTATAATTGGTGGAATTTATATTTCTTTTTGTTATCTAAAATATACCTGGTCATAGATTTATGGTTCCTAATTTAAACAGTAGCTGTATCTTTAAATGCAATGTTTCTAAACAAAATGATTGCAAGCAGAGGAAGTTCTATTTTCATAAAGGTCTATTTGAGGCTGAAAAGTTTTTCTGAAACACACTGGGTTCTAACTTACCTCAGTGAATGGCTGATCAAATCCATCAGATAGTTACCTAATTCCCACTCGCCTGTGGGCTAGAATGAGTCAGTTTTAGTTTCACGTATCTCAAAAAATTTCTGCAATCCATTTCATATCCACACACAGTCAAACCCACACCTTAATTACCCTTTCTGTCATTTTGTGGTAGTGTTCAGAGCCAGTTTATGGCAGCCTGAGGGATGCCTACTCAAGACAATTGGCATAGCTGACAAGAGACTGGGCAGAATAAAGGCAGGTAGGGAAGGCAACAAGCCTTGGAAGGATTGCAAGCCACTGCTTACAGAGAACCAAGTGGACTTCAGTAGGAGAGAATCTATGACAGGTAGAGTTTCTCAAAATGGAATCTTCAAGTCCTTGGAAGCAGTCACCTTGAAAACTTGATAAAAATATAATTTATTAGCTCTTACCATCCTTGGCTAATCAAAATTTCTAGAAAAGGTCTCCAGAAATGTGCATTTTTTTCAAGTTCTCCAGTGATTTATAGGCATGCAAAATCTGAGAACTAATGTGCTAGAGTGAATATTTCTGGTACACGGTCTATGCATAATCATCATCATCATCTGGCAGCTTGTGGGTGATGGTTGAATGAAAGAAGGGATAATGGAACAAACACCACTGGCCCTAAGGCCAGAGCCATACACTCTCTTACTAATCCAGCCGCAAGTTAAGAATGCATGAATGCAAGGCAACAGATCAATGAGGGCAGCCATCAACAAAAGAGTTTGATAGTGAGCCAGATGCTATTGCACTTTCATTCATGTAGAGGGACAGGTGTAATGTGGGATGAAGCGTCCTTTAACCTACTTCTATTCCATAGGTTACTTTCATACTATAGAAGACCATTGAGGTATTTTCCTAAATAATGAGCTATCTCCTCTAAAACACATATTACGAAAAAAAAAAAACAGTAAATATTTTAAATGTTCTTCATGTAGATAGTATGATTAAAAAAAAACTATGGTGAATTTTTTTTTTGTGTGGGTACCGGGGGTCAACCTCAGGACCTCACACACCAGCAGGCGCCCATGCCACTGAGCGATATCACTGGCCCTTTTTTGGTATGTGGGTACTGGGAGTCGAACTCAGGACTTCGCGCTTGCCAGGCAGGCGCTTATGCCACTGAGCTATCTCACTGGCCCCGATGAATGTTAAAATTAAAAAAATATTGCAGTAAACGACTCACTGACATTAATCCCCCTCAAAATACTCTACATTGCTTCAAATACACTAATCCAATCATTCTTGCTGCTTTCTAAAGCAGTTTTGGAAATTTTCTTTTGTGTCTTTTCATGGCTGCCTGGATGTCCTGAGCGGATTCAAAATGCTTACAGCAATTTCTGTCAAATAAAACTTTACTGCGTCCTCATCCACCTCATTCTCCAGATCTGGTGCAGTGTGACTTCTGGCTCTTCCCCAAAGTCAAAATAACCATGAAAGGTAAATGTTTTGCATGGATCCAGGACATCAAGACAACCACAAAAGTGCAACCAAAGAACTTCCAGAACTGTGGCAAAGAAAGCGGCAAGAATGATTGGAGAGGTGTGATATTTTGAGGGAGATTAAGGACAATGTACTTTACTATAACATTTTTTTTAATTTAAACATTCACCCTATCTTTTAATCACATCTCGTATTTTGTTTCTGTTCATTTAATTCATTTACAGGTGTTCAGTTTTGACTGCATTCCTGTTCTTGATGAGTTTATCATTCTTATTTTCAAATAACTACAAAAGCTTGTCATGTTGAGTCAAGAGTTAGTCAAGGCTTGACCTTCCTCGGCTTGGTTCCATCAACCTGGCTACAACCCATAGCACCAATGTGTTAACAATCAAAACTCACAGATGGTTTAGAGCTGGGAAAACCTATGAGATTCCATAGAACAGCTCCATCATTTGATATGAGGAAACTCAGGCCCAATGCAGTTAAATCCTTTCTCCAAAATTTCACTACACGTCAGTGTTTCTCTTTCATTATGCCGTACTTCCTCATTAACTCAACTGTAATATGAATAAGTTCTATTGTTAAAATGAGTGGCTGTTTTGAAAAGTGTGCTGCCTTCTTAAAATGACTTTGACATATCCTATCACAGTCACAGAAACATGGCAAAGTCCATATTTAATTATGACAATATTTAAATAGATTACGAAGAACCCTTTGGGTGTGAAAATAATTAAGTTGGGTATTAATAACATATATTATTTTATACACAATATGCTATCGTAAGTCCTTCTATCTAAGAGAAAATGGTAGAGATAGTTTCTAATTTCAAGCAAAGACCATATTTTAACTTAACGTTAAATTTGTAGGTGACAAAGACAAGCTGCTTTTCTGTCGTTTAAAATAGCAGTTTCCAGTGGGAGTTTACAGTTTCTCAGAGAAGGTCTTATCTATGTAAATGTCAGGGAATTTGTTGGCTCTGCCTCTCCCTTTTAGCAAACATGTGGATCACATTCTGCTCAGCCATGGAAGTACAAGATTGTATATTTTAATTCATCTAAAGTTTTACCACAGAGTCTATAAATATTGCATCACAAATCTGAGCGTTACCACTTTCTTGTGCACTCCAGATACATCTCTGTGATCACTATAATCACCCTAATTGGGCCAGACTTTCTAAGTGAAGGCAATAACATTTGTTTACTTCATTGTAGGAATGTACTCACAGCCTGGTACCACCACATTTAAATTAGTTTTTATCCAAAACAGAGAGAAATGCACCCTTCAGTCAACACAGTCTGTTAATTTGAATGTGTTTAAATTAACTGTGTGAACTAAGGGCCTCAAGATGGCGGATGAGTAAGAAGCAGGCAACGAAACTCTCTCTAAAAGTTACCATTGGAACACGAGAAAATAGCGACCCGGAAAGCGCAGGAGGGGGGGAGATGCCTCCCCGAAACCCAGAGAAGTTCTGAAGCGCAATCTGGGACCCCCGGCACCAGTGACGGGTGACTTCTAACAAAGAAGACGGAAAGAAGGAGCAGACCGCGCGCGCGCACCTTCTAATATCCCGGGAGTTGGAGCGCCGGCGGAGGCTCAATTCTACGGACACACGGTGGCAGCTGGCGCCCAGGGAGCCCCCACGGAGGATCCTGAGACAGCGGCGGGGCAGGGGAGCGGCGGAGAACGGCGCTGACCGGCGGTGAGTGTCTCTCAGCCACAGCTGCCCCGCGCCAGAGAGCGACCGGCCGGGCGCCATTGTGGGGGGTGTGGCGAAACTCAGAGCGGCTCAGAAACTGCTCTGGGAACTTGTGCTCTGGACAGGGCAGCACAGGGCCTCTCAATTGAGCCCACAAAAGTGTGCTGAGGTCAGCAGGCGAACGAGACTAGACTCTCAGCCACACCTGTCCCGCGCCAGAGAGCGACTGGCCCGGCGCCATTGTGGGGGGCGTGGCGAAAAACCAGAGCGGCGGGAACTAGTGCAGGGAATCCGCGCTCCGACAGCGCGCTGAGCCTCTCAGGCCCAGGGACCGTGAAAGGGTGCTGAGAGCGGAGGCGAGCTAGACTGGTCTCTACCTGAAAGTACGCGCCTCTGCTCACCGCCCACCAGAGGGCGCTCCTGGCTTACTGGGACGGACCTGCACAGAACAGGTAGCTGCCTACAACAAAGTCAACACCTGGAACTGATTCTTTTTAATTTTTTTTTTTTCTTATTTTTAATTTTTTTTTATTATTATTATTATTTTTTTTTTTCTTCTCACTGATTTGTTTTTTGTTCTGGCGAAGGGTTTTTTTTTGTTTTTGTTTTGTTTAGTTTTGTTTTTTGGTGGGGTTTTATTTTTGATCTGTCTGTTTTATTGCTTTTATCTTCGTTATTGTTTCTGTATGTGTATTTGCTCTTTCCTTCATTATTCTCTCTGGTTTTTTATATGAGTGTAAACAGCGCCTCTAACTTCTTTGTGATTGTGGTCGTGATCTGTTCTTCCTTTTATCACTTCCTTCTCTTTTTACCACCTGTTCTCTGCACTAGTGTCCCAATTTTAGTGGGATCCCTCTTGGTCCTCTAACCTTATATCTAATTCCTTCCTCTTCTCCCAATACTCTATTTCCTCCTTAACTCATTTTAAATTTAAACTCCTTAGGGAAAAATTGACATACATAGGACTTGTATACTGCATATAATTTTTCTGGTGTGTTTTAGATTTTGTTATATAACCGCAACTCTATACAGCTAAAAGTGGTAAATAACTGGTTAGCTCAGTCTGTCATTTTCTAGGCTGTGTTTGATGCTTTAGTTAACATTATAGCCAAATGTGAAATAATTGTTCTAAACATCTTTCCTTCCTGATATTTCATGATTGAGATTGACTAAGGGACACAGAAAATACAGTGGCACAGTACCAAAGAATCAAGGACTGGGCCAAACAGGTAGCAACTTCGCATACCCAACGAATTGAAGAGGTAGGATCTGGCAGAAAGCTCAAAACACAAAAGCAAGCTCCACTTGGAAGATACTGCAGAGAAGTAGTCATCTTCTAAAGATCTTAAACACTAGCAATAAAGTAACCTACTATAGGTAATTTGCAAACATCACCCCAGGAATTAAAGAAAGAAAACATGAGACGTCACTTAAACAAGATGCAACCCCACACATCCAATTCACCAAAGGCAAACCTAGGGAACAACGAGGTGGGACAACCCGAAAGCCACCCACCTGGCCTATCTGAAGTGGTAACAACAAAGCAACTGAATGAGGTTCTGGAAAAAATTAAAACAGAAATAATCTCACAGATAACTGCAGAGATAATGTCTACAACGAAGACCATGCTTAAGGACACTATAGCTGATACAGACAAAAAAATAGATGAACTTAAGAAAACTATAGAAACCATGAATGCTCAGCATAGGAAAGAAATGGAATCCATAAGGCAGATTCAAACAGATATCCAAGAGATAAAAAATTCCATTGAAAGTATTTGTAGCAGAATAAGCCAATGCGAGGACAGGATCTCAGATATAGAAGATAGGCTTGCAATTAGTGATCATGAAATGGAAAAATTCTTAAAAATAGCAAGGGACCATGAAAAATCAATTCAGCAGCTGCTAGATGACTCAAAGATAAACAACTTAAGAATAATTGGAATAAATGAAAAAGCAGGAGATAACATCAACGACATTAAAACCTTGTTCAAAGACATAATCAGGGAGAACTTTCCTGGAAGAGAAAAGGAATTTGACACCTCTATAAGTGAAGCTTTCAGAACACCAACTAGACATGATCAAAAAAAAACTTCAGCCAGACATATTATAGTCAAGATCCCAGAAATTCAACAGAAGGGCAGAATCTTAAAAGCTGTTAGGGAGAAGAGACAAATCACCTATGAAGGAAAACCCATCAGAATCACAGCTGACTTTTCAGCACAAACCCTCAATTCAAGAAGAGCTTGGAATGATGTATTGCAAGCTCTAAAGGAAAATAATTTTCAGCCCAGATTGATGTACCCTGCAAAACTATCTTTCAAAATTGATGGAGAAATAAAATACTTTCATGACAAAGAACATCTGAGAAAATTTATGACCACCAAACCAGCACTCCAAAACGTTCTGAAGGACATTCTAGAAAGAGATAGGAACCCCAACAGAAGGAATCCACCAGGCAGGGCAAATAATTAAATAGCCGGAAAGCGGAAAAACAAAGAGTGGGAACCAACAACAGGAAAATATCATGACAAGTCAATACATGTCAGTTTTAACCATCAATGTTAACGGTCTCAATTCACCAATCAAAAGGCACAGACTGGCAAAATGGATCAAGAAGCAAGATCCAACAATATGCTGTATACAAGAAACACATTTAATTCAGAAAGAAATTCATAGACTGAAAGTCAAAGGATGGAAAACAATACTCCATGCCACAGGAACCCAGAAAAAAGCAGGGGTAGCTATTCTTTTTGCAGACAAAGTGAACTTCAAGCCAAGAAGGATTCAGAGAGATAAAGACGGTCATTACATCCTGGTAAAGGGAACAATCCAAGAGGAAGAGATAACGATCATAAATATATATGCGTCAAATACCAATGCACCCAGCTATATAAAACAAGTACTAAAGGACATGAAAAATCAAATAAGCACTAATACAATTATATTGGGAGATCTCAATACTCCACTGTCACAAAAAGATAGATCAACTGGACAGAAAATCAATAATGAAATAGTAGAACTGAACCAAACTTTTGAACAAATGGACTTAGTAGATGTCTACAGAGTGTTCCATCCCACAACATCAGAATACACATTTTTCTCAGCTGCACATGGGACGTTCTCCAAAATAGACCACATACTAGCTCATAAAACCTGCTTAAGTAAATGCAAAGGAATTGAAATTATCCCATGCATATTATCAGACCATAGTGCAATGAAATTGGAAATCAATGGCAAAAGATCCCACAAAAACTCCCTAAACACATGGAAATTAAACAGCATCCTCCTGAACAACCAATGGGTCACAGATGAAATTAAAGAAGAAATTAGTCACTTTCTACAACTGAAAGATAATGACAGTACAACATACCGGAACTTATGGGATACAATGAAAGCAGTCCTAAGAGGGAAATTTATAGCATTAAACACTTATATCAGGAAAATAGAGCAAGCGCAAATAAACAACTTAAGGGTGAACCTCGAGCTTCTAGAAAAAGAAGAGCAGGTTAAGCCAAAAGCCCGTACAAGGGAGGAAATTATAAAGATCAGAGCAGAAATTAACGTATTGGAGAATAAAAAAACAATACAAAGAATCAATGAAGCAAAAAGTTGGTTCTTTGAAAGAATAAATAAGATTGACAAACCCTTATCCAACCTTATTAAAAAAAGAAAAGAAAAGACTCAAATCCATGCAATTGAAAATGAAAAGGGTGATATCACGACGGACCCTGCAGAAATCCAGAAGATCATCTATACCTATTTTGAAAATTTATATTCTACTAAGATGGAAAATGCAGAAGAAATGGACAGATTCCTAGATTCGTATGAATTACCAAAGCTGAATCAAGAAGATTTAAAAATCCTAAATAAACCAATATCAGCCAGTGAAATTGAAGATGTAATTAAAAACCTCCCAACAAAGAAAAGCCCAGGCCCTGATGGATTCACTGCCGAATTCTACAAGAAATTTAGAGAAGACCTAACGCCCCTACTTCTCAAACTTTTCAATGAAATTGAAAGGGAAGCAATACTCCCAAATTCATTCCTGGAAGCAAGCATTACCCTGATACCAAAACCAGAGAAGGACCCAACTAAGAAAGAGAACTACAGGCCAATCTCCCTAATGAACATAGATGCAAAAATCCTTAATAAGATACTGGCAAACAGAATCCAACAAATCATCAAGAAGATTATACACCATGACCAAGTTGGATTCATCCCAGGGATGCAGGGATGGTTCAACATACGTAAATCAATAAATGTAATACAGCATATTAACAGAACCAAAGACAAAAATCACATGATCATCTCAATAGATGCAGAAAAAGCTTTTGACAAAGTCCAGCACCTTTTCATGATAAAAACCCTACAGAAAATTGGAATAGAGGGTCTTTATCTCAATCTGGTAAAAGCTATCTATGACAAACCAACAGCCAATATCATACTAAATGGCCAAAAACTGAAAGCCTTCCCTCTAAAATCAGGAACAAGACAAGAATGTCCACTGTCCCCACTCTTATTCAACATAGTTCTGGAAACTTTAGCCAGAGCGATTAGACAAGAGAAAGAAATAAAAGGAATAATGATTGGAAAGGAAGAAGTTAAATTATCATTATTTGCAGATGACATGATACTCTACACAGAAGACCCCAAAAACTCCACTAAAAAACTGCTAGATTTGATAAGCAAATTCAGTAGTGTAGCTGGATACAAAGTCAATACTCAAAAGTCAATAGCCTTCCTGTACACAAATAACAAACTTACTGAAAGAGAAATTAGGGAAACAATACCTTTCACAATAACATCCAAAAAAATGAAATACCTAGGAATCAACCTCACGAAGGATGTAAAAGACCTCTATACTGAAAACTACAGTACTCTGAAAAAGGAGATTGAAGAGGATATCAGAAAATGGAAAGATATCCCTTGCTCCTGGATAGGAAGAACCAATATAGTGAAAATGGCCATACTTCCAAAATTGTTATACAGATTTAATGCAATTCCAATCAAAATTCCAACAGCATATCTCACAGAATTAGAGAAAACAATCCTAAAATTCATTTGGAATCAGAAGAGACCTAGAATAGCAAAGGCAATTCTGGGCAACAAAGGCAAGGCAGGGGGCATCACAATCCCCGACCTGAAATTATACTATAAAGCTACTGTGATAAAAACAGTGTGGTACTGGCAAAAAAACAGACCTGAAGATCAATGGAACAGATTAGAAGATGCTGAAACAACCCCAGACATACTAAGCCACCTTATCTTTGACAAAGGTGCCAAACACATTCGCTGGAAAAAAGATAGCCTCTTTAATAAATGGTGCTGGAAAAACTGGCTCTACACATGCCGAAGATTAAAACTAGACCCATATCTTTCACCATGCACTAAACTAAATTCAAAATGGATCAGAGATCTAAATATTAAAACAGAAACATTAAATCTGCTGGAAGGTAGGATAGGTAAAACCCTTGGAGACATTGGTGTAGGCAAAGACTTTATGAATAAAAACTCAACCGCACGGGAACTATCCCAAAGAATCAATAACTGGGATCTCATCTTATTAAAAAGCTTTTGCACAGCAAGAGAAACCACCAACAGAGTGAAGAGACAACCCACAATGTGGGAAAAAATGTTTGCCAGCTGTTCCTCAGACAAAGGATTACTATCGAGAACATATAAAGATCTCAAAAAAATCAGACCTCCCAAATTTAAAGACCCACTCCAAAAATGGGCATCTGAGATGAATACACATTTCTCAGATGAAGAAATACTAATGGCAAATAAATATACAAAAAAATGTGCAACATCACTAGTCATTCGAGAGATGCAAATTAAAACAACACTGAGATACCATCTCACCCCAGAAAGAATGGCTACTATAAAGAAATCAACTAATAACAAATGCTGGAGGGGCTGTGGGGAAAAAGGAACCCTTCTCCACTGTTGGTGGGAGTGTCGACTGGTACAGCCACTGTGGAAGTCAGTGTGGAGATTCCTCAAAAAGCTAGGGTTGGAGGTCCCATTTGACCCAGCTATTCCCCTTCTGGGCATCTTCCCAGAAGAATTAAAAACATCATACCACAGCGATATATGTGCACCCATGTTTATAGCAGCACAATTTGTAATAGCCAGATCTTGGAAACAACCCAAATGCCCATCAACTGAGGAATGGATAAGAAAGATGTGGTATTTTTATACAATGGAGTACTATTCAGCCATTAAGAAGGATAAACTGGAGACTTTTATAGGTAAATGGATGCAACTCGAGAAAATACTCATAAGTGAAATAAACCAGAAGCACATGTGTAAGCATCGTATTGTCTCTCTAGTATGAGAAACTGAAAGAGTAAATAAGATCCAAAATGTACAATAGACATGGTGAATCAAAAAGAAACTGGTCAAAAGGAAAGAGAGACTGGAATAAGGAAAAGAAAGAAGGGAAAGGGGAAAAAAATTGTATATATATATATAAGATGGTTAAGATAGATACACTACGATTTTCACTTAGTTCATTGAAGAGTAAGGTTTGTGCCAATAATGTTTGCATAATTGAATGCTAATGTCTGGTGTCCTGAATAACTAACTTAAAGATAGTAATACGCAATGTATTAACCATTGTTACCCTCCTATTATGTTGTTTTGAAAATTTGTTCTTCTTTTGATTTGTTTTGTTTTTTCTTCTCTTTAAAATAAAATTAAAAAAAAAAATAAATAAATAAATAAATTAACTGTGTGCATGCCCGTAGGAAATTCGGAGATGCTCTGCTCTTTGTCCTTTTGTGAGAGGACAAGATGACATTTCAACTTTTTTCTTCTTGCTTATTTTACAGTATGTAGAGAAGCCATAGCCCTCCACTATTCCCTGAAGGGGCTGGTCATATGCCTAGGGCTGCCCCAGGAGACACACTCCTGACTGAAATGGGAATTGCAAAATGATTTCTGAGTGTTGACATGCATGATGAGAAAGGCTAGAGTGTGAGTGGAAGGGAGAGTAGAATAGGCACCCAAGTCCAGCCCAGATGAAGATGGGTGATTCGCGTCTCTTTGGTAGGAATCTTGTACCAGCTGTATCATCTCAGATATGACCTCTTAGCGCCAGAGATTTCCTCCTCAGTTCCATCCCCGATGGAGTTGCCACGTCTTCCCTGTTTCACTCCCTTACCCTCTCCTTTGCCACTTTCCTTGGTAAATCTTTTCCAGTCCAACTTTCCATATCAAATCTCCACATACTCAGTGCAGGGAGGTCGCTTTAGGTAGCAAACATAGAGGCAAGAGGGAAGGGATGTAATGGGGCTTCAGGGTGTCTCCTGTGGTTTGTGCTATACCACACCGAAGCTCATGTGCCATCCTGCACAGCACATTTATTGCTAATGGTCTTGTGTTGAGCAAGGCTTTCTATATAAGCCACTTTAGGAGGAAGGCAAACACTTCTCCAAGGAAAGAGAGCCATGGCAAGGAAGACTGGATTGATGGGATGGGATTGCCCTGCCTCCTGCTTTCCCTTCTGGGGAGGCAGTGCTGCCAGTGGATGAGTACCGATGCCAGCTTCCAGCCTGGCCTGAAAATACTCCACAACGCACATTACACTGAGAAATTTCAGGGCAGGGAAACTATGCTGAACATTACTGTATGGAGGGTATTTGGAATCATACACTTGTCCAAACCTGTACAATATCCAAAGTAGGAGAGAACCCTAATGCATACTATGGTCTTTGGGTGATGACGTGTCACTGTAGCTTCATCCATTGTAACAAACGAACCACTCTGGTAGGAGATATTGATAATGGGGGAGAATACATATGCATAAGGACAGGGAATATATAGGCCGTCTCTGTGTCTGCCTCTCAAATTTGCTTTGAATCTGAAGCTTCTCTGAAAATACAGTCTTAAAGGGCCAGTGAGATAGCTCAGCGGCATAAGCGCCTGCCTGGCAAGCACGAGGTCCTGAGTTCGACTCCCAGAACACACACACGAAAAAAGGGCCGGTGATATCGCTCAGCAGCACAGGAGCATGCTGGCGCTTGAGGTCCTGAGTTTGAGCCCCGGTACCCACCAAAAACAAAACAAAACAAAACAAAACAGACAGTTTTAAATACAAACACACACACTCATGCAAGGCAGCCCAAATTAGTTAATTTATTGCTTCCTATGCATTCTTCAGGAAGCATGTTCAGTTTTCTTTTCTTAAAAATAATCTCTCAGCACCCAGATCCCATCTTATAAATCTGCAGGGAGGGCAAGGGTGTGATGTCCCGGTAGCTGTGGTGACAAAAGAAACCAGCAATCCTATCTTCAGCTGTTGAAAGAAAACCAACAATCCTTCCCTTCTTCTCTGTTAGTGAACTCACAGTCATAGCACAAAAGTGAGACTTGCTTGTTAAATGCATGGAGAGTGAAATTCTACCCCAGAAATTGCCACTGGCCAACTCTGAGAACTTTACCTACCAAATAAAGTGTTTTGTAGCAATAATAATCAACTTGAGTTGACTAGGTAGTATCAACCCGAGAGGTACGCTCTCCCAGGGACAATGGAACAGCAGCAAGGATTTGGGATGGATCCTCAGCCAGACACCTGGACCCCTGCCGACTATTTCTTCCCTTCCCTTCCATGACATTCTTAGGCATCTGACATGTGAATGTGGACAACCATGGCTCTCGTTTTTTTTCCGTATGGCATTTTCTCTGTTCTCTAGCATGACTCATTTGGTTGACTTTTGCCAGTTGCTGATCTCTTTGGCACATTTCTTGTCACTGCTCATATTTTCTCTGTGGATCTCTGGTTCTCATTCTGTAGGGCTTTTTCAATTGCTCATGGCAGTAACCCAAATAACCCAAATCAAATTTGTTTAAGCAAAACCAGGAATCTTTTGATTCATACACCTGGGACATTTATGGGCGGATACCTCTTCAGCTATAGCTGGATCCAGGGGTTCACAAATGGCATCAGAATTCTGATTCTCCCATCTTCAACACTGTCTGTTACAGCTTCTATCTAGATGCTCCCCCAAAGCCTCATGCTGTCATGAGGTGGGACTTTTTGGAGTTGGCTGGATTTAGGGTGTGTGATGCTGGGATTAAGGGTGCCCCACCCTGGGTGTGAGTGCTACCCACCCTAAGGGCAGGTAGCCTGGATGGAATATAAGGGACAGGAAGAGGGCTGCTGCTACTGTTGCTTGCTACTTTGCTTGATGCTTCTGCTTGCTGCCCTCTGCTTTTTGCCTGGCCTGCTTTGCCATGGACTGTTCCTCCTCTGCAATGCCCCTCTGCCATACCACCTTGCCTTGGAGCTAGCCGACTAAGTACTGAAACATCTACAAACTGTAAGCGACAATAAGCCTTTCTTGTTTTAACTTTGGGTGCCGGGCATTTTGTCTGAGCAACGAGAGAAAAGTAACTAAGACTCTGTCTCTCCAGGGTTAGTCATGAGTGATAAATTGACAGCTGCAAACTCAGCTTTTTTTTAGCTTTATCAATTTGGGAAAAAAAGCAGGTATCTCTAACAATGCCTACAGAAACATTCTACTGAAGATTCTAATGAATATATTGTGTGTCATGAGCCCCTTTCTCACCGATCACTTTTTGTGAGGGACCTATCTATGCTGAATGATTTAAAAAATTGCTAGTGTGTTAGAGACAGTTTATCACACCTGACCTACAGCAAATTGTCTCTCCGCAGGAAAGAGAGGTCCCAATAATAGAAGCGGAAAACCGTGCACTCTGATGATGCTCTTTAATGCTTCTGAGTTTGTGAGGTAGTTAAACAGGTACCAACATAAAGTAAAACGAAATGTTCTTTCTCCCACACAAGTGTTGTTTTCTTTCACTAGGCATGATTGTGAAAGGAATTGTTGGAGACACGAATAGTATAACTTTCTCCGCAGTGCATCTCCCAAGGGCTCTGATATACACAACTCCCTGGTGGACTGGGCCATCTGGACGGCGGGTAGCCTGAGGTGGAACTTGACAACTGCATCCTAACTGCTGCTTGTGCTGAGTTTCTGTATTTGAAGTCGTTTCTCTCCTCATGAATCTCTTTCTCAAGGACAAGTACTTAGGGAAGTCCTGGTTCTTAAGAAATCTAGCCCTGGAGCCTGTGGGTCAACATCATGTGTTGTATCCATTCCTTGATCTGCCACGAAGTCCATGGCTTCTTCAGGAAATAGATCGAGTCTCTACCCTATGTTCAAATGCTACCTGCTCAGTTAGTCTGTCCAAAGTACCTCAAATCACCTTCTGTACTTACACCCTGCTTTGTTTTTCTTTCAGCTTGTACTTCTATCTGACATATGTGCTTACTTACTTATTAATTATCTTTCTTCCCCACTACAATATAAGCTGTAAGAAGGCAGGGAATTTTTCCCTTTATTTTCTGCTGCATTCTCTGCGCCTAAGAATACTACCTAGAAGATCCAAGGCACGCAGTCTACTGGGTGAGTCAAGAATTAGATAAATGAGTAGGTAAAATTATAGTAGGTACAGATCTTGATTCATGATTTGGGAACTCTCATTACACAAAAACTTAAACACATGTTTAATGAAAAATCCAACTGGTTATTACTTTAATTCATGAGTAAACATGTTTTAAAAGACCTTAGATCATGTCCTGCAGTTTGGTATCACATTTCTAGTCTTACATCGTCTCTTAATTTCATTCTTTTTAGCTTATTGATTTACAACCTTTTTTCCAGGATTCTGCTAAACTAATGGGAATACATAAGAAATAAAACACATATTTTGATATGTTATTTGCCAAGTAAGAGCCAAAGAAAAGCCATAGGTTAAGGTGCACAGAATATTAAGAATTATGAAAAATTTTATGAGCAAGCCATCTCAAGAAAACACACAGAACTCTGACTTCCCCTGTTCTGTTGGTAGCAGAGAGTGAATCTTTGTTCTCTTGAACTGCCAGGATCTAAGTTTTGTGTCTTTAAGAGGGCTTGTGTTTAGATGTGAACTCTTTGCTACAACACAGTAAAAGGTTATGGCATCCACAGATGAGGGTAAATTAAAATGGAAGAGGCTGGTGTCATAATTTCGTCTCCCACGGAAGTTATCTTGCTCCTCTGTCTTCAGGGTGCTGTGGGCAAGGCAGAGCCAAGCAGAACCGGTAGCCTGTTCAGGAGGCTCTGCTACCCCTCAAGCGCACTGGGAATTCCTTTCTGCCTGAGTGAAACGTCTAGTCTATAAAACTGGTTAGTAAAACATACTGCAATTTGGGATTTGGTAACGTGGGCTTCATTTTGACAGAACCCAGGCTGGCCCACAGCATTATGTCATGAACAGATGTGGATTCTAGAGGGGTGAAATGATTAAAAACTTGTTCAGAGAGAAGAAGGAAACATAGACATAGGAGGTCTTCATTCTTCTCATGTTTAACTCTATTCCTTTTGGCAGCATCTATTCCCATGGCAGTGACCTTCTGGAGGACAAGAGTTACCTTTATCTGGAGTACATCTTTAATCCCAGCACTCTGGGAGGCTGAGGCAGGAGAATTACAAGTTTAAGCACAGCCTGGGCAATTAGTGACTTAGAGAAACCCTCTCTCAATATTAAAAAAAAAAAAGTATATATATATATATACATATATTAAAAAGGGCTGGGAATATAGCTTAATACAAGGCTTTGGATTTAATGCTCAGTACAAAAAAAAAAAGAATGAGAAGAGGAAAAAAGAAAAAAGGAAAGGAATCACCTTTTTCTCTCTTGCTACACAGAAGGTCTAGTGACATTTGGAGACTGATGCTCTAAAGGTGGGGAGAGGCTTTCCCTATAATTCTATAATTCCGACTCCCTGGAACATCTGGCATTTAAATATGCAGGAATGCCAGCAGCTTGGTGAGTCAGGACAAGTCAACCACGACGCACAATCCTCAGTTTTTCCATATGAAGAACAAAAATAATAATAACCTAGGTGTGGTTTTATTGGAACGGAAACAATACACTAGGTGCAGAGTTATAGTGGAGACCGAAAGGGCAATGATGGAGTGAAAGTACTTTGCCAACTTTCAAGTACTATAAAAATATTGCTGATAGTTACCATTAACAGCCAGGAGCGGATCAAAATAATGCCAATGACTGTGATATAAAACTTTATTGCCAGAGTGTTTTTAAAAAGCTATACTATTTATACTATGCTTTGGATTTTTGATAACTCTTCAAATTATATTCATATCTGTGTTTCACTTGAGGCCTGAATTGATTATTTAATCATTTTGATAATTTATATTTGATTGTAGGAATATAGGTTGGAGGGTAGAGGGCATATAAATATCATTTTTGTATATGTAAGGATAAGTATAAATATAATTACTATATATATATATATATATATATATATATATATATATATACATGTCATGACATACTTTTAGATAAAGCGTATTAACTGATATGACAACTTTCTTAAAATGGATGCTAAAAAGCTTTTTAGTAGTGTTCCCTTACAATAAAATTCTACTTTTTGCATGATAAGTAACATTCATGCCAGGATACGATCAAAATATGTTGTGTGCATGTATGAAAATACCACATTGAAACTGAAACTTTCGTAAAATTAATATGCACTAATAAAAATATATTAAAGTCTTTGAATGGATGACATCTACTTGATCACTTATTAGGTGAAGTATATTGAAACAGAAATGGTCCCCAGTCAAGTAACACAGTGTAAGATGTCAATTCTGGAAAACATGATGGCAAATAAATAAATGTTATATCCATTCTCTCTGGGGACTTACACTTAATGTTACTGAAAGAGGGTCTTGAGCTAGAAACATTAGTAAACAGAAAGCCAGTCAGCATGTGATCATTCACCAAACATCCAGCGCTGTTCAGGA
Organism: Erethizon dorsatum; assembly: GCA_028451465.1. Taxonomy (NCBI): domain Eukaryota; kingdom Metazoa; phylum Chordata; class Mammalia; order Rodentia; family Erethizontidae; genus Erethizon; species Erethizon dorsatum. The sequence continues at coordinate 16,194,784 of CM051835.1, forward strand.
CAATGAAGATAAAATGGAGAATAAGACAGACATTGGCCCTGGCTTCATGAAGGTTCCATTCTAAGAGAGGAAAGAAATACATACGATTCTTTACCGTCAACTTGTCAGCAAGAATGATGAAGTCAAACTAGAAAAACATCCAAGACAATGGTGACTTCGGGACAACAGAACTAAGGACATAGGCTCTTTAGGGACTCTGGTCAATGATTCTCGAAAGGTCTGTGAATCTTTTCAACTAATTCTCCAGTTGACTTTTTAAGTTTTATGAACTAAATATACGTCAACTGGCAAACAGCCATTGTATCAGGGAAGTCTGGAATTACCTATCAAGACACTCAGGGACATGTTTGTCCTTATCCGAGCCTGACTCTTTGGTCACTGTCTTTGTTCTGCATCCAAACCTCAGGTCCTAAACTGAATCACACTGGCCAGGGTCAGCCAAGTTACTTCTCGCTGCTGCCACTCCCAGTAATGTTGGTAGATAATCCCATCATGATGCTTAAGATAGAGGTCCCAGCAGTTGTCTGAAACATGCTACTCAGATAACACATATCAGATGCTCATATAATGAAGGGCGCTCTAAGTCCGTATATATAATGACTCAAAGCTTACACGGTTTAATGAAGTCTCCATCAAATACATTTCTGTTACTGCACATTTCTGTCTGTAATTACACAGCTCTGCCTTCTAAGGTTTTGGCAATCGCATATTTTAAGAACTGTGTCCTGGGCCGGTGAGATGGCTCAGCGGCGTAAGCGCCTGCCTTGCAAGCGCGAAGGCCCAAGTTCGACTCCCGGAACCCACATACGAAAAAGGGGCCGGTGATATCGCTCAGCGGCACGGGTGCCTGTTGGCGCACGAGGTCCTGAGGTCGACCCCCCGGTACCCACAAAAAAAAAAAAAAAAAAGAACTGTGTCCTCCTTTTATATTATCAAACCAGGTAAATCCATGGATTTCATTACCTTCCTTGTGACTGTCTATTACACACTCTAGAATTTTAAAAACTTTTTTAAAAGTTATGGAGCAGCTAAGAGTACTGCTAGCTAGTTAGATTTTTTTTTTTTGTGGGTACTGGGGGTCGACCTCAGAACCTCATGCATCAGCAGGCGCCCGTGCTGTTGAGCGATATCACTGGCCCTTTTTTCATATGTGGGTACCGGGAGTCAAACTCGGGCTCTTGCGCTTGCCAGGCAGGCGCTTAGGCCGCTGAGCTATCTCACCAGCCCATAGATTATTGAATAAGAGTACTTCTCAATCCCTGATACTTAGCTTTCTCTTACTTTTTACTGTGGAAAATCTATAATATGCACAAAATAGAGAAATCACTATAACAAACTCCCATTCACTCATTTCCTAGCTTCAGCAATTATCAGTGAAGTTTTATCTGCATCCTACATATTATTCATTGTAGTCTTTATTTTGAAAATTAGTGTCTGATGATGTTCTCGGTGACATAAGAACATGGAGGACAAACAAATTGCTAATATAGAAATGTCAAGCATAAAAGAAGGGAAAAGAGCTTAGTTAACTAGAGAATGCACTCACAGGGAAAATAGTATTACAAGATGAGGTGGATTTATGAAAGCCACAAATTCTCCACTAATAGGTAGAATTTAATTCTCTTACCATGGAACTGTGATTGCTTAAGCTTTAATTCATGGAACGTGGCCAAAGGGATGATGTGTTTGTTCTGCATCTTACCTAAGAGTATTGGAATATTTTGCTTTTTCCCAAGTAAACTCTTAGGAAAGTTCTTCTTGGAATGCGACATGATGTAAGGAAGCCAAGCTGCATGGAGAGGCCACATGTAGGTGCCCTGCAGACTGCCCCAGATGAATCCACCACTGACAATCAATGTTACCTGGCAGCCACGAGAAAGACCATCTTGGAGTTTCCATCAAATTAAGTTTTCGTATGAGATCACACAGAACAGAAAACCACCCAGCTGAATCACCACATAGATTTATGATCTGCAAAAGATAATAAAAATGTTGCTGTTTTTAAGCCACTAAGCTTTAGGGGTGGTTTATCCCAAAGTAAAAAGCATAAAACAAAAAATAAAACAAAACAGAAAAACAGAACAAAATAAACCCCAACAACTGGAGGTATAGTGCTACCATGACAAAAACTAGATATACCAAGTATTGATTTGGGTCTAGAGAGAGGCAGAAACTGAAAGGGCCTCAAGGAGATGGTTGGTGAAGATTTGGACAGTGAGAAAACTGTTTTGGGAAGTTGGAGAAAAGAGGGTGCAAGTTTCATTATGGTGGAAAAATTAGTAAAACTTGCCTGTGATAACAAGGAGGAAAGTAAGGGCAGTTCATAATTCTTTGGAGACAACTAGGACTATTTCTAGAAAAGAAGTGGGAAATGTCTCCCTCTGTTGGCCAAGTAAGTCACAAGGCCAGTCCAGATTCAACGACACATGTGTGGGAGGAGAGATGAAGAATGCGTGTAATCTACTGAAAGAGGGTTGATATATATTTTAGTCACTTTCTCCTTGCTGAGACACAATACCCAATACCCACAATTTAAGGGAAGAGAGGTTTATTTTGGCTCATGGTTAGAGTCCATCACTGGCCAGCTCCAGGACAGGAACGGCACGACAGAGGGGCAGAGCAGAGAAAAAGCTGCTCACGTCATGGTGGTCAGGAAGCAGAGAGAGAAGGGGAAGCGGAGCAGGGAGACAGGCCCTTCCCAGTGACACCCCAGTGACCTTCTCTTCTGACCAGACTCCACCTCCCAACTATGCACTCAGCCACTGAACTCATGGTGAATTCACCCAGTGATGAGTAACAAGTGTAATGCCCCCACGATGCAATTACATTCATGAGGTCTGGCCTCTGAGTTCATGAGGCTTTAGAGGGACATTCTCAATCTAAACCATTGCAGAGTATTTATAACCCTGGGTAGTTAGTGCGAGCAAGCTCAGAAATAACCCTGAATTCAGACTTTAGAGAAGTTAGGAAAGAAAATGTAAGATGTAAAATATGTTCACCTTGAAAAGAGTAATGGGCTGATTTAATCTTTAATTAGGAAGGCTCAGCAAGTCTGCAAACCTGTGCCTTCTTCTTTTGTCCATGAAATCATCAAGTGGACAAGCTAGACTATCACAGGTATAAACAGGAAAGTCGCCTCCACTAAGAAGAAGAAATCGATCCAATGTCCTTGGTTTGTTGCTGTTGAATTAGGCAGCTAGTCAAGTTTTTCAGTGAAACAGAACTAAAATCTACATCTAAGTAAATTACTTGACTCTGCCTTGAAACAAAAGGTGGTCATTGTCAAGATATAGGCTGTTTCATTTTTATCTTAGGAAGAGATGTTAAGGTAAGGTAATGTCTTTAGAAATTATTTATCCCTTAAAATCTCCAGTGCATTACACTGACGTAGGTTGAGAATTTAGACATTAATCAGAAAGAAAAAGCAAATGTTATCTTCCTCAATACCAGCGTAGCAAGGTACTCTGGTTATAGCCAAACACTCAAATACCTAAATGTTAGGTCTGTTTAGTCTTAACAGACATGGGTAGTTAACAGCTATGTTCTAGTAAGCTGCTTGCAGTGTGTCCTGAAGAAGCTTAACGATACTTTTGCACATAGCTGTTATTTCTCCACAGTTATACGAAGGTTAATGAGAAGATCCTGGGAAAAACTCAGGATGTAGGTGAACCTTACATTTAAACAACTTGCTACCCCCTTTCCCATTTCTTCTCTGGTTTCATAATAACCCTCTCTTCAAAGGGAAAGATATAGCCCTAGAAACTGCAACTGCAGAACAAATTTAAGTAGGTCGAGAGGGGAAGAGAAGGGCGCCAGTGGGGTGTGAGAATAAGATATGGGGTAAACTCTGGGTGCACATACAGATGTGTGCCCCTGCATTCATTTCTAAGGGAGAAGGACAGCAAGTCCTGACCTGACTTCTCTCAGATCTATTTAATTCGTGGGTGGTGAAGGTCCTTAATAGACACTCCAAGAACTTCTAATTTACTGCTTCGATTTTTTAAATCACAGTAGAACTGCAGAGTGAACAAGGCTTTCAGAAAAGCAAGCTTAGGAAGGACATGGGTTGCTGTAAAATTTCATAGCAAAGTTGCACCATTAGACTGCTCATTTGGTTTTTCTAACCTATATGCTTTGCTTCATATAAAGACAATTTGCTTATCTGAGCATTTTGGTGGAATTGCACAATCCAGTGTGCCTTAGGCCACCAATGCCCTGGGGTCATTTTCTTCTTTCAACCATGCCAGGACCCACAAAGTGTAAGCACAGATTTTTCCGTATATTGGCTCCTTTCTTTCTACCTACTTCCACAGTTTTCTCTGTCCTGCATATTTTTCTTCCTTTCTGTACTAACATTTCCACAATACAAGGAACCTAGATTGTAGTCTTGGTACTCCCTTTAACTCATGACTAAATTTAGATAGATGATTAAACTCCTCATCCTACTTTTCATTACTTTCCATCTATAAATGATGGGAATTAAGCCTCCCCACTTCTAGTGCTAACATCCTTTGATGCTAGAATATGGGTCTGAGCTCTGTCAAAGTCCCCAGTATTTCTTAACCGTGACCAAAAAGCTTGTGCAGAAGACCAATGCAACTTCTTTTCTCTTGTCTGCAATAGGCCCTTTTGTTTTGGTAGACACAAAAATAATTAGTCCAGATGAATAAAGGAGCACATTCTTTGGAGAAAACTTAACTTGAATGTCTTACACAGGAGCCAGCTGGTATTTCCACAGTATGTTTTCTATTCTGAGCCAAAATATTAACAATAGCACACAACACAGTTGGAAGTAAAAGTATAAGGGCCACTGAGAGTGAATTTTCCCCCAATATGTCACAGCCACATACACATCTGTTACTAAGGAGCAGGTGTGATCTATGGTGAGCATTATTTGACTGGCTTTAAAGCGTCTCACTTATTAGTCTGGGTTTGGTTAGGTTATTGATGGCTTTAGGTTAGACTAGGAAGAAATGTGGGAGAACTTTGCCTTTTTATCTGTAGAACATGGGCAGCTACCAACATCGAAGAAATGCACTCATTGATGACCATTGCTATGGGCAGTTTTATAAGAACAGAAGAAAATTACAAGGAGCAGTGTCAAAACGACCAGTGAACACTGATACTGATGTGGACTGGGAAGTGGACGTGATCTTTTCCTTACACGGTCTTTTAGGGTAGAACTCAGCCAAAACAGAAGTCCAATTTGTAGTTGGTCCAGTGTCCACATGGGTGAGCAAGCATCTCCTTCCCAAAAAGCTCTTCCTGCATTATTCCTCGTATTATTTGTTATTATTATTTTCTGTTAAACTGTTCATCTTCTGGATTTTGAGGTACAGACAATGGCGTTTGTTCTCAAAATTTTCTAAATTCCCATGCAACAGATTTGTGACGCTACTTCTGAAATGTCATCCCATTCACCCCTTATGTTTTGTCCCTCTCCTCTCATCACCCAGAGTTGGCACTGAATGAATAAATGAAACTCCAGCTGGAAGTTCTATGTTGTTCGCAGGACCCCTGGCCTTCGCTTTAATCTTTCCTGTAATACCTATCAATTGTTGTGCTTTGGTTTGGTTTGTAGTTTTCTGTGGCTTCTATATCCCTACTAGATCATAAATAGTTGTCAGGCAATGTTTCCTTCATGTTTTTTTCCATAGCATTTTGATCTATACCTTGTTCTTAAGAAAGCCTCAATCTAGTTATAAATTAAATTGAATAGCTGACAAGTTATTTCTCCAGGTACAAGCAGCCTATTGAGTATAATGAGAACAGCAGGAAGATTAAGTGTACAAATCTGAGCAGTGGTAATAATAATAAAAGCAACAATAACAAAACATTTTTGAATGATTTTAGGTTCCAAGCTTCATACAAGTACAACAGCAAGTTTCACTTGATGTCCTTACAAGTTTTTACATCATTTTACAGATTAGAAAATTGAGCAACAAAGAAGTTAAGAACACTGTTCAGTCATATAATAAATAAGCATCAGAATTAAGTTTCAAAGATCCCAAGAGCCCACCATAAAGCAGACTATTCCATTCCTGCTTTAGATCCTAAATTGCGAACAGTTTCTAGAATGCCCTCAACCCTTGTCTTCATCCTGTTCCTGTGAATCTTCTGGATTCCTGGACCATAGACAAAGTTCCCTGGCTATCCCAAGCACTGGGAACAAAGGTTCCTGGGCAGACAGGTCCACCTCCATCTTCAGTTTGGCTTCTTCTCTGACACTGAGCCGAGGGCCTCACCAGGAGCCTGGGATTGAGCAAGGGAGGCTGAACAGCTCTGGCATTCCCGAAAGTACTAACAAGTCTCCTCCTGGCCCTGTGGCTGACTCTGAAGCTCATGTACAGTGGGGCAAAGACTTAAAATATGCAAAGAACTACATAATTGTAAAAAATGAAAAATGAAAGAAATGAAGCAGCATAGAAGGAAAGGAAAGAGGGCAAGGTATGTAGGAAGGCCTCTTTCTTAAAGTGCCACTTATAAAAGGTGCATATTTTTAAGGAAATCCCTTGAATTTGTATAATCACTGACTGGAAGATTTTTATTGCATTTGATGCTTCTGGCCTCAGAAGGAAGAGTCAAACATAAGTAAATAAAAACTTAGGATATGGATATTTAAAAAATTTCAAAAATCTTGTTGAGGCTGATGTGGGCAAAAACATGCAGTGAAGAAATGTCGGGGAGGTAGACACAAGGCTCTTTCCACCCCTCAGAGGTCCTACTTTCTGAAAAGCCCTCCCTCTTGAGCAACTCTTTCTTTCTTTCCAGCAGCAAAGTGTCAAGAATGTCACGTTCTCCACATGTGGCTGCCAAAAAAAAGAAAAAATGAAAAATACAAACTGCACCTAGAAAACCTGCTAACACAGACATACACATATCTGAATACATAAATACACATTCATGTACTGCACACAGAAAAATGCATATGCAAATATACAGAGACACATGTACGTAAACACACAGACACACTCTTACACCACGCATACACATGTTTAAAAACACACAAGCACATGCAGACACCATGACACCTACACATATGCACAAACACACACATACATGTACACATGCACATACACACAGGCACACACAGAGACTTCAAGATCTTCAGAGTCTCCTCATCTGGTTTCATAATATAAAAAACTCGAAAATGGACAGAAACACATAGAAACATGGATAAAATGTGCACGGAGACACATACATAGACACGTAAGCATACACAAGATAATAAGCTATTCTATGTGGTTTAGGAATATTTTGAAAACACAATGCCAAAGGAAAATCTTCAGGTTTTCAATTTGAAGTTTTACTCAGCAGGATAGCTTTTCCAGCAAGCCTGGGGGTGTGGCTGGCTCTCACCTGTTGTACCTATGCCCAGAGCCAAGTTTCCTCTACATTAGCACTTTGGTTTTTTTTTTTTTTTCTTTTTTGTGGGTACCGGGGGTCGACCTCAGGACCTTGCGCGCCAGCAGGAGCCAGTGCCGCTAAGCGATATCACCAGCCCTTTTTTCGTATGTGGGATCTGGGAGTCGAACTCGGGCCCTCGCGCTTGCCAGGCAGGCGCTTACGCCGCTGAGCCATCTCACCGGCCCCAGCACTTTGGGGTTTGATGTTCTTATAATATGGATCTTAGGTTTAAACCCCTCAGAAAGACATTTCAGGGTTTTATTTTTAAGCAAGTTCCAGTCTATTATTAAAACACCTGTGCTATCGTGAGACTATCCATGACATGTGAAGGATTATAGGCTAGAGAAAGAAATGACAGTATAATTTATTAGTTGTCACATGGCTCCATTTTTAAAAAAATGATCTCCTATATTTCCTGTCTAATTACTCTTAATAAAATTAATTTAAAATTTTTCCCTTTACATTTATAAGATTAAACCAAACACAAAAGATTAATTTCTTAGTTGTCACCATTTTGAAGCAAAGTAAGAAGACAGGCTCCATTTCTTGGAGCCAGTCTCTGCATTTTTAGCTTCTGTGACAATCAAATTTATATGACTGTGAAGTTGATCACAAAGAGCTGCCCATTTCAGAAAAGCTCAGCATACAGGTTCTGCTGACATGATACCAGGAAGTCCAAATATGCTTTTCTGTTTACCTTAATACATCTTCGTCCTCTGCACTGTTGTCTACAAGACCCTGTAATGAAACATGAGAATCAAACATGGAACACGGTATCCTTGTCATTCATTCCTGTGCACATTTAGTCCATTAACAGACAGAACTAAATAGCATCAGTTTAAGGTCAAAGGCTTTTAAAATATAGATTCTACATCACAGAAGATTTTTTTCCCAGAGAGGGGGAGAAGTGATTCAGAAAGTACTAAAGGGGAGTCTTGTGCTAGGAAATAAGAGAAGCAAGCCTCGTTTAACAACAAGCCCCCTCCCCATTTAAAATGAACAAACTAATCTTTTCAAGTTTATAGACTATCCCACCTTCACTCTTCTTCTTTGCTTCTATGTCTTTACAGGTTTTTTCTTTGGCTCATGAGATAGGAGCTTCTGGCTGAGAACTGTATAAGAATATAAACTGAAAGAATTGTGCCACTAAGGGATATGACTCCATCCAACAGGTGCAACTTTGGTGTCTTAAGAGATAACATAGAAAACTAGATGTTGTGATGAAATCAGAGAATGAAAAGCTCACAAGCTTGAGACTAAAGAGACAAGGGGCCACTCTGAGGATTCTGGTCAGTAATTGATATGCAAGGAAATTTGTATACTTGGAAGAGAAGATTGATGCCATCTTGGCAGCACAAAAGCAGAAAAATAAAGAGGTTGTTAAGAATAGAGAAATAAATGAGTACAAAGGGTACATAATGGCAGTGAAACAAATTTTCAAGCTTTCATTTTTTGAGGGCCCAGTTCATTCATTCATTTGTTCAGACTGCCAGTACTTCATGAATATTTACTGTGCCATGTAATTTTCTAAGCGATGAAGATAAAATGTTGAAGAAAATAGACAAAATCACTGACTTCATGGAACCTACTTCCAAGTGGCGGAAATAAAAAAGAAACATTTATATACATTTACTGAAATGTTAGATTAGTGATAAGTGTCATGAAGAAAAATAAAACCAAGTAATAAGCTAAGAGAAATGCTATTTTAGATATGATGGCATTCTCTCTAGAAGGTTAGCTCTGATTTGTAGCATTTTCTAATTCCATGGTGTAAACTTTCCCATTTGGGCTAGTTTTGACCACCAACAGTACATCTCTAAATACAGAGACAGAAGCAGCAGCTCTTGCAAGCTAGTACAAGCTAATTCCAAAACACAGTAGAAGGACACAGAAGTCAACTGTGAAGCAGTGAAATTTGAGAGGACACTTGAATGAAAGGAGGAAGTGAGGAATGCAGACTGTTACAGAAGACTATTCCAGAGAGGGAACAGCCTTTGCGATAACCTGATAGAGGGCCAAGCCTGACTAGTTAACAGAACATCTGCAGATCAGTATAGCTGGAAATCAGTGTAGCTAGAGGAGAGGAGATGAAGGGAAAAGCATGGGAGAGCTCTCTACAATCAGCTTTAAGGATATTGGATTTTATCCCAGATGGGAAGTGATTAAAGGGATTTGGGCAGGGCCATGTCATGATGTGACTTATGTTTTAATGGAATCATTCAGGCCATGGGTAGAAAATAGAATATGGGGATGAGGATGGAAAAGAAAGCAAGCTGAGAAACAACTTTAGAGGTGTCTATTAGTTAGCTAGGCAAAGGAGGTGGTGGATTGAACAAAAAGGACAGTGGTAGAGTTGATGAGAAGTCAGATGTGGGATCTGCCTGTCTTACACATGTACATGCATGTATATGTATACATACAAATGAATGCAATGCATATCCATGGACATATGTACATGAATACATGTATCTGAATTCTGGTACTTGGATATCGGAGGTGATGTAACTTTCCTTAGGTCAGATACCCAGGAAGTCTCCAATCCAGGACTAACACCAAGCCTAGATCAATATCATTCAAATGAGGCGGTAACTGGGGAGTGGGGTTCTTTTGAAACAAACTGGAGTTTGAAGATGAGCTTGACTGATAAAGAAGTTTCTGGAATATATTTTGAAATTGGAGTGGTTAATATGTGTTGTTGGGTGAGCTCTGCAGAGCAAATCAGGAAGGAGTGAATGATAGCTCCACCAACTGTATTTGAATGACTGGAGTATAATTGGGCTGGAAGGTTCTAAGGGGAAAATATTTATGAGGGGGGTTAAGCATTTGTTTTTGGATATACTGGGTTCTGGTGTCTTATAAGTAGCCTTGATGCAACAGGGCAGTAGTTACAGATGGAGTCAACTTCAGCAAAGAGGTGGGGCTCCTGAAAACAAATATGGGAGTTATTAAGTTTGTAGATGATATGCAGCTATATGGCATTAGACAATATATTGATTATGTGAAGCTACAGAGGACAAATGATGAAGCCTAAAGCCTGAGACCTTCTAAAATTTAGAGTTTGAATATAGGAAAATTCAACAAAGAGAACAGGAAAAAAAGAACAATGAAATAAAAATAAAATAAGATGTCAAGAAAAAGGAAATGCATCTGGGAGGGAATGGTCAGCTTTTGTAAATGCTGTTGAGAAGTCAGGAAAGATACAGACTGAAAACTGACCATTGAGTTTGCCAACAGAAGGGTCATCAGTGACCTCAGTAGAATTTCAGTGGAATAGAAACCTTGGATGGGTTTGCACAAAAGTTTATGTGAGTAATTTTGTGGACAGGATGAGTGGGAACATGGAGAAAGCTAATATAGACATTGTTTTATAGTTTGTTTTATACAAGAGCCAAGAAACAATGAAGGGACTGAAGAAGAGTGTGGGATGGACTAAGGTTTCTAAAGAAAAATATTACAGCATGTTTGAATGCTGATTATAATGACCCCAGAGAGAGAGAGGGAAAAATCAATGATTCCATAGGGATGGGAGAAATTTACAAAAGCAAAGTGCTCCAGTGAGAGGACGGGCAGGCAGCCAGTGAACAAGTGGAAACACTGCCGAAAGAGAAACCTGCATGATTCATCCACCACAACAGGAAGGTAGGGCAACTATGAGTATTCAAACACAGGCCAGGTGGAGGTTTGGTGGTGAGAGGAAAAGAGCATTCTCTTCATGTTGCTTCTATTGTCTTTTTATTTTAATTTTTATTTTTATTAGTACATGTTTGCAGTACATAATGATTACATTCCCTGTGGGTAGTTGGTACTGCACATAACACATCTTAATTTATTTTTCATCCCCTTCCCCTTTCCTTCCTCTATCTTTTGGTTACCTTTCCTTCTGCAAAAGAGCTGTCTCTGTTTCCTATTATCACTCTTTTATTTTACTCTTTCACTTATTTATATTTTGGCTTTCTCATATAAGGGAAACCAGGTGATATTTATGGTAATGTGTCTGATTTCACTTAATAGTATGGTCTCAAAGTGCATCCACTTCCTACAAATGTCTCAGTTTATCCTTCTTTATGGCAGAGGAATACTCCATTGTGACAGTAAAATGAGATGCCAGGTCATCAGCTGAGAGTGAAAAGTGGAGGAGGAATGCTTAAGGTCTCAGGGCTGAGGGAAAAGCATTAACTAGCCCTTTGGGAGACCAGGGAGTGAGTCCATGAGGGAGGAATGTTGGGCTGCCTGGCAATGCTGAAAGTTCCTTTGAGGTTTGCTACCATGAGTACAAACTGAAGCTCACCACCACCAGTCAACATGGGTAATGTTTCCTCTAGTGAAATCCACCTGGGCAAATGCAGTTTTAGAACCTGAAATGGGTTGGATTTGATCAGGATTGGTGGTTCTTCTAGGTTCAGAAGGAAGAAGGGAGGGAAAAGGGAATGGACGGGAAATGCAAGGAAGAGTTTGTAGTAGTGGTCTATCCAATTTGAGTTAGGCAGGGAGGAGCTTGAGGAATCATGGTGAAAGGGAAAAAGGGTTGCAGAATGGTTACTACCATTGGTAGATATCAATGGATTTGAGGTCCTAGTTGGGCCAAATTGCTGGAGTACTAGAGAGAATGAGCTGGAAATACAGGAAAAATTGGTTGGAAAGTAAAGTGGGTTGAGGTTTTAGAAGTGGTATACCCACAGCTAATAATAAAATATGGCTGGGAATATTTTTTTAAAGACCATATTTGGACAACAGCCCTGAAAAAATTGACTTGAAATCTCAGAAGAGTGGCGTTCCACCATTGATATTTTTAAAAATATTTCAATATAATTCTAATGTGCATCCAAAGGTAAGAACCAATGGGTTAGGGATTATTTTTCAGTTGGTATGGAGCAAGACCTGGGCATTAGGATTTAAAAATATTTTCCAAGTGATTCTTTTTTTTTTTTTTTTAATGTGGTTACTGGGAGTCGAACTCAGGACTTCGCGCTTGCCAGGCAGGCACTTATGCCGCAGACCTACATCACCGGCCCTCATGATTCTTAACATGAAGCACAGTTTGAAAATCACCTGCAAGGGCTGTTGACACATAGTTTACTGACCCTACCTCCAGAGTTTCTAATTCACTAGGATTGGAATCCAAGCCTTTGTAATTGGGACCATACTTTGAGAACCAAGGAACTAGATTAAAGGATTTGCTTTAGAAATAGGAAAGTGAAATGAGCAATGCAAACTTCTCAGGAGCATTTAGCAAAGCTGACAGTTCTCTCCTTGAAACATATCCTTGTTTTGGCATCAAATTTTAATCTGCATACACATCAACTTTGACTTGTTAAATACTGGATTTTGATTCAGGAAGAGAGGGTGGGGTCTGAGATTCTGTAGTGATAACATGGTCCTGTGGTGCTGATGTTAGTCTGTAGATAATGCTCAGAGCAGCTAGGCATAGAGGTTAAGGCAAAAAGCTTTCATTGAAAGAGACACTTGGTATTTATTCAGCCCTTGCTCCTATGTCAAGTACTGTAGCGCTTTCTGCTGGCAAATTAAATATGAAATCAAAAGATCTTACTATGTATGGTCTAGGCTTCATTAAGTGTCCCTCCATTGATTATAAAATAACATTTTGGTATCATAGAGACAGCCTGAAGTGAGCCCGTGCTACATTCCAAAGCTTTGTATGAGTAGGATTTACATAAGCAGAGAAAACTGGATACTTTTTTAGAAAGAGAATAAAAGATAAACATAACAATGAAACCGAGTTTCAAAACAAGTTAGTAGGACAGTTGCAATAGTTGATACCCTGTGTACTGTTGTTTTGTAATTGTTATTCAGAGTACAAGACATAAGCCTGATATCTTGTCTAAACAATATTAGCACAAAACATTCTTTTCAAGGAACTAAGAGAAGTTAGGAGTATAACTATCTTAACTACCTTGTGTATACTATATTTTTTTCTTTTTCCTTTTCTTCCTTTCCCCTATCACAGTTTGTCTTTTCTTTTGAATATTTTCTTAACCTACTTGTCTGTTAGGTGAGCTGGAGCAGACGCCCTTATGGTACGTGTTATTTCAAATAGTATATTTTATTTTAAAAGGCTGTGTAAATTTTACCTACTAATCTATTATTGTCTGTTCTAATAGAAAAGAATTCCTCTATCATCCTTGAGGAAAACTGATGTTCAGAGAGGATCTGTTCTTGCCTTCTGGTTTTGTGTTACTCTTTGAGTATATATAGTAAGCATGAGAAGCAGCATGTAGTGAGAGAAGAAAAGGAGGAATGAAGAGGTGGAAGGGGGAGGAAAAAAAAAGAGAGGGAAGACAATGACACAACTTGTACTAACTACAGTGTTATGAATGGTTCTACATGGGTTCTAGACTATAACTCAACTCAAATTTAGGCTTAGCCCCTGTCTGCTCGGGCCAGAGTTACTTAACTCCTACAAACTTCAGTTTATTCATCTGAATAGAGACATCCAAGTAATATTTGCCTAGTAGAATTTTGGGGAGTATTAAGTTTAGTACCTACATTCAATAGTTAGCATAGAGCATGAAATATTTAAAAGGTGTATTCATATAATTCAAAGCCATAGTAACAAAAACAGTATGGCATTGGGAAAAAAGCATTCACATCACCAGTGGAATAGAACAGAAGACACAGAAACAAACCCACTAACTTACGGCCATCAGATTTTTGACAAATGAGCCAAAAATGTATAGTGGAGAAAAGACAGCCTCTTCAACAAATAGGGATGGGAAAACTGGACACAGTATCCACATACAGAAGATTTAAATTAGATCCTTATTTCTTATCCTGTATTAAAATCAGGTAGGGCCGGTGAGATGGCTCAGCGGCATAAGCACCTGCCTTGCAAGCGCGAGGGCCCGAGTTCGACTCCCGGATCCCACATACGAAAAAGGGGCCGGTGATATCGCTCAGGGGCACGGGTGCCTGTTGGCGCGTGAGGTCCTGAGGTCGACCCCCCGGTACCCACACAAAAAAAAAAAAATCAGGTTATAATGGATCAAAGACTTAGATATAAGACAGAAAACCTTGCAACTGCTGAATGAAAGCGTAGGAGAAAGACTTAAAGCCATATAGCAAAGCCAAACACTTCCTGAATAGGACCCAACACCACCAGAAATAAAATAAAAGAATCAACAAATGGGACTGTATCATTTTTAAAAAGCTTCTACACAGCAAGGAAAACTATTAACGGAATTAGAAGACAACCTTCAGAAGAATGAAAATCTTTGCTGACTACTTTGAGAGTAGAGGATTACTGTGCAGGATATATAAAAACTCAAAAACAACACTGAAAAAATAGCCCATTAAATGAACGGACAAGTTAATAAAAAAGGATTCTCAAACGAGAATCCAATGACCAATAAATATATGTAAAAGATGTTCAACATTTTTAGCCATTAGGGAAATCTTAATCAAAATTACACTGAGACTCCATCCCACACCGATTAGGACAGCTGTCTTCAAGAACACAAAATACAGTGAATGCTGGGAAGGGTGAAAGGATAAAGAAACCCTCCTACATTGTTGGTGGAAATGTTAACTAATACAACCACTGCGGAAATCAGAATGGAGATCCTCAAAAACAAAAAATAAATACAGTATTTGATCTAGTTCTATCACTCCTTCATATATTCCTGATAGAATCAAAGACAGTATACTACAGTGATACATACAATACCCATGTTTATAGTGGCACAATTAACCAGCCTAGCTGCTCATCAAGAGATGAATGCATCAAGAACATGTAGTACTATACACAGTGGAGTATTATTCAGCCATAAAAAGAATGAGATCATGTCATTTGCAGGAAAATGGATGGAACTAGAGACCATAATGTTAACATGAAATAAGCCAGTCTCAGAAAATAAAATGGGGGGAAATTGCATGGTTTCTCTTACATAAGAGTTCTAAAAATAAATAAATAAAAATAAATTTAAAAACAAAGGAGAGAAGACAGGAAACCAAAAAATAGTCTTCTAGAGATGGAGAGGAGGATTAGGAGAAGGGGGGAGAACCAAAAAGGGATTCACGGAGATAAGAATCAAAATATGGTATATGATTGTACTGAATGAGCATAAAGAACCTTATTATTCTGTAGTACTAATGTGCACCAATAAAAAAGATATTCAGTGCTAGATGTTAGTGTTGGCGTTACTATGGACAGTAGTAAATGGAGTTGGATTAAGGTCCTGCCCCTATAGTGATGTTTTCTAGACCTTTAGGTTAGTCACATCTCTTGTTTTAGGACATCAGTTTTCTTCCCTGAAAAATACGAAGAGCCAAGAACTGAGCTTCCCTTGTTTTGTGGAACATTAGAATGAACTAGAGTTTCTGACTTGGCAGGTCTAGAGTGAGGATTGAGGCTTTATATTTCTAAAGAGTTCTTTCTTCCTCCTACTGATATTGAGCACAGAGTCAAGAGTATGAGTAATCATGTTAAAGAATTAGTGAGAGACAGGATTTGAAAAATGTGTTAAAAGAGCTTTGTGGCTTATGACACTTAAGCTTGATTTTGTCAACTAAACTGGCTTGGGAACCACCCAGGGAATTGGTGGAGCACGTGTCTGGGTGTATCTGGGTGGATCATGGAGGCGTGGCCTTCAGTACTTAACTAGTACTTGCCCCTTGCCCATTCTCTGGCATTCTTCCCCTTTCTGGCCACCATGAATTAAGCAGCTTTGCTGTTCCTCTTTTCCAGAGTGATGTTTCAGCTTTGGAGCCAACTATCCATGAACTACATCCCCTGAAACTATAAGCTAACTTAAGCCTCTCTTCCTTGAAATTGTGTGTCTTGAGTATTGTGTCCTAGCAATAGGAAGACTGACTAACACATGGCTAACAGGAACCTTGGGGATTATGACTCACTCTGATATTTGTAAAACAAAACAAAACAAAACAAAAAAAAGCATGAAAATCTTGGAGAGGACAAGTGCCTGGCCCAAGTTAACTCAGAGCTAGAGCACCTACCATGAGTTGGATGCCCCCATTCATTCTTGTTTACTCTACTGCTACCTCCAGATCTCAGAGCATCTGGCAAGAAGTTCTGAGTAACTTAGATATGCTTAGTCAGTGTTTGATTAGATTTCCCCAGCTAGAACACACAAATAGGATAAAAATAAAAATAGTCGCTAGCATTACTGGGTCATGGCCATATGTCAGGAGCACAGTAATAAACCATATACTCTTGAGTGACATGAGTACTTCCCATTCAGTATTATTAGTACTTTCTAAACCTTTTGTGATGGCTAATCTTGGTTGTCAACTAGAATGGCTTGACAGCCATTTCGAGGATTAGCAAAGCACACTTCTGGGTATGTCTGGGTCAGTCACGGAAGTGTGACCTTGGGGGCTATTTCAGGTCCCTGGCCCCTTTTTTCCGGTATTCTCTTGTGCTTTGTTTTCAGGCTACCATGATGTGAGCAGCTTTGCTCCACTACACCCTTTTGCCATGGTGTTCCTGCCTTTAAGCAAGGAACTGGAGCCTCTGAAATCACAAGCCACAATAAACCTCTCCTCCTTTAGTTTGTGTCTGTAATATATTTTGTCCCAGTAATGGAAAAGTTGACCAATACAGTTTGCCAATAACTTCTACAAATCCTTAGAGATATCTCACATGTTGATGGCTTTGTCAGGTTTTCTCTGCCTGTTTCTGCCACGCATTCTCTGGAGACCTCGGCATGCCATAGCCTCCAGTGTTTCAGGCAGATAGTGCGGTCTCACAGAGCCGCTGCCCAACTTAAATAACTCCTGCTGCCTCGCAAAGCCATAGTGTGTGCAGCTACGGCTGCCCAGCTTTCTCATCCAAATAGACCCTGAGTTTCTTATCCAGGTGCAGATGATGGGGAAAATAATAAAGGGGCTTCCTCTTCCCCTTTCTTCCATTCCTACTGGCCAACTTGCTGTCCTTTTGGCAATTAAGCTATTTATTGGCTACCAGTTGGGTTTCTCATGTTTAGCATCATTATCCTGATTTAGAGGGAATTCCTTGAAATATCCAGCACTAGGAAAAAGTTACTTTTTGGTGGTTTTGTGGTTGTCTTTGTCTGTGATTTATATATACGTTAGTGAGAAATTGAAGTGCTGAATCAAGGAACTTATTAGTATTTTTTAAAAAACTGTATTTGAATGAATTTTAGAATTTTAGATAATTTTAGAAATTTAGATAATTTTAGATAAGCAGGCATGAAGAGTACAATTTACTTATATCCCTCCACCAGCTAACACAAATGTTAACATCCTTACATGACCATGGGATAATGATCCAAACCAATAAATCAGCCAAGGTCAGTACTATTAACTTATCTATACCTAGTTTTAACTTTGCCATTTTTTTCTACTAGTGTTCTTTCAGAGTGTTATCCAGGGTTCCATTGTTCTTTGGGTTATATTTCCTCACTTCCCTCTATTCTGTAAGAGTTTCTCAATCTTTCCTTTCCTTCTATGACCTTGACACTTTTACAGTGTTGGTCACTTACTTTGTCCCTCAGTTTAGAGCTCTCTGATGTGTTCTTACGTTACAGTTTTACAGTACTATTTTCTTTAATAAGAAGGCCACAGAAACGATGCTGCGTCCTTCTTGGTGTACAATATCAAGGGATTCATGATGCAGTCATTTGATTTCCCAAGTGATATCAACCTTGACTACATTGTTAAGGTAGCTCCTGACACGTTTCTTTGTAAAGTTATACTTTATAATCGATAGTTATCTCCAGTGATACTTTGAGACTATGTAAGTATCCCTTTCCAACATCAATTTAACATCTATTATCTGATCACATCTGCAACAGTTACTGCAGTATTTATCTAACAGTGATTTTTCTATTTCTCTTTTTTTTTACATGTGGTATTTCAATCCTTTTGTAAGAAAGAATTTATTCCATTCTCTAAATGTATCAGTACAGACCTATGGATACTCATGTTTTATTTCACGGGTTAAAGTAAAAGTTATCATTCGTTGTATTACTGCTCTAATTGTTCAACTTTGGCCATTCAGAGACTTTTCAGGTTGGCTCTTATATCAAGAAGCGATATTTACTGAAGATATGCATTAATGTGATTGCTTTATAATTGTACAGTGCAGCGCTCTACAGCATAATCATTACCCAAGAAGCTTGTTAAAATATGATATTTTTCCATACTCTCAATGTTCTTTTTTTTTTTTTTGAGGCAAGTTCTCTCTATATAGTTCAGACTGGT
Organism: Erethizon dorsatum; assembly: GCA_028451465.1. NCBI lineage: Eukaryota > Metazoa > Chordata > Mammalia > Rodentia > Erethizontidae > Erethizon > Erethizon dorsatum. The sequence goes on from CM051835.1 coordinate 16,213,390, forward strand.
CTTGAACTCACTATGTAGCAAAGGCTGGCCTTGAACTCGTAGCAATCTTCCCGCCTCAGCCTCCTAAGTGCTGGGATTACAGGTGGGCACCATCATGCCCTGCCCCATAGTCACAGTGTTGTCATTCACTCAGGGGATGGATTTTCAACCCTATAATCTGCATTTTAACAGAATCTTGGATAGATTGTTCCTATATTGGGTCCAGGCATATGTTAAGGAAGACAGATTTAGAGAAAATGTGTTGGTATACATTTTTCAATATTCCTATTCATAAATCTTATTACTTTCAATCTGTTAATCTACCTACCAACTGGTGCACATACATACATGCACACACAATTTTACTAGGTACTCTATTTTATAAGCATTTGTGTGTGTGTGTGTGTGTGGGTACCGGGAGTCAAACTCAGAACCTCTCATGCCTGCCAGCAGGCAACTGTGACGCTGAGCAATATCACTAGCCCTTTTTTCGTATGTGGGCACTGGGAGTCGAACTCAGGACCTCGCGCTTGCCAGGCAGGTGCTTACGCCGCTGAGCCATCACACCGGCCCTTATAAGCATTTTATAGTCAATAATTTCAGTAAAGTTTCTCTATGATAACTAACATGCTTCTGCTGTGCCATTTGCAATGGCTATTTCATTTACCGCCATTCCTTGGATGGTTGTTATTATAAATATCGTGGTTTGTACATATGATATATACACACACATGTATAACCAATTGTTTGTTTACAGTAAATTAAAGAGGTAAAACTTGAGAATCAAAAGTTGTTTTCTTGGTTAAGGGTTCAGAAAAACCTTGAAAATTTGCTCTGGATTGACTGCGCTGTCTGTGATGGTACTTTCTACCTTCACACTTTAACAAATCCTCAATCGGGTTCTCTTAGTTAAAAGCAGTAGAAGTAGATACCTAGTTTTTACTCAAAATTCCTTTAGTTTAATGAAGTTGAACATTTTAAATATTTTTAGCCACTTCTATTTCTTCTTGTTGTTTGCAAAGTTGATGTCATGCTTCTTGATCAAGAATGCTAAAAGAGAAAATGAAGATCTTATGAAAGTTGACTTCGTGATAAAATGAAAGGTTAATTATGCAGTTGAGGGTTGGAGATAGGAGTTGCACGTTCACTTAGCTACTGACAAAAGGCACATACAAAAGTTGCTTCTTAACTGTACTCCCAACATAGCGTTTTTCATTATAATTTTTATAATATTCTGTAATCATTACTTGTCCCCCAAGTTATGAAGCGCTCATCTAATGAGGACAGAAGCTTTACTTTGCTTGATTTGTAGCCCTACATATCCATCTGGCAAAGTATTTACCATCTAGTGATATTCTTAATATCTCTTGTCTAGAAGAATAAAAGAATATCACATTAATATTAAAATGTCTGCAATCACCCTTGTTGCAAAAGGAGGGGATCATTCACTCTGCTAAGTCAATATCAAAAGCTAATAATCTTCCTACGGAAACCTATCATTTACCACTGAGTGTAATTGTTGTTTGCTGCCATGTTAACTTTTTCTGTCATCATTTGTACCCTGCCCACGCCAAAGAAAAGAGTTTTCATGGGTTAAATTAGCTAAAAATAGTGAAACAAACTTAAAATTAAGGGACAATTTCCAGGAGCTTAGAATAAATGGGTTATTACTTGTTAGTAATAAAGTTTAGCTGTAGGACTTCTGTGTGCCAAAGAAAAAGGGAAACGTACAGAGTTGTATAATTTTTATTGCTGCTGAGAAGAAGGTCTGCAGAATGAAAGTGGGAAAAAAATTCATCACCAGGATCATTATGTAAAAGATACATTGATTGACAATGTCTACTGCTAAAATTTTGGGAAAAAATAAACAAAAATGACACACATATACATACATTTTACATATATATGAAACTTAGTTTGCTTCTCTGAGGGCATAGTGCTGTCACCTGGTTCAGTGAGTAATTTTAATAAAACGTAGCTCAGGTATATTGCTTTTTGAATATCCAAATTTATATAGGAAAAGAGCTAAAAGAAAAATACCCGAATTCACACCAGACAAGGGAGCTAAGGCACAGGTCATTTTGTAAGGCTCTTCTGCAGGCATCTACAGTGCTTAGAGAAGTGTAAAGATTCCTATGCATTCGTAAAATTTGTAATAATATATAGAGATTCTTTGGGGTGAAGGTCTATCCCTGCCTCATGTTTTTCAAGGGTTTTCAAGGGTCATTGATTCAATCTGTATGAAAAACTATAGTAACAGATAAGTCCAAATCATTTTGATTTGATTTAGATATAATGCTTTCTGGATAATTTTCAGAATTCTCCTTCCATCAGCTGAGAATTAAGAAGTGGTCTCGTGGGATTTCTCCAGGAACGAGACAGGGATGGGACAGAGGCTCTAACTTGCATAACGGAGAGACAGATGATGCAAGAGAGGTAATGGAAACCCAGTGCTGGCTTTCAGGTAGCCTCTTCGTACTGAATAACTCAAGCTGGAAATTGCAATTGCTTCCCTCCTTTTCTAATTTCAAAATCTCTCATTAAAAATTTACAGTGGGCAGTCATCCAGCTATTTATGACTATGTCTAGACAATGGAAAAACAGCAGACAGTGGCAGAGTTGATTTGGGATTTTCACTTGTCTTGGTGACCAGTTCAAATCAGTGCAGAGCTGATCACATCAGTTAAGTGGAAATCTGATATTAAAGCACCAGAGAAATTGACCTGGGGGGAAACTGGTCACTGCCTGTCCAATGGCTGAGACCATGCCTGAATATCCATGGTTTGTTTTCATACACGGATCAAAAAGGGCATTGTATTAGTCTGCTTGGCCTGCCATAATAAAATAGCGTAGACCAAGTGGATTAAAGAACAAAAATTTATTTTCATCACAGTTTTGGACACTGGACCAAGATCAAGGTGCTGTCGAGTTTGGTTTCTGGTGGTGCCTTCCTCCTCAGGTTTTATGTGGTACTTTCACATTGTGTCCTCACATGACCTTTTCTCTGAACACACCTACTCCTGGTATATTTTTTTCGTGTTCTTATTAGGTACATTAGGGATGCACACTAGTCTCATTTAACCTTAATTATTTCCCTAAAGGCCCTATATCCAAATACAGTCACAGTGGGCATTAGGGCCTTAACATACGAATTTGGGGGTGGGACACGGGTCAGTCCAAAATAGTCACTGACTAAATAAGAAAGGCCCACTGAAAGCCTTTTGTACAAGTAAGGTGATAGTCACTGTGTTTAGATGATATTCCTTAATTAGCTCTGTGGCAGGGAGACCCATTAGTCAGCTATATTCTGGAGAGGTTATTAGTTAAAATTCATAGGCTGTTCAGAAACAATCTAGTTTTATTGACATTGTTCCTGACAAAGTGCTCAGAGAACATTCAGGACACCCAAGGGGAAGCATGGGCATTGATGAGTCTTGTGGCCACTAGAGAATTCTGACTTTCAGAGACAGAAGCTCAGAGTAAATAATATCTTGTGATTTGTGTCAGCAGAGAGAGGCTGATGAGAGAATGCGTGGTTCAGTGCCCTGATTCTTCACATTAGAGAGTATGCATTCGTTTGCTTGTGGGGTAATGGGCTACATGTAATTCTTAATGATGTGGCAAATTGGAGGATTGTGGAAGCACAGGACACTCTCAACCTATGCATGGAAAGATCATAGAATCACAGAAGTTTAGAAACAATAGACTGGCAGAATTGAGGAATATTAATGGTCTCCATATTTCTTGGAAGCTTCATAATTGAAGAGGTACATCTATAACACTCGCTGCCTGGCTGTCTTAGTTACCTTTCTCTCACTGTGGAGACAAAATACCCCACACCCAAAGTTAAAGGAGGAAAGGTTTACTTAGTTCACAGTTTGTAAAGTGTTCAGTCCATAACCAGCTGGCTCCAAGGCAGGGTGCCTTAACAGAGGGGTATCGAAGAGGAGAACAGTTCTTGGTGCCCACAAGGTAGCAAATGCAACAAGGGACCTTAACAGCATCTTTCTGTCCCTTTTATCTTATCAAGACTACTCATACCCTTAATCCTAGTGCTTTGAGACTAGCATTGCACCGTGAATCAAATCCAGCATCACACGCTGTAGATCCAGCCACCTCTGAAAAAAGCCCCACCTATGACCGCATGAGGCTTTGGTGAGGGGCATGTAAACACAAGCCATAACACTGCCAGAGGCTGACACCAGTGGAAACACTTGGACAGAGATAGGATGGTCACATTCTCTCTCCTATGAATTGGGAATTGGGACTGAAAAAGAAAAACTGGCTGATCTATGTTGATGTCTGGAACTGAGGGTGTATCAGTCCAGACACTGTGAGAAAACAGTATCTAAATGGAGCCAGTACAAGCTATTTGGCAGAGAGAAAAGAGTGAATTAGATATGCAGAGAGCAGCAGAGATGGATTGTGGGAAGGGAGAGACAGGAAGGAAAAGCAAATGCAAGAGAGATGAAAGAATGGGAAGCTGAGATTGAGATAGTTGACTTAGGTTGTCATAAGCACAGGTGCATTCTGGCTGGCATGGCCACCACCGAGGATGGACGGGCAGGAGCCCTCCACAGAATAGCAGAAGGGATACTGTGGTGAGCTTTGACAACTTCCAAATGGCTTTACTAGTTTTACAGTTCAGTCTCTGGTACAATATTTAGTTCACTAAATGAGATTGCCTTCTAAAACACAAACTGTGAACTCTGTAGTTTAAATGCTGGGAGTCTATATCAATGCAAAACAAAAACAAACAAACAAAAAAAAGACATAACCATGGAATCAAATATTTTCAGAATAACTCAAGACATTGATAGATCCCAGATATATTTCTTATGTGTCTTTCTTGCTCTTCTCTGATTCTCTGTTCTCACACAAGATAGCCTCTTGTTGCATCATGACTCAGTGGCCCAAATGACCGCAACATTCCTTTTGCTGTAGAGCATTAGAATAAAAGGGAGATTGAACCCGACATCTTTAGCTTCTTCGCTTTGTAGGTGAGAATCAGATTACTTATCCATGGTCTCAGATCTAATTAGCAACAGATCTAAAAATTTTAACTGGCTCTCATAGTGCTTTGCCTATTGTCTTTATCTGTTTAGCACAGTAGTTTACAAATGTTCAATATTTTAAACACAAGAATGAAACTATTGTTTAACGTAAGACATCTTAATTAATAATATTTTGAATGAAGTGATATAGACATCGCCCCAAGAAACACAGACACACATACAGAGATGGGCGGGGGAGGCTCAGGAGCATAAGCAGTGTCCTATTTGCTTACACTCTAGTACATCTTGTGGTCCCTGGAGGGCTCCCAAGAAACCTCTGAATTTCTGTAAAACAGAGCTTGGAAACCCTGCATCCTACTATGCCAAGAGATATCCTGTCTTTACAACACATGGCCTGGGAAGATGCAGTCTTTACAAAAAGAATGTCAAAGAAATGCATTTAGTTTAAAAGGTTACACTATAACTTACATAATTCTACAAAACACAGAAGTGGTTGTGGGGGGCATAGAAATGAATCCGAGAGCTGGCCTAGGGTGACTTACTAAAAAACATTATTTATTCATCTTCTGAAGAGGCAAAACGTATATATGGACTTGTTTCTGTCTGTTAGACTGAAGATCCATCGCAAATCAATAGAGGTCTGGATGAGAAAACTGGTTGTCATTACTCCCCAACATATAAGTCAGACGCAAATCATTTTCTAATTTCCAAGATGCTTACTAATCCTCTGAACATCTTTGTGTACTAAGGGAAATCTGCTGAGTTCTTCAAGAATCTAAAATTTCTTCTTTGCAGCCACATGTTTGTTCTCATACAGGCATGCCAGCAACCCTAAAAAGGAATTTCCTGGACGTTCTGTGTAATGAAAGAACACAGACTGAAGTAATGAGAGGGTACGATAAGGATTAACTGAGGAAATGTAGCAACCTCATACAAACAAGAGACAAATATGAAGAAATGGAGTTAAACTGCCGAATGAGGGGGTGACATTCCTTGCGTGACTAGTTAGTGGACGAGTTCCAAAACTGGCTTCCCCTTACTCCTCTCCACATGTCAAAAATTACACTGAGGGCCTCATCTAATAATGTTCTTACACCACTTTGAATTTGAAATGTCACTGATATGGGAAATTGAGATTATTCTAAAATTCAGCTTTCATATTTACTCTTGTACATTAAAAATAATAGTACAATTAAGTTATGTTTCCTTAAATTTAGACAATTTCAAAAGCCTTTGGACATGTTATTTGAATAAAGTGGGATACTTCTGATTCAATTAACATAAAAAAGAACACAAGAACAAAGCCTAAGAAATATTTTTAAGTCATTGAAAAGGTAAAAGAAGTAAAAATGAAAATATATAAATAGTTTAAATTTAAACCTGGAAGGGCATGACCATAAGTTTAATACTTTAAGAAAGATGTGGAATGTATTTTCGATAAAACATTTGCATTTAATATTTTAACATTTTAAGGACTTAAGTGGAAACTGGTGTACCTGAAGCTAAGATTTTAAAAAATCCTGCTGTATAGTTATAATCCTGGCACTAATATATTCTCATTTTATCTACATTAAATATTATATAGAGAGGGAAGCTATTATTGTGCTAATCTTACTCTTCATTGAAGACTTCTAAGTACTCTGGTTATAGGGTCAATAGAAATTCTTGGACAAATAGATTCCCATGTAAGAAAATTCAGAAGCAAAGCATAAAACTATATTATCATCATGAACGATATAATTAAAATTAATACTCTGTATCAGGGTTACCCCCAAAAGACTTTTATTTCAATATCCGCTTTTATAATTTCAAATAATTGCAAACTGAAGTAATAAATGTATTCATATCCAAATTCACTTGGCATGACTCAAAACTTAAAATGAAAATGAGAAGGGTTTGCAAATAAACAGTTTCATTATCTTTCCTCTATCATGACCCCATTCAGTTTGGTTGGGACAACTAATTATGAACCAGGACAGAAAAATTAAGTATATGAATAATATTGCTGGAATATCTTAATAAAATGAGCCAACAGTATTTGAACATATAGCATTTTTATTCTTCAAAAGAGGTGAAAATTTTGAAAGATATTTTAGCTTAAAGTTAGTGTCTTCTACCACTACACAAATCGAATTTGGAGACCCATGTCTATCACTGATTAAGTGTGTAACCTTGCTTACCTCAGTCCCTGGGGTCTTAATTTTCCAAGCTGTAATATGAGAAGGTTGAATCAGAGAATTTCTTTAAGACCTTTTAAGTATTTATGATGACAAATATAAATGCTTGCAAAGTATATTTTACCCTGCAAATAAAAAGGAAATCACCTACCAGTGAATAACTTATCACTAGCAACAAAAGACTACACCTGGCCTAGATTCCACGTGTACTAAATATATCAAAGGGAAAAATCTGACTTAATTCCCATAGTTGAGGAAATTAAAGAGAAAGCATGAAAAACCTGGGCCATCGATGTGAAATATATGAAGTACTACCATTTAAAATGAAAATGTTTTCCTTAATACCCTGACATTTCATTATTAAATTAATTATTACATATAATTTCTCCTGGAAATTTTTTGAAAAGGATCTTAACTCTCTTAATTTCAGCCATGCAAACAAAAAATTATTTTTACTCTTCTGGTTTAAACTTTTTATGTAATTTATGAGTTGACCTGCATAACTGAAATAGTTACATTTTTAGATGTTTGATAAAACATTGTGCATTAACATTTGGAGTTTGTCTATGTATCTTGGATCCAAGAAATATATTTTATTGGCTTCAAACATTTTGATAGATCTTCAAAATCTTTTTGGTGTAGAGAGGTGGGCTTTTATTGCCTAAATGAAATGTAAAAATGATCCTGGAGAAGTTCTTCAACTACTATTTCTTGAATGGGTATATTCTGGCCTCATAATCCTTCCACACTTGTCTTGTCACTTTTCTTTCTTCCCTTCCTTTGGAGGTGAGGGATTGAGTGGTAACCCCATTGATTGTTATTTTATTTGGGTGGCATAGAAAACCTATTTTGTCAAATCTCTGTCCACCTCCAAACATCAAGCCTGCCAGAGTAGATGGTCACAGTGTGCTGACATGGTCTCAGCGGGCAGTGGACAGGGTCTTCTCCCTGTTCCCTGCTACCTTCAACCTCAGATCTGGGTCAAGTTCCTTTTTTCCTTTTCTACAGCACTGTGACTGTGACTTAGTCTTGGATCCCTTTCCTCCCATACACATTATTGTAAAACTTAGCCCTTCTCTTTGTACTCAGAAGTATCTTTATCACAAAGATTACTACTCCTTGCCCTAGAGCCCCAAATGGTTCACCGATATCAGCCCATCAGTAGAAGGACTTTCCAAGCCCTTAGCCATAGCTAAATGATGCTTCATGAGGATTTTTACAAAAACAATCTGCAGTGGTCACTTATCTCAAAAAGTAGGAATTATAGAAGTTGTCCTTGCCATAAAAATTGGTATTATCTCAGAAGAATGCATGTTTTATGGACTGAAGTTGATATAATTCATTGCAAAACAAATCTGAAGTATCTGAAGAACCACACCTTTTTATCTGAATGAAAAATGTTTCTCAAAAAAGAAGAAAGCCATAAAATGAAGTCGGTACTCTTTTGTGGCAACATGGTTAGAACTGGAGAACACAATGTTAAGTGAAATAAGCCAGACACCAAAAGACAAATGCTGCACATTTTTGCTCTAAGTAGAAGATAAACAAGTTAATTTCACAGAAGTTGAGGGTAGAATAGTGGTCACTAGAGGCTGGGAGGGTGCAGGAAAGGGGAGATAGAAAGAAGTTATATAACAAGTACTAAAACAGAGTTATGTAGGAAAAATGAATTCAAATGTCCTCTACTGCAGTAAGGTTACTATAGCTGTATAGTTCACAACAATTTATGACACATTTATAAAGCACTAGAAGATTTCAAACACTCACAATGCAAAGAAACAATAAATGTTTAAAGAGAAAGAAATACTTATTACTCTGATTTGATCATTATACATTGTGCGTGTTCTGAATTATTATATACATAATTATTATATGTCAACAAAAATAAATAAATAAACCAATGGGTTATGATAAATTCAAATAAATATTTATTTTATTGTGAAACATCTGGTTTTAATCTAGCTCAAATTACACATAATTATACTTAAGTGACCTTTCTCTTTTGTCTATATCTAGTAAAAGTATCTCTCTGACATAGGAATTTCATACAACTCTGTATTTACAAAACAACTTCTTACCACTCATCAAGTATCTTCTCCTACTTCATCCTTTCTACTTTGGTAGTGGCCTACTTACTTTTCTCATTGCTGAGAAAAAATACTTGACACCCAAAGTTAAAGGAGGGAAGGCTTATTTCAGCTCACTGTTTGTAGAGATTTTAGTTCCCAGTTAGCTGGATCCAGGGCAGGATGGCATGGCAGAGGGGCATTGCAGAAGAGAAACAGTCCATGGCAAAGCAGGGCAAGCAGAAGGCAGCAAAACAGTGAAGCCTGCTCTCTCTTTTATCCCTTCCAGGCTACAAGCCTTTTGGGTGGTGCCACCCTCACCCAGGGTGGGCCTTTCCATTATCCATACTCAGAACTATGCTAAACCAATCAGATGACTGCCTTAGCAATTGCACACCTTTAACTCCAGCATCACACCCTTAATCCCAGCATCACACACCTTAGATCCAGCCACCTCTGAAAAGCCCTGCCTGTGATGGCATGAGGCTTCGGGGGGCCATCTACATACAAGCTGTAACAGGTGCTTAGTTCCCTCCAGCACCCCTCTCTGATGCTCACCATCCCACAGTGGGCTGGTTTCTTGTTTCCTGGAAGTTTCTCCCTCTCATCCTCCCCGCATCAGGGCCTTCATGCCCATAGTTACTTCTGACTCAGCTGTTCATTCTCCAGCTAACTTTTGCTCACTTTTCAGGTCCCCACCTGCTTGTTGAAATCTCAGGGAAGCCTTCTCTATTTTCCATGTCTGGTTCAGATATTCGTACTGAGTGCACGCCACACTTCATAGTTCTCATGAGGATTCTTAGCACAGAATAATTTGTGTATATATTTGTTTATTGTTTGTCATAACTGTCAGGTAGAAGAATTCATGCAAGCCAGGACTAGTTCTTTCCTATTAATCACTAGTTGCTGCTCAAAAATAATTAATTAATACATGGCTGATTAAATGAAAACAATGATTTAAACTAGGCACACATAAGACATAGCAGTTCTGATCCTGAGTGAATTACATAAACATAACTGTTTCACCTAAAAATTATTCTCTACATTCACCAATACTTAGATATGACCCTACTTTTATTTTCAGGTAATACAATAGTACTGTTTGTGTTTCTTTCTTTTGTGTGTGTGTGTTTGTTTTCTGATGCTTTATATATTTGGCATAATATCCACACAAAAACTGTACAATGTTTTTATTTTAATAATTTGGAAGCACTTTTCATTTCTTTAACATATAGAACTAGTTTTATTAATATTATTAATACCTGATATTTCCTAAGTACTTGCTACATTTCAGTCACTATGGTAAGTACTCCTCAGGCATTTATTCTGCCAATCATCCCACAAACAAGTAACATTTATTGTTTCCCTACTTTAAAGATGAAGAAAAAAGAGGCTAAGGGAACTTCGAAAATTATTGAAGATCAAGTATCTGTTTCTTGGAACTGGCCCTTGAGTCTAGACTTTTCTGATTTTAGCCGAAGTTCTTAAGTACTCTTCTATACCTAAAGCGAAGTTAGTGTATTCAGCTCATTACAAAGAAAATCTCTCCAATATTTCCCTTTCAAACAACCCTGGGTATTGCTAACATCTATAAATAAAGAAGATAACACCAAGAAGTTTGAAATCTAAATTCAAGGTTAATGGTAACAGTCGCTTCTCTTTACAAAGGCCTTCAAATAGCCTATGTACTGTCTTACATATATTATCTCATTTAATCCTCATAAAAGCAATCTGCTAGGTCTGATTACCCCTCCCCCAGTCAAGGATGAGAGGAGGAGTTTATGGTTGGTTATATCTTCTGAAATTTAACTGCTATCTCATGGCTGTTTAAAGGTAAACTGAAATTAGGTCCCACATCCTTCTGATTTACAGCCTCAAGGCTAAACTTGTAACCAGTGTGTAACAAACACATCCTTTGCCCACTCTGCTGCCCACTTCCGTGGCAGGCCACTGGTGGCTGTGATTCCAATATACCAGCTCAGGCCCCAGCGTAGCACCTCAGGTACACACTCAGGTAGTACTTGGGCACGGGTACGCTCAGAAGCACTGAGAAGTAAATCACTATGTATGTAAGACTAGACATAAAACTATAAGCCTATTCACAGAGCTCCCTGTTCAGGGTAGGGTTCTTTAAAAAATATAAAATTTCATTTTAATTGACACACAATATTTGTACACATTTATAGGGTGCAATATGATAACTCAATCTGTGTATACAATGTTCAATGATCCGATTAGGGTAATCAACATTTACTTCAACATTCATCATTCCTGTACACTGGGAATCTTTAAATTCTTCTCTTCTTTGAAATACACAATACTTTGAAATACATAATAAACTATGGATTCTGTAGTTAGCCTATCGTGCTGTAGATCACTAGAATTAGCTCCTCCTATCTGGCCGTGTGCGGTCTCCTCCTCCTCCTCTCCCCAGCCTCTGGGGGCCAATGTTCCGCTCTCTGCTTTTATGGGATCAATGGGGGTTTAAGCCATATGTCTGCCCATGGAATAGGAACAACTGTGACTCTCTAAAATCACTTTGGATTTCAGCCATTCCTTCGGAGAGACAGTGCTTGTATAAAAGGTCTTACTGTCAGTGCATGGTAACATTTTCCACTTAATTGTTGGAAAAACTCAAATTTCTGAAATTTGGAAGCTCAGATAGTCAAATGGTATCAGAGTCCACTAGCACTCTAAAGTGTAACTTAAGACTATGTCATTTACTGTGTTATATTACCAAATCCCACTGTCTTTTAGCCTTAAAATTGGAAGGTTTTATACATTTTCATTTTGCTATTCTTTTCGAGTCTCTCTCTGTCTCTCTCTCTCTCTCTATATATATATATATGTTTATTTATATATTTGTGTTTGTGTGTATATGTATGCATGTATTTGTCTAGATATGTCTATGTGTGTATCTCCACACATATGTAAGTGTATGTATGCATCTATATGAATTAAACTTAAAATATAGAATACATACTTATATATATTCCTTTTTTCTTAAAGGGATTCTCTTTATGAGATTTGCTTATTTAACAGGTCACATTTAAAGTTTGTTTGTTTAACAGGTCACATTTAAAAGATTTCTTTATGGTTGCCTTTCATTCAGGTTTCATCTATCTTTGTTATGTGTGCTGCCAAGACTCTAAAACCAAAGTTGTCAGTGAATTCATGGGGGTAGTTTTATTTGAGAAAGATAAGAGAAAAGGGTATTATTGTTACTTAAAGTGAAACATAAAACAGTTTTGGTTGTAAAAAATCATATTAAATGTCCAGTGTGCTTTACTTAATATAAGAGTCTTAGTTCCCCAATACAGGAAATTCCCTGTACTTATACTGTCTGTGACCTGCATTATAATAATTACACTATACGCTGTTTGCCAGTCAGTCAACTTGCTTGTCTGGATGACTATATAACATAAATCCTTACTCAACTTTTATTGTGTTTCTTTCTACAGCTTTGAATTGACATTAAAAGGGCCCTAGATTCTTGTATTTGTTCTAGTATTTGGGCTTAAGTAACAGAGTAAGTTTATTTTTCTCTCTTTAAAAATTGCCAGCATTTCCTTTCCATCCAGACTGTTCAGAAACCATTTTTCCCAGTGAGACCTCAATAGGAGTTGTTTGCTTAGGAACTGTGCTCCTAAGCAAAATTTTGCAAAATGCCCCCATTCAGCCCTGGGCATTAGAAATAGATCTCACGGACTGAGTTCTGAAGGTAACTTCTGCTTGGAGATACCTGAGTGTGACAGAGCTCCCTGGCTGCTGTCATTTCCATGTCTGATACTGTCCGCCCCTCTAATGGTCTAGAGCATTGGTGGTGAAACTATGGCACGCGTGCCACAGCAGGCTGTTGTAACTGAAGGCTCTAGAAGGTTCGCCGTCACTTTAGAGGACTTGCAGGCTCCTATCTTCTGCCTGCTGTGCGAACCTCCACATATGCATCCAATTTCCTCGTTAGTACTTGGTACAGAAATACTAGTGGTCCCACAGCCATTTGAGGACAGGCTGCCCATCATGAAACTTAGGGGCTCAGTTTGTGCTGCTGAAATTTAAATCAATTAACCCTCTGTTATAGTTTAGACCTAAAATGCCCCCAAAAGTTTCATTTGTTTGGAGGGTGATTAATGAGATTAGTAGTTAAATGTGCTGTTCCGAGATGGGCCTGGGTTCAAGGTGGTCACTGGGGCCTTGATCTGGAAGGGTGTGTTCTTGTTCCTTGCTCCTCCCCTCTCTTTCTGCTTCCTGGCTGCCATGGCCTGAACAGTTTTCATTCCCCAAGCCCTTCTACAGAGCCATTTCTTCCTTGGAGCCAACTGACCACAGACTGAAACTGTGAGCCAAAAATACACCTCTCCTCCTTTAAGTTGTGGGTGTCGGGTATTTTGTCACAGTGGGAAAGTGACTAAGATAACCTCCTTATAGAAACAGGAGAAAGAACAGATGAGGGGCAATAGAACACCAGTGGCATTGAGGCTCCTTTCCCTAATGGGGGAATGAAAATATCAGTAATAGTGGGCACCGTGGTTTGAATGTTTACTAGCCAGGCCTTGTGATAAGTGTTCTTATGTTTCTATCTATTATCGCATTTAATTATTTCAACAACCACATGGTCTAGGTACTATTATTACTATTATCCCAGGCCATCTTCTAAGTTATTTACATGTATCAATTCACTCAAAAATAATGTGATGTATATATTACATTATTCACATTTTTACAGATGAGAAAATTATAGGTTGGAAAAATTTAGTAACTTTCCCAAGTTGTGGGCTAAGAATATAGCTCAGTGGTAGTGTTTGCCTAGCATACATGAGGCCCCGGGTTCTACCCTCAGCACTTCAAAACATGCAAATAAAACACCACAAAAAACCTTTGCAGATTGCATGGTGCATAAAGCCTGTTTCAAACCTAGTGGTCTCTTGCAGATCCCATACTCTGGACCACAGCAAAGTAGAGCCGTCAAGGACCTTGCTCAAATCAAACAGCTGGGCAGTGGTAGATACAGAAATGAAACGGAGGTCTTCAGTCTGTCAGTGGAGAAATTTCCCAACACTGTGGTTGACAGCTTCCATGATGGATCTCAACAACCTTTGACTTCCCATGTTCACATCTTTCTTTGGAGCTGGGCCTCCAGACTTCCTTCTAATGAATAGAACATAACAACAGTGAGGGGATGTCACTCCCAAGATTAGGTCAAAAAAGACCATGGCCTCCATCTTGCTTGCACTCATACCTCCTGGGACTTCTTGCTGGTTTTGACAAAGCAAGTTGTCATGATTTTAGAGCCCAGGGGAGAGACCCACGTGGAAAGAACCGAAGGAGCCCTCCACCCAGCAGCCACTGAGGAAATGAGATGCTTGGTGCAGCCATTCAGCAAATATTTGAATCCTGCTGGAATTGCATGAGTGAGCTTGCAAGTGATCCCTCCACACTCAAATTCAGAGATCCCTGTAGCTTCCACTGACATCTTGGTTACAGCTTTGTGGGAGACCCTGTGCTAGAGGCCCCAGTAATCAGTGCCCAGATTTCTGACCTACAGAAATTAAGAAATAATCAATTGTGTCACTTTAAACTGCTAGATTTTGAGATGATTTACTGTGTTGTTAAATAATAAGTTAATCGTGCTTCCTTGGTTCACTCAGAGAAATAACTAATGTTAAAGTAAGGATTTTGCTAAGCATCTAAGGAATCCGCTGATAATTATTAAATTCTCACTTTGAAATAAAAAAACTTGCATTTTATATTTACTTTCAACTAGGTACATATTATAAGTGAAGCATGTAGTAAATGTAAACCTTCAATCCTCATGACTTTGCGAAGGCATTTTTAGTTAAGCATAATTATATTTATGAAATCATCAGTACTTAATAGTGGTGTCTTAATGTTCCTTTCCAGATGTTTCCCTAAACAATTGTTTGAGCTCTTCCTAGATGCCTCTTTATTCAGATCTTGCCAGTGCTCTTGGGATCTCTGTATTGTCCAAATTTTATGAATGTTTTCTTGTGGTACCCACACTCTTTTGGTTCTGTGTTTTGGATTTCTCACTTTGATCAGAGCCCGTGTCTCATTAAGAAAATGATCGATCTCTGCTTTTCTGAGTGCACATTGTACTCAGATGCAGAATCTACAGATTACCTTTGCACAAATGCTTGCTGCTTCAGATCACTTATTATTGGAGGCCGAGTTCCTTTTATTGCTTTTATGATCCATTAAGATTTTGCCTCTTTCAACTCTGAATCTTCTGTGCTTCCTTTATGATGAAGCAACAGGGCTGGGTGTACGTAAACCTTCTGTTCATGATCAGTGTGCACAATGAAACTGGATCCCCTTCCATCCAACATCCCCAAAAGGGGCATGAGGTCATACCATTAGCCCGCAACATGTGCACATGTACACACACACACACACGCCACCCAATTTCATCAGATGAGGGTGTTAGTGTTTAAATGCTTAATACTCACTGTAAACACAAGTGAATCAATCAGATTGAATATATTATGTTAGATCCATTAGCAGGTCAAGTCTATCATATGTGCAGAAATACACCTGTTTTAAAGAAGGGAAGGTATGCTATTCTCAAGAGCTTCATTTGCTTAGCTTCCTTGATTCTTCAAGGCCATACAGACTGTGCACTTGGGATTTCACCACAAAGGCGGCATTAAATAAGCCACTTACAAGTTTTATTATTTGAGAAAACCAATGTATATTCAACACTATGATGCTTAATTTTATGTCAAATTGTCTGGTCTTACAGATGTCCGGATAGCTGGTAAAACATTATTTCGTAGGGCTAATGGATGCCAAGATGGCTGGCAAAATTTTATTTCTGGGTGTGTTTGTGAAGGTATGTCTAGAAGAGATTCGTATTTTAATTGGTGGACTGAAAAAGCAGATGGCAGCCCCCCCGATGTGGGTGGGCACTAGCCAAAGATTTTGAGGGATTAAATAGAATAAAGATGTGGAGGAAGGCAAATCCAACATCTCTTCTTGAGCTAAGACATCGATTTTCTGGTCTTGAACCTTAGAACTCTTAGCGTTTGGTCATCTGGACTCATGAAAATTTAGGCATCACCCCTCCCCCAGCACCATAATTCTTACCCTTCTGGGTCCAGACTGAGTTATACTTCTGGCTTCCCTAGTTCTTTAGCTTCCAGAAGGAAAATCACTGGACTTTTGGTCTTCGCAACCACGTGAGATAATTCCTATAATAAATCTCCTCTTATACATACCTATGTGTATCCTATTGGTTCTGTTTCTCTGTAGATCCCTGACTAATGCAAACACATATGTATTTCATTTGCCTGCTGCAATCTAGAGATAAATTTTCAGCCCTTTTAAATTTTATAATAAAAAGGATTTAAAAATCGATGTTTAGTCCTTAGATAAACATTTCTAACATAATTGCTGAGCTCCTTAGATTCCATTCCATTTATTTTTTCTGTATGACTTTTATGGAAGTTCTGCTTAAGTTCAGGCACCAAGCCACTGAAAAGCATGGAGCATTTAGGCATTAACAATTTCTTCAAGACACTCATGTCAGACAACTGTTTGTGTGTTTTAACTTTTAAATTCCCACTCTTCCCTTTAACCCTTTCTCTGGAAATCTTGATCTATTAGGGGACTGATTAAAGGTGGGACATGCTTCTTTCTTGAGCTTCTGTGAAAGGGTATCCTCAAAACCATTCATTAATCAAGACAATTAAAGCAAAAAGTAGTTCTGCAGCATTGTTGAATAAATAGAGCCTTACATTTTTCTATTCCAATACTGTGCTAAAAGTCTGATCTGAGTATTGTGCAACACAAGTGGCTTTGATTAGTATGGATTAATAAAGAAAACAATAGTGTGAGTCCTACAGGACAAGGAATCTGTGATAGTTTTTGAGATGATGTGAGCTACTTCAGCTATTTCAGGTTTTGGGGAGAGGCCTGAGGGTAAAGGAAGAATGAAGGATGATCTGAAGAGTTGGATTGGTGATGGGTGTAGACATTACAGAGACAGGAAATCCAAATGTCAGTTTTCAGTGAAAAATAGTGGACTTTTCTTTGGATACATTGAGCTATAGATACCTGACAGAGGTCCTGGTGGAAATGTGTAGCCAGCAGTTAGATAGATATGTCTGGAACTCAGGCAAGTGGTCAGAACCTGGAGTTTCTGGGAAACAAAGGGATTTAAAGTAATGAGAGAATGTGAATGTTTATGGATTGATTTTTTGCTATTTTTAGAAAAAGACACTTAAAGGTACAAAAGCTGTGTGAAAGAAAAATGCTTTCGGAATCACTATCATTTCAAGAGTTTCATGTCCACAAGCTTAACAGCATGTGACTTAATCCTTTGAAAATATTTATTTAGTTCTTCCATAGAGACTCATTTTACTACCATGAGATTATTTAGGCACCGGGGAGAAGCTTGGTGCTTCCAGGTGTAGATAATTAACGTGGACTTTGTTGGCTGCTCATGCCAACATTCACTCTTCTGCACCTCTCTTGACACACTATAAATTAAAATCTGGAACTATTCTATTTTTTATATACTTTTGTAAAAATAAAAAGAGGCATACGGTAGATCATTTGGAGATATTTACTCAGTTCACAACACTATATATATATATATCCCGAGGACAATTATGACAGTAACCCACTGCCATAATAATGCCATGTAACGAAGAGCTATAAAAAAGCAGCAGGAAACGACTACCCATTTGCACGCACATGTCTGGGGAAAGGTAAAATTTGGCTAGGTGGACGGTTTAATCGGGACTGAGCTTGCTCACATCTGGATGTCAGCTAGCTGTCAACTGAGGCCGCTGGGGGTACTCTGCTCCATATCTTCCTAATCACTACCCAATTATCCTTCCCGCATTTTGATGTCAGAGATACAAAAGAGTAAGCCTGAATTTAAGCACCAGTCCCTGCTTGTATCCTGCATGCAAATATCCTATGGCCAGAGTAAGTCCTGTGGCTGACCACAGCGATACTCTTCGACACGTTTCCTAAGTAGCTATTTTTATTTCGATCTGGTAAATATGGAACTGAGGCCTAGACCCCTTAAAAAAACTTTCATAAAATTCATTCACTTACCAAACCTGGTCCAAGATTTGAAACTTGATCTTGCTAGCCTTAGAACCCAGGTATGTCTTTAATGAGTAACATTGCCTCCTTAAAAAGGGACCCTTACTCCATTTTTTAAATACCATCATGATTCATTAAGAACTTTTGATATAAGATTGTCTTTTTAGTAGAAAGAAAATAAAACACTATTTGGTAATATTTCAGTTTAACATGGTTAAACTTTTGAACTGAGATTACGTTTTCACGCAATCCTTCCCATGTAACTATTTTAAATTCATCTTTTTACACCATAGTATATAGAACTGTCTCAATTGCCAGTCCATATTAGTTTTTAACAACATAAACAAGATATTGGCTATATCTTTCATATTTTGCTGATGAAATGAAAGTCCTCCAAACATCTATATTAATTCTATGGTCTCTGCCATGTGAGACTAATTAATCAGGATTATAGAATATTTAAGAAAATGAAGCACCATTGGTAAACATCAACACCACCACATAAACCTTGTAAATGACTTAAAAATGGGTCTCATGAATTTGGTCAAGCAAGACATACATTAAAGTAATGTGAATATTACTTGCCCAATAAATGTATAAAGAAGAAACTTTCTTGAATGTGTAATGTAGCATATTAATTATTAAACATGCTCATTAACTCATTATTAATATAGTTATTAAAAGTTAACATCTGATATCTGTTAAAATTTTAAATATTTAATTCCAAAGCAAGATAATAAGCAATCTTATCAGGTATTTTTGCTGTAAAATAATAAATAAATACCTTCAAATTGAGTGTAGAATATGTAAGTCTACTGAAGTAACATATTTTAATCTACATTGGTAAGTAGTGCAAACTTCATTTATTTTAAATTCTAAGCTTTTCAAAATTTTTGATTTTTTCTAATGCTGAACAGAAAAGCTTCTACTCTCTCTTAAAGATAGTACAGTGAAGCTAGGTGTGGTGGCGCATGCCTGTAATCCCAGGACTTGGATGGCAGAGGCAGGTGGATTGCCATGAGTTTGAGGCCAGCCTGGCCTACAGAAGTGAGTTCAAGGCTAGACTGAACTACATAGCAAGACCCTGTCTCAAAACAAAACAAAACAAACAAACAAACAAAAAAAGATAGTACAGTGGACCTCAGTTCATGAACTCTTCTGTTCACGAACAATTTGGTTCTCAAACAGAAGCGTTCAGCAAAATTTTGTTTCCCTTCAGAAACTCCACACCAGGTGAGCAATATAACAGCAGCCATCTTCCCCACAGGAAGAGGCATGCAGCCATCTTCCCCAGTATCATGCGATGAATTATATTTGTGAACTGAGGTACCACTGTACACTGTTTAAAACTCTTTGTAATCAAGTAAATAAATGTATTATTCTATGATTTATTTTATTGTTTTCGCCTTTTATTTTATTTTTTTGTCTACAAGGTTCTCACTTGATTCAATGTTCAACAGATATTTACTATATTTTCTATGTTTTGTGGCATTTTAAGCTAATTCATTGACCCATTGTTACAAAAAGTATGGTTCATGCCTACTGGATAAACGTAATGTCAGGGCATACAGGTACATGGTTAAATAACTATGAACAATACAAAGATAACATTTATCCTCTTGCAGTTTTCTTTTAAGCCTTACGATTAAATCAAGAAGCTTGGGCCGGTGAGATGGCTCAGTGGCATAAGCGCCTGCCTGGCAAGCGCGAGGGCCTGAGTTCGACTCCCGGAACCCGCATACGAAAAAAGGGCCGGTGATATCACTCAGCGGTAAGGGCGCCTACCAGCGTGTGAGGCCCTGAGGTCGACCCCCGGTACCCACAAAAAGAAAAAAAAAATCAAGAAGCTTAATATGTCTTTGAAACTTTAAAAAAAAAAGTGTTAATCTCCTTGAAAAATAAACAAAACAAAGCCTTGGACTCATGTCTGTGGTACTAGTATTAAGTTCTCACTAAGAAATATCGCTTCATGTATCTTCAACTTATATTTATATTTACTTTATATTTTTGGAAAAGCATATACATTTTTCACTTGTGCTAATGATACAAATTTTTTGTAAAAGTAAATTTAAACTTTAAAAACTACATTAATGATAATATTTAAACTTTAAAAATTATACTAATGATGGTTAGGGCTGTAGCTTATTGGTATATAGGTTAGCATCCTTGAACTCCTTGAGTTCAATCCCTGGCATTGTGAAAAAAAAGTAAGAGTACATTAATGTAAAATGTTAAGTGAAGAAACAGAGAGAGAGAACCAAGAGAGAGTGCAGTGAGGAAAGGGCATGAAAGAGCCTAGACTTCTGATGAATTTCCCAGGCAAATGCCCAGGTCTTACCTCATCTTGCTGAGCCTCAGGGCCTTGACCTGTGAAATGGGGACAATGACAGTAGCTACCATGGAATTGGGTTGTGAGAGTTAAGCTGTTGTTTTTAAAGCGCTGTATTAAAGTGCTTAATGAATATGATGAATTATCAGCCTTATTAGGATAGGTCAGACTTGTTTAGTCCACCTGCATCTTATTCTCTACATTACTTGTGGTTAGAAGTGTGCAATATGGGAGAGTTTCAGAATCACCTGGTAAGAAGAAAGGATAAGGAGGCCTGGCTTATTGAAGTAAAGCCGGGCATTATCATTTTTATCAATTTCCTCAAGTGATTTTGATGTTCAACAAAGTTTGGAAACTACAGGCCCTCCATCAGAGGACTACTGGTGGGCAGTAGGAATCCTCATATTTTCCGGCTTATTAGATTGTTTCCCCAGGTAATGTTCTGTTTTGATGTCTGGTATGAACCTGAGAATATAGAAGGTCAATAAATGTTTGTTGAACGAATGAACAAAAACATAACTAAATTAGCTAATACAGAGAACTATCAATTTAAAGCCCCATAAAAGCTTGCTGGATCTGAAATATACATTTGGTCAGGTTTTCAAAGTAGCTACTCAGAGAAAAGTCAGTTTAAAACATATCCATGAATTAAATTGAGTGATTTCAGTCAGGTATCTTATTATATAGACACAGATTACGAGTTTCTTTTTAGGTCAACAATAACCATTTTGAAAATACAATGAAAAAATGTCCCATTTCACTCTTAATGAAAGCAGAATTAAACATATTAAAATTAAAATTCTTTTTCTCAAATCAGTTTTTAACTTTAAAGTCATTTCAAAGAAAAGGGGGAAGACGTTTATCATTACATAATAAAATACCTTATAAAACTATTATAGTTTAAGTAGTGTAGAATTAGAATTATCAAAGTGAATAATGAGAAAAATATAATTATGAGAAAGAATAGATACTCACCAAAACAAAATTATTTATATAGGAGTATTTAAAATATGATAAATATGGTATTCAGGTATGAAATTTCATGGGTAATGACTTTTTAAGTAAATGACTTGGGCATTATAATCTTTTAATATACATATATATATATATATATATATATATTTTTTTTTTTTTTTTGTGGGTACCGGGGTCGACCTCAGGACTTCGCACACCAGCAGGCGCCCGTGCCGCTGAGCAATATCACCAGCCCTTTTTTCGTATGTCGGATCTGGTAGTGGAACTCTGGCCCTTGCGCTTGCCAGGCATGCGCTTACGCCGCTGAGCCATCTCACCGGTCCTATAATCTTTTAAATATATTTAAAAAGAAAAAAGTTAATGAGAAATATTCATGTCATACACCAAGTTTGTGCTGACCAAATTAAAATCACATGTGCATCAACATAAAATCACAGAACTGAAGAAAAATTTGGATATTTATGTAATATTAAATAACAAGACATTTCTAAATAAAACTAAATCTATTCACATAGAAAATGATAAATAAATATATGCCCAAAAGACAGACTAAACTAATATTTACAAAATTAGGAAAAATATAAATACAAGAAAAAATTTTTATCACAGTAACTCATATCATGTCAATAAAATGGTACCATTTTCAACTATGGAACTGAAAACTATTAATATTTGAAAATACTAGCAAAAAAATGGGAATTAGACACTGTCAGAGTATAACTCTTTATTGTATTTGGTGAAATGTTTTCAAAAACATGATTGGCAAAATGTTTTCAAAAATCTTAAAAATGTATAAGCTCTTTTACCAAGAATATTTTTGCAGTGCTATAAGAAAGGTATCTAAACTATGTAAAGATTTTGGTAACAGAGTTTGTTTCTCTGAGAAAAAAAGGAAGAAAAGCAGCTGAAAGGACTAGCAAAAGGAAATTGATGAAGGATATTAAAGTACATTTTTTAAATGAAATTTATCATAAATATATATAATGATTTTTTCAGAATATGTATGGTCAAAGAAAAGTGCATTCAATATATTTCTAAGTGAAAATATGTTTCATAAAAGGGAAAATGATATATCAGTTAAGGGATGTACACTAAAATCTAATCAGTGGTTAAATTTATTTTTGCAGTTGTTAACAAACAATGTTATTTTCATATGCATCCTATTAGAAGATTGTAGCTTTTATAATTCTTTGAAATCAATGTTAATTCTTCCTTAAGAGACATAGGCTGGTAAAACTAAGCCCACATTTGCTAGTCTTCTTTAATTGAATGTAAGAAAATAGATGAGACTAATCTTTTGATCCAGAACCTAAAGCTTATAAGGACACTAAGAGATATGATAAGCTTATCTCCACTATAATACAAGCAGGGAGAGTCTATTTGTCTGGTCAGGATACAACTCCAGATTTGATGGTGTGATAGTTTTAGCATGAGAACTAGCAATGAATCCTAGCTTAGTCTTCAACAAGTAACATAATCTCTCTAAACCATAGTTTCTTCAATGACAAAATAGGGAAAATACTTACCTTCCTTTTAGAGTGTAGAAAGGATCCAGTGAGATTGTGTATGCGCTTGTGTGTGCACGTGTTCATGTGTGTATTTAAGTATTTAAAAATGCAGTCATATGCCAAGAGTAGGATATTATCTCCAGAAGGTACCTTATAGCCTTTTAATACTGTATCCCAACCCAAAGCCACAATTAATCTGAGGAAGGTACACATACTGAGATGGGGGTCTGAGTTTGGGCACCTACATAAAAATTATCAGCAAATTCAATTCTGAAGGAATCTGACCCATTATTATAAACACTGTACCACTGGACAATTAAAGTATTGAATAAAGATAATTCAAGGAGTCATGTTTCTTCTCAAAGAAGCATACAATGTAAAAGGAATAATAAAACCTAGTGATTTAAATCCCTATAAAATTAATGCATTGTATATGAAGAATTAGCATAAAACATACTGACATTTATAGAATTGTTTCCAAAATACACTCAAGGAATTCCTTGTTAGAGAAAACAGTGGTTTGCAATTGTTTCTTCATGTGAACCATAAAAAATCTTATACTTTGGTACTTTTATTTAGTTGCTTTAAAACACAATTGAGTTCATGTAAATTGTAGCTTACTTCTAAGATATTTTTAATTTCTCTATTCCCACAGTAGAGTAAGCTACTCAATTTTAAGGCTTATGATGAAATTTCAGTGATAAAACTTGTTTGCTACCAAAGAAAATTGGTAGTAAAGATACATATTATGAAGAATAACTATCTTGTTCAATCCCTGAATTTGAGATGTGTACCTAAATTTTTTCAAGCTTGCACAAGTTTGGCAAGTATTTTTCACCAGATCAACGCAATTGTTGTTGGGTTGTGTCTGTTTAATCTGCCCTTTATCATTGGATCAACTTGTTCCAATTAAAAAAAGGATTCTCATTTTCTATTTTTAAGACAAACACTGAATATAATTATCTCTTAATTTGAGGTGGACAGACTCACCAGTTTTATTTTTTCAGTTTGTTATATAACTGGAATTATTATTTTTTTATTATGGTCAAATACTTTTAACATAAATTTTGCATTTTGATGATTTTAATATAATTCAGTGGCTTGGCATGAAATTTATAATTCTGTACAACCAATACTGCTGTCTGGTTCCAGAATTTGTGTTTTACAGGACTTTATTTTATTATTCCAAAAGGCAACTCAGTGTTGAGTCACCGTCCACCATTTCCTTGCTCAGCTCATGGCAACTATTACTTTTTCCCTCTATGGATTTTCCAATTGTTCATAAAAATTATTATATTTAATCTTACTCTTTTGATAGTTTTTTTTCCCCCTCTAAATCTGTAGTTCGTTTTTCTCCATTGTGCTCCGTATCTCAGGAAACCAATGTCCTTGGACTGTACTAGTGGGACACCCCCGCACTCTGCTTCTACTTGGCTATGGTTAGCAGGAAGTGCTGTGGGAAACATCAGGTGACAGAAATATTCATTTCCTGAGCTTCTCCTGCCTGGTGTGGGTCAGCTTGGCCGTGGTTGTGTCCTTTACCCAAGGCCAAGGCTTCAGTAAGTTTCTCTGCTTCAGTACAGATACAGCCCTGCCAGATCCCAGTAACCCTCCATCCCTGACCTCCCTTTTGGGCCACCATATGCTTCCTGGTGTCAATTCCACCTTTTCTTCTGAGGTCTTTTCAACCAACCCACACTTTCACAAACACTTGCTTCATTGAGCTCTTTTCAGTTGCCTGGTTCGAGTGGGCTGTCTCCCTGTGGAATGCTGGCTGAAAATCAGCAGCAGCACTTTCTTTTCAATTATTGTGTTTCAACCCTGAGAAGTCTTATTAAAATGCAAGATCATCCAAGAGGATGTTGAGGGTGAAAGGAAGGTAAACAAGAGAGTTTTCAGGTAAACTTACTGAAAACTTAAATCTGAATAGAGTTGTTTCTAGTCTAAGACATTTGCTCCCTGTTTGTAAAGGACTTTTCCTTCTATCTTTCTTTGATTTCATATCCTCAAAGCTGAATGGGACACTGACTCCTGGGAGCCTGAACAGTTTCTGACATGCAGTGCATGTACGGTAAATATGTGCTGAACAAATGAAAAGTGAATATGTAGTTGGAAGTATCAAATCTATATGAAAAGTATATGCCTATTAACTCAAAATTAAAACAATGCTTTAAAGAAGAAATGCACAGAAAATATATTTTAAAAGAAATGCAACATGTTGCAGATAAATTTTGGCCTGACCTATTCTTGTCTTGTGTCAAAGAATATCTTAAATTGGTAGAGACATTATTAATGCTGATTACTCAGAACTCCTCATTCGGTTTGAGGAGTCTGCTCTTAGTAATTTTGTCTTTGAGATGAAGTCAAGGCTTGGACTGTATTTGTAGTTATTGAAATATCAAGCAGAAATGTGCACTAGATGATATGATAACCTTTATATTTTGATTGAATTCTAACTTGAGTAAATTCAAACTGTTTGGTGGATTTGCACTTTCAGTTCAGAGATTCCAAGGACCCTACCAATTTTAAGAGAATTTACCCAATTTTGTTATTAAACAGTGCAGTAACTTTCATTTTGAGTATATTATTAATTTGGAAATGTCTCTGCGTTCCTTTGTAATTTTGTTTTGATCGTTTGAATTTTGAAAAAAATAATGCCAAGCACTTTACATATTAGCCAATGAATAGAAACATCTTGTAAGAGAATTTTGTGTAAGGCATAGCACCCTATAATCACCCCATAAAATAAGAAATATTTACAAATGCAGGTTTTCAGTGGTACAATAAGTATGGTGGTGACTTAAATAAGTTATTGGGCACAGCCTCTAGGGCGATGCACGTTGAAGGAGCTTAACAAGCTTTGTCACTCAATTCTGATATGAATATGAGCTTTATGGAATTAATGAAAAGGAAGAGCATCGGAGCAGCAGCTTTCTGCTGAGGTTGATTTTAAACCATTCCGTGTCTCAGTTTGCACTCAAGAATCAGAGCACAGCTTTATTGCTTCTCAGACCCTTCCATGAGTTTACTCACAGGCATGATTTATAAATCCTAATATCATAACTCTGTGTAAATGACAGCTGTTTGTCCTCTCCACACTCTATGGGGAAAAGCAAAGTGAAAAGAGGAAGAGTTTGTCCTAACATAGGGAGAAATTTACAAGTTTTCTCAGAAAAAGGCATCAGAGAATGCTCATGCTAACAAGTTTCTAAATATAACCTTCATCGTATAAAAACCAACATACCGAAAAGATTAGGTGAAAGCCAACTTAATGATGATGTCATTAATCAGTTCATACTGAGGAACTCTTTCAGTAGGTAAAGCTGGGCTATGTTAACGACCCCATGCAGAAATAAAATCAATTGTTAGGGCATAAACTTATTTTAACACCTAGAGAATGTGGGCCTTTTGCTTTTAAAATTTGTTTAATGTCCATCAAAGATAAAGGTTTATAGCACTGAGGCCTCGCCTTTACTAAGAAATATGTTTCCTGAAGAATATGTAACATATGGATTATTTTAAGGTTTATTTTTCAATTTTAAGGTGTTTGAATTAGTTACCCTACTTTGCTTCTCTACCCATGACAAACATCCAAAGATGTAAAAATATCATGAATCTAAAAGACAAACAGTTCCTATTTCAAAAAACTAATTTAAAATTATATTAAGGCCAATGCTTCCTTTTAGTGGTGAATTAAAGGCATTATATGTAGATATAGCATATTAACCCTTCATTAAGTCACCAATAGAATTAGGGAAATAAGTAAATAAAGCCTAAGAATGAACAAATATAAACCCTAGTCTCCAATAATGTGAAGAACAAAGAGTTTGCATCCACCTCAAACAAACATGGACCACATTATTTTAACTGTTGGGCACTGTGTGAGTGTTTTGCTAAACTGGAATAAATCCACCAATGAAAAATGTAAAATTGTCCTTATTTCTTAGCAGTGCCCTACAAATATAAACAAAAAAGTACAATGTATTTTTAAGTGCTCAAGATAATAAAGTTAATTGATAGCATTTGGTGCCACTCAATCTATTATGACTTTTATCTAAATCCCTTTTAAATGTCATTACAATTTATGTTTCCATGGTGGAACTCCTAGGAAGTTTCCATTATAAAGTAATCCCAAATTTGATGTCGTGTCCCATCTTGAGGTTTCCTGAAATAAAAGGAGATGAAGGAAGAATATCTTTACCTGACAACATAGGACTTCAGGGGCAGAAGAAGGGAGGAGGGAAAAGAGGTGGTAATCGAAGTTAAGGATACGTAGAACTGGCTGCTTGAGGAAGTGAAGCAGAGGAGATAAGAGGAGGTAAGGACGTAGATGAATATTTGTGTCTAAAATATCTTCATGTGATTAATATTAATTTTCATTAAAAGAAACAAAACTACTGTGCTCTGTTGGAAGCCAATATTACGATGTGCTTTTTACATTTGAACAAATTTTAACTTTTGAATAGAACTCACATTGATGACAGGCAGAATCCTGTATCTGGATCAGAAAACAAACAAGACAAAGCCACAGCAGTTATTTTTACCTTTTCTCCTTATATGATTGTGACTGTGACTCTAGGGAAGAGAGTGAAAATGAAAAGGCCACTTCTCTTCTAATTGTAAACATAGAAATTACGATCAGTATAGTTTTCTGTAATTCCCCTGGCCTAGTTTAGAAGTACTTAAGGCCCCTAAACAAAGTTTTATCCCAGTGTTTCTTTCCGAGGAAGAAATTCATTCAGCAACACCCCGTTCCCCAGCACCTTGAAGAATTTCTGTCACTTTGCGCCAAGATGGGGCAGTGTTTCATCCTGACCTAAAGTTTCCCATGATCTTTCCAGAAGAGAATTTTTATGTACACAATTATTTTAGTTTTATCTTGCTTTATATTTGTTGTATTCAAATGCTATTATTCTCCACACCAAATTAGAAAAGATGATTTTTTAAAATGATGTTTGGAGATAAACTTCCATTCAATAAACATTGACTGGGCCCTTTCTTTATGTAAGATTACCTTTTAATGTAGGATTCTCAGAGAAATCTTGAGATGAAAAAGTGGATATCCTGACTTTAGGAACTTATGGCACAGAGAAAGAGGCAGAAATGCACAAACTAAATTTACAAGCGCTAACATGGGAAGGAAAGATTGATTCCCACTTGAGATCATCAGAATAATACGAATGCAGGTTTTAAATGTTATCCTGGATTTGATCATTGAGTTTGAGCTGACATGCATGGAGAAGAACATTGAGTCTTATGCTGTATCTTGTTGATGATTAAGGCTATGTTTACCACTCATTTTTAGAATAGCCAAGGCTTGCCTTCACCATTCCTGTTTGTTACACAAATTTTAAAAAATTGTCTAATTCAGTGTCTTATCTGACAATTCCATTATTTGCTTCCTGAAAACCGTGATAAGTCTTTCAAAATGAAGAAATTGAATCAAAACCTGGGAATATAGTTACAGAATGACTGGCTGGGATAAGAAATCATGATTATATTGTATTTTTCAAATGCAGAATTTAACCTTTATATTGCTCAGAATGAATAGAAATGGGTCACATTTTAAAAATCTACAAATCTTATTCAAATATTGACCTAATTCCCTGTCTGCTATTTGGCCCTGTCTGGCAAAGGTGAAGTTGATGAAGTGGAATTCAGAGGTGCCTCTGGGCTACCGTATCTCCATTTATTTTCAGAGGGCTAAAATTTCAGGTAAATGACCCTGGAACCCTGCCTGTGATGGGGTCCATTTTACCATTCAATTTCAGTTGGAGAATTCTGAAGCTCATGAGCAGTGATGATGAATGAAAGGAAATGACTGAATTGAAAATGTCCTCTTTTCATTTGTTCTTGGTAAAATTCTTCCCCATTTAGAAGAGTGACTTTACTGGCTTTCACGACTCAAAACAACTACATATTTGACAGTTTGATCTACTGTCCAGTGATTGGCTTGTGAATGTGTAATTCGAACAATTTTAGCAACTCAGCCATGGGACACTGAAGTCTTGATGATCAAACGCGGGGTTGCAGCCCCATCACCTTGGAACTCATCAGAGATGCAGGCTCTCAGATCCTGGCCAGCACAGAACTCTCGAATCAGAGTCTGCCTTTTCCCTATGTGATTTGTATGCAGGTTAAGTAGTGAGAGGCACTGAGCTAGAGTTTGACTTAAATGGGAAATAATCAAGAAAAATACCACATTCTGTAGAAATTTTGGGCTGTTGTTGAAGAAAAACAGTACTCCCGAATGATTAAAGACCCAGAGAGGTTTTTGCATCTGTGGTGTTTTGCCATGGTATTTGAACAGGTTGATTTGATCAACAATCACTTCCATGAGGAAAAGAAGCACCATTTCTCTTTCTTCCATTGAGTTCTTTATGGTTCCATGGCACTGCTTTTGATAGGCCTAGGGCCTGCAGTTTGTCTCCAAGACAGAAGCAAAGAAGAATAATAGCTTGCTGCTAACACAAGCAAGAGAGTGAGACTCGATAATTCAACTGCCACCTGCCAATTCAGCCTTCTTTTAAACTCAACTCTGAAGATTCCCCAGAGCCTGGCTCTCTCCCACCTGGCCCATTCTGGACATTCAGAGTGTGCCGAGATGAAAGTTGCTAATAGGAGCATCCAGGACAGTGGTATCACTGGCCAGCAATTGCTGGCAGCTTCCCTCTCTGCTAACCATTAAGGGTTCTTCTCATCTATCAATGCTTGCTTTTGAACTTTGGCTCCCAGACCAATTCCATGCCAGCGTAGTTAGTATCTCCGGATCTCACTGTTCTGCCACGCTTTGGCAGTGGAGTTGACTTGTGAGCTCATTCACTTTTCTTTGAGAGAAATCAAAGTTATGTGCAGATGTGAGTAAGAGCAAAAGAAAGAAACTTGCCTATGATCTGTGCTCCTTCTCAAGCCTTCAGAAGCTCTGGGGAAAGAAAATGAGATGCTGGGTCTATCTCCTGGAAGACACTCAGGGGAACTCAGCCAATGAGCCAGATGTGAGGATAATATTTATTAAAGGCAGGGTGTACACATATGAGTTGGGTCTTTTATCTTCTGTTGCACTCATCTTACCAGTGAGTGTAGCCATGTGTCTTTGCGTGTGACTGGATGGGATGTTATTGAAAGGCTCATGTTTCGACAGTTGCCATGATCATTCATGCAGCCTGGAGCCCAAGGGGACTCAGATAAACTCCCCCCTCTCTTTTATTAGAAACTCTCAATGAATCAAAATAATAATATGTGCCAGTCATAATAAATTTACCTGTGCAGAGGTGGTATGTAAATCAGTCTCCTTTTCAAATTTTTCCAGCAAAAGGTGTGAAATTAAAGAGACCAGGATTCTATAGGGGAGTTGCTCCCTATGAGATCTTGGGGACTGGTACTTTATTTCTCTGAACTTTGTTCTGTTGTTTTTAAAACAAGACTTCCTTTCCTAGGAACGGTGATCTGGGAGGTGCAAAGTGTTAATACAAGGACAGAATGTTAGGGTTCATGATAAACAAGGCATTTCATATTCAATTATACTCAAGGGAACACTGGCTTCAACTCAGACAAATGGGCTACTTTCCCTTGAAACATCTCAGCCCCCATTGTATGTTAATGCAGAGCCACTCAGTCTCCCCAAATCCTTGACCGAGACTTACCTTTACTGTAGTAGATCTATTTACATCCCCTGGAACATTCTGGGAAATGTGGTAGATGATTACCAAGACATGATGGGGATGATATTTTGTGATCCTGTGCTCTTAGAGGTAGCCCAAATTTTTGCTCCATTTCTCTCTTGATAGGGCTGTCCACAGGCTGGAGCAGTAAGGAAGTTGTTTATATTTTGGGCCATTGCACAGCTGGTCTCCTGTACCTCCCAGACTACATTTAGGTAAAAGCAATTAGCCCTCAGTTAAAAGCCAGCTTTGAACGCAGAATAGGTTGGGTAAATACATCGACCTAATGGAAGAAAGCTGGGTTTTCATTGTGATTCACTGGGAAGTAAGGTTTGTATAAATTTTACACTAGTGGTTGAAAATGAAATTATTTGCTTGAAAGGGAACAAAATGCTTCTTCATCTATTATCTGACATTTAAAGTATTTCTAGGGGCAGTTTCTAAAGCCTCAGTCTGTATCCTTTTTACCTAAATAAATGATATAGTTGTTACAGCCATTAAGCAGGACCATTTTATTAGAAAAATATTAAAACTAGAAAATTGGTACTTATGGTGTTTGTACAGAAGCTTTGTAATTGAATGCTACTATGAAAAAAAAAATGCCAGTGCACTATAAATGTGCTCTACTAAATAGAATCATAACAGGATAGTATTTCAAATTTTGAAGCATTCTAGGATCAAAAGAATTGTATGTTAAAAGGATAGCAGGCAAAGTTTCTAATTTCTTTGGTCTCTAAGAACTAGACCAAAATTAAAAAGAAATGAAAATTTTCAATTCTATTTTAACAGAAGTGATGTCAATGCACCTGAATTATTATTTTTGGAAGGCTCTTTCAACCTGCAAACTTATTGACATGTTTTCTTTCTCACATTTTCAAAACTATCAGTAAACTTCTCTCTGTTTCAAATGACGCATGCAGTCCATGTCTACTTTGGGGAAAAAACTGTTAAATTATTTAACCTCAAAATGAGCTCTATCTCAGCCTTCATAAGGGTGGTTCCTGGAATCAGTCTAATTTTGAGTGCTCGTTCCTGGCTAGAGCTTATTATTACTAGAAGAATACGTGCTGACAGGCAGAGACAAAAAGGTCACAAGGAAGGTCACTTTTAAGCAGAAATGTGATTTATATGCTATAAAGCACTCTATTATTATTAGATAGAAATGGAAGTTCAGGGAAAGAATATGGGACATGAAAACTCTCTTATTTCTGAAAGTTAAGACAGATTTTAGGGGGGAAATTATGCTATGAATTTTCATTTCACTAAGGAGAATGCATAGTAAGCAGTGCAGACAAAATTGGAGGCAGATACATAAGGGTAATTTTATTATGCTTTAGGTTAAACTATCTAAAAATTTTGATTTTGCATAGTTAGATAATATATTTACACACATAAAAGTAAATTTTTTACTTAAATTACTAATTATTAGTTTGAATGTAAAATCCGTTAAACATAGTGTTCCATATAGCTAACAGCCACTGCCTTTTGAATAGCCAGTGCTTTTTGTGTTTTTGTATTGATTTATTTTTCTGTATGTGTGAAAAGAGAAAAGGGAGAGAAATCTTACCTCCAGTTTAGTGTCAGTGTTCGGATAGGATACATTTGTTTCAAGAGTCACAAGCAGCTTTAGTACCAAACACTAAAACCAAAAAAAAGGGCTAATAAATTAAGATGACATCCATCAGAAACCAGAAAATGGGCTCTGTTCCTTCCCTGAAGTTAGAGATGTCTGTCAGGTTGGCACAAGCAAGAGGGCTTTCTTGCCCGGAGCGGTATCCCAAGCTCTTCAGTTCATCCATCTGCAACCCGTTGAGCATGTTTCACATTGGTGATGAATTACACTCCGTTTGCTCGGTCTAATCCTTTTCATTTATTTATACTTTATGGAGGAAACATAAAAGACTTCTTACAAAAATCCAACTGTTTTTGATAAACCTTGTCATGTGCAAATAATGGAGCCTTGTCAGGGCCAAGGTTTTCTGGAAATTCATACCTTCTAATAATAATTAAAAGGGTGGGGGAGAAGACCAGAAACAAATAAGAAATATATTGAATTAGATTCAAAGCATGTTTGTGGCTTTGAATCAGTGGCAATAAAGCATTTTCCGTCAAAAAATGTTTAAACCTGGCAGTGTAACTAAAACCTATATTCGGCTTGAATTTTGGATTTTTCAAATAGTGCAACCATGACTTCAATTTTTAAGCCTAAGGAAGAAAGAAAACATTTCATTCTCAGTGAAGCATTATATTAATAGTCTGGATGAGGAGCAGTGAGAAAGAGCTGGGCAGGAGGATGAACTCTTGCTCAATAAAGGGCTTTAAAACAGGGGAAAAAGAGGATTCCCAGTAAGAGGATTTTAATTATCTGAAAGAAGTAAAATTTATATGAACAAATATATATATTTTGACTATTCACGAAACATACATGTCTGAATTTTGATTTTCTGTTTTTTTCCAGCATTTATACCAATGTGTATCCCAATAAATATTTTAAAATCATATTTATAACAACATATTAATAACAGAAATAATTTATGGTGTATAAAAGTTAAATGTCTGAAAAATAATAATCAGATTTTTGTTGATTTGTCTTTATCTTCATTTTATATTCATATTAAATTGATAGAGGTATTTCAGCTAATATTAATGGTTCTATTTAAAAGATTACATTTGCTTTGAAACCCACATGGAATATATTACCCATTCTTACCTTTTATTTCCCCAATAGCATGTAGCTTCTATTTGTAGTAGTAGCTGACAACCCTGGCTTATACAGTAGAAATTCTTAGGGAGCTTCTAAAGGTACTGACGCTGGCCTTGCTTCAAACCCGCTAAAACCAAAACTCTGGGGTGTGGGGCCGGTGAGATGGCTCAGCGGCATAAGCGCCTGCCTTGCAAGCGCGAGGGCCCGAGTTCGACTCCCGGATCCCACATACGAAAAAGGGGCCGGTGATATCGCTCAGTGGCACGGGCGCCTGCTGGCGCACGAGGTCCTGAGCTCGACGCCCTGGTACCCACAAAAAAAAAAAAAACTCTGGGGTGTGTTTTCTGGGCAACTGTGTTTTAAAAGTTCCTCAGAGGATTCTCATGTAGAGAGAGGTTGATACCACCTCTCTGCCCACGACTTTATGGGATTAGATCGAAATCCACTTATGTAAAATACTACCAGATTCCCAAATTTTATGATCACTTATATGGCCAGAATTACACCTATGGAATTTCAGAGTCCTGCATTTAAATCTAGAGTCAGATATTTACTTAATACATAATCTTGATCTTTTCCATAAGAAAGGACTGAATAGTAAATTTCTGAGAGGACTACAATGAGAAGATTAAACAAGATAGCAATGCCGGGAGTCCTAAATATAGATTCCCAACTATATCTCTAAATAGGTTCGTCAGAAAGATATCTAAGCAATGTAGGTGATAAAAGATGATATCTGCCTTCTTTGTTGAAGTGGCCTTTAGGGACAAACACAGCAGTAAGTGGAGGAACAGCTCTGTGACCACAGGGAAATATTACCAATTAATTATAGGAAAAGAAAATTACATCTGAGACATACCCATTGGAACAAAGGAAATGGAAAGTAGTCAAGGTTTCCTGGAACACCTAGTGAACTGGAAGATGCTTCCAACATTGAGGACAAAGGTGAATACATAAGCACTTCTCGCTCCTCTCCCAAGTCTTCTGATGTGTTATTACTGGGACCCACTGGTATGTTCTAGTGGCAGTCACTATTGTCAAACACCCTGCAGAGGGCTGCTATCACTAGATATTCAGCAACATTGCTCATTTCCATTCTCCACCACCTAATCTTCCCTTTCACTATCTCATTTTTATATTCTGTGTCTTTTTTTTTTTTTTTTTTTTTGGTGGGTACCGGGGGTCGACCTCAGGACCTCGCGCGCCAGCAGGCGCCCGTGCCGCTGAGCGATATCACCGGCCCCTTTTTCGTATGTGGGATCCGGGAGTCGAACTCGGGCCCTCGCACTTGCCGGGCAGGAGCTTACGCCGCTGAGCCATCTCACCGGCCTATATTCTGTGTCTTGATATTGGTTATTCCCATCTTGCCCTACATGTAACAACTACATAAAAAAAAGTTATAAAATTGTTCTTGGTTTTACAATGATAAATGAAAAACATTAAAACTCTTCAATCAAGCAAAGTATGCAAGGATTTTTATGCTGTCGTCTTTTTTGTTAAAACAGAGCAAAATGACCTACTGGATATAAAAATAACAGCTGAAGGAACAAACCACTAATAGAGAAAGGGGATTTTTTTTTTCACAGAACCAGTATTTTTGCCATTTCATCCTCATTTGATGTCAATGTTGTTGGTCATTTATTTTAAAAATGTATAGTGCTTGTGCACATATACCAGATAGTCTATGTACAATGAAGGAATGGGTAAGGGGGAATTGAAAGAATAAAGAAAGCTATACTATAGTAGTCATAGAACCAAATTGCGGTTTTGTAATTGAGAATATATTCTTGGTCTATAAGAACAGAGTTTTGGAGTAAAGTGTGTTGCAGGTCACTTTTTAGTAGACAAATCCTGTCTGCTGCTGGAACACATCAACTGTATCTTCCTCCTCCATTTCCAGCTGTGTGGGTGAGTCTATTTCATTGATCGGCTGTCCATCAAAACCGAATCTGATCTGCCTCATTGACAAACCCTGCTGTTCACAATAAGCTTTCATTAGTTTACCAAGTGGTGTACGCTACTTAATCTTAAACTGCACCACAGAACTATCCTGCCCCACCACCTTCAAATTAATATGAAAATTGTTCTCAGTCTCAACTTCTTCCTTGGGCTTTTCATCTGCTGTCATGAGAGCCCAAATCTCGCTAGCTGCTGCTTCATGAAAGAGGTACCAGGTCCACATGGAACCAGCACACTGTCGGTTTTGTCTTATGAATACATTGAACAAGAAAGTTTCTCTGCTCCAGCAAAATTAAATGAAATAATCTATCATCCATCCAGTTCATTAATTCACTTTCTAGTTTTATTTTGGTCTAATTTCCCCATTTTTTCCATGTAAATATACTTATGGACTGTGAAATTTTACCAGTGATACCTATATTAAAGTTTTTAGTAACAAAACCAGCCTTTGGTACCACGACAATTGAGTTTTACTAGAGATCCATCAAAATGATCTTTTAAAATGTTAGGCACAATCATTTCAAACTAATTTTAAATCTACATTTTTGTTTTCATTTTAGCCTTACGCATAGCTCAGGATATAGATAAGCAGTAGCTAATCGGCAGTATTAGTCCTAAAAGTTATTATAAGTGAAGGATATGTTTTAAAAATAATGATGACAGTGTCTTCAAATGGGATATAAATTATTTAGAAGTACTCAAGTTTAAGCTAGACTGAGCAGTATCTCTTGGGGGAGGAAAGGGGAGGAAAACTACCTACTTTCCCAAAGTGTGTTTTATTTTATTTTGTTTTGATTAATACATGTTTATAGTACATAATGACTACATTCATCATGGGAAGTTGGTACATGTACGTAACACATCTTACATCTTTTTACATCCCTTTCTCTCTCCTCCCTTCCTCCATCTCTTGGTTCCCTTCCCATTTGCAAAAGATCTAAAATTTATTTTAAAAGACAAATCTTAAAATTATGTTAAATCTTCTGAAATTTAGACCTCATTCTTTACATCTAAGACACACCATTCCTTGAAAATTGCCCCAGCTGTCCCTCGGAGATGCCTTTCATTTCCTTTTCTTCCACCTGCCATCACAAGACTGCATTTATCTATTCAGACCCGTACACAAGTACTTCTGCATGTTCCGCCGCTCCACACACTGTTTCATCTCAATTGATTTTGAAATCAACATTTTCAAGCTTATTCCCATTTGCTACATATTAGTCTCCATCAGTCAATGGGAGACACCTCAGCAACTTCCAATGAGAAGGGAAACCTGAACTCCGAAGAGAGGCACGTGTAATACACAAGAAGGGTTTGATTTGTGAATGTTTTTACCTTTTATTTGGGGAAAAATTCAGGAAGCATATTTGAGACATGGAGATACATATTTTCCTTTCAAATGCCTAAACTCCAAAACAAATAAAAATAAAAATAAAAAGCAGCTTTTAGACAGGGACATGGGTGGTGACAAGCACCGCCCCCAGATGAATCTCCAACCAGGTAGAGTTGTCACCTGACAATTTAGAAATTAGGATCTGAACAGCTAAATAACCAAATAGATCTGCAAACCTCTCAGTGAACCCTAGCCAACGCTTAGATGAGTTTTCAGTAAACCTGGGCTGAGTTTGAAGAAATTCAAAGCAATTTTATGCTTGCAGATGGAAAGCCGGCTCAACTCAGCAGTTTAAATGAACCTGAAACTCAAGGGCCATCTCCAGGGGTCTGAACCCAAGCAAACCAAAACAAAGTAATGATTCCCAGTGAATGCTGGAAGTCCCGGATGCATTGTCTTGGCAGAAGCTGAACACAGATTTGTTTTATATTATTCAAAAGTGTGATAAGTGGGGAAGTTAAGAAACATTCCCAAAAATAATTTGTCTGGAAGGTCTATATTATTCAGGTGTAAAGTGAATGGGCTTTCAGGCATTATGTCCTATATGCAAGCAAATTTTTCAGAGAATAATTTGTCTTGTTTAAACTTCTATAATTATATTAATGTTAAGAGGCTTAGACTAAAGTGGTTCTTCCTAAACTATTACACAGACAGGGCTGTGGGCCTCAATGCCAAAAGTTTTCTATAACTCTAGTCTCAAAAATAGAGTATCTGGACTGAATGTGTGGCCGTAGTCCTTGATATTTGGATTTGAACCCTATTTCAAGTGTTCTGGCTGACCACCCAGTTCCACATGGCATCAGGTCAATGTCTCCCATGCTTGATGTGGCTGGACAGCCTTGCATTGAGAACACCTGGGATTCAGACAGCTAGAAAAGAATTCCTTGGCTTCTGAAAGATGATATTGGCTTCTCTCTAAGGACTTTAATAAATAACAATGCCAATAGTTCACAAGAGAGGTCTGTGTATGTGTGTATATGTTTTTATCTTTTAGTAATGTTTTCTGTGGCATCAGGGAACTCTGCTTTGGAAAGTAATTTTTATAATTGGACCAGCTTTTGATTTCCAACAAAAGTCAATTCTTTATATTGATCATCCTGGTTTCAAAAGTTATTAAAGACCAAAGAATCTTAATTTATAGAAGGCAGAGAGGAAATATAATGACTACTATGTACTGGAAACCAAACATTTTCATGTCATATATATTTCCTAGAGATATATATTTTTGTGAAAATTAAATGAGAAAAAATCCAGTTCTCACTACATATTGGAGGCTTGCTAACTTTTCAGTTTCCTTATTGGATCTATTATCATCACCATCATTTCTCCTGTTGTTTCTTTTGTATCATAGCTCACTGCCATAAATAGTGATGCCCTGCCTTCCACAAAAAAGAGAGATCTGGGCAAAGATTTCCATGCCTCTATCCCCTATCCCTCACCCTTGGCTTCACTTCTAGAGACATCATTTCTAACCCATCACCTGGGTGTTCACAGGAATTTTCATGCTCTTTCTACCAACTTTTCTATTAAAATTCTCCAGGTAGTCTCTAATCTACATACATTGATCATTTCTTTAGAGAAAATGACTGCTAGCCTTCAAATATTTTATGGCATATCAGATAAACAGGCTATTTAATATATTTATAACAAGTCTATACTTTTCACAAGGGATCTCAAACCGTGCTACCTATTAGAGACATTGGGAAATTAAGACCAAAACAAAACAAAAACCATAATTCTTAGGCTATAATTAGATCTATGAAGTCAGAGTCTGTGAGGCAAGAACACTGGGATTAATTTTTAAAAGCTTTTTTAGTCTCTCACCCTCATGATTCTAAAATGTAGAGAATACTGAAAACCACTGCATCACCTAAATCAACATGCTTCTCTCTGCTTACAGACATATAGAAATTCCTGAGAATTTAATATAGATACTTTCCATTAAAAGTGTGTTTTGTCACAGGGTATTTTCCTGCAATAGGCTTTCCAGAAAGAAAAGAGAAAGCTGATATTTTAGGCATCATATATTTTTACATTGAGTTCCTGCAGCAGCATTATTCAATAGTCTGTGAAACCTATCAAGTGCCTATCCCAGCATGAGTAGACAAGTGTAGCCTTTTCCAATAGTCATTGGTCCCTAGATTATGGTTGGTGAGCCTTTGGCCTTGGAATTTTAGTTTTATTATTGTGTGAAGAAAACTGAATAGTTAATTTTTCTCCCATTACCCAAATTGCTGAAAGAAAAACCTGTAAGAAAACGTATTCAATAAACTTTTGTTAGTGTTTACAGTGACCAAGGTAATATGCCCAGAACTAGGAATACCAAGACAAATAAATATTATTTCTATTCTGATGTTCTCAGTATAGAAGAAAACTTTAGTGTCAGGACCTTAATTCTATTTAAATAATAGTTCCTGACCTAGAAATCTGAAAGATAAGCTCTCTGGAAGAAAAATATATTTTACTGATGATTATCCTGAGTTTCTCTCCCCCTGAACAACTTCCAAAATTCCAAGAAAATGGCCACACAGAGTCCAAATGATGGCACAAAAACAATCTTTTTTTTTTTTTTTTTTTTTTTGGATATGCATTCTTATTCAGCCTGAGTCCTCTGCAAACAGATGCTGAGTCAAAGCTTACATTCAATCCTAAGGTGGAAGCAGTGAGTAGAAAAGGAGAATGCAGTAGGAAAAACACAAAGCAGACATCAGGTGGCATGTGACTGAGATGGTCACAACTTCAGGCAAACGTGGCCAGTTTCCAGACAGGCTATGTGGACTCACCGCCCCTTGAAACAGTCCCTCATGGGAGAAGGTAAGTAGAGGGATTGAGCTAGCCTCTATTGTCTCCCATTGCCCAAGGGTCACCTCTCTTTCTTCAGTCCCCTGATTTTCAGGATTTACAGCCTGGTATTGTTCTGACATTCACTAGGGAAACAAGGTGCTGTATCCTTCTCTTTGGCATTTCTTCTCCATCCAGAAATAGTAGAAAGATCCAGATCTTTCAACGGTCAAAATACACAGTGTAGCTGATGAGGCTGTTGCCCTGTCAGCTCTCATGAGAGCTGTGCCATTGTGTACAACTCATGTTTGGTTCTAGAGGATGACAGAGTCAGTGAGATGAAGCAATGGTGGTGGAGGCAAAGCGACAGGTGGTGTCCTATCCTTGAATAAGCAGCTGAGAGCTCAGGGGACAGCCAGGCAAATCTCCGGAGACACAACATTGCTTCGGCTACAGGTGATACGCCTGGCGGATACACACAGGAAGATGTGATTTGTGATCTACTAAGTCTCATATGCAAGGATGAGCATCCTTTAACTACTACAAATCTCTTCCAACAAGGTAGAATCAACCAGGGAATGGTATTGAAAGTAGAGCCAAACTCTATTTTCTTCTTGAGACTTGAATCTTGCTGGCCTGAGTTCACTGAGTTTAGAAAGAGAATAAGAGGAGTGGCAGCGGATCACCAGTTCAAACCCGAGTTCTTCTTTCCCAATTTCTAACCCCTCTCTGTTTATGGTATTAACTTTCCTCACCTTCTGCCTATTCCTAAAATACCAGCATCTCTTAGTACAGTATTTCCTAAACTTCGTTTTGAAGAACACCTTGCAAAGGATGCAGTTTCCCTGTTCCTACTCCCCAAACATCCCAGATCAAATAAGTTTACAAAATGCTATTTGCTTTCTTGTTTTGTTTTGTTGTTGTTCTTAAGCTTGTTTTATCGAGTGCTGATAGGCTGCCAGGCACTGCCCTAAGCCTTTACACTCTATTTCGTGTAATCCTCATGACAATTCTGAGGCATGTAGGATTATTACATGCCTTTTGCAGACAAGGAAACTGAATCATAAAGTGGATCAACACCTTTGTAAATGGCCAAACTAAGATCTGAACTTCAGTGTTTCTGCTCGAGGGTGTGTGTTTGTAAGCAGCGCACAGTAGCTTCCATGCCCATTATCCTATTAGAGACTCAAGTAGTGCAGTGAAGAAAGTTAGTTAACATTGCTCAGCCCATATTTCCTAAACGTATTTAAGCAATTTGTTTTATTGTATTTGCTGTTGAGACAAATCCATTAATCTCCTGAAAGGTAGTGTTCCTTAAAACTGAGATTTGGGATTGCTGCTTTAATACATGGCTGTTGGTTCTTTGTTCTTCCGTATCCTCATCCTTGGTGGTAGATGACTTCAGGTTGAAGATTCAAAAACACAGCCAGATTCATGGTGTATATAGAATTTCAAAGTTTGCAGGAAGACGCAGTAAGGACGTAGCAGGGCCTTGTGAAGGACAGAAGAGATTTCACGAGGCTCGCTCAGCTCTTGAGCGAACTGCAGCCTGCTTGCTCATGGGGACTCTCTCAGCTGACAGTCTAACATCTGTGACATTTTGATGCTTTATTTCTCCACGTCTTGATTAATTTTTTTGGTAAGTGCTTAGAATAAAATAAAATTGCTGAAACATGGCCAAAGTGTGACGAAAACTGCTTCCAAGCTCTTATTCTATAAAAGGTTGAAAATGTTTCATGAAGCTACAATTGACCCCATCAACAAGCAAAGGAGGTGAGGGAATTCATGCTGAGAGCCATTCCTACAACTGGTTAACTCTGAATACACTCATAAGTCAGCTCGGCCTGATTCCAATCTGAAAGCTACCAGGAAGTGAAATGCACATCTGAAATTCACATCTGAAATAATTCCCAGGCATGCCCCTTTCCTTCTCATCACAACCACTATCAGAATAACAACTCTCGGGGCCGGTGAGATGGCTCAGCGGCGTAAGCGCCTGCCTTGCAAGCGCGAGGGCCCGAGTTCGACTCCCGGAACCCACATACGAAAAAGGGGCCGGTGATATCGCTCAGAGGCACGGGTGCCTGTTGGCGCGCGAGGTCCTGAGGTCGACCCCCCGGTACCCACAAAAAAAAAAAAAAAAAGAATAACAACTCTCATCATTTCTTGCCTATATGTGGACAATAACTTCTTCTCAATTGGTCTCCTCACTTTTAATATCTTCCCATCTACGTTCAGCAGTTCTGTTAGTACTTTTCACACTTTGATATGTGTACAAGTCATTTGCAAATATGTTGAAAATGCAGATTCCCAACCCTATCCTCAATTGCACTGATTAGGTCCAGCAATCTAAGCAATCTATATTTTAACAGTCACCCCAAGTGATTTTTGTGCAGGTGGCTGTTGGCTTTGCGAATTTGCTCCAGAATGGTGTCCGAAACACTATAGTCACATGATTTTTCTTCACAAAGAGATGCCACTCTTTCTGAAACAGGAAGTGGGTATGGACTTGGCATAAGCAAAGGGAGAGACTTTGAGACTCACAGGACAAAGATAAAAAGAAATTCGTGCAAGTACCAGAATTTTTCTGATATACTTTTTTTGAGAAATCTAGGGAAATGATTGTGAAAGAATTGAAGTTTGGAAGCTCAGGCTAATGGCAATATAGAGTTTCCTCTCCCAGCATAAATTCATGATAAAGTAGCTTTATCATTAGGAACATAAGCAGAAAACTTTACCTTGTTCCTCTTCGTTACTTCAAGAAATTATGGATTAGATGATGTGGTCTTTGCAGCAATGAAAAAGGAAATCTCAGTTTCAGAGAAGGTGTTTTTCAATCAGCATCAGCAGTGCATGCAGAGACAGCAGAAAGCACGCTATCTCACTCTTTCTCTTGCCCTCTACTCTTCTATTTAGATTCATGATTATTCTCTTTGGACTGGGATATATATGCCTGAAGTTCTTAGACTATGAAGACAAGTAGGGTGGAGGTCTACAGGAAGAGGCTGGAGTCCCTGCTAGTCTGACAAGTGGAGGTTTACCTAATTAATCTCAATATTAAAGAGAATGGCATTATTTACATGCCAAGTGTTAAACAAGCCATGACCTGATCCTGCCATTTTCCTACTTAAAAACAGTCAGTGTGACTTCATTGCTTCTCTGTATGGTTCTGATACTCCCATGTGACGTGGAAGATTTTTCACAGCGAGTGTCAACAAATACTTGACACTTCATCATCCTCACTCTTCAACTCAAGCCATCAGGTCATATTGGAGAATTTATTGGTTTTTAAATTTCTTGATATCTTCAGATTTCCCTTCCTTCTCTTCTTCCTCTTCCTGCTCCTGCTCTTCCTGCTCCTCCTCCTCCTCTTCTTGTTCTTATGCCCCTTCTCCCCCTCCCTCCGTTCCCCTCCCCTCCCCCTCCTCCTCTTCCTCTCCTTCTTCTTTCTCTTCTTCTTCTTCCCA
This sequence comes from Erethizon dorsatum, assembly GCA_028451465.1. NCBI lineage: Eukaryota > Metazoa > Chordata > Mammalia > Rodentia > Erethizontidae > Erethizon > Erethizon dorsatum. Next base: position 16,256,479 of record CM051835.1, read on the forward strand.
TCTTCCTCCTCCTCCTCCTCCTCCTCCTCCTTCTACTTTCTTCCCTTTACCTGGAAATCTCAATGATTCATTCTTAAAAAAATAAATAAAATGGAATTAACCTTTCTGTTAAATGCATAAATGAATGAGTTTTCACATGAAGGAACACATTCCATTCTTTCTTCTTAGGTTCTTCAGTGCTGGAAACATGATTAAAAGCACAGTCTCCTGATGCTCCTCTCCTCCTTCATATGTCAGTGGCATCCTCAATTCAAAATCAGTGGCACTGCTCTGGTCTAATTCTTCTTGATGATTGTTTAACTGTACCTGAGGAACCTGCCACTTGTGTCTTACCCGACCTTCTGCTTGTGTGACCCTTCTGTAACTTCAAGACACCAGGTTACATAGCTCATACTACTTACTGGCCCAAGCCTTGGAAACCTCTGGCGCTACCTGTGGCATGCTGATAGTTTGTCATAATACACTTTCCTGACTATCGTATAGACAAGCCACATATCTCCAAATGAGATTGGTGATTAAATGTATTCTAAATATTTAAGAAATGTCATATTTCCTTGTTATTTCCTCTACCCTCTAACCTAAGCACCAGGGGGCTATGTTCCTGAGGAGGAAGAAATGAAAGCACATTTCAGGACCACTGAAGAGGTGTGAGGGTGTGTGGATTGATAAATTTCACACCAAATTCATTCTAACTACAAAGCTGCAGCTCCAGTTTTACAAAGGCTTTCTGGTAAGGGACATTTTATAACACAGAAGAAACATAATTTTGGGTTGAAGGGTGCCCTGAGAGAGAGGAATCTGATTTCAGAATTTAGGGTATGCACCTTCTCATTTCATGGATTGTCACTTTATTTATGCTCGCACTTAACTCAACTATGGCTTCTGGGTATTCCTTACGTATTAAATAGCAGTGATGCAGGCAGGAGAATAGAAAAGGAGATGCTGTTTTGTTTACTTTTGTTGTCATTCAGCATTTCATCTAGAAGCCCACAGGAGACCTCTGGCTGTATTCACAACGATGATGACAAAAGTTTAAATAAAGGCAGCAGGTTCCTCTACTTCGCAGGATAGTAAATCTGGAAAGTCTCTTGGAGAGTTTTTATTTGTAGATATAAAATGCAACCCTTGATGTTTCATTTTTCTTTAGTTTTGTGGTAGAAGCAAAGGCAGAGGCAGAAAACTATAAGTAAAAATGCAAAAATTCTTTCATTGGAACTTTTGCCGAACTCCTTTTGCTTTCTACCTGTCGCTCTAGAAGCTGAAGAACGCAGATTTCTCCAACATAGTGAAATTCTGCCTTCTCTGCTTCTAATAAGGAACTTGGGGACTGAGTGTAACATGAGAATTTTGTAAGTAAGTTTCTCAAGGTAACTCATTTAGATGGTATCATCTGTGCATGTAGAGTGCAGGTCACTTAATCCCTGGTGCAGTATTTGTTTATGCTTTATGTACCAGTTTACTTTAATCACCATCTTGATTGGATCAAGGAGCTCCTGGACAGGCGATTGGACCATGGAGGTGCTGTCCTCATAAGTAGATCAATCCCTTGATGTTAATAAGCTGCATGTGTTGTATTGTAAGGAGGCAGGGCCTAGTCGGAAGTGGGTCCCTGGGGCCATGCCTTTGGAGGGTACCAAATGCTTCTCTCTGACACTCTGTTCCTGTGCTCTTCTTTCTAGCTGCCATGAGGTAAGCAGCTTCACTCCATAATACTCTTCTGCCATGATGTTCCTGTTTTAGAGTCATCCAACCATTGACTGAAATCTCTGAATCACTGAGCCAAATTAAACCTCTCCTCTCAGTTATTTTCCCAGCAATAGGTAATCTGACCACTACATTATGTTTTATGTCTTCCCTTCAACATCCTCAATTTAGTTCTTCCCTAAGTCTAAGGACGTGTACTGCTTGTCTAGGTCAGTGAGGGAAGATGTTGGGTAGAAAGTATGTACACACAACAAAAGACACGTGTACCAGTAGAATCCATAGTATTAGTCTTACAATTTGGGTTTTCTGAAATATATGGTCTTTCCTTTAAGATAAATTGAGGATTGGGGTAGTGAAGACAGGGCCAGAGACATCAGGAGCCTGTTTTAGATATCGAGACAAGGTTTATTGGAGTGTAGGCTTCAATGAGAAGTGTTCAAGAAGGAGGACAGATCTCAAGGGAGGGTGGATCCAGAAGATACTGTTTAGAAAGTAAGACCATAAGTTGTCAATCTGGAACCAGGCTGAATTGGAACATCCAGATACAGAGGCAATGCGGAAGAAGCCCAATGTGACAGAAAGTGTCAATGGCTGATGGAGTTTAAAAACTCCACAGGTGAAGGACAGCCGCAGCATAGCTGACTCAGCGTTAGTAGCTGTATGAATTCACATGAGACTGGATTATTTTCCTCTTCTTTATGATCTGCTTCTCTCCTATAAAAGTAAATTAAAGTAGTTCTAAGGGTCTTATTTTGTTTTGTTCTTTATGGCTCTGTGCAGCCATGTAGTTCTCCTTTCTACCTTTGCAAGAACTATCGTGAATTAATCATTTTAAAATCTTACATATAATTGAGAGTATGTCATTTTAAGGCCATGGCTTCCATAAAACAAAATGTCAATCTACTTTTTGTGAACCTCATCCTTTAATTTCTTCCCTGGGCTGGTATTCCTTTCAGATGCCTTCTTTTATTGACGCCTCATTTGGTTTTGGTTTCACATATTTTTAAATACAGTGAGTAAGCAACTTCTGATTTCACTGTCAGTTAATTTCCAGCTATAATAAGTTCTATGATGTCCCAAATTTTCCCTTTTTATATCCCTACTTGTACGTAGAGACATGTGACCTTGGGGCTGGCTAATGGATTCTCACCTTGCCTCATTTGAGTGCCAAAATACAACCTTACTGGTGCTAATGAACCCAGTATTTTAGAGCTGACTGACTGGAGAATTCATTATTCCATGACTATTACCACCCATAAAACCATCTTGGGAGTATCTGTTAGACCATAAGGAGAACAAGGCAAAGGGACTTAGATGTACAAGTCCTGAAACCTCATTATTATAGGAAAAGTGAGTCAAAGTTCTGACCCCTATGGATTAGTGGCCAGAAACATCATATTTTTAAGAAAGACCTGAACAGTATACTAGGCAACTAGGGTTCAGTATTAATTCCTTGCTTTTCAGTACTAATTCCTTGTTTATGTTCATTTTCCTCATTGCTTTATTGTACTCAATTTCACCCTTTATTTCCCACGTTGTTATTGCTAATGGAGTAATTGATGAAGTATGGTCTGCAAAAGTGATGTGCATTTTTTCATAGCTGTCTTCTCTAGGCCCAGTAAAAACCCTAAACAGCCTTGAAATTAAATGTAATATATTTGCATCTGTATAGTTTTTATTTTAGCATCTGGAAACCATTTAGCCAGTTATTTATTTGAAAATTGGTCTTAGAGCAGTAAAAGACCAGGGTCTGAAGCTGTGCCTATACTGAGCTACTGAATCAGGCCCAGACTGGAAGCTAGGATTGAATCCAGCCAGGAGGATGACCCAGTGGGAAAGGGCTGTTCTGATACAGATTGGAATTCTTACTGATTCATGAAAGACAAGGAACACAGTATCTGTCACCCGAGATTTAATTCTAGCTCCGACTAGCATTAACATGTGGAGAGCAAGTAAGTAAATTCCTTACTGATTTTCATGAGTTCATTGGAATCTCCATCGTCATAGGGATCTCAGGAAGGAACAAAAATATGAACAAGTTTAACTTGCTATCAAAGGCATATGCGATATATTTTCTACATTTATCTCAAGGGATTGAAGAAAGGAGTTGGATGGTAATTGAAAATTTGGAGAAAATGCAATAACATATTGGAGTTGAGTTTTTAAAAGGCAAGAAATACATATGAAATGTCTGAGAGAGTCCCTGAGAAAGCAATTGCTCACATTTCAGAATGAAGTCCTGAGGTCAGGTGTCTCTCAGCACCCTGACTGATAGTAATTGTGTTCAACGAATGTCAGCTGGCCTCCGCCTTGCCTCTTACCACTCCTCCACCCTTTCTTTCTCATTTCTATCTTTATTTTTACTTAATTTTTTGGAATGGCTTATATTTATGGCAAATTCTCATAATTCTTTTCACTGCTAGGGTTATTGGACAACTTCACATCTTGTAACCCTTCTTAATATCCAGGCCTGGGCATTGCTAGCTGATAACACAGCCAGGGAGTCACAACCTAAGACCCAAACTCTCATAATTAATGGAAAAATTATTTGGTATGCAAAAGTGTGGCTTACAGTCCACCTTTCAGAATGTCTTGCCTGGTACAATGAAGTGCTTTTTGTTGGATATAGTAACCCTTTATAACACTGTTAGACTCAGGCAGACCCTTTATAAAAGAGTGAATACAATGTCGGGTTCCACAGTTAAAAGGAATCACAGAAAACTGGGAAAAATTTCAACAAGACACTTTTGGAATCCCTTGAAGAGATGAAGTCAAAGAACTAGGTAAGACATTAATCCAGATCCTGTTGTTTTATAGTGAAAGAAACTGAGGTGAAGAAAAGGAGAAATTTCTATTCTAGCTACTACATTAACCTTCCTGGATCCATGACTCCAAGGTCCACAAAACTTAACAGTTCAATATCCTCTACCGGTTTCTAGCACTGTGTCTTGGTGCCATAACTCCTGTGGCTGTCAGAATCTAAGATGACCTCTCCTGATCTCCATTTTCTGTTATTCCTGACCATTGTATTTCATGCACCACTTGGTTCGGGCTGGATCTGTGATTACTGCTAATAGAGAGAATTCAGTCAAAGGAATGAGATTAACTTTCATAATAGGTTGTATGGGAGTTTGACTTGAATCTTCAGAGCACACATTCTTCTTGCTGGCTTTGAGGGAGAAAGTACTATGTCCCAAGCCACTCCATGGCAATGTGCGCTTGGTGAAGAACTGAGGGTTCTCCCCAGTCAACAGCTGGCAGGGAACTGAGGTCCTTCATCCAACAGCCTTGAAGGAACTGAATTCCGCCAATGACCAGAAGAGGCTGGATTAGCTGGGCACTCAGATTAAAGCCTGGCACTGAGCAATAGCTTGATTGCAGTCTAGGGAAAGATGTAAGCCAGAGGACCCCTTTGCTCTTATTTCCTCTGGCCCACTGAAACTGTGAAGTGATAACGTGTAGATTACTAATACATACATATCCCAATATCCTTATCCCTCACCAAGATGAAATGAATCATGGTTCCTAAGCCTGTTTTGGTTCTAGAACCCCATTAAAATAGTTACTCAACTCCCTGTTACTTAATCTCTGCCCTGTGCCATCATTCAATCTTTGGATGATATATTCCTCATATTCCATAGTCTGTGTTTCCTGTTGTTTTTCTCCTTCCTTCTCACTTCTACCACAGCCATTAATGTGAGACCCTGGCCTGCTTTTCTCTTGTTGCTGGACTACTCTTAAGAAAATGAGATTTTTTCATTAGCCACTTGTGTTCGGTTGTCAGAATATATGGAAGTTTGCTTGAATAGAAATCGCAGTTCTTGAACTCTATGCAGGCTAGTGTTACCACATCCTTGCCCACCTTCATCTATCATTTTAGATCCCTGTCTACGTAATAATCAATTGTTGGCTATGTTTCCAACCCCATATGCACAGAATTTTATTTGGATTTTCTCAGGTATATCTACACCCCTGATCTGATCCAAAGTGTTATATCATTAAATAAAAGTATTGTCAACACTGTCTGCGATATCACTGTATCAAAGGCTTAGAGGCAAAGCCAAGACCAGACTTTAAATTTCCTTATCCGTAGTCAAGTGATTTTTCTACAGGTTTTTACTGCTTCCCTCAAAAGATAAAAAGACCACAGATTATCTGGCCTAGACAAAATAATCAATGATAATTTTCAAGTATATTCACAAAGGTTTCTGGTTTCTCATTTCCATTGTGGACAAAAGAAAAGGCTTAAGTGGTGTGCTACATATTGGAAATTATTTATTATGACAAGGTATTCTTGAAAATGGCTATGAAAATTCCTTCTAGGGTAAATTTTCTTCCAGTTATAATGTATCAGTATTGTGCTGGAAGGCAGAAAACAGCTGAAGTGACCTCAAGCATCCAGGATGATGCTCCCTACCTAGTATGAATTTAACAGTTTAAAGAAAAGTAAATCTAAACTTCAATTATAAGATAAATGAGGCATTAATAGAAATGGAATCTATACAAATACAGTCCAAGAGACAGCCCAAATAGTATTTAGGCATGTAATAAAATCCATTATCTATAAATTTGGAAAATAATTTTTGAAATCCTACTTTAAATTCTTACTCAAGTGGTTTGTGTTAATGTGTCTTCCTAATTCAAAACATGAGGCTCTTTGCCCAAATAAAAAACAGAAAACACAATGTTAAAAAGTGAGAAAATCAGGGCATAATTATGTCTGCCTCTTATTGGGAAGCAATCAGTTTTGACAAGTGTGCCTCAGATGATGTCACAGCCATTTTATTTAACCACCTGTATGATTTTATTTCACCAAGCATCATATGGTCACTTTAGATGTTGGGCAACTTTAGTGGCCATTTATCCAGTGATATTAATAATTAGAAGGTCTTTTACATTTAATAGGCAAAACGTATTATAATTGTTTACCACGAACTATCTCACTTAATTCTCACGGCAACCCAATTGCATAGGGATTGTGGTTATACTCCTGTAACAGATGAGAGCATCAAGACTCAGAGAGGTTAAGCAACTTGTCACCCAGTCACACCCTTAATTAAGGGTGGAGCCAGGCTGCAATCTAAGCAGTGTGATGAGAGAGCTGGCGCTTCTCTCCATTGCAATACAACTTTCCATAGTTGATCTGAGCATAGTTCACACCAAAGCATTTCCATCCGTTGATTGAAAGGTGAGTGTTAGATATTTGCTTAACATTGGTTATGATCAGGTTTTTGGAGAGTTCTATAATTAATGAAATACGGATCCTATTTTCCGAGGGCATACATGTTACCATTACTGCTGCCTTAGAGCATACCATTAAATTACAAGAAGTGATAAAAATCCCCTGCTTCTTTGAAAGATGAGATTCCTTTTCCAAATGAGCTATTCATCCAGCAGACACTGGCAGTGCCACGCACACCTCTCCTCACCACTCAGCCATCTAGTACATGCCAAGAGTGTGCAATTTTGAATACTCACAACTCATCACCTGAGGGCTGTGTTGTGGTCCTCACACATGTGGGACACAGGTAGGAAATTCTAGGGAGTCTGTGCTCTCTGGAGAAGCACTCAGTGATGAAAGGATTCGAGGATAAATACTCCAGCTTTCTCACTCTTTACATGAGACAGCTCAGAGGCATAATCTATGCTGTTTTCTATTCCCAGCAAGACTGAGCTGTAGATGCCCAAAGTGACAACTCATTTAGTATCTAGTTTATTGACTTTATTCTTTCCTGGTCTCACTCCTATCCCAGTGCTTTCTTTAATCTTCTTTCTGATGAATTACTAGTACTAAAATCTTTGATTCAGAATTGACTTTTGGGGGAGCACAAGACAGGAAAATTCATAAATTGATATGTTCTCAATAGCATGGAAATTCAGGTCCTCTACTTCTTAATGCTTTTCTTGTTGAAAACGGAATTTGCTCTAAGACTGGCACATTTGAAAACTTTAGGTTTACATAATGTTTGTTGAATTGTTTTATAAGAAAGTGAAATGCAATGGGGAATTCTTGATAGAAGAGAAGATTGAAATGTCTTTGGTGTGTTTCTCAAGCCTAATAAGCCTATTCTGAGGCAGCCTCAAGTAGCTGTCAGAACTGAAGACACCATGTTAACATATCAAGCAAGGACTCCATCCTACAGGGAAGAAATTCTTCCATAAATGCTTTCAAGGGAGATACTAAAAAGAGGAAGATAAGAAGGAAACGAGGTCATGACACTAGCTTGAAGAGTGGAGATAGCCTGGTAGAATGGAAAGGTCCCCCTAAAGGAAGTTAACACAATTGGGTTTTAACCCTAGTGTTCATAAAACCTGAATTGCTCTATGAAAGCCAGTTTCTTTGGCTTTATTTTCAGCAATGTGATGCTTAATTTTATTGATATCTTTGTTTCTTACTATTTTACCCTTATTATTACACTTATTATTATTACACTTATTACACTCACTTATTACACTTTTTACATTTATTACACTTATTATTTTAGTGTATAATAAAATTTTACACTAGCAGATCAGTGGCTGACTGGAAAATGGGAAGGGGGAGACTAGACTACAAAAGTGTCAGAAATTTCTTAGTTTCATTTTTTTGAAAGTAGTGATGGTTTCCTTGGTGTACACATATTGTCAGAATGCACCAAATAGTCCACTTCACATAATTTTACTTCAGTAAGTCTGTCAAAAGAAAGTATATGTTGGAAGTTTTTCAGTTTGTAATAACAAATTCCTCTTTCTCTTAATATGTCAGGGTTCCAAAGCCTGTTCTTAGTAGATTAACAATTTTTTTTAAATCTTGGAAATGTTTGAGTTGTCCCAGGTTTGGTTCAGGTTTCTCTTTTCCTTCTTGTCCACATCATCTTTCTATATGGTATGTTTAATCATCTTAATTCTGAATTCTGTCTGAGCTAAATGACTTGTAAGTGTGCAAACCCAGGATACACCTCACTTCACAGCTTCTGAGTTCTGTTGTCTACCAAGCCCTTCCATTTGTGTGTTTCACAGACAATTCAAATGCAGTGTCTCCAACCAGTTTCCACTATTCCCCCATACCCCTCCCTGGCAGGGTCCCCATTTCTCTGTAAATGGTGCCATCAAACACCTTCCTCCATTAAGAAACTCTTTTGTCATCTTTTCACACAAAGTAAATCACTTCTCTCCCTGGCCAAAATCTCATGCAGAGCTGCTGATTCTAAATGAAATAAAATCCGTCTTTTTAATAGTTTATAAGACTATCAGTGATTCCTAAAGAATGACCTTAAAGAGTCATTTTGGTCAAAGCTGTTTTTTGAAAATATTACTAAGATATTGACTGTCCCTTTTTTTCTACTCTTAATCTACCAGGTCTAAGTGGTAGGACTTGAGAAGTAGTATGAACACTATCTCTCCTACAACTGTCTGTTATTAGCCTAACCCAACACTTAAAATATTTAACAATCAAAGTTGGCTTTTATATATGCATTACCTTGAAAGAATGATAGATCACTGCACCTCATCAAGATAATTTGTGAGTATTTAGAAACTCAAGTGACATGAGGAATTAAATTCTTAAATGAAGAGAAAGGAAACACTGGTATTCCTAGAGAGAGGCAACTGGACCAGAACTCTAGGTTAGAGCTCATGTACTGTTGACAGGACTTCCAGAGTTATATTGTGAGAAAAGCACGTGGGATGAGCGATAATGTTGCCACCAATTTTGGAAAACAAAATTTACTACAAGGTACTCTAGAATCTTTATTTAAACAATTTTGGGAACAGTAGTATAATCAATCCCTGAAAGCTACACAACCCACAAATAGTATGAAGCAGTCTAGTATGCTGGCCTAGTACCGAGCCAGCATATTGGGTAACCAGGTGGACCTTTGGTCTAAAAAACTCTTCGTTATAAAATTTGCCCAGTGGAAACTCAACTTTTCAAACTAGCCGTCAGAACTTATGTCATAGTCTTTATTCAAATGTAATATTTACATTTCCTTTTGCTTAACTATGGTAGCATTCTCCCCTTCCTGGTAAACATTTCACATGCAAAGTACAGAATTAATAAGTGCAGAGGCTTTTATGTGCAACTTCAGGCTCGTACGTACTGTCACCCGTTAGGTCAAAACACATAAACGGGTGGTAAGAAAATTCAACTTGTCATCTAGATATTTCATCTGTCTCCATGCCAAGCATCTGAATATTGGGACACATTTGGTGAGAGAATAGATGCTTGCTTTCCACCTGTATGTCTAACTTTAGTTATGTGTAGTTACTGCATGGAGTATGAGAAAGCTGAAATAATTTCCAGGTCTCAGCAAATCTATGTCTCTGTTTTTAATCTTGTTTTTATCTTGTTTACTTGAAGTTTTGTGGGTATTTTTTCATAATTAATCAAAATTAGTGTTTCTCACCCTTCAGTTTCCTTCTACATCTATCGGAGAAAGCGCTCTCTTCTCCCTCTCACAGGTTGCTATATTGGGCTAACTGTGACTTTCCTTTTTTGTCTTAAGGTATCCATTTTCCTTATCTTTCTCCTTGATCTCCCTTCCTTCTTTTGTCTTTCAACATTAGAAGTTATAACTTCAGCATAAGAATTGGAGGAGACACAATTCATATGTGCTCCTAAATTCATAGCAGCTAATAAACCAATATAATTGTTATATGAGGAGGGAATTTGGATATAGACACGAGTAGAAGGTAAATAATGGGAACAGACATGGTGGGGAAATAGCTATGTGCAAGTCAGGGAGAGTCTGGCAACTGATCCTTTCTTCAGTGCTCTCAGAAGGAATCTACCTTGGTGATAGCTACATCTTAGGCTTTTATCTTCTAGAACTTTGAGATAATACCTTTCTGTTGTTTAAGTCATTCCATTTGGGATACTTTGTTACCGCACCCTTGGCAAGCCGATATAACCCCAATATACTGGGTAACTTGGGACAAGCCATTTAACCTCCCCTTCACATATTGGTATTTGTGCATTCCTGCTGAGCAGTACATGGAGGACACAACAATATTCTGTATATAATTAAGAAAAAAAAAAAAAAAAGACAAAACCAAAACCAAGTCAAGTCCAGCCATGATAATGACAGACACGGCCTTCACTTTAATGTGTGGCCCTTTGTGGGCAGGTGGGCAGCACTGGATTGGCTGCATCAGGCTCACAGAGGCATCCACTTCTGGTGATTTACTAATTCGAGCATCCTTCCTTATCTCCTTCTCAAGGCAGCCAGTCTTTCCCCGATGGTGCTAACACAGGACCCCAGGCCTCCTAAGCCACTAAGATCATTTGCCCAGTCTGAGTGACACCAGAGACTGTGAGTCAGATGTTTAAACACGTATTATGCATTTGCTGATCAACTGCTATGGTGATATTCTGGCCTCACCCCTGATATTTATCATTACCTTTCTCCATTCTGCTCTGAAGCATAGGTCCGGAAAGTCATTCCATGTTTTCCTTTCTCTTTAGTCTCAAATGTTATCTTTTAGTCCTGCATGCATACAGGGACAGTTGATTCTTCTACCTGGTTTATAGGGAAGAAAGAATTACTTCCAAGTCAAGTGTTACTGCAAAGGCAGAGCCTTAAAAAAAACAAATGCTCATTTCCTTATTTTTTTTTTTGTTTTCTTTACCTACAAGTTTGTTTCTTTAGTTATGTAATTATTCTGTTTTTTCCTGCTTCATCTCCTATTTGACACATTCCTCTTCTCCCAACTGTAGAGCAGTGCAACTCATCTATCTGTATCTATATCATCTACATCTATATCATCTATATCTGTATCTATCTCTATTTCTATCATCTCTATCTCTTTCTATCTCTATCTCTATCTATCTATATTATCTATATCTTTAATGGCACAAGTTTCCTTTCATATATTTTGATGTTTGCATAGTCCTATATTTGTGCATTAAATTTTCAAGAAAGGGGCTGAGGGGAGACATAAGGCCACAGTATTTGCCAATTTACTCAAAAAGTCAATGGGTGAGTATTATGGTTTGTGTCTAGATGTCCCCCCAAAGTCTCATGCAGTCATAGAGTTTTTTCAGATTTGGCTGAATCTAGAATGTGTGATTGATTCATAGGGCAATGCTGGGATTAAGGGTGCTGGGATTAAGGGTGGGTGATTGCTGGATCAGTCCACTGATTGGATTGGCACTGCCCTAATCCTGGTAGGCTGGATACAATATAAGGGACAGAAAGAGGCTTCTCTCTCTCTCTCTCTTTTTCTCTCTCTCTCCCTCTCTCTCTCCCTTGTTGCTTTTGCTTTTTTCTGCTGCCATGAACTGTTGCCCTCTGCCATGTGCCACCCTGCCTTGGAGCCAGCCAATGATGGCCTAACACCTCTACAAACTGTGAGTTAAATAAACCCTTCCTCCTTTAACTTGTGGGTGTTGGGTATTTTGTCTCAGCAACAAGAAAAGTAACTAAGGCAGTAGGCACTGATGAAAAATACTCTAAGCATTCTTGCTATTTCTGATGAATGCAACACGTACAAGACTGGGACTTGAACATCACAGCCATTCAGTAAGTACTGTTCAACAAACTCAGTGAAATAAATTACTTCCTCATCACACTGATAAAATTAGGAAAATACCCATTTGCTACATGCCACTTTATGGAAACACCTTCCAAGTGAAATGCAGTCTTTGATTTTTTTTTTCCATATAGCTTGCATTTTCAAAAAAAATCCACACATTTCCTTTGCACAAATTTTCAAAATATCTGTAATACAGTGGGTAGTGTAGACTTATACATGTCAGCAAAATATGGTGTTTAAAGCTGGAGTCACCAATTTTTGGAGAAATATGATATATTTAGTTATTAGAGTATTGACTATTTTTGATTGTCCTTCGTATTGACTTCACATTTTCAAACTTTTAAAAAACCATAACTAATATATATTGAAAGGTAAAGTACCTTTGGAAAGGAAGAGAGAGGCAAGGAGAGATAAAAGAGAAGGAAAGCAAAAGGCTAATTCACTCAACAGCAGGTAGGAGAGTAACACATATGGAAGGGTGGAAGACTAGAATATATCCTGTGCTTTCAGATTGAAATTAGTGGAATCAGTATGACCTCGTGATTTTTTATAGCTATATACATAAATATAGCTATGCATAAAAACATACAGATGTACATGTATATATATATATATGAGTGTGTGTATATATATATGTCTTACTTTTCTTGCTGCTGAGACAAAGTATCCAACACTCCAGGTTAAATGAAGAAAAGTTTATTTAGCTCACAGTTTGTAGAGGTTTTGGTCCATCATCAGCTGGCTCCAGGGTAGGTGGCACATGGCAGAGGGAAACAGTTCACTGTGGAAGAAGACAGCAAAATCAAGCAAGGGAAGGAGAGAAAGCCTCTTTCTGTCTCTTATATTAGTGTACGCAGGCTACCTGCCCTAAGGCGGGTATAACACTCATGCTGTTAATCCCACCATTAGATCATAAATCAGTCATAAACTAGATTCAGCTGCCAAAAAGCCCACAGCCCATGACTGCATGAGGCTTTGGGGGGACATCAAGACACAAACCATAACTATATATATATTTTTTTTTCCACAATTCCACTGAAAGTGCCCAGAAAAAATGACACTCCAGAAATACCAACATCCACTAAAAGAAAAGAGCTCCTTCAAGAGAAGACTCATTTTAATACTAGGGCAAATGAACTTAGATTTTCTTTTTGACCCAGGAATAAAGAAATGCTCAAAGGAAATTCTCATAGGAATATATAAATACACACAGAGGAAAGTGTGCACACACACACACATATGAGCCAGCTACAAGGGATAGTCAAGTCTTGGACATCTGAGAATAAAAATAAATAGTAACACTAATGGGTTATAACTCATTGATTAAAATATGAATCCAAAGGTAATCAAATTAATAAACAAATTAATGGAAGAGTAGTGAAGCCCTTTCCTACTGCAGGATACCAGATTATCAATAGAGAAGGGTCAATAAGTGTAAAAGAATCTCCAGTAGGTGGTAAAACTAGTAGGTGAACATTTGAGAAAAACCTGATGGCTATTTAAACCAAATGATGAAGTTAAAATCAACACTGCACCAACACTGTGTTCTTCCTGATGTGGCATCTTGAGGACACAGCATGGCTTCTGTGGTGTCACTGCGGTCCACCTGAACCTACCTGGGAAGGAACACCTGACAAATGCGAACTGAGGAATATTCTACTCATTCAGTGTGTTTCACCCTGAAAAATCAAGATAAAAAAGGATAAAGAATTTCTGAAGCACTGTGCAGATCAAAGGAGAGTAAAGAGACTTGATAATTAAATGTAATGAATCATCTTGGATTAGATCCTGGACTAGAAAAATATTGGCAAACTGGTACAATTTGAATACGGGTGATAGATTAGATTACAGTACAGTAAAACTCTTCCATCTTAAATGTTGATAATTGCACTTGAAATTTCTTTCTTTCTTTCTCTCTTTCTTTCTTTCTTTCTTTTTTTCTTTCTTTCTTTCTTTCTTTCTTTCTTTCTTTCTTTCTTTCTTTCTTTCTTTCTTTCTTTCTTTTCTTCTTTCTTTCTTGTGGTACTAGGGATTGAACTCATAGCTTTCATACTGAGGTACATGTCAGCTACTTTTTTAAAAATTTGAGACAGGGACACACACTAAACTGACCAGGCTAGGCTCAAATTTGCAATCTTCCTACCCAGCTTCCCAGTGTTGGGATTACGGACCTGTGCCACCACACCTGGCTCAGATGAATCGCTTGTCCTTAGAAAATATTCACGGAAGTATTTAGGGGTTAAGGAGCACAATACCTTCAATATATTCTCAAATAGAAATATGTGTAGATGTGTGTGTGTGTAAGTGTGTGTGTGTATCTGAGAGAAAGATGAAAGAAGATGGTAAGTTTATTATAAATAATTGGTGATTATGGACAAATGGATATATAGAAATTCTTTGTATTATCCTTACAAATTTTGTCAGTTTGAAATTATAAAAAAAAAAGATATTTTTTAAAGATCCAGCTGGAAAAAAAAAATTACCCAATGTAGAGATGTTTCTTTCCTTTAAAAAAAAACAGCAGCCTGGATTTGACTAAGAAGTGATATTCCAGTTAAGCACTAAGTTGAAGGTCTGTCTGCAAAAATATTGAATTTTTTATATTTAAGAGTCCACAGTTAAAGTTCAGACAAGTTGCTTTTACTAAACATGCTGACATTTCTAAACTCAGGAATTTGTACTTTTGAGAAAAATCAGCCTCATATATAATTTATTTTATTTATGAGATTTGTTCAAGTATTGATAGTCCTTGATGTTAAGCCCCTTTTATGGGTAAATACTGCTATCGTGTAACTTTAGTAAGGTCGTTATGTCTCCTCAGATCTTTCTCAAAATATTGGTGCAGGGAAAAACTGTATTATTCTGATGTCTAACCACAAAATGAGATCAGGAATATTTGGTTGCTAGGAAAGGTACTCATTGTTGTCAAAACATTGAGATAAGATGTGCAATCCATCCACTACCTTCCTTAAATTTCACGAATATCAGATTTAAAATACAGCAGCTCAAATTAGAATTTGAGACTTACGAACATAAGTGACAACATTGAATGACATATATCAGGCCAAAGCAAGGAAAAAAATAGAGAGCCAAGCATTTACACTGTGGTGGAGATAATAAACTTTGGAATGTCATACACATTATTAGCTTCTATAATTCACAGGTACACAAAGCAACTTGTGGTGTTAGCAGGATCTTGATTGCTACTACTAAGTTTATCTCAAGATCAAAAGATTTTTGTTTTCGTGTTTCATTATTTTTTATTTCAGTTTATGAATTTTCACTGAGATTATGGAGAATATTAGAAACTAAGTTTGTATGAAATAAAATTTCTAGGGCATGGCAATATTCTCTACATTTTTACTGTATTTCCAGGAATGATAATTCCTTTTATGGTGCTTTAGTTGATTGCAATGCCTTTTCAAATCTAAGTTATTTTATTTCTAGTTTTGGGGATTTTTTTTTTGCTAGAAACTGTGAAATTCATTGTGATGTATGTGGTTATATTAGAATTCTCCAGAGAAACAGAACCAATACACATATATGCACTTGTACATACAGACAGATTTCTACTGAGGAATTGACTCAGGTGATTGCGGTGGCTGAGAAATCCCATAATCTGCTGGATACCTGTGAGCTGGAGAGTCAGGAAAGTGGGTGATGTTATTCCAGTCCAAGGACAGAAGACCAATGTCCCAGCTGAAGACAGGCAGGAAGCAAAAGAAGCAAATTCCTCCGTCTTTGACTGTAATCAGCCCCCGTGTGAGCTCAGTGATGCCCATTCACATCTCTACGCAGGGCAGGACTATGTCCACTGAATCAGATGTAAATATCATTGTGAAACAACTTCATAGACACAACCAGAAATACTGTGTAATATGAACATTCATTGACCCCATCAATGTTATACCAAGACAGTGGTTGTAGTGCTTCTGAATCAATCTCATGCAATTTATATATCCATTCTGCTGTGATAGTCATTTGTGTTTGGGGTCTTGTGTATGTTCTTTGGTGAACACAGGGTGCATTTCTGTTGATTAGTAAAATCCTTGGGTTAGACTTGCTGTGTCATGCGATGTACATATTATTGCCAGTTTTCCAAGGGTTGTACCAATTTATACTCATTGACACTACATGAAAGACACAGTTGCTCTACATCTTGCCAACACTTGGCATTATCAGTCTAACCTACCAGTAAGGAATAGTTTGAGGTAAATACTGCTATTGATATCAACTCAAAATCCACCTAAAGTAAAAATGATTTGTTTGAAAGCATCGGAAAGCTACTGAAACATAAGAACTAGAAGAGCTAAGATTTCAAAGAGGGGAGAAGTGAAAAAATGTGTTTATCTGCACTTTTCCCAAAGGGATTTGCAGTTTCTTGGTGTGGAAAACAGGCTAAGAATTCAAGATCAGTTTTGGGAAAAAGTGCTGGGAAATGACACACAAGGGAGACTTTTCCAAGTTTGACAAAGTTAAAGTAAAGTGGAGACTTACAGGATCTTGGACAAAGGGCAGTGTTTCCCTCAACACATTTTCAAAATTCTGAAAATGTGTAGAGTAGGCAATAAAAGAGATAAGTTGCCACATCTGAAAAGTAGAGCAGAATACGCCCCAGTTCTATTGTATTCTGTAGATTACAATTAGAATAAAGGACCCAGGGCTGGTGAGGTAGCTCAGCAGCATAAGAGCCTGCCTGGCAAGCGTGAGGTCCTGAGTTTGACTCCCAGAACCTACATAAAGGGAAAAAAGGGCCAGTGATATCGCTTAGTGGCACAAGCGCTTGCTGGCAAGCGCGAGGTCCTGAGATCGACTCCCAGTACCCACATAAAAAAAAAAAAAAAAAAGAATACAGGACCCATCAGGAGCTGGACTTCAGAGATAGCCCATGGTTATGCTCCAAGAACAGAGGAGAACCGGAAGTTCACAGAGCCTTAACACCGCAAAGTGGCCTCAACTCTGTGCAGGGTTGGAAAAAGGTGACAAGCCTCCACTTCTTCTGGCTAGGGAAGTACAGACCCATCCTAAATGAGGTAGTAATTACCAGCAATTATCTAAAGTCCTTATCTGCTAACTCCAAGATTTACATCACTAATGTCTGGTGCTATCTTCCCTTGATTTCAGTCACGTTGTTCTATTTCTTTTCAAGCACGGACATTTTTATTGGAGTATCGGGCACAGACCACTCATCTCTTAAAATTTACATTTACCTTTACTTTGCAGGTGTTAATTGAATCAATTTAAGAACTACATTAGAAAAAAAAAAGCTCTAGTTCATTGTCACTTTTGATTCTGTTTCTTGTCTTTTGATTTTGAATCTTATTTGTTGTTACATATAGCTATTTTAGTGGAATGCCAGGCATTTTCTATGACAAGCATTAAGGAGTTTAGATGATTCTCCTCCTCAGGTGGGAGCTCACCCCATCTTGCTGCCAGATTGGAGGAGGAAACCGTAACCCAGCCAGGAAATGATCTGACCTAGTGCTAGCGTGCTGTCTCTTTAAGTCTTCAGTCAACTGCTGTTTTACCCTCCACTCCTATAATGAAGCTTGCCAACGGTCCAGGCAGACTAAAAGACTAGAGTGTTTTCAACGACCTCTTTTCCTTGACAGTCTTGAATTCCAAGTTTTGTTTACCCAGTGTTGTAAGATTGCCAAATCTCTCTTCTTCTTTTCAGCTTCTTTTTACTTAGCTTCTCAACCCCTGACACCATTCGATGGAGAATTGGCACATGCCTAAAGGAAAGCATTGAAGGACGTCAGGTTCACTTCTCTATGCCTCTTTATTTTGATGATCTTGGTTCCTCAAGAGCTTGATTCTTTTCTGGCTTGAGCTCCAGTTTTTGTCTTCACAGTCCCATGATATTTCCAAAAGCTGCTGCCTCCCCTGCTCTTTGGCAGCCATCTTTTGCCTTGCTTTTCCAACTCTCACTCATACCAAAAATAAACAGATGCTCCAAAAGGAAAATAATCATGTAGAAATTGATCTTATCTTAATGGTCATTTTTCTCCAGGGATCTGGGCCCTCAAATCTTGGTTACCTACATAATTTTCCAGTCCTTTACTTCCATTTTATTTGTGTGTATTCTATCTGACATCTCCAGTCCCTCTTGGTGCTATAACTTTCTGCGGCAAATGTGTCAATAACAGGCAAAAACAGAAGTCTCGGGCCGGTGAGATGGCTTAGCAGCATAAGCACCTGCCTGGCAAGCGCGAGGACCTGAGTTCAACACCCGGAACCCACATACGAAAAAAAGGGCCGGTGATATTGCTCAGCGGCACGGGCACCTGCTGGTGCAAGAGGTCCTGAGGTCGAACCCCGGTACCCAAAAAAAAAAAAAAGAAAAGAAGTCTCTTCACATTTGTGTTTTACCAATTTTGCATTAAACATCATTATCTTCATTTTACAAATGAGCTAAAAGACTTAATGAAGAGAGATGGCTTATTCAAAGCCACATATCAGCACATGACAGATCTTATCATTTGTTCTGATTCCACGTCCAGGTCTTTATACCACATCATAGCGAATTCTATTCTTTTACTAACTCTTATTTGGCCAGTTGGTGAGTATATTACCTGTGTTGCTCATAAAGAAAAGGACACTGTTCCATTATAAAATGTCTATTTTTGATGTATAGTCATGGAATATAATATGCACATACATAAATTTTTATTGTTGGACCATGACACTTCTGAAGTAAATGATTATAATAATATATTCCATGCATGTTTGAACATTTGAATGATTTAATTTCTGTATTCACTAAAACATTTTCAAAAACAACTCACTTTTATAACAACCTAACATTTATAGATATATGTAGTAGATAATTCCTAACAAATTTTAATATTTGACATTAATTTTTGAAAACTTAAGAGATAATGTTTATTGTTCACTTACTAGGTGCCAAACACTAAAGGTTTTTTATGGGATATATATTATTTTCTTATTTTTATAAAGAAGGGACCCAATTTTAGGACTATTTTAAGAATTTACCTAAGAATGTGCACACCATACACTCTAGCATGAACCATACAACCCAGTTAAATATGATGTAGCACTTTTCGTATACTCATATATGGTAAAATAATCTTGTATTTCTTTGATATTAACATCTCTTGACTTCCTATTGTTATTGAGGAGGCAAGCTGATAGAGTTGCATTCATTATGAATGCTGTGATGGGCAGAAACATCTAATTTAGTGGGTGAGGAAAAACATGGACATAACAAACACTCTACTGCAAAATGTCATCGCATGTTGAGTGACACAGATAAGAGATTCAGAAATGTAGAGGACAGCAGAAGAGCTGTGCATCTGTTGTTGATAATGACTGAGTGGGGAAGGAAGACTCTTGGTGTGTGTGTTGAAGGGCAGAGTCTAAATCTGGAAAGAGAAGGGACAAACAGTCCCAACCACAGGGACTGGAGAGGTGAGAATGTGCATGGAATGTCCCAGTGTTAATGCATAGGCATCAAAAATCTCTCTTCATGGTGTCCCTTAAATGAGCTTTATATTGTCTGAATATTAACCCACTGCTTTTTGTACAGCATATTACTTTGAACAGGATAATCGGTGACCAAATATTGCTCTGCTCACAGGTCATTATTATTTCTTTTTTTTTTTTTTTTGTGGGTATCGGTGGTCGAACTCAGGACCTTGCGCGCCAGCAGGCGCCCATGCCACTGAGCGATGTCACTGGCCCTTTTTTCATATGTGGGTACCAGGAGTTAAACTCAGGACCTCATGCTTGCCAGGCAGGTGCTTATGCCACTGAGCCACCTCACCAGCCCCATTATTATTTCTTATCTATCCTTTTGTTCCAGTCTTCAATAGCTCTAATAAATGCCAGTTCTCTTTGAAATGAGTGTGCTTCGACATATTAACATATATTAACAGCTTCTGTTAACTAATTAATGTATTCCCCCCATACTTTGAGTTATGGTTTGTGTCTAGATGTCCCCCCAAAGCCTCATGCAGTCACGGGGGCGGGATTCTAGAGTTTGTGATTGATTCATGGTCCATTGCTGGGATTATGGGTGTGAGTGCTACACCCACCCAAGGGAGGGTAGCCTGCATACAATATAAGGGAGGGAAAGAGGCTTGCTGTCTTGCTCCTCCCTTTTTGCTCTTCTTGATTTTTCTGTTTTCTGCCACCATGAACTCTTACCATGTGCCACTCTGCCTTGGAGCCAGCCGATTATGGACTGAAACCTCCACAAACTGTGAGCTACATAAAACCTTTCCTTCCTTAATTTTGGGTATCAGGTATTTTGTCTCAGCAACGAGAGAAAAGTAACTAACACACATTGTTTAAGAAAGCAGGTTGTGAACTGGGTGTAAGAAGCTATCATGTGAAAGACAGAATATATAAACAGACAACTGACAGATAGCATATGACAACAGACCTCTGGCCTATAGCCCCTGCAGCAGTAAGTCTAGAATACCAGTACTTGGCGGGTGACTGCCAACTTCTCTACATCCTACCCCCAGTTCTAACTCAGGACCAACCATAGAAAGCCAAATATACTCCCAAACCAATCACATAAGATTTTAGTCCTTCAAGGGGCCCACTTCCAACTTCTCCATGCTGATACTCTCCATTCAAAGCATACATTAGTCTTCCCCTTTGGTATAGTCAGCTTTGTGTTACTATGAGAAAATACCTGCAGCAATCAACTTATAAGGAGGAAAGATTTATTTTGGTTCATGGTCTTTAGAGGCTTCAGTCCCTGTTCACTGGACCCTGTTACTTTGGGCCTGTGGCAGTATAGTACATCCTGTTGGGAATGCATAGTAGAGGAAACATAGTCACTTCTCGGGGGCTGAGAAGCAAAGAGAGAGAAAGGAAGAGGCAGGGTCCCAATATCACCTTTAAGGACACTCAAAGACCTAACTTCTTCCCATTGAGCCCCAGTTCCTAAAGGTTTCACCCCCTCCCAATAGCACCACACACTGGTGTCCAAGCCTTCAACATGTGGGGCTGTAGAGAATTTAAGATCCAAATTATAGCAACTTTTTTTTTTCACTATGAAGTGTTTCCATTTCCAAGACAGCCTTTGAGTCTCTGTCAAATACGGGGGCTTGTGACTGGCTGTCTAACTATAGCAATGGTCTGAATAAATAGCCTCTGTGGTTTCTAATTTGGGTGGGCTACTTCCACACTTGCTAGTGGAGGGCAAAGTGTCGACAGAGTCCTTTCCAGTGCACAGTACTCTATGCCGTACCCGGGTGTCTCATGAGAAAGGGGCTAGACTGAGCCTCTGCCCTCATGGAGCTATTAGCCTAGCAATTGAGGCAGATTTTTAAAAGGTAGCATCAAAAAAATGAATGGAAAAAAATGAAAAAAAAAATAAATGAATGAAGTAGCATCAGATCATTAGAAAATGTGCTTGTTGAACAGAAAGGGTGCATGGAGGGGAGCATACACCCTCTATGTTCAACAAACACGATTTGTAATGAAGCTGGTTAGGCAAGATTTCTCGGAGGAAAACTTTAATATGAGATTTGAAGAGTACGAGAGAGCCAGCCCAGAAAAGAACTGTACTGTTCACAATTGTTCACAATAGCCAATGTATGGAATAAACTGGGGTGTCCATCGGCAGATGAATGGGTAAAGAAATGCGTTATATGACGGGATATTATTCAGCCATGAAAAGATGGAATATTATCCTCTGTAGTACATGGATAAAACTGGAGATTATTATGAGTGAAATAAGTAAGGCACTGAAAGACAAATACTACACGATCTCACTCACATATAGAAAAAAAATCTTAATCTCATTGGAGAGAAAAATAGTCATTACCGGAGGCAAGGAAGAATAGGTTGAGAGAAATAAAGAAAGTGGGATAATAGGTAGCAAAGTGCAGTTAAATGAGAGAAATAATTTCTAGTGTTCTACAGCACATTAGAGCAACTAGAGTTACCTATAAATTTCCAACAATTTATTGCCTATTTTATAAAGAAGTAAAAGAAAGAAGTTCAAAGCTTTTCAACACAAAGAAATAGTAAGTGTTAGAGAAAAATGCAAATTACCTTCATCTTGTTATTATGCATTGTATAAATGTATTGAATTATCATACCATGTCTCATAACTATGTGCTGTTATTATTATTATCATTATTGCAATTCTAGTGATCAGACAAAGGTGTGCTTTACCACAAGCTGTATCCTCAACCTTTTTTGTTTTTCTACTTTTGAGACAGGGTCTCTCTGTGTTGCCCGTGCTGGCCTTGAATTTAGAATTCTCCTCTCTCACCCTAACGATGAGCCAGGATTACAGGCAGCACCACCATGCTCAGCTTGTACAATAATTACATGTCAATTAAACAGAAGCTTTTCAAAGAAAAGAGTTGGTAAGGCAAAAGGGTAAAGCTGAGCTGGGCAGGACAGAGCTCCAGGTGTGAGTGAGCATTTTGAAGTCAGCATCATTCCATTTAACAGATGGGAACAGCAAGGCTCCGACAGATTGAGTGGCCCAGGGTTTCACAGCTTGTGACCAGCTTGGAAAGGTTTCTAGGTTTGTCCTACCTGTGGCTGCCCTCCAAGCCTCCCAGGGCAACTTGGCCTGGGTGCAGGTGAATGACCAGATTCTCCATTCTAAAGAGGCTTCTTAACAGCCAGAAACTTCAAATTCACTGGATGCCTCAGGGAAAGAAAGCCAAGGGCTCTTAAAAGAGGAGAGAAAAAGTGATGAGATACACATAAAAGGCACTGTAGGCAAATCCTGCAAACTGCACAATGTTGTCTTCAGGCAGCTTTGGAGGAAGGGTCAGGAGAATAAAAGAAGTACCAATAGAGAGTGTCTAAACTTGCAGGGTAGAAAGGTTGGACTGACTCCACTGTTAATTTGAAATGCCTAAAATATAAGATAAATTTAAAAAATAGATATATTGGTAAAAAGGAGGAAGTAGTGAAAAAGACTTGTAGTGTTTTCAGTGGATGAAATTAAAACAAAAGCCCATACTAGATATGCTATTTCTGTTTTATTAGTTAATGCAAACAGGATTCTTTTAATGAAGTCTCATAAATGTTAGCTGTGTTGACTAAGTTCCAGCAAATTCAGGCAAAAAGTAATCCGAAGTAGAATCGAGTTGTTCCTTCCTTGGGGCCAAAAGGACATCCCTGTTGGTCTCTGAGCTGCGAGGAACAAGCTGTGGGAAGAGCGAGCTGCCCCATTTTGAAAAGAAGATTTGCTCACAGGCATTTGCCAACTGGTCTTTTGGGAGCACTGCCGACATTAGAGTTATTTAGGGATATTAAAGTGCTGACAAGACTCATTAAGGGAGAAAACAAAAGGCTTCTGAGGGCACTGGTAGGTTCCTTGGAAAGTGTAGACTCCCGTATCCTGCACTGCAGACAGCTGATGCACTCTACTTAGGAAGCTTGCTATTTTTAGTTTCCCTTAGTTGGTTCCAGGAACTTCAGTCCATATCATTTGTTTAACTTTCCTCTTCTCTTCCACCTGAAGTTAGAAAGTAACATACTATAAACTGACATTCTCCCTCTCTCTGTCTTTCTCTGCCCTTTCTCTTTCTCCCCATCCCCCCGCCTTGATGTCATGTCTGTGACAAATCGATGCTCTAATATGTTTTTGTTGCCCAATAAGGACATGCAGTTGCCTTCTGTCCCTTCAAGGAGCCTTTATCACTAGCTCAACGCCAGTACTTTGCCTCTTACGCAGTGACTCGGGTCCCTAAAATTCTCACTGTCTGAAACTCCCCACGAACATAACCATAACAGTCAGACCACGTGGGGGTGAGACAGTCATACTGGCTCAGTGCTGAAACTGGTCAGCTTTTCTGCTTCTGAATTGTTTTACTAATCTCACTGATTTGCTGATTTCGGGGCTTCAGTGACTGCAGAATCTCTTTACAATTATTAACACACGATGAGACCTGCTGTCTCAATTACCTACACAAGCATCTGTGCAAAACAGCAGAAGGAAAGGTGGCCTCCTTTCTCTACTAGACTAGGATAAGCATCAGCTGTCACCATGGCTCCCAGAAGTGTCCCATGATGCAATTGAGAAGCTCTGGAGACAAGCTTGAGGGTCCCGACACCTCACAGATAAAGAATATACATAAGAGGGACATTTTCTCGATGTGTTGTCATATGGGTCAGAGTGCACTGTCAAACCCTTGGAGTGTGGCTGTGGGTGGATGCGGTAGTCCAGAGGGAAAAGGAAGCACGTCTTTCCTCTGCGTGGAGCATAGCAGCTTTTTATTCATTTGCGCTGCCTTGTCTTACACGAAGGGAGGCAGAAATAGAATCATGACAGGCTCAATTATCGTAATACTCATGCACAAAACCATTTACCAGCTGTTCATCTCTAGCTAAGTCCCCTAGCATTATATGATAGTATTATTACCTTCTTCAACGTTTATTGCAAATGATAAAGTTTGAGAAAATAGTTTAAAGAACTTTGAAAAAAGAACTGTGCAAAATGTTAGATATGATTAGTACAAACTATTCAACTACCTGTGAACGTTCCTTACCAGAACTTGGGACGGGAAGATATAGCCTGGTCCTCTAGAATTTAGAAAGTGCCTGAGAAGTGTACAAGAATGAATATACTTTTCAGAAATGTCAGTACCCAAGTCTTAGCTCCAACCCTGAGTGTGCTGGCTTCCCAGTCTTTCTGTCTTTGATGGCTGCAGTGTAGGAATATATATCCCATTTTATAGACTGGAAACTTTAGACCCTAAGGGTTAACAATTTGGACAAAGTTCTAAACAATAAAGTGTCTCTCTATATGTGGAACAAAACTGGACATAGTTGATGGTTGGATTATCCTGAATTGTAAATCAGACTCTAATACTTTTGTAAATCAAACTCTAAAATGTTTTAGAGTTTACTCTGAGAATCATGGAGCAAGTAGATCTGTTCATGCTTTGCCTGGACAATTAAAATTATTAGCTTTTCTGACCATAGTAATTTGACTACATTCCCATAAACCACAGTTCTTAGTAGCACATTTTTCCTATTTTTAGAATTCAGATTTTAAGCTCTTTATACACTCAACTATAGGTTTCTATTTTAATCACGATGGAGGATACATCTATTGTTTTTAACCGGGGCAGAATCCCTTCTTCCTTCTTTGGTAAACAAACTTCTTTTCTTTTGTGAGCTACCTCTCCACCTCCCGTGGGGCGAGTGCTACCATTTCTGGTCTCCTGGTGGTTCATAACAGTATCCCACACCTCAGGATACATTTGTTGGTTCAGGGTAGGCAGGGGATACAAATTAGGCCATTCAGCATCTTTTGTCTGAAATCATTATTTCGGACACTTACATGAAGGAGAGTTCTCCTCCTTCTAACATGTGGGCTTGGAAGAATTTGAATCTGCTTTTTTTACCACTATATGGAAGGAGCCTGCTTTGACAATAAAGCAACTTATAGGAAATAAAGCAATAAAAATAAAGAGACTGTGGAATGAAGGGGGGAGGTGGAGGAAGAAGAAGAGGTGGAAGAGGGGGGAAATTCTAGTGACATGTTTTGTACTCCTGAATACAAGCAATCCTCAAATTATTTTATCTATCTATCTATTGATCATCTATCATCTATCTATTATCTATCTATCTATCTATTTAATTTTTGGAATACTTTTAGTTGGATTTTGTTAGTGCAACCAAAAATGAGCTAATACATATGCCCAACATAACAAGCAAATTAATATGTTGAGTCTTGGTGAAAAAATGTGAGATATTAAGTACTATAACACCTAAGATACATAGTGGATGTTCAAAAAAGATGTGTTAAATGGATAAACAAATCCTACTTAGTGCAGAGATGATTGTTGTAAGTTTCTTCACAGTTCAGAGAGAGAACTGAGAAAGACAATCCTCTGAAATGGAAATTACTAAAAGCCAGCCTATTATCAGTAAAATATAATGTACACTTCGGTATGTTTTCAAAGTGTAGCTGATGAGAGGAGGTCATCTACGGAATCCAATTAAGAAAACAGAGTGTTTTGCAGAAAGCTGTTAGCAGCTCGCTGGATTGTAATGTGATAGAGAGAGCCACTGCCTTGCTGCAACAGAAGGGCAGGGAGCTAAATATAAAGATGAACGAGCAGTGAAAAATCCTAATGTGCTTCTAACTCAGGAAAGAGATCATCAATCAGTATTCTCAGGAATGCAGGTATGTATTCAAATCCCACTATCTCTATACTTATGGCAAGCTTTGATGAATGTAGAGTTTAATCAGGGCTATCTTTGTGGACAGGTAACCCTGCAGTGCAAGGATCCCCTCTAAGTGGTGCCTGTTCTTGGCTTAATTTTCTGCTGTTACTATTTTGAAATTCTTAATCATTTTAAACAAGGGGCTGTAATTTTTTATTTTTCACTAGATTCTACCAATCCTACAGCTGGTTGGTCCTTAGTTTAATTTGTGATCATGCTTCCTGTTGAAAATTAATAAATGGAGATTTTTAAGTTATCCATTAATATGCCATGGATTTGCCTAATTTAACACAGTTTACCACCAAATGTGAAAGATCACAAGGTAGACTTACACAGTCAAGTTTCTCAACATCCAGATCAGAGCATCAAAACCCAGAATGTGGCAGCTTTATGGACACAGTTACTACTTATAAAGCTCGATAGAAAAGAAGCTAAATCTTTAATATCTATTTACCCTCCAGGTGAAGCATAAATATAGGTACTGTCAGTTTATGAAGAACAGAAAGATGAAAATGATCCCTTCCAAAAGGTACAAGTTTAACAAATAGATACATTGTCTTCATGGCTTAATATCATTTAGCAATTTTATGTTTTGTAAATACAGCCTATTTCTTAGATCTTTAGATTATGTTTTAAATTACTTTCAGTCTTTGAAATGCTCCCCTAAGATGCTTCGGGAAACCTAACCTCTGTTAGGATTTCTTCTTGGAAGACGAACTCACACAGAATCTACAACACAAAAATATTTTTTGAATCAAGCCAGTTAAGTTTTTAACAGCTATCTTTTCTATCATTTTGCTCTGTACCAGAAAGAAAATTACTGCATTTTTGGTTCAAGATGAGAACCTGACAACTCTAACCTCAACTATTGAAATACATTTTTAAAGACGTTTATGCATTATTCAGTAAGTTACCTTGAATCAAACATAGAAAAGCCCACAAAACAAAAAAATAATATATAACCATTATTATCACTAGATGGTAGACTTTATTTGCTATCCTAATTCCATTTTATTTTTTAGAAAATAAACACCAACATTAATATTTAATACATTTGCTCTAACAGAGGCAAAAGGCCAATATGACTATTGTAGGACTGTGAGAGTCCTACTTATCTTTAATAGTGCCGCTGTTTTTATATTGCTACATCACCTTTTTCACTAGAATGGGCTAAAATGTTAGCAGACAGCTGCCAATTGATTCTAAGAAGGAACTGAGTCTTTTCTAAAATACTGTTAAGGTCAATGCACTTGTCTAAAAGCCAGTATCCCCACATTTTGTCCCTTGTTTAGTCATTATGCATGTTGTTCATTTTGTATAATTAAGGCATTCAGGAAAGAAAATATTGGGCCAGTGAGATAGTTCAGCAGCACAAGCACTTGCTGGCAAGTGCGAGGTCCTGAGTTCGACCCCCAGTACCTACATTAAAAAAAATATATATATATATATATAATATCTTAAGATTTTAAAAATAGAATCTAACCTAAAAATGCATATGCAACACAAGGTTTATTTTATTTCACTTCTCTATTAGTCCATTTATTTGGTCTTATTATTTTTAAAAATATATTGATGAAACTTCATTTATTCAAAAAGTTTTAAAGGAAGGTGTCAATATATTCCAAAAAACTCTGAAAATTTGTGTTTCTTTTAAGAAGAGCCATGCAATCAGGCTTCCAGGTGTTAGCCTGTGTACTCATTTGTATTTTAAAGGAAAAATATGTTGTAAGAGGCTCAGTGGTCTTGAGATCTCCCTTGAGAAGATGACTTCCATAGAGCATGAAGCAATGTGAATTGCAGGACCTTGTGAATCGTGGAGAAAGATTTTGTTAACTGGAAGTTACCCTGGGGAAGTGAACGAAATGTTAGCCTAGCACAAATTTCCCAGTTTGTTTTATTGGCTGTAATTGTAGGATTTAGAGGGCTTTTTAAAATGTGCTACTGTTTAAGAAAACATAATTATCCATTAATTCATTCAATATACATTCATTGAGTTCTTGACCCGCTGACTGGCAGTGCTAATGGGAAAAAATAACTGTGCTGCTGGCCAGGGTGGTTACATGTAAAAACCATCTTGGAGACATATGGCTTCAACATGCTTTCTGAAACTTTGGCTCACCAGAAACATGAGTGTCCTATTTTGTTCTTTAGCATCTTTGAGGACAAAATGGAATGAGCAGATTCCTCATTAGCAATGTGAAAGTATAAATACTTACAGAGTTATTATAAAGATAATCCAGTCTTTAAAACAATAGTAGACACACCAGTCTAAGAAATTCAGCCAAATTTATTTGTGTTGTTAAAAAATATATGTACTGTGTACACATTTGCACGCACCAATCAACACTAAATAAAACATCAGGGTGATTCTAAATAGCAGGTACCATAAGCTATAGCATATGTATTCTAAAGATCATCATCACTGAAGGTCATGAAAATTTCAGCCCTGCTGGGCCAATGCATGATCTTGAGAATCCAATGTTTAGAGTAACAAATAGATTTCCAAAACTGAGATGATCAAGCTCTAGCATTTCCCCTAGGTCCATTCCTCACTTAGCCTCATAAATAGAAGAGAAAAATGTTTTTTTCTTTTCACTTGCCAGTGGCTGCAGCAAGTAAATCCCTGTAGCACACACAGGAAGAGAGGAACCTGCTTAAATTAATCACCTAATAGCAGACTCTGACACGAGCTTTATGAGGAAACACACTTGATCCAAGCCGGGCTATAATATTAGCAACTGCAAACCACTCAACAGCAGAGAAGCTAAAGAAGAATTCTTGAAGTGAATTAAATCACTGCTGTGTAATTAACAACAGGCTAATTCTATATCTAGTTACTTGACACTCTCTTCTTTCTCCTCTGGCATTTATCTTGAGAAGCCTAGATACAACCAGTCTCCTACTTCACTGAGTACAATTAGTACTTCATTTAATTCTGATTCAGACAATTGTTGAGTATTTATCGTATTCCAGGCACCTCTCTCAATCTATCCATTACAATAGGATCCTTAAAGTCAGATCTGTTCTCATCCATCTTTGTGGTCAGCATGCTTGATCAGTTGTTAGCTGAACTCTAAGCTATGTAAACATCGGTAAGTACATTTGGGTTTTGGATGCATTTATAGGACAGCTAAGGAATTCTTTCCTATCAAGGTTTGGCCACACTTCTTACTATTCATTGGCTCTATTTTTGAGGTCTATTGTTGTGTGTCCTCCTTTGTTAAAGCAAAAGACTAAACTACAGATTCTGCAAAGTTTGTCCTTACAGAAATGGTCATACATGCATGAGGAAATACAGAAAAGTGGCATTGGCCATACCTTAAAATAAATTGTACAGTGGTGAGCAGAGTGATCTTCAGACCAGAGCTGTGCAATAAAATGATTGCACAAACAGATCACAAGTGTCTACTTACCATAAATCTGGGCAATGGACTGTGCATGGACAGAAATTCTCAGCAGTTCCTCTCCACATTCAAAGAGAATGGAACAGAGCAAAGGTGGGAAGTAAGTGAGGTGAATTCATCACTACTCTAAAAATCTTCATGTGAAATACCACCTTGTTTTTCTCTCTCAATTTCCATCTCTCGCTTCTTTTGGTCATATTTTGCACATGTACTCAGTGAGGCATCCTGAACTTCTCAAATAAATACTATTTTACAACCAAGAATTAGTTAAGATGATCTTGGGATGGGAATTAGGAAGAACTGCTGGATATATTAAACAAAGAAGAGGTTTATAGATCAAATTTAATAGGGCAATTTGGTGCACAGTTTTTCTTTTAGTCTGGCAAGAAATTAAATATTTATTTGTATGAAAATGATCCAAATACTATTTTCCTGGTGGTAGAAAATAAAATGGTAACTTTAGATAGCATGGCTAAAATAGATATTTTCTGTTAAATTTATTCTAAAGTTAATTGATCTTTTATACTTAAGGATTATAAGGACTATGAAAGATAAAACACAACCAATTTTAGTAGTTCATAATTATCATTTGGAGTTCACCATTAAATTTGAGGAAGGTGATATACTCTTAATTGTAGCAATAATTAATCAATAATCATTTTGTACTAAGTAGACAAATATCAAGTCAGAGTTTGAAGGAGAAATTAATCACGTTATAAATGATTGCTTTGAGAAGAGAATCCTATTTGTCTGCTTTAGAGAGAAAACCAACTCATTCTTTCTAAAGCAACCTTCAGGGGAAAACATATACATTATCTCCTAGGTGATAATGACTCATTGTATAATTAGATTTCGTGTCATAATAAGAGAGAGTAATCCCCTGAGGCACTGATGCACTTACATAAAATAGGTCAGAGATATGAATAACAAAAGAGGCAGTTACAAAAACCCAGAGTCAGCTTAGACACTGTTTGAAAACAAATTCTATCTCAGGAGAGAGTTTTGTTTTCATTAATAGCTAATATTCCCAAACAAATGAAGAAAGAACGAAGCCAGATAAATGTATGACGGCTTAGCAAGGATAAAAAATCCTGTCTGTGTGCACTGAGTACATCAGCAGGACAGTACAATGCAATCAGCAAAATATGTGGACCAGTGCTTCATTTGTATTCTCTTCTTGGTTTAAGAAAAACTAATTTTTTTCTTCTGCAAACCAGCTTCATACTTGAAATCACTCAACAGTAGTCATAACTGTTGTGATGGCCACAACTTTAACATAAAGTTTCATATGCCTTGCTGCATCTCCAAAGCTACTCTCTTTTCCCTGATCGTGTGCCCAATAATATCTATGCACAACTATGAGAGGCTGTTGAGAAATAATTCTGTGGTGTAGACATGGCCAGGAGTATCCAAGCATAAAGATGTCGCTTCATTTATGACTTCCTGTTCTCTTTGCTTTTATTTTATCGTGCATATACCTTATTAAATCTTGACTATACTCCATCTTACATTTCCTGTTTCTTGTTGAAAGATCTGTTAGAGGGCCATGTATAAGACGTGAATTTATCCAGATGTTCAATATAAACTATTTTAAAAGAAAGATCATGCATGTTCTTCCCACTAGTCCCCTCCCTTCACTTCCCCCTCACTCTTTCATTCTCTGAGAGTTAAAATAACATAGTCCTCTCTCATTTTTTAACATAGGAGGGCTCTGATGTAAGTGAGAAAATTGATATGAAAATAAAGATTCAGATAAGAGAAACTTAATTAGGAGTGTTGGCATCATTTTGGGAAAGTCAACGGCCAGTATTACAGAAGCATCCGTTGTGAACGTGAAGCTATCGACAAGCATGTTCTTGCTTGCAGATTAGGTTTTGATTGTTTTATACTTCTCTCTGTACACACACTTTGTAAAATTGAGTCTCTGTAAAAGTGTCTTCAGGGCTACGTATACTCCCGCATGCCCCATTCAACACAATTCTGCTGCCCAAGATCAGAGAAATTGCTTTAAATTAAGAAGACAGGATTCACTGGTTTTATTTAAATGTAAGTGGGGTGAAGTGCTGTCCTTTGTGGGTTACCACTGTGGACACTTTAGCTTCTGTTCTAGCAAACAAGGTCAGTGGGTAGTCAATGAATCCTTCTTGGTGCCTAGAATTGTGTTATAATAGTTTGATTGAAAGAGCTGTTGAGATACAAAGAATAAAGGGAAGAGTATGACCCAAGTCGACCAGAACACTAAGCCACAAATAGTATTTTAAATATTATCAGGTCTCAATGAAAGCCCTCTGTTTGTGAACAAAAGTTTTAGGACACAAGTAAGGGCGGATTTATATTCATTTATGTAAAAAATCAATAAGAGGGTTAGTCAAGCATGAATTTAATATAAGTTAGCAGCAATATCATGCTGACATTGGTGTGGTGAATTAGAAGGGCACTGAATGGGGAGACCGGACATCCAAGTTTGATTCAAGGCTCTGTCTGTCCTTCAGTGAACACCTGAGCTTGCATGCTGAGGGAGATAGATTAAATACTCCCAAGCTATAGTGACTCCTGAATGGAGAATTGTAGGGTCAGAGAGGCAAAAGGAACAAAACAGAAAGAACTGAAGCAGAGGTGAACTGAGGAGTCAATGGGAAAAATCTTCAATACAAGGTCATGGAGAGCCTTCATGATACATTGGAATTAAAAGCTAATGCTAAGTAGTTATTAAAGTGTCCAAATTTTTTAGGGAAATAATATGGTGAAAATGAGGTTACAAGGAAACACGAAACATGAATTTGGAGAGAAATTAAAGACAGTGGGAACCCTAAGGAGGATTTTTCAGTAACCCAATTGTCATATTATGCACTATTGTAAGAGCAATATTAGCAGCATACATTCATTTCCACTGTGGCAGGCATAGTTTTAAAGTACTTTGTGTGCACTTCATTTAAGAATCCAATGTGAGAGACAGCTCAATGGTAAAAAAAAAAAAGCAGGGCTTACTTAATAACACAAAAACTAATGTAAAAACATAATTCAAGACTTTGTCTTAGTACTACCAGAACGATGTTTTTGTTTGTTTGTTTTGGTGGTACTAGGGTTGATCCCAAGACGTTTGCACTGCTTTACATCCTCAGCATTTTTAATGTTGTATTTTGAGATCAGGTTTCACCAAGTGGTGAGGTTGCCCAGGCTGGGCTCAAACTTGTAATCCTCTTGCCTCAGGCTCCTCGAGGGCTGGCATTGCAGGCACACACTACCGTGTCCAGCAAGAATGGTGGTACCTTTAAGTACAGAGAACCAGGCAGTTGGGGAGAAATATTTGGCAATAACTTTTGGCCATGTAGGATCTGAAAGAAATTTTTTAAGGAAATATACCATACAGCACTCTTGACTGCTGAACTATGCTTCAGAAGAGGCATTCACACCCTGAAAGCAAACGAAATTTCTAAAATACAAACTGAGGAACCTGATCAAAGGGCTTGGAAGTAGGGAGATGAGCAAAGATTGATAAAGAGAAAACTAAAAAGTGGAGTGGAAAAGAGGGACTTTAAGAGAAGGAAGATTTCAAGAAAATTGAGGAGAATGAATGGAGAAAGAGCAAAAATAAAAAATGTTGAAGTATTCAAGCAGCATTGCTTGAGGTCTGCAAGGGAATAGCAGAATTTTGCAGGAAGGAAAAAACTGAAAGTCCTTTCTCAACACTGACAAAGACACAAACAATGGAGTTTAAATTGTATTACTAGGTAAGTTGGAGCTGAATTTTTATAATGTTCAATAAAAGCAGACAATATTGCCCCAGAACTTGGGCATTTTGTAGTTCAAAATCTTTCCAAAGAGAAACAAAACATATTTCTGACAAATATCATTAGCAATATGGAAAAGACACTGGTGGCTGCCAATCCAACTGCTACTACCTGCATCCCATCCACCTTTTCTTGCTGATAGAGCTCTAAAGCTGTACAATTTCTGTCCTCTTATTTAACCTTTTATTTCATTAGAAAATTGTCCCATCTGCATTACCTAGGAATTTGTCTAACCCACTCAAGGTGGTCCTACAACCTTTGGCTAATGACTAGTTCAAGCATGGAGATCTGATAGTATATTATGCAGAAAGACATAAAAGGAAAAAAAGGAAAAGGAAGTCTGCTCAGAACCTTCTAGAAAAGGTTTTTCCTCTCTTTCTCTCTCCTCTCTTCCTCTCTCTTTCTCTCCCTCCCACCCCGCCCCACCCCATCTCTCTTTTTCCTTTTTAGACATAGATGGGATACCAGGAACTTCTGCAGCTGTTTTGTAACCATAAGAGAAGTAGCTTCAGTGGATAATGGCAGATCAGAGAGACTAAGGAACTTGAATCCATGACTCCATTGTTAAACCATTCACTATACCATGCCTCGTGTCTGTGGTTTTCCTTTTACAAAGTTCATGCATTTTCAATTAGTTGTAGCGGAATGCAACATTTCATAAAGATGTGAAGATTATAGTGAAAGGAGCCTGAGTCCCTGCCCTTCTCTTCCTCCATCACCCGGAACTGCGCTGCTGATGAGAGGACTGGCACAGAGACCTGCGGGAACACCAATGACAGAGTAGGACCCTGGATAAGGCGCACAAGATGGACAGGCAGAACTAGAGGCATGGAAATATCCCAAACAACATAGAATCCAGGGGCAGGAAGAATCCAGGACTCAGTAACCAGCTCAGTGGGAGGAACCTAGGTGCCTGGCCCCTCCCCTACACCATGGGAGGGTCAAACAGCTCAGGAAGAACCTGGAACTTGGCAACGGGCCCTTTTCTCTCAAATATTTTTCATTTTTTCTTTTTTTTTTGTTATCGTTCCTCTTTTATTTTCTCTTTCTTTTTTTCTTTTTTTCTCCCTTTTCTAAATGGCTGGGGAGGCTGGTGAGATGGCTCAGCAGCATAAGTGCCTGCCTGGCAAGCACGAGGTCCTGAGTTCGACTCCCGGTACCCACATACGAAAAAAGGGCCAGTGATATCACTCAGTGGCATGGGCGCCTGCTGGCACGCAAGGTCCTGAGTTCAACCCCTGGTACCCACAAAAAATAATAATAATAAATAAATAAATAGCTGGGGAGAACTCCAGCCACAGAAAACTAATCTCATCCCTAAACCCAGAGACCAAGTTCAGATAATTCCCCAAATTCTTCCTTTTCTAACCCCTTCTCTAGTTGCCCAAATCCTATGTCCTCCAGTCTTGCTTCTACTTCCTTCCCAGTTATCTTTGTTTTGTATACCATCCTCCCTAAATTTCCCTACCACAGGGTAAAATCACTCTACCAAGGGGAATCACTTTGCATAAAAATTCCTAATTCACAGTCGGTTCTGTTATATAACTATAGACTTTGCTCCTAGGGTCTAAAGTACAAAATCAATAGTTAACCACAGTATGTCAGTTTATAAATTGTTGCTGCTAATTTTACTGCTTTAGTTAGGATATCATATCTGTTGTAATCAGTTGTTCTCCCTTCTATGACAATACTGGGAAGCTCTGGGGTAATAACCTCACCACAGCCCAACACCAAAGGACTAGGGACTGAGCCAAACAGTTACCAACATCCCATTCTTAATTGAGAAGGTAGGATCTTGGGACAGACACAAATCAAAAATCTCCTACACACAGAAGACATCCCTGAAGAACAGACTTTTCCTAAAGAGACCTTGATACTAGTGACATAGCTACCTACTACAGAAACTCACAAGGATCATCACAGAAAACAAAATTTAAAAAAAAATTTTTTTGAAAATGACAAGACAAAGAAGCAAAATGCAATCTCAGACCTCCCACCCACCCAGAACAAGTCCAGGAGACATCAACATAGAAGAAATTGGAGACTCACACCTGAAATTTCTGAAGTGATAGCAACTGAAGGAAAGAAACAAATCCATGAAGCTATGGAGGAAATCAGATCAGAAATAATCTCTCAGGTAAAAAAAAGAAATTTCAACATTTATGAAGGAATTGCTCAGCAAATCTAGAGTAGAGATAGATTTAAAAAACACATGATGATAGGAAAAGGGTGGAAACCATGAATGATCAATATAGGAAAGAAACAGAATGCATGAAATGGATTCAAACAGATATCGAGGAAATTAAAAATTCCATTGAAAGCTGGAAAAACTGCTTGAACAAAAGTGAAGACAGACTTTCAGACATTGAAGACAGGATTGCAGCTAATAATCATCAAAGGAAAGATGTCTTGAAAATAACAAAAAATCAGGAAATAACAATTCAACAGCTGTAAGATGATGCAAAGAAAAATCATATAAGAATAATTGGTGTCAATGAAAAAGCAGGAGTCAACACAACTGACATAAAAAACTATTTTCAGAAGTAATAGCATTAAATTTCCCAAGCAGGGGAAAGAATCTGATGTACAGATAAGTGAGGCATATAGAACTCCAAACAGCCATAACCAAAATAAATCTACACACAGACATATAAAAATCAAGATCCCAGAAATTGAGCACAAGAACAGAATATTAAAAGCTGTTAGAGAAATGCAATAGATCACCTATGAAAGAAAGCCCATCAGAATCATGGCAGATTTCTCAACACAAACCCTCAAGTCAAGAAGAGCTTGGAGTGAAGTATTTCAAGTCCTGAAAGAAAACAATTTCCAATCAAGATTATGTACCCTGCAAAACTATATTTCAAAGTTAATGGAGAAATAAGATACTTCCATGACAAAGAACAACTGAAGAAATTCATGACCACCAAACCAACACTATAAAGGGTACTGAAAGATATTCTAGACAGAGATAAAAATGACCACAATTCTAAGAAAGAAACAACCAATCAGGGCAAGCAATTAAACAGAGGGGAAAAGTAGGGAACCAGCAACAGGAAAATATCATGACAAAGACAAGCCAATACATATCAGTTATAACCATCAATGTAAATGACCTCAATTCACCAATTAAAAGAAACGAACTGGCAGAATGCATCAGGAAGCAAGATCCAACAATATGCTGTCTACAAGAAACACATTTAACTCAGAAAGAAATTCACAGACTAAAAGTCAAAGGATGGAAAACAATACTCCCTGCAGCATGTCTCTATTACTTTTCTCTCATTGCTGAGACAAAATACCCAACACCCAAAATTAAGAAAGGAAATGTTTATTTGGCTCACAGTTTGTAGAGGTTTCCATACTCAGCTGACTCCAAGATAGAGTGGCACATGGCAGAGAGCAACAGTTCATGGTGGTGGAAGGCAGCAAAACAAGCAAGAGCAAAAGGGAGGAGCACGAGCACAAGAGAGAGAGCAAGCCTCTTTCCCTCCCTTATATTACATGCAAGCTACCCGCCCCAGGATGGGTGTAGCACTCACACACATAATCCCAGCATTAGACCATGAATCCGCCATAAATTCTAGAAGCCCACCTCCATGACTGCATGAGGCTTTGGGGGGACATCGAGACACAAACCATAACACAACAGGAATGCAGAAAGAAGCAGGGGTAGCTATTCTGTTTGCAGACAACCTGAACTTCACAAGAATTATCAAAGGAGATAAAGAAGGTCACTACATACTTGTTAGGGGAAAAATTCATGAGGAAGAGATAACAATCATAAATATATATGCACCAAATACAGGAGCACCCAACTATATAAGACAAATATTAATAGACATGAAAAACCAAATAAGCAATAACACAGTTGTAATGGAGAACCTTAATACCCATTGTGACAAAGACATAGATCAACTAGACAAAAAAATCAGCAAATAACAGAACTGAACCAAACATGTGAACAAATGGACTTAGTAGACATTTACAGAGTGTTCTACCCAACATCAGAATACACACTCTTCTCAGCTGCACACAGGACATTCTCTAAAATAGACCATATACTAGCCCATAGAACATGCACAAGTAAATGCAAAGAAATTGAAATTATCCCATGCATGTTATCTGACCATAGTGCAATGACATAGGAAATTAATGACAAAAGAAACCACAAAAACTCCATAAACACATGGAAATTAAATAACACCCTCCTGAGCAACCAGTGGGTCACAGATGAAATTAAAGAAGAAATTAAACAATATATACAATCAAACAAAAATGCAAATACAACTTACCAGAACCTATGGGACACAATGAAAGCAGTCCTAAGAGGGATATTTATGGCAGTGAATTCTCACATAGGGAAAACAGAATGAGCACAAATAAACAACCTAATGCTGCACCTGAAGCTTCTAGAAAAAGAAGAACAAGTCAAGCCCAAAGACCATACAAGGGAGAAAATTATAAAGATTGGAGCAGAAATGAACACAATTGATACTAAAAACACTGCAAAGAATTAATGAATCAAAGAATTGGTTTTTTGAAAGAATAAATAAAATTGATAACCCCCAGCCAACCTTATAAAAAAAGGAAAGAAAAAATCCAAATTCACACAATAAGGAATGAAAAGGGTGACATTACTACAGATCCTATGGAAATTCAGAAAATCATCAATACCTACTTCAAAAATCTTTACTCACGTAGGAGGGAAAACACAGAAGAAATGGACAGATCCCTAGATACGTATCAATTACCAAAGCTGAATCGAGAAGATATAAAAATTCTAAATAACCCAATATCAGTTAATGAAATTGAAAATGTAATTAAAATCTTACCACCAAAGAAAAGCCCAGGGCCTGATGGACTCACAGCTGAATTCTACAAGAAATTTAGAGAAGATTTGATGTCAATACCCCTCAAACTCTTTAATGAAATTGAAAGGGAAGCAATTCTCTCTCATTCCTTGAGGCAAGTATCACCCTGATACCAAACCAGAGAAAGACTCAACCAAAAAAGAGAACTATAGGCCAATCTCCCTAATGAACATAGATGCAAAAATCCTCAATAAAATACTAGCAAACACAATGCAGCAAATCATCAAGAAGATTATACACCATGACTAAGTGGGATTCATCCCAGGAATGCAGGGATGGTTCAATGTACACAAATCAATAAACACAATACACCATATCAACAGAGCCAAAGACAAAAATCACACAATCATCTCAATAGATGCAGAAAAAGCTTTTGACAAAGTTCAACACTCATTCATGGTAAAAACCCTACAGAAAATTGGAATAGATGGTTTTACCTCAATACAGTAATAGCCACCTATGACAAACCAACAGCCAACATTGTATTAAATGGACAAAAACTGAAAGCTTTCACTCTAAAATCAGGAACAAGACAAGGATGTCCGCTATCACCACTCCTATTCAATATAGTTCTGGCAACATTATCCAGAGCAATTGGACAAGAGAGAGAAATAAAAGGAATAAGGATAGGAAAGGAAGTTAAAATATTGTTATTTGCAGATGACATGATACTCTACATAGAAGACCCTAAAAACTCCAAGAGACTTCTAGAATTAATAAACAAATTCAGTAGCATAGCTGGATAAAAAGCCAACACTCAAAAATCATTTCTGTATATAAACAACAAAATCACTGAGAGATAAATTAGGGAAACCACACCCTTCACAATAGCATCAAAAAAAAAAAAAAAAAAAAAAAAAAAGAAATACCTAAGAAGCAATCTAACAAAGGATGTAAAAGACTTCTACATTGAAAACTACAGTACCGGAAAAGGAGATTGAAGGGCATATTAGAAAATGGAAAGATATCCCTTGCTCTTGGGTAGGAAGAACCAATATAGTGAAAATGGCTATACTTCCAAAATGATTACACAGATTTAATGCAATTCCGATCAAAATTCCAATGACATATCTCACAGAATTATAGAAAATAATCCTAAAATTCACTTGGAACCAGAAGAGACCTAGAATAGCAAAGGCAATTCTGGGCAACCAAAGCAAGGTGGGGCATCACAATCCCTGACTTGAAATTATACTATAAAGCTACTGTGATAAAAACAGCACGGTACTGGCAAAAAAACAGACTTGAGGATCAATGGAACAGATTAAAAGATGCAGACACAACTATAAACACACTCAGCCACCTTACCTTTGACAAAGGGACCAAACATGTTCACTGGAAGAAAGATAGCCTCTTTAATAAGTGGTGCTGGAAAAACTGGCTTTCCACATGCCAAAGACTAAAACTAGACCCATGTCTATCACCATGCACTAAACTAAATTCAAAATGGGTCAAAGATCTAAATATTAAAATAGAAATGCTAAATCTACTGGAAGAGAAAGTAGGTAGAAATCTTAAAGACATGGGGTAGGCAGAGAGTTCATGAACAAAAATCAAACTGCATGGGAAGTACTTCCAAGAATCAACAACAGGGATCTCAACTTATTAAAAAGCTTTTGCACATCAAAAGAAATCACCAACAGAGTGAAAAGAAAACCCACGGATTGGGAAAAAATTTTAGGCAACTGTCCCTCAGACAAAGGACTTATATCTAGAACACATAAAGAATTGAAAAAACATCAAACCAACCAAATTCAAAGACCCAATCCAAAAATGGGCATCTGAGATGAATACACACTTCTCAGATGAAGAAATACAAATGGCAAATAAATATATGAAAAACGTTCAACATCACTGGTCATTTGAGAGATGCAAATTAAAACAACACTGAGAATCCATCTCACCCCAGAAAGAATGGCTATCATCAAGAAATCAACCAATAACAAATGCTGGAGGGGCTGTTGGGGAAAAAGGAGCCCTTCTCCACTGTTGTTGAGAGTGTAGACTGGTACAACCACTGTGGAAATCAGTTTCTAGATTCCTCAAGAAACTAGGATAAGAGGTCCCATTTGACCCAGCTATTCCCTTTCTGGGTATTTTCCCAGAAGAATTAAAAGCATCATACCCAGCAATATATGTGCACCCATGTTTATAGCAGCACAATTTGTAATAGCCAAATCTTGGAAACAACCCAAATGCCCATAAACTGAGGAATGGATAAAAAAAGATGTGGTATTTTTATACGATGTAGTACTACTCAGCAATAAAGAAGGATAAACTCAAGGCTTTTATAGGTAAATGGATGCAACTCGAGACCATACTCATAAGTGAAATAAATCAAACTCTCATGTGTAAACATCATATTGTTTCCCTAGTGTAAGAAACTGAAAGAGTAAATAAGATCTAAATTCTACAACAGATATTGTGAAAGGGAAAGAAACTGCTCAAAAGCAAAAAACAACAAGGATGGGGAAAGGAGGAAAGAAAGAAGGGAAAAGAAAAATATATATGTATATGCACAAGATAGCTAATATACTACTAATTTCTTTTAGTTCATTGAAAAGACCATTTGTGCTTGTGTTATTTGATCAATTTTACATGCCTATATCTTGTAATCTGAGCAACTACTTTGAAGGTAACACTATGCAATATATTAACCTTTGTTAATTTCCTATTATCTCATTTTGAAACTCTGTATCATTGTTTTTATTTTTTTCTCTTTAAAATTAAAAAAAAAAGAATTGTGAAGATTATTTCTGGGCATTTGCTCTTTCATTTATAATTTTCTATTATCTTTCATTTCTGTTATTATTATTTTATTCTAGTGGAATTCTTTATATAGAAAATATAACTACACAAGCCCAAATTCTAATTTCTACTTTTGTAATTGTTGTTGCAGTTGAATTTTTAGCTTATTATGTTGGGTGGTAGCGCTTAAGGGTGGTAAGTAGAATGTGCGAATAAAGGAGTGGTTGTCAATTACTGCCAAACTTTCCTCTCCACAGTCATGGAAGAGATTTAAAAGCATTGTGTGTAATGTTATTTCAGGGGAAATACATAAAAGCCAAAATCTTTATATAAATTTCTCAAGCCTTTTGTTTTCATTCCCATTTTATAGACATTTTTTTTCAGGCGTGGTACTTTCATTAACGTATATAAGCAAAGGCCCATTGTTCCATGCGCTGCTCTAATGAGAAGGAATAAGACTATGTACTGGGAATGAAAATTGTACATTTTTATGTGGAGGTTTATAGACTATTACTTTTAATTGAAATTTGGAGTTCACCTTTACTATTAAGGTGAAAGCAGAAAATAGCACATTATGTCCTTCTCTGGCATAACACACTCAAACAGTGAACTAGACTTTGACAAAGGGTAGCACTTAGATGTCAAAAGAAACGGAGAGCTGGCATCATCCTCAAAGGTTAAATTTGAATGACGTCTGCTCTCTATAAAGAGGCCATCTGCTGCAGGTAAGGACTTGCAATTATCAGAAAATTTTTGAAGTGCTGAAAATTGAAGTTGAGGCAGAAAACATATTAAAAAGCTCAGGCAGACGACAGAGGCAGTATCTGTGTTTAGGGATCAAGTTTGCTAATCATTTTGCCTCCGACTCACGATCCCTGCTGTGCAGTCCATGGGATTGCCACAGAATGCACAACGGAATTGAAGAGTTTATTTCAATCATTTTAACTACTACTTGGATCATATTCACTGTAATTAAGCTTTATAAAGTAACGTTATGTTGGAATACTCTGAAACCATGGATTCAATGCTATTACTTCACCCCACGCATTCTCAATTGAGCAGTATTGCCCCAAGGGGAAGAAACTCAGTTTCTGGGAGAAAGGTGAAAAAATACTAGATATTATATTAAGGTTTATACACTATATCTATGGTATTTAAATTTTAGGGGACTAGAACAATTAGGCAAAAATTTAAAAGCTGGTGAGAGCTAATCGATTCAATTTATCAAACTAGTTTATTAACTGTGTAAAATAAAACAAAACAAAAACAAAAACTGCCATTAGGTGATCCATGAGAAGCTACCAGAAGCATCTAAGTAGCAAAAGACTATTACATAGAGTTAGCTTTGGCAGAAACTTGCAACAATGTATCAAAAATGCAAACTTTATTAAAGTTTTTGAAATCTTATGAAAAAGATTTCCCCCACTGTCCCATAATTACAGCTATAGGCTTAAAGTGAAAATAACACCTGCAGGGGTCGGGGATATAGTTCAACGGCGCAGAGCCTGCCTGGCAAGCTCGAGGTCCTGAGTTTGATTCCTGGTACCCACAAAAGAAAGAAAAGAAAAGAAAACTAATAAACACTTGCAGAATCACCACATCCAGTCCTGGGCCAGTGAAGATGTGGCCCATGAGCCCTGTTACCCGTTCCTTCCACTTAACCTCTGCACAATGAAATCCTGCTGGAAAGAGAAGGACTCCTTCGAGGGTGTCATGAGGAATTAATCAGCCTAAGAGGAGAGTTCTAAGATTCCTCCAGAGGGGACAAGAGAAGATCTCACCTGGGAATGCAGAGTATTTGCAACTGAGAGAGGGCAGCATCTAACTTTCTCATTGGATGTGAACTTGTGTAGTAGGTTTGCTGTTTTACCTTTTGGTTTATTTGGGCAGGTAAAAAAGGGGAGACAAGAGAGAAGGTGTGGGGAAAGAGAGAGAGAGACAGAGAGACAGAAACAGAGACACAAAGAGAGAGAGAGACAGAGAGACAGAGAGAGACAACCCAACATCCACTTAATGGAAATTCATTCTGTCCTTTTATCCCCCACACATTTGTAACCCCAAGGTACTAAAACATAAGAAAAGGAAAAGTAGTGGAAGGGCAGAATACAACCCCTTCCCTCTCCAGGTGCAGAGGCTGAGCGAAGCTATGCTTTAAGTTGAGTTTCTGACTAAAGTTGGCATCCAGCCCCGACTTGACCTGGCTCCTTACATCAGGACTTCCTCAGCGAGCTCAGAGCTTTGCCACAGAGGTCGGCCATGGGAGACTCAGCACGACACGGCTGCAGACAGCAAGGGACTCATGCA
Source organism: Erethizon dorsatum (assembly GCA_028451465.1). Classification (NCBI taxonomy): domain Eukaryota; kingdom Metazoa; phylum Chordata; class Mammalia; order Rodentia; family Erethizontidae; genus Erethizon; species Erethizon dorsatum. The sequence goes on from CM051835.1 coordinate 16,300,000, forward strand.
CTAGAACCATTCCTTTCTCCTGCCCTCGCTACCACCTTGTTTAAACTAGTCAATAAAGAGACAAGTTAGTTCAATCTCAGTGAGAGGCAAGAACACTTTTGACTTTTTCATAGAGAATTTGAAATAAAAATTCTTGGCTAAATTAGGCAATTTTCCTTTCTATCTTTGTCATTCCTTTCTTTTTTGTTTGTTCAATTATTTTTTATTAGTACATTTTTGTAGTACATAATGGTCACATTCCTCATGGGGAGTTGGTACATGCACATAATACATCTCAGTGCTTTTTTATCTCTTTCTCCCCCCTCCCTTCCCCCTCTCTCCATCTCTTGGACCCCTTCCCTTTTTTTGTGTGTGTGTGGGTACCATGGGGTCAACCTCAGGACCTCGTGCGCCAGCAGGCGCCCGTGCCGCTGAGCGATATCACTGGCTTTTTTGTATGTGGGTTCCGGAAGTCGAACTCGGGCTCTCGCACTTGCCGCGCAGGCACTTAAGCCACTGAGCCATCTCACCGGCCCGGGCCCCTTCCCTTTTGAAAAGATCTAGCTCCCTATTCTGTATTATCTATCTTTTATTTTGCTCTTTATTTGTATTTTATATTTCTCATAAGAAAAACCATGTGATATTTAAGCTTGTGTGTCTGCTTTATTTCACTTAACATTATACTCTCAAGGTGCATCCGTTTTTCTATAAATGACTCAACTGTATCTTTCTTTATGGCAGGGTAATATTCCACTGTGTGTGATACAACATTTTTGTTATCCATTCATCTATTGATGGATATATAGGCCCTTTCCAAGATTTAGCTATTGTGAATTGTTCTATAAATATGGATATGCATGTATCACTGTAACTTGATGATTTTATCTCTTTCAGGAAGATACATGAAAGGGAAATATCTAGGTCTAATGGAATTTCTAGTTTTAATTTTTTTAAGGAATCTCTATACCGATTTCCATGATGGTTGTGCTAGTTTACACTCCCACCAACAATATGCAAGTGTCCCTTTTACTCTGCAGCCTCACCACATTTGTTATGATAGCCATTTTTTCTGGAGTAAGATTGAATCTCGGTGTTGTTTTAATTTGCATTTATCTAATGGCCAAAGATGATGAACATTTTTTCATGTATTTACTAGCCATTTGTACTGCACCAGAGAAGTGTTTGTCATTTTGGTTGCCCAGTTTTTGACTGGATCATTTTTTGGGGGCTATGTTTTTTGAGTTTTTTATATATTCTAGATTTTAGTCTTCTATCTGAGGAATAGCTGGTAAACTTTTTCTCATTCTGTAGGTTGTCCTTCTCTTTATTGGTTGTTTTATTTGCTGTGTAGAAGCTTTTTAATTTGGTATGGTTCTATTTGTTGATTTTTGATGTTATTTCTTGAGCAATTGGGGCTCTATTCAGAAAGTCCTTACCTATGTCTATGTCTCCAAGAGTTTTACCTATTTTATCTTCCACTAGATTGTTTCTGCTTTAATGTTTAGATAGATGATCCACTTTGATTTTCATTTAGTACATGGTGAGGAATATTGGTCTAGATTTAATCTTTTGCATATGAATAGTCAGTTTTCTCAGCACTGTTTATTAAAAATGGCTATCTTTTCTCCAGCATATTTTTTGGCCCCTTTCTCAATAGCTGAATGTCCCTGGGGTTGTTTCTGCATCTTCTATTCTATTCCATTAAACCACATGTCTGTTCTCGTGCCAGTACCACACTGTTTTTACCACTGTACCTTTGTAGTATAGCTTTATACCTGGAATTGTGATACTTCCTGCTTTGCTGTTGTTGCACAGGTTTACTTTTGCTATTCTGGGTCTCCTCTGCTTCCACGTGAGTTTTAGGATTGTTTTCTCTAGATCTGAGAGGAATGTTGTTGGTATTTTGATTTGGATTCCATTAAATTTCCAAATGAGTTTTGGAAGTATGGCCATTTTGACAATTTTAATTCTGCCTATCCAGGACTACAGGGTACCTTTCCATTCTCGGATGTCCTCTTTAATCTCCTATTTCAGGGCACTGTAGTTTTCACTGTAGAGGTCTTTCTCCTCCTTGGTTAGCTTAATTCCTAATTTTTTTTAATGTGGGTACCAGGAGTCAAACTCAGGACCTCACGCTTGCCAGCAGGTGCTTGTGCTGCTGAGTGATATCACCGGCCCTTTTTTCCTTTATGTGGGTACTGGGAGTCGAACTCAGGACCTTGCTCTTGCCAGGCAGGCACTTGTGCCACTGAGCCATCTCACCGACCCAAACCTAAATATTTTTGATACCATTTTTAATAGTATTGTTTTTCTAATTTCTTTCTGAATGAGCTCATTAGTGTAGAGAAATGCTAATTATTTTCTGTATTGATTTTGTATCCTGCTACATTGCTAATTTGGTTATTAATTCTTGGAGTCTTTTGGTAGAATTTTTTGGCTTGTCTACATGGAGGATCACATTGTCTGGAAATAAAAATAATTTGAATTCTTTCTTTCCTATACATATCCCTTCTATTTCTTTCTCTTGCCTAATTTCTTAAGTTAATGTTTTGAGTACTATGTTGAACAGGAATGGTGAGAGTGGACACCCTTGCCTTGTCCCTCATTTTAGGTGGAAAGCTTTCAGTTTTCCCCCATTTTATATGACAAAACAGTAAGTTTTGTCTATAAGGCTTTTTTTCAGATTGATATAAGATCCTTCTATAATCATTTTCTTCAGGGTTTTTATCTTGATAGATGCTGGATTTTGTCAAAGGCTTTTAATTCATCTATTGGGATAATTATTTGATTTTTGCTCTTGCTTCTGCTTATGTGATATAGTACATTTATTTATTTTTGTATATTGAACCATCCTTGCATCCCTGAGATTAAGCCTATTTGGTCATGATTATTTTTTAGATGATTTATTGAATTCTATTTGCCAGTATCTCAAGAATTTTTGCATCTATGTTCATTAAAGAGATTGCCCTGTACATTTCTTTTTTTGGTTGAATCTTTGTCTAGTTTTGCAATCAGGGTAATGCTAGCTTCCAGTAATGACTTTTGGGAGTATTCCTTCCCTTTCAATTTCATTAGTTTTTCAGGAATGTTACTATTAGATATTCCTTGAGATTTGTGTAGAATTCATCAGTGTATTCATCAGTACCTGAATTTTTCTTAATTGTCAGGTTTTTATTACTGCTTCAATTTTATTGTCTGTTATTGGGTTATTCAGGGTTTTTATATCTTCTTGGTTCTGTTTTGGTAATTCTTATCTAGGAATTTATTCATTTCTTCTGAATTCTCCAGTTTGTTGGAGTACTGATTTTTGAGGTAGTTGCTAATAATCTTCTTAATTTCAGCTTTATCTGTAGCAATTTCACCTTTTTCACTTCTAATTGCATTGACTAGGGTCTTTTCTTTCCTATTTTGACATAAGATTGGCTAATGATCTGTATATTTTGTCTATATTTTCAAAGAACCATCTCTTTGATTTATCAATTATTTGTATTGTTTTATTCTTGATTTTATTAATTTCTGTTCTGATCTCTACTATTTCCTTCTTTGTACAGTCTTGGGATTTGTACTTTTCTTGTTTTTTTAGGGCCTTGATGTCTATCATTAGACTATTTACTTGGACTTGCTCTGTTTTTCTAATGTTGTCATTTACTGCTGTAAATTTCACTCTTAGGACTGCTTTTATTGTGTTCCATAGGTAATGGTATGTTGTCCTAGAAGTACTGTTTGATTCTAGGAACTGTCTAATTTCTTGTTTGATTTCTTCTGTGCCCCATTGATCATTTAAGAGTGTATTTTTAATTTCCAAGCATTTGAATAATTTCCGTGGATTATTTTGCCATCGATTTCTATTTTCATTGCATCATAATCTGACAATATGCATGGTATATTTTCAATTATTTTGCATTTAGTTAAGCATGCCTTATTGGCTAGTCTGTGGTCTATTTTGGAGAAAGTTCCATGTGCTACTGAGAAGAATATGTATTCTGTTGTTGGGTAGAACACTCGTAGATATTTATTAAGTCTATTTATTCATTCGAAGGTTTGGTTTAACTCTAATATGTTTTTGATGATTTTTTTTTTTGTTTAGTTGATTTGTCTATTTGTGAGAATGAGGTATTGAGGTCCCACATTATGCAGTGGTACCTGCATAATGCAGTGCATGAACTTAATTCGTTCCATGATTCTGGAAAAGATGGCCACGTTCATGTTCATGTGGGAAATATGGCCATGGTTGTGTTCGTCATCCGATGCAGACTTTGCAAACAAAAACAAAATTTTGCCAAAGGCTTCTGTTTCCAAACCAAATTGTTCCCCAAAAAAAAGGGCTCTTGAAGTGAGGTACCACTGTGATCATGTTGCTGTTTTTCTGGTTTTTCATGCCCAGTCATGTTTGTTTTATAAAGTTGGGTGTGTTGGTATTCATTGCATATATATATTTATAACTGTGATCTCTTCCTGTTGAATTTATTTCTTACCAATATGTAATGACCTTCTTTGCCTCTTCCAATCAATTTTGGCTTAAAACCCACTTTGAATATATTCAGACCTTGTGGGGAATATTGTTTTCCATCCTTTGATTTTTAGTCTATAAATTTATTTTTGAGATAATTTTTTGATATCCTGAAAACTGTTGGATTTTGTTTCTTGATCTATTCTACCAATTTGTTTCCTTTGAGTGGGGAATTAATGCTTATTAACATTTGAATTTATTACTGGAAGGTATTGACTTATTTCTGTCCTTGCATGATTTTCATGTTGCTGATCTCCCCCACCCCCACTCCCCTGCCATTAACTGCTTACCTTGCCTGGTGTATTTGTTCTATTAGACATTTTGGCTTTGCTAGCTTCATTGTCTCTTTCTATGTATTTCTTATTTCTTATTTCTCTATCAATTCTGAAAGATAGTTTTATAAGATATATCAGTCTGGGCTGAAAGTCATTTTCTTTTAGAGCTTAAAACACTTTACTCTGAGCTTTTCTGGTCTTTAAGGTTTGTGTTGAGAATTCTTCTGGAATGCCAGTGAGTTTACCTTTATAAGAGACTTGCTGCTTTTCTCTAACATCTTTTAAGATTCTATCCTTGTGTTGGACATCTGGGATTTTGATCATGATGTGTCATGGAGAGTTTATTTTTTCCGATCATAGTTATTTGGGGTTCTATATGCCTCACTTCTCTGTATGTTAAAGTCTCCCTTTATTTGGAAAGTTTTCTGTTATTATTTCTGTAAATAGTTTTTTATGTCATTTGTGCTGTCCTTTGATTTTTCACTAGTTCCAATAAATCTTAAATTACTCTTCATCATCCAGGAACTGTTGCATCTATTTTTCTTCTTTTGTTTTTAAGATATCTCTTAATAATTGCTTATCAACGTAAGCCTTATCCTTTGGTTCTGACACTCTGTGTTCACATTGATTGCCTCTACTGCCCATACTTTCAAAAGAATTTATATTTCCCAATTTTCTGTTTGGTACTATCATTTTTTTTTTCTAAAGTGGACATTCATGTATGGTATTATTAAGTTTAGCTCAGCCAGCTTTTTCTGTAGATTTTCTGATCATTTTATTAGGCTGTTAAGTCTTCTCTGAGTTTTCCAAATACCTTATTGATTTTTTAAAATATCTTTTGTTATATTTTTGAATAATTCAGCTGTGTGCCTTTTGATTTCCTCACCCTCAATACCCCATACATGAACTTGGGGAGTGATAGGAGTCTTTGTTGTGTTGTCTTCTCATGTTTCTATTGTTTAGTTTTGGTGGCGAGTTTTGTGGGTTGATTATAGTGGAAATAGTGTTGCTGGTATGGAGACCTCTTTAGTTAGTATCTTTTCAGTGATGCACTCTGGGCATGGCTAACTACAGGGCTTTCTCTCAATTCCAATATCCAACCACCTTCATTTATTGGGAGAGGAGGCTGCAGTACATTTGGCCTAGCACCCAGATCTCCAGAAATGGGCTGTAATATTTTCAACTACACAAAGGCAACACAAATATTAGCGTACATGGGAAATAATTAATAGCAATAACTATGCCACCTTGGCAATCAGCAACAGTAATATCTTCAAAGACAAACTGGATATTGACATACCCTAAGGACCCACATTGTATCACCCTCAAATATAGAAAAGAGATCCAAAATTATAATATAAAAATTAAGACAAACCAAATATTGCTATACAGTAAATACCTACTAAATGCAACAATTATACCTCCATTAATGATAGAACAGAATTCAACAATAAGAGAATAGCATTAACCATTTAAATACTAATAAAGCTTAATGGTATACCAGTAAGGATAAAGGGGTTGAGGAACTGAAAAATGAAAAAGGTAGAATTTGAAAAATGAATCAGTGGAAGATGAAAAGGAGAGAAAAGTGAGATAAAGATCCTATTGAGAAGTAAAAGGAAATTAATAGTATTGGATAAAAGTAACAAAAAGAGAACTAACAAGAAAAAGAAGAAAAAAGAATAGTCAGAAAAATAAAGAAACAAAAAGAGAAATAAGATGTAAAAACATAAAAAGAAAGAAAGAGAGGAGAAAAACCCAAACTTAAAAAAAATACAATGAGGGAAAAAGAAAGAAAAAAAGATTAGTGAAAAAACCTTCCTCTGTCTTTTTGAGTGAGTCATTTCTTTCCAGGGACTGCAGTCTTTAAATCCAGAAAGTCACAATTTTCTTCACCTCGATGTATAGCTGGAAATCTGTCCAAACGCCCCGGACTCTCTGGTCATTATAAGCCAAGGTGTGTGCTTGCTCACATTGGTAGATAAGGAAAGCAATGAGACCACTTGTTCCTGCTAGGTGTAGACAGTGGGCCGGGAATTTAAGCAGACTCCTGGAGCTGGTGCAAGCACTTGCAGATCCAGCCACCACTGAAAGCCCCACTCACCAGGCCTAGTTTCTTACTGTGGAAGCCAAGGTCCATGTCATTCCTGGCCTGAGCTTAAGCTTCTCAGGGGGTGCATGTCTACCCCGCACCCTCTCTGTGCTGTCTCCCATGGTTGTCTCTCACCCAGTCACTGAGGGAGGGTAGCATTAAAAACCCTAAGGTGGGGTTGTTCTGTAGCTGGTCCGTGGTTCAGTCTTAAGCATCTGCTTCCTAAAATGGAGCCTGATTAAACCTTCTGGCGAGGTGCTGAACTAGGTGTCCCTTTCTGAGTAAAACCCCACACTGTTTCTGTAGCTTACAATAGCTGTGAGCTTTTCTTTGCACTAATGCTGTTTGCCTGGTCTCTTATTTTCCCCTGGTGGTGTCCACTCTCCGGGGTTTACCTTCTCTCCCCTCATCCGTGACTAGGTTATTTGGTCGGGAAGAGCCTCTGCTGTCTGGTGCCCACGGGAAACAAAACACAGTGGGCTTGATGTCGATGGGTGACCAGGGCCACAACACAGAGTCCGTGAGTACTGAGTTGGCCAGGGCTATCATTTGTCTTTCAACACACTCAAAACCTTAGCTTATTGTCAGTATCCTTTATTAGTGTTATCATACTGATTCAGTCACAAATGCCACACTCGCTACAGGAATTGCTTTTATTTCTTAGTATTCCTGCCCAAACATTTTTGGCCCTAAGAATTACCTAGGAATTTATAGTTTTGTGGGGTATAAATGGGGTGAATTGTACCTTCCTAAAATGTATATGCTGAAGGTTTATTTACAATGTAATGTACTTGGAGATGGGCCTTTAAGAAGGCAATTAATGTTAAATGACGTTATAAGGAGGAGACCCTGAACCTAGAAAACTGGGGTCCTTACCGGAAAAAGAAAAGGCATAACCATTTGAGCATGCAGCTACAAGGTATTCATGTGCAAGCCAGGTACAGAAACATTTCTAGAAACTGAACCCACAAATCTATCAGGCACCTTAATCTTGGACTTCTAGCTTGCAAAGCTGTAGAAAATATATTCTGTTATTTATCTCAGTCTGTGGTATTTTGTTATGGCAGCCTGAGCAGTCTAAAACAGGGGTCCTTCCTCCTAAGTCTCTAAATTACCACACTGGGACAGGTCCCAAAACACTGTTATTTTTTATGGTTTTAAGTAACCAAAATGATTTCTATGGTCTGGTGGATTTGGAAGGTTCTAATTTAAACAGACTATTTTCACTTGTACCTATTTCTTTCAGAATTCTTTCCTCTCACTTTGTAGTTGCTTCTGCATTTCGACAAACATTTATTGATTCCTTACTATTTCTGGTTGTTAGAACGCAGCAGTAAATAAGAATAAAGAAGGATTTCCTCCTTCCAGATTTGACATTCCAATGAAGATAAAGATAATATTGGATAATCATACGCATCTATTATTTGATGTCCAATAGTGATAGGTACTGCGAAGAGGAAGAAAAAAGAAGATAAAGAGAGGAAGGTTGGGTAGTAAGGTGTCCTTCCTGTGGGAAACAAAATAAAGGTTTCCTGAGGAAGTGCCAACTGGACTAAGATTTGAGAGAAATGAGGAAGAGGGGATGGAAATTTAGGAGCGGGGGCCAGTTGCAGGGAGGAGGTGAAAAGGATGTAACCTTGGGGACTATATTGTATCCCGGGGCCCTTTCTTGTTGGCTCTTTTCCTCCTCCCTGCTTCCTGGCTGTCACGGGGTGAGCAGCTCCCCTCCACCGTAGCCTTCCGCCATGATGTTTCTGTCTTCGAGCCCTCTGACCATCAACTGAAATCTTTGAAAACCTGACCCAAAATAAATCTTTCCTTCTTTGAGTTTACTTTCTCAGCATTTTGGTCACAATAACGAAAGATGAGTAATACACAGGTCAAAGAAAATCAGGGAACCATAAGCCCCATTTCTATCATTGCAGAAAGGATATTGTATTTATTCTATTGAGCTTATTATCATTTATGGCCTTTTTATCTTTCTTCTTCCTCAGTAAATGGGCTTTGATATACAGAATCTTTTCAAGCCAGTTATTTTTTGGGGTTGGATCTTCCAGCCCTGAAAACTGGCTGACATCAGGACAACATGCAAACAACTATTTGCTTTTCATAGTGTAATACTGATAAAGGTGTATCAAGCACCTCCCCACCCAGTTCCAATAAACTCCTCCATTTCCTAGTCATCTATTTAGGTGGAGTTAGAAATAATTTCATTGCATACAATGGAATTGCAACTTTAAGAAATTTACCTGTTTACCTGCAGAAGTCACCAACTATGTCAAGCACAGAATTTCCAAATATCTACTCTCAATGTGTTCCTATCCTTTTCTCAGGAAAAATGTATTTGAAGAAAGTGTTATTGCTTTAGACTGAGGTTTTAAAATGATTTAATTATAGTCATACAATGTTGGGTTTCATATCTCGTATCAAGAAATCTAAAACCATACTTCTGAATTTAATGTTCTCTAAGGAGGCATTGAGGCTATCCTTTCTTTTGACAAAACCTTGATAGTAGGTACAAATGCTTCCATTGGTATTTTTGGACCATTCTATTTTTGACTCTAATCCTTTGCTTCACTGTGGTTATGGTGCTGAGTCTCTAAATTACAGGCTCTCCTGCAGTTTCAAAAGCTGATTCACACCGCCATGTGCATTAGGAAGGTGGCTTGTATAATATTCCACGAATGCAGACCCTAGGAGCCTGAAACCTCCACTAGTAAATGGTCACGAGTCAGGGCTAGCACTGATGTTAGTCATTTTTCTTCACTGACAAGTTTTCATTATGTGGCTTTCCTAGAACAATTTAGAAATTGATCTGCAGCTGATGGAAGCTGGAATGAATTGGGAACACAGGGAAAGCCAAAGAATCAGGGCAAAGGCAAAGCCAATGCTGAGCTCCAGCTTCCAGTACAAGCAAGCAGCTCCCCTTCTCTCGTCCTTTTCCCTACCTCATTTTCTGCAGGGAGCACAAACAGAATTTAAGCTCCTCAAAGGAGACTTCTGGCCCTGGAGACATCCCCCAGCTCTGCAGAGGTCATGTAAGCTTTTCTTTCATCATCTGTTTACTTATTTCTTGCCTAAATAGGTCAGAGGTTCACACCCCTGAGAAAACAGTTCCCTAGTATATGCCTACTGATATGAAAGAAAGGGCCTTTTGTTTTCTACAAAACTGTGTAAATGTCCTTGAAAACTGAAGGCATTGATTTAAATTTGCTCTGGGTAATTCTGGCATGCAAGGTTCCACGAGATTATCCGATAGGCAGTGTGCAAGGGTGGTGTCCTTCAACCCTAGGGGAGACTTAAGAGTATATTGCTTCTAAGATTGTTGTAGGGTGACTAAAAGGGTTCAGGGACATGTTTGGCTCAAGGACATTTAGAAGTGACCACCAAGATATATGTTGATAAGTGCTTACCCAGCACTATACTTTGGATCTTGAATCTCTTCCAAAGCCCATGTGTTGAAGGCCGGGTTCATAGCCTGTGATGCTATTGGGAGTGGTGGAACTTTGAGGCGATGGAACCCAGGAGAAGGAAGTTAAGTCACTGAGGGAATGATCTTGAAGGGAATTTGGGACCATGGACCCTCCTCTTGCTTTATCTTTTCTTCCTACTGACATCACATAAGCAATTTCTTCTTCCAGTCACTCCCACCCCCCGCAGACTACCTTGTTATAGTCCAAAGGCAATGGAGCCAAGCGGCCATAGACTGAAATCTGCAAAACTGTAAGCCAAAATAAACATCTTCCTTTATGTTTATTAACTCACATAGTTTGTCTAGCAACAGAAAGCTGGTGCAGCCCAGGAGGATGTTTTGTTGTTTGTGGGGGCAGTAATGGCAATAACATGGCTACTTATGTCTGTCTGTCTTTCTGTCTGTCTGTCTGTCTGTCTGTCTCTCTCTCTCTCTCTGTATGTTATGAGATAGGAATAAGAGTAGGGGAGAAAGGAATCGTTGGGACTCAATAAAAACTGAGACCTCAAAGATAAACAAACATAGAGCTACTATACAAATAGGACTCCACTTAAACCATAGTTAATCACCTTTGTTTCCTCATTCCACCCACTTTTTGTGAGTCAGTACCCATTCCATTCCCTGGAACTGGTTAAGACATCTCAGGGTGTGATTTTTCCCCTTACTGGAAATAATGATCACCACAATCACGGGTTGAACAGCCGTTGGAGGCAGGACAAAGTGCTGGAGGCTTCTTTGATAACAACCTAGGCAGCAACTGGTGAACTGGGACTTGGCATAGTCACATTTTACATCGTGAGATCAACTGAGTTAATTAATGGGAGAATCCTATTCCCAGATTTTCTTGATGATAATGTCATCTCCATGTACATGAGAAAGGTCTTGTAAGTGCTTCAGGGAACACTGTACCTTAATTTTATCCCATAAAACACACACAGAGAAAGAGAGAGAGAGAGACAGACAAAGAGACAGAGAGAGAGACACAGAGAGAGGCACAGAGACAGGGCAGTACAGCCTTCAGAACCATCAACCAGTGCACTTAGGGCTGCTCCACCTTTCAGCCAGCTGCGCAGCCAGGTCGCCTGCTCTGCTGTGCCTGGCCTTTCACCCACATATATTCAGAAACATACGCTTTTCAAGATGCAAGTGGCTGGCGATGGCTGTGTGAAAAATAACAGAGAATGATCTGAAAACTGAAGTCCCTTGATGTGAAATCCCCTAATTTATAAACACTGGTTTTGAGACTCTCTACTTGTCTTATCCCAAGTCTTTTTAATAAACATTTTTATGGCTCCATAATGAATCACTTTAATACATTCCATCACAAAGTCCAAAGACAACCCAGCCCAGACTCAGATCAGGTGGCCGTCCTGATACTCACCATTATAACAATTGCATTGAGAAACTAAGGGTTATGAAAGGAACTTTATTTCCTTGCCTGAGAGGAATTATAATAGGTCAAGAAAATTAATTTTTAAAAATTGACCAAATGTGTATATTATTTGAGACTTTAGCATCTTAAATACTCACTATATTTTTTCTACTTTATTTTTATTTTAAAGAGAAAAAAACAATAAAAGCAATGATACAGAATTTTATAACAATATAATAGGAAATTAACAATGGTTAATATATTGTCTATTGTTATCTTCAAAGTAGTTGCTCAGACTACAAGATATAGGCATACAAAATTGATCAAACAGGGGCCGGTGAGATGGCTCAGCAGCATAAGTGCCTGCCTGACAAGCGCGAGGTCCTGAGTTCAACTCCCGGAACCCACATATGAAAAAAGGGCTGGTGATATCGCTCAGCGGCACGGGATCCTGCTGGCATGCGAGGTCCTGAGTTCGACCCCCGGTACCCACAAAAAAAAAAAGAAACTATTTATTATTCTAGCATTCAACTCTCCACCCCACTGACAATCATGCTTCATTTATGTTGCATAGGTATGTAAATATACGCAATTTAAGAGTATTTGAGTTGTTTAATATTACAAAGCATTTTCACCTGGATGTACAAGTCCCATCTTAATTCATGTGTTCCTTCCAAAGCATGGGTGGGTGGGAATACAAAGACAGGCAAGAAAATGATCACTCTGCACATGTAAGGAGAAGACCTCATTATGGGAGAACCTGTTGCATTCCTGGTCTCAGATTTGACAGGTTAATGAATTTTTTTGTTCTCTTACCCAAGTGCCTCTGCTCCTTATATAATCCCTGCAATCCAAAACAATGACCCCTCCTGTGTGAACAGCCCGACAAGTGGCAATCACTTAGGCCTTTGGAAGCCACTGCTAATTGTTTTAAGGTGACTGGGAGAAGCATTTCTGAGACCTGAGTAGGTCCCATTGTGCCAGAGCTAAGCTCTGAATGGCCAGTGGCACAAGCACCCTGTGTCTTGTGTTTGTGACATTTGGGGCCATGGATACACACACTTGTATCACAGGAGCCCATCTTGCCTGGGTCTAAGGTATATATTGGATTTTGAGTCCAGAGTTATTGAGAATCACTACGTGGAGCTTCCAGCACAATGGAAGTCAGGGAAATGTATGCTAAGAAACTGATTCATGACAAAAATGCACTAAATCCAAATTCAGTTATACAGGAGACTAGCTTATACCCCTGGAATTTGTACTCAGTGAGACAATACATCACTTTTCTTAAGCCATTTTCAGATGGGATTCTGCTGTTTGTAACAGAAGGAATCGCTATTGATAACTCAGGGAAACAACCTTTCTCTTTAGAGCTCTAACTACCAGGATGCGTCTTTTGGGGCCTGACCTCATTTATAGTAAGTGGGTAGAAGTTAGAGAAACCACCGAACTTATCCTTTAACTTCAATTCTGTTTCACGTATGGGTGATATGTTCTTTCCTCAACACCACCCAATGACTCTGTCCCTACTTTTGCCTTGTAGCTTTGATTGGCCTTTCTCTAGATGCCAAGGCCTCTTTAAACAACTAGAAGTAATTCTAAAGAGAGGACCATGAAAAGTTCTGACCACGCAAAGAAGCCTTGAAAGAGCATTTCCAAAAACACCGTAACTACACACTGATATGTTCATTCATTACATGTGGAATTTGTTAAAAGGGATAAATACCTAATTTCATAGCCTGCTGTAGAAGACAGGATTGCATTTCTTAAATCTAAACAACCACCCATTAATGCTTAATTCTCATGATTTGAAAATCTTTTCTAATCTCATTTTTCTTTCCGCCTCCAGCTGAGTGATTTTTCCTATATATTTAATCATTAACATAGCATCAGTGTTGTTTATAAGGTAATACTACCAAGAAGCCTGCTTGTGCACTAATAGCTTAGTTGGAGGCTACACATTCCTAATGATTATGCATTCATTTAAAGCTTTCTTTGCACAGTAGCAGAGTCGACTTGAAGTAAATCATAAACTTCATTTTAGTCAGCGTATCACATAGCAAGATTTTTATAAGTACATGTTGACTTTTTGGTAAAGGCCCAAGTCCTTAATCAGTCTTCCAAAAAAGAAAAAAAAAAAGAGAAAGAAAAGTTAAGAAAAACTCACAAAAACATAGTGGGTGGAATGATGCCCTACACTAATAATCTATTTCAAAGAATACATTCTTTCAGACTACACAAAAATATAATGCTTACTTTTACAAACCTGCAGTTTATGTAGAAATTATTTTATGTTTAGATATTACTCACTAGTAACTGGTATTGAACCAGTCCCAGAGCTACATAAACACCAGATTTTACACATTACATAGTATGTACAACATTTTGCTCTAAGCTGGCTAGTTACTCATAAATCTACATGTAGTTTAAGGTCTAACTCCATCTTGATAGCTCCCTTGCTTCTACCATTTGGGAGAGGGGCAAGAAAAGTACCAGGGAAATTTTTTTAAATACACCAAAAGAGATCAAATCATCATACATGTGCACGTTTGTAAACTAGGAATTCCTGTTACTGTAAATCACTGCCAGATGTCAAATAGCAAAATGTTCATTACTCCCTTCAAAAATAGAGTTGATTAATGAGGCACATTTACATTGTGGAATCTTGGTCTCTGTCATAACTAGACAGGGTTTAAGAAGTTTTTAAAAAATCATGCAGATGGGGAAATAACCTTAACTATCCTGCTTCAAAGGCAAAGTAAATATTAGGCATCTTGGGGCAGGATTTGGTCATCTAAGGGGTAATAACTTCCAAATGAAACTAGTCTTTCAAAGAAAAGTAATAGTAGCTCTGTCACAAGACAGAAAGATAGATATGTTTCTGGTCAGTGGATGGCTCATAGCTTCTCCCTGTAGGGAATGTATTTCAGGAGAATTTTGGATCAGTGGATATATGTTAATGGCAATCTGATTGCTTTACTTGTTACTAAAGTAAATAAACTTATGTGGTGATCTTATTTGTGCAGAAGTATTAGTTTAGTGAAAATACCCTTTTCACATCAAATGGGTAGTCTTCATTTGAAAGAAATATCTACTTTAATGAAGTCACCGGATGGCCTAAAAAATTGATTGCCGTCTTCAAAGCATCTCTCTGAGAGAGACACCCTTCACCTTTGCCATACCTCTCTACAGTGTTACACTGGTTCCTATGAATGCAAGATGTTTTCAAAAGGCACTACATTTATTTCTGCTTTTGCATTTTTATCCTGTTGCGTAGAGATATAAAGTATTAAAAAATAACAGAGAGGAAATGACATTGGGAGCTAATCAAACAATTTTCATTAGAGAAGTTGCCCTGAAGTTTTTCCTTGGTGACTTCAGTTAAAGGTTACAAAGCCCTAAAACTTTGTCCAACACTTTGGAAACCAGTGTGAGCCATGGTCACTCAAAAGGAACACTGTCACTTGCATAAATCAAATCTATTTCTCAGTCAAGTGATTTTTTACTTTCATGTAGATACATTTTCAGGAGTGCATACACATGTGTGTGGATGTATTTGCAGGTGCGATTCAATTTCTTAATGCAGTATCAGGTACTAATTAAGAACATTGACTTTTACAACACTCACACATGTTTGAACCCTAGATCCATAACTCTTTAGCAGTGTAACTATTGTCAAGTAATCTAATTTCTCTCAACCTCAGTTGTCCCCTATATAAAATGGGAATATTGATAATTGTGTCAGCTACTTAAAGAATTAAATGAGAAACTCTTTAATCTTGTGTTTTACACAAAATTAAGCACTAACGCCTCCTCCTCAATTCATAAAACTAATATATTTTCAATAACACTCGGCTCAGACTCCCTGGTTTCCCCTTTCTTGCCCTAGAAAGAATTACATGAAGCAAACCATGAACCCAGAAAAACTAAGCCACAATAGACACCATTAATATTGATATTAATTTTTAAAATGAAATATGATCAGTATTTGAAATAATTTGAAAATCTAGTACCTAGAACTTAGGTGACACTCTACAGTCAGTTCCAAAGAATCACAGAGCTAGAAGGGAGTTTGGGATCCCTAGGGCAGATACTTTCATTTTATAACTAGAAAACTAAATTTCTGGAGAAAAACACATGTCCTTCACCCCCAAATTTCTCAAAGTCAAAGTTATTCATAAGCTCCTGGACCCTGCTGCTCTCTGGCCTTGAGTTTAGTCTCTGCTGCAGTTCTCTGGATTTATAACTAGAACCAAACACCGGCTTTTTTGCAAATAGAAACCTAAGAAAAAGGGGTCAGGTGAAATCTGGGCCAGTCTTGACATGGCAAGCCTGAAAATTCTGAGACAGTGGGGCTCACAGCCCTTTAGCTCATTAGTAGGTTTCTAGGCTGTTGTGGGAATAAACATGAGACAATGTATGTGAAAGCGAGTTGTAAGAAAATTTTATGTAATAATGAAGATTAATATTACACTTCTCCCTTTTAATCAATTGCATCCTTGTTAAATGGAATTGGATAGCAACGTGGTGAGAATACTTAGTATTGTATGACCTCCAAGCCATGGCAGAGAAAATTCACCATTCTGACAGAATGAGGGGAGTAGTACAGAGCCATATCTCAGGAGCTCTTGATACAAAAATAATTACCATTCCCCCACCTTAGAGGTAATTTCCGATCTAAAATCTTCCACCAGGTAGAGAAGGCTGGCCATATCCTTTGTTATTACTGATGAAATAACTGAAGCTTTGGATTTTAAAGTGATTTTTTTAGAATATGCAATAAGCCCAGATAAAACCCAAACCTAATCCTAATAGGGGACCTGACTCAGGTAGGAGAAAAATATGTCAGCACCTGTATGTTGGAAACTAAGGGCAGTTCAGAAGAAGAAGAAGGCTGTCTTGGCATGGTTAAACACTTTTTTTAAAGCTCTCTAGAAAACAATTGTGACATTTAATTAAAATTCATTTTTTATTTATTTATTTATTTTTTTTTTTTTTGTGGGTACCGGGGGTCCAACTCAGGACCTCACGCTTGCCAGGCAGGTGCTTACGCCACTGAGCTATCTCACTGGCCCTCATGTTTTATTTCAAAAGAGTTTTTAGTTAGATTTCTTCTTATTGAAAAAACATGCCCTTTACGACATTTATGACTGACATCATACGTTCATTCTTCCATTTACCTCTTTTTAAAAACTTCTGTCAGAAGCTTAATCTTCCATTCAACAGAACCAAGAGTCCTTAAAAGGAGTATGGATTTGTGGGAGGAAGACCCCACTGTGCTCTCACACCGAGGGTGGGGGTGGCACAGGTGGCCAGGGTGTCAAGGAGGAGCATTTCTCCCTTTCCTGACCAAAAATTAAAATGTAAAATCTCTGGGCAGACTGTCATTGGTCTCAGAAGACCTCTCCACCTTAGAGGCTGGCGCCTCACAGAGACCCTTGCAAGCCACTTCTGAGGATCTTGTGCAGTGGGACACAGGGAACATAGGAGAGAGTGGTCATCGTTCAGGAAGTTAGCCACTTGAAGTTCAAGGACATGGGCCTCTCTTACTGTCATTCAGTGTAGGGACTCCATGGGCAACCCACTGGCAGCCACTCTCTTTGTCTTCCTCTTAGAGTTCTCCCTTTCCTTTGTCAATTTCAAGGACTCAACTGATGCCGTTGGGATACAACTTTGAGCATCTGAATACTGCATGTGTTGGACCACTGGCATTTTGCCATCCTCTCCATCCGGCTATACTTTCATACAACCAGCCCTAACCCAGACTGTTCCTTGCACTAATTAAGCCATCCGGTTGCTAGAGGGCTTTGTTTTGCTTTATTTTTAGTAGTCATTTGATACTGTGGCATTCTGCCACGGAAGAATAAGAAGCTAGGTGCTGTCTATTGAGTGAATCATTCTGTGTATCAGGTCAACATGTGTGAAATGAAAAGAAAAAAGGGCACCCACGTCCATTTTCGCCATCTTCACAATGAATATTGATCGCTGCATATTAGTACAGCTGGAGCAATTACAGTCAATCATGGAAATGACCAAGCGAATTGACTGTCCCTTCATCCAGTTCCCCAGCTGTGTAACCAGCTGCATAGCCAAAGCCCAGGATAAATCCTGTTTATGGCATTGTAAAGCATTTTGATCATGAAAACACTCATGGAAACTTACTAAGAGTGCTCGAGGATTTCATAGCTGTTTGAGCACCTTCATGGATGTCTAAGTTCACGGAGAAAGTAACTATCCAGTTCAACAGGTTGCCTATCCAATGACATTTCCACTATATGATATACAGAAAGGTCAAGGCAAACTTTAAAGCACTGGAAAATGTTCCAAATCAAAAAAGCATTTGAACACTAGTGTTGCCAACCCCAATCCTGTTATCAAGTGGTATTTTAGAAATAAATAATAATTAAAAGATATATTTTAATTCATTTGTTTACAGTAAATTTAGTTTAGAAACAACATTAATTTCTAGGTGGATTCGAGAAACTGAGACACACATACGAACACTCATGTATTAAGAAACAGAGATGCCGCTGTTTTTCACGTGTTGTTACTTATGGCATGTACGTGGCTCAGCAATGTTTAAAATCATAAAAGAGACTCTTACCCCTGAAAAGTTCAGTTATTTCCTAAATAAGTGGAGTTAGTTTAACATTGATTCTATATGAAAAATGGTTTTATATTTTCTGAGTCATTTTTCCCCTTGCAAAAAAAAAAAATAGTACAAAAATAGTCCAATGGCAAACGATTCTGACCTCTCTCATGCGTTCCATCTGCACAATATTCATCAAGCCATAGGGTTTGGAATATGCAGGCTTTTATGCAGCTTAAATAAGAGAATAGAGGGAGGGAAGCACTAATTAGTCTCCCCTTAGGAGACTCAAACAGCTTCGAGCACCATCTCAGGGATCCGGGTCAATGAAAGACCAAATCCTGACAACTTACCTTTGGACAAGGGCAAACTTGGTTTGAAAGTGAGTCTGTCTGCTTGTCTCACCCTGTGGAATTCTTGGTCTCTGAGGTTGTTAGAGTTTGAAAGGGATGCCTCGTATTTCCTGCACAATGTTTAAATTGTCTCCCCACCCCGTCCCAGGGGGAACATCGGAGCTTTGGAATAAAATCTTGCTTGAGTGGACTTTCAAAATAGGAAATGGGAGTGATGATCTATTAGCAAAACAACTGAACTGGAACCTTGGTGAATTTTTCTTACCAAAATTTTTGACAATTCATGGAATACATGGACAAATAATAGCACAAGATATTGGCAGTCAGAACTGCCCTGGAAATCAGAACTCTCTCCTTGAAAATCTGAAGCTCATAGCCTCAATAGTAATAATGCAAATTAATTTCTAAAAGTTCCACAGTGATTACAAAATACTTGGAATTATGACACCTGAAGAGGTTATATAAAAGAGATTGTTCAGAATATATATTTACATTACTGTGTTTTAAAATTGAATTTCTTTGTTGTACATTTATGAATTACTTCCTTTTTAAAGTGCTTGGACTTAGATACGCAAAGCATAAGTATCTACATTACTTTTTTTATTAATTGTAATTGTAGTTGTCTATAATTCATACTTTTCAATGAGTTAACACTCAAGTGTGGTCTTTGTTACCAAAGATGGAAATTATTTTCTCCCTTCAGCTAATTCCACCATTAGTCCTTGGTCATTATTGTTAATGAGAAGAAACAATGTAAGAATAATCCAAAAATAGTAGTTCATCCAAAAGACATGTATGCATGACTTAAAAACAATTCGCATTTATGTTTGGATATGGGTATATCTGACTTTACTGGCATTCTCCTTACTTCTGAGAGTATAATTAAGTCATATTAAAATAATATCTCAGAGCAAGAAATATATCCCAGAGTGTGTTTTATAGCACCTGCCCATCTATTCACTTAAGCCTCCATCTCCCCATTCCATTATTCTATACATTTGTTGGTTATTTAAATCCTAAATTGCCAACATTAATGGTTCGTTCAGCTCTGCTCTGGCTTGCTAAATATACTCAACTGCTTAATAAATAGTTATTCCAGTCAGGCTTCCAACTCGATTTGAATGAGGGAGAGAATTGAAAATAAGCAAACACAGGGTTCTGCCATCAAGACTTTACACTTGAACTAAAACTTGGCATGAGAACCCCAAAGTCGAAGGATTACTCTGGGTGGTAACTATACGTGATGTTACATGAGTCCACTCACTTCTTTGGATCTCATATTTGTCATCAGCGAAATGAGTTGGTTAGATCAGATTAGTACTTTACCATGGATGCTTCAGCTTCTGCAGAATTGCTTTAGACTGCAAGACAGTTTCAGAGAAAAGAGGATGAAGGTAGACAGGATACATAGGCAGGGCTTTAGATCCTTTTTCTCATTAAAAAAAAAAAAAAGCAATTACATGTTTACCTGTTGCCACATTGGTTAATGTGTTGATGTCTTGTATAACACGGTGTCTGGGGAGGAAGAGAATGGAAAAGAGACCATATACACTTCTTTAGTTCTAACATAGTTTATGTCCTGGTTAATGGGAACACCCATGAAACCTGTGAGAGAGAGATGAAAAAACAGCAGAGCAGGTGAGATGTCTCATAACAGTTATGATGAGAAATTCAAGGTTGAGAAATGTCAAATGTTATAGACAAGTTCAGGTTGGGAAAACTAGATTAAACCGCAAGTTTGAAAGCTCTTCTAATAGATAAATGCGTGGATACATAGACTATCGAGAGAATTTTTATAATGAAAAATTTTAAAATATGAACATTAATATAAAATAAAAGACGCCATTCACACTTTTAAATGAGTAGTAAGTACAATTGATTTTCATGGACCTCTGCTTGAGACAATGCAGGTCCCTACACTCAGTGGTGCTGTGGAGTAGAGACAAAGCAAGGAGATTGTTCCAGAGGGCGGGAAGCTCCTGCCCCCTCTTCCAGCCCATGGGATTCCACAGATTCTAGGGCACTTAAATTTGATGATTAAAATTATATGACTATTGGCCTGTTTGAATCATCCCTCCCTTTCAAAGAAGATTTTTCCATCCTTTTGAAAACTGCATGAAATATAAACTGAACTGAGATGATTTGAGTGTCCAGTCCCAGCTCCTTATACACACTGCCACGAATTCCTCCAGGCCTTTCAAAGGAATCCATTTCCATATCTTTACCAACATATTTTAAAAATTGAGTAAGAAATGGCTCAGGGATTAAGCAACAGCCTCATTTCTGTAGCTAAAGCCTTCTGTTTCTCTTCATCATCATAGAATGATCACAAGATCTTCTGATAGAATATGAGAGTGAAAATCAAGCTGTTTGGCAATCGCTTGACTCAATGTGTTTGAATCACTCAATAACCAAACGTTTTACAGATGCTTCCCCTGCAGACATGTACATGTGTACGTTGGGGAGGAAGGGTAAGAAAGATCGCAAAACAAGTCAAAGCTGGAAGAGAAGCTTTCACTGGGGAATTTGAGTCAGATACTTCCTCTTTCTCTACCAGTGCATTTTTTATTTAGGACTTGCGCTCACTCCTTTCAGTTTCTTTGGAATTGGCTCCTTTGGAGGGTCCCCCCCATCCAAAAAGTTGAAGGATGCTTGCCTTAAGCAGTGATCACTGATTAAGCAGGGCTGGAAATGAAACGAAACAAAACAAAACAAAACAAAAGCAAAACAAAAGCAAAACAAAAGCAAAACAGCTATGATTGTGTTCTTTTCATTACAAGAGAAACCCATAGATACATCTCTCTTCACTAATTATGAAAGATCTTACTTTCTCACATTTCAGGCCATTTTTACACAACACTCTACCAAGTGTGTATATAGGGAATAAATAAAGAGAGAGAGACAGAAAAAGGTGTGAGGAGAGGAGAGGAGAGGAGAAGAGAGGAGAGGAGAGGAGAGGGAGAGGGAAAGGGAGAGGAGAACAGATAAATTGTCGATTGGGAAAAGAAAAAGAAGATGTTTAAAAATAAAACCTATGGGCCAGTGATATGGCTCAGCGGTATAAGCGCCTGCTGGCAAGCATGAGGTCCTGAGTTCGACTCCCGATACCCACATTAAAAAATTAAAAATAGCCGGTGAGACGGCTCAGCGGCTTAAGCGCCTGCCTTGCAAGCGCGAAGGCCCGAGTTCGACTCCCGGAACCCACATACGAAAAAGGGGCCGGTGATATCGCTCAGCGGCACAGGTGCCTGTTGGCGTGTGAGGTCCTGAGGTCGTCCCCCCGGTACCCACAAAAAAAAAAAAAAAAAAAAAAAAAAAAAAAAATTAAAAATAAATAAAACTTCTATAAAGTTAATAGCTTTATAAATGCCCTGGTTAAACTCCCAATAACGTCTTTAGTCCCAGCTCCCTAATATGCTGAGCCAGTTCCTTTGTGACCTGGATTCTGCCTACCCATCCAGCCTTGGCTCCCTTCCAGCCCACCTTTCAGGTACTGCCTTCATCTTTGGTGGCCATGGCCATTTCTGGATGGCAAATTTCTAAGATCAAATTCTTGACCTGGACAAATCGGTTTTCTGCTACTTGGATAATCTGTCCCATGTCCTCTTCCCAGTCTTGTTTTGTTTCACCAAGGGTTGCTCTAAAGAAGTTTGCTTTCCTTCATCTGACCCTCCTACTTCATCCCCAGTTAAGATCTTGCTATATCCTATTGTGATTCTATAGATAGTAGCTATAATCTTTGTACAGTTCATATCGTCAAATAATTTACAAACATATTTCAACATTTCAACATATTTCAACATTGTCAAATAATCGTCCTAATTTAAAAACAGTTTTCTATGATTCACCTTAATAGCTATCTCACGTTCCCATTTCTACCTAAGAATTAAGAAGCCTTCTCTTCACTTCTAAGTAAAATAAGTATAAGTAATGATTATTTTCTTATTCGGTGTCATAATCTCACTCAATGGTCTACTCAATTCAAGTCTACATCCCTCCCCATCCCTAGGCATTGTCTACATTTGTAGGAGAATTTGCAGTAATAATCCAATTAGAATAGCTAACTCCTTCCAGACCCTGCTAAAAGCTTTTACATATTTGTTCAGTCCTCGCAATGGCTGAAGGGAAAGTGCCATTATTTGCACAGTTAATAGGAGGTTCGGTCTCAGTTTGAAATGGGGCACTTTAGGTCCAGCGTACATGGTCTACTGACTTTGCTATATGATCTCAAAAACCCTGGACTCTGAAACCCACTGAACAGGAAACTTTCCTTCCTTGTATCCATAGGGAGTCAATATCACATAAATAGAATGAATAATAGGGAGAAACAAGAAAAAGTGGTGTAAAAAAAAAAAAAGCCATAAATTGCTGAGAAAAGAACATGCCTGTCCCTTTTCCAAATCTCATGGATCTCTACGAGAGCAGTCTGAACCTTTAGTAAAGAACTGCTAACTGTTACCTATGGGTTCCTGCTGGCTGGAAGGACACAGGGTATACATTTATGTATGCTCAGTTTTTGGAAGGGATTATCATCAGTTACATTACTTCTTAGGTCTGTGAGGCTGGAGAAGTCAAAGCAGACAGTGAGGCGGTACGGACACGGAAGTCTGAGATGAGAGCATCTGACTCCACCCTGGAAAGGTGTGAGAAGAGGCTGGAACAGCAGCCAGGTAGAGACAGCTGGAGAATTCAGACTGGCTGAGGGCTACAGCAAGCTGCAGGGAGTCCTGGGTTTCTACTTGCTGGTGACTTCAACATTATCTTGTACATGACTTTGAGCAACTTTCCAGGTGTCTATTTTTTTTTCTTTACTAAATATAAAGGTCATGCTCTGAATCATCATTTCAGTCTTCACCAGGTCCTCTACTCTGTGCTGCCTTGAGTTTTTGGGTACCCACCTCCTTTGCAGGTATGGGCCAGAGTTATTATTGAATGTTTTTCCCATTCTCTCCCAGAAAAATGTACAGTGGATGATTAGAAAAACTCTAACTCTTAAGTTTGATTACACTGTATTATTGCTAATTCAATAAAGCACAGCCGGTAGTAGTACCTACAGCTTTAACTGAATGAATTGTGATCAAACTCTCAGAGATAGGCAGGAATGTGTTGGCATAGAAAGCAAGGATAAGTCTGGATGGAGAATCACAATCCTCCTGTATGCTTCAATAATTACAGTCTAGTAGAATAAATGAGACAGATGCATAAATAACCATGAAATAAAATGCACTGGTAGAGCTTACTGGAGAGAAAAATTCTTCTTCCAGAGGATCCAAAGGCCTTGAAAAATTTATAAAGTTTTATAAAAGAAATATGAGAGATTAAGGGAATTTTAAAACACAGAAATACTTGAGTGTAAAGTTGAAGTTGTTATTTTTAAATTTTAAAATTAGTGGTATTGTGTTGTATGTTACTATCAGTACTAGGCAGGGAGTAATTTTTTTAGCAGTGATCTTTGACTGCACATACGTGAAATCAGCTGTGTGTAGAGGTGACTTTCCTTCCCTTGTCACCTTAATTAGATTTTTGGCACTGGTGGCTCTGTTTGCAGTTGAATTTTCACTAACAATTAAAATTCGATTATTTCAAATAAAAATCATTTTTAAAAATCATGATAGTATGTAGTATCAGAATGAAAATGCACTGTTTATATAGCAAGTAACCTGCAGCTCACAGGCAGAAGAAATTGCCAGAACTCTTAGAGAAGATCACAGAGTTTTCGAAGATAGGAAAAGTTAAGATAAACTGGTCTTAAATTTTTAAAGCTTAAAAAGCCTGAACACCTGTCAATAGATTCTTGCTGAGCTTGAGGCTATTCTTTTTTTTTTTTTTTTTTTTTGTGGGTACCGGGGGGTCGACCTCAGGACCTCACGCGCCAGCAGGCGCCCGTGCCGCTGAGTGATATCACCGGCTTTTTCGTATGTGGGTTCCGGGAGTTGAACTCGGGCCCTCGCTCTTGCCAGGCAGGCGCTTACGCCAATGAGCCATCTCACCGGCCCGAGGCTATAATCTCCAAGAATAGGCATTCAATTAAGAACAAAAAAATTTAAGACTGCAGTAGAGTTCACCAAACAGAAAGGCAGACTACACCTCTCCATATACCCCATAAGTCCTGAAATTATACTGTTAATCTTTTTTTTTTTTTTTTTTTTTGGTATCGGGAATCGAACTCAGGACTATTGTATTAATCTTAAAAAAGCTAAAAACATGAAAGTGAAGAGCATGAGTTGAAGACAAAAATGTTTTTTTGAAGCTCTAATGACAAGGCAAAATGATTCAACAAACATTAATATGATAAGTGTGAGATATGATTAGACTCAAATTTTTGCAATGTGTAAGTAAATAGGTTATATAATTGTAGAGATATTTACTATTATGTTTAGTACATTAAAATGGATATTTGATACAAGGCTTTTTATCTCTTTCTCAGAAAAATTGTTGTTACACTGGTAGTTCATTTTATAATGGAAAACTAATTCTAGCATTAGTGAAAAAAATGTTAAAAGGAAAAGCATAAAAAGTGTCTTAACCAAAATATAAGTGGCAAAAAATATTCTGAGAATATTGCTCATATGTCATTATTTGCTTTGATATTCCAGAATTGTTTCACATGAAATTATTGATTTTTCTAACTAAATTGCCTTTTATTACATGTCATATATTAGTTACAGATACCTATTAGTAATCAAATCTAAGTACTTTTGATTTCTTTTATGTAAGGCTGCTATAAAGGCAAATTATTAAAATGGACATAATTATCCATGCTTGATTTATCATATGTAGGGCAGAGCTTTATTAATCTTTATTTTCTGAGGGTGTTAGGCAAATTCTCAAGTTCGAATTTAAAAATCCAGTCTTCCATGATGGGAAATGGGGAGAAAATGTTCAAATGAGAAGGGGAAGAAGGGAAGGGGAAGGTGGAAAGGAAAGAAGGGGCAAGAAAGAAAAGAATAGAAGAGAAAAATAGAAACAAAGCTTTTGTAGATAAAGAGAGGAAGAGAGGTTGAAGGGAGGGGAGGGAATGGAAAGAAAGAAGAAGGAAGATATATCATGTACAGGTACAAAATAAAAAGTAAAAAAAAAAAAAAAAATCCAGGCTTCCACAGAAACTAAGAACATCCACTGTAACGGTAGAGAGAATTTATAATATCACCAACAGTTAGCTAATGACCTAAGACCTAAGATTTAATTCAGCATCATTGAATTTAATACAATTATAGTCAGTTCTCCATTACCCACTTAAATGAAGGGGAACCAAAATATGAATAACCGAAAACCTCATACAGGTATTGTGTATGGTCATTATGGTCATTTTTCCCTCATTGTTTCTGAGCTTCACGTACTATAGTTTGTGAAAGATAGTATTTATCTGAATGTGTATCTTACCAAAAACTAAGATTTGGTAGCAAAAAGATATTTTTTCCCCACACAGACTGTGAGGACTTCCAGTTTGGGGAACAATTAAAACAACAGTAAAACTTGACATATCAAGTAACATTAAAATCTACTTTGCGTAGTAAACTGTTTTCCTGGTAAGTGGCATGAAAATAATATTTATAGGAATAAAATTATATTTTAGGTATACTAAACCCAATGTAAGCCTATTGTTTTAGAAAACAATGCTTTAATCTAGATTCAAATATTCATGGCTTTGCTGCTTTTCTTTCTTAAAACATTAATGAAATGGAGAAGTAAATTGTGAACTTGATGAATTCCTTCCTGTTGTCCCTTCAGGGCAAAAACAATAGTATGAGCTTAAATTTTTAGAAGAGATTTCTAGAAAGTTCTATTTCCATTTCTAAAATAATGGTTCCTGTTTTGGGAGACTGATTACCCTTTCACAGAATAATTGAATGGGATACTTTTAAAAGTTTCTGTTAGTGTATCTTCATGTCTCCCCTCTATGGTCCCAGAAATATCAAGGTACATGAAATGTATTTATAAGCATTTTCATAAACCAACGCACTGAGCCAGTCTGTTTTTGAGTATGGACCGAGATGTTAGGGTCAGAGAGCTGGAGCCTGATACTAAGAACACCACAACAGATGGTTAAAATGACCATTTATAAGCTCCTCCAAAGTTACTATGTCTACATAAAAGACCTGAAAGTAGCAGGCATCTATAATGTGGTATTATTCTTAGCACATGGAGGTAACTTTATGGCAGAGCTTTGGAAGAATTACATCCCCTTCATTTCTTCAGCCTCTCTTTTATCTCCTTTTAAGATATTCTCTGCCTGACCTTCCCCACAAAAGACAAGTCAGCCCCATGTCACTGGGAAATTAGGGTAGGGTCATACAGGACCATCTAAAGACTTGCTTTAGACAAAGCTCTTTTCATAGCTGTCTAAAAGCCACAGATCATTGAAAATGGACTGCAAGCAAGACCACTCAAATCTACACTGCTTAAAGGGAAGCTTTTTAGGTGACCTTCACCCTTCCTTTATCAATGAGCCCCCTCAAGGTCTGGAGCTCAGAGTGGAGAAATAGCACTTACTAATGCACCTTTGCATACATCATTTTTGGTCCCTTCTATTTTCATAACACCTAATACTCCAGAATCATGTTAAATAATTACTAAAATCTCTATTGAATAGTTTAGATTCTGTAGCAATGCCACTATAATAATCAAACTTTTGACAACATATCTGTCAGTCAGGATACATCGGGGCTTGTGAGATGGCTCAGTGGCACAAGCACCTGCTGGCAAGCACGAGGTCCTGATTTTGACTCCCGGTACCCACATATGAAAAAAGGGCCAGTGATATGGCTTAGCAGCACGGGTGCTTGCTGGCGCATGAGGTCCTGAATTCGACACCTGGTACCCACACACACACAAAAAAAAGATACATTGAAGGCCTTTGATACTTTCCCCTTCTTTCCAAAAGTATAAAGATCTTAGAATTTCAGACTCTCCTAACTAAACTTCTTAGTAATAAGAGATATGTGCTTTAGATATCTAAAGTATTTTTACCCATGTAGATGTCTGAGTGGAAAGATAATAGTTCATACTATATTTTTATGCAGCAGCCAGTTTTCCTTAAAATCTCAAAGGTGAAATCATTCGATAGTGTATTTTCTCAAACTGTATTCTAGAGATGATAGGATTCTAGAAAAGCCTTTCTGCCGGAGCAGTTAACAAGCATTTGTTAGTACAGGTAATACTTTCTGGTTAAGGAATTACATTTTCTTTTTCAGTGTACATGAAGGTAAGAATCACATGTGAAGAGCTACTTACATCTGCAAGCTCTGTTATTTTTGCACATGTATAATGTCTCCGTGTGCTTTGGTTTTCTTCTTATACAATGGGGATAACAATAATATCTCTCTCATGATGTTTGATCTAGAATTAGGTCAGTTTGTATTTACCCCTCAGTGAAGTCAGCTCTTAATAACTGCTTTCTCCAAGTGTTTCTTATCAGTACAGGCATATCTGGTCTTGCATATTCCTCTTTCTTTGAAATTCATGTTGAACTAAAAGTACACTTTGCTTTTTAATTGAGATGTTTATTATTTATAACGTGCATAAATTACTTTTCTTCCAAAGATATTTACATTTAAAGACACATTTAAGTCTTCTGTTTATATATTTTTTAAAACCTAGGTTTTGGAATTAGACCAACAGACCTTGTTCTTGTGACTTGCTAATCGTGTGGTCTTAGCCAAGTGACTTAGTTTCCTCCTCTGAGCCATAGATACTTAGATAATCTGATAAATGAAGATAATATTTGTCTCACAGACTATCATAAGAAAATTAACTGGAACATATTAAATAAAGATATTTTAGTCAGTACACTTTCAGTTGCAAGAGAAAAATCTAACAACCCAGTGTTATAGGCAAAGAAAGGGATTTATTGGTTCACTTAACTGAAAGGTCCAAGAAAGGACGGTTTCAGGTGTGCTTGGAGCCAGCTGCTCAAACAA
Source organism: Erethizon dorsatum (assembly GCA_028451465.1). NCBI lineage: Eukaryota > Metazoa > Chordata > Mammalia > Rodentia > Erethizontidae > Erethizon > Erethizon dorsatum. Next base: position 16,328,562 of record CM051835.1, read on the forward strand.
TGTGCTCAGGAATTAGCTTTTTCCCACTCTGTGTCTCTCTGACTCGGCTCCATTCTAGGGTGGCCTCTCAGAATCTGCCTCTGGCGGCAGCAGGTATGCAAACTCACAGCTTCAAACTTAATGAGGCAGGGGCCTCCTCTCCCCAAAGGTTCCAACAAAGTTCTATACCACACCTCACAGTCTTGGTGTGCTCCACACATCCATCCCCCAAGGGATCTACCTATCTGTACCTGGCTTCTCTGCTCATTCTTGCCAGGGCTTATAGAGCAGGGAATGAGTTTAGCTGGCTTGAGGTACAGGTGGGTTCCTCACAAAAAAAAAAAAAAAATTAAAATGTTTTTACCCAAACAATAGGTAATGCACTAGCTGGCCAAATACTATAGACCTTTGCTACAAAATATTAGTTTTCTGTGAAAAGCATGTTATGTTTATATCTAGATATCCCCCCAAGGCCTCATGCAGTCATAGGACTTTTTCAGAGGTGCCTGAATCTAGAGTGTGTGATGTTGGGATTAAGGGTATGAGTGCTACACCTGCCCTAGGGCAGGTAGCCTGCATACAATATAAGGTACAGAAAGAGGCTTGTCTCCCCCACTTGCTTATTTGCTTTTGCTGTTTTGGACTGTTTGTCCTCTGGGATTCCCCTCTGCCAAGCCACTCTGCCTTGGATCCAGCCAATTATGGACTGAAACCCCTACAAACTATGACCTAAATAAACCTTTCCCCTTTTAACTGTGTGCTGGATATTTTGTCTCAGCAATGAGAGAAAAGTAACTAAGATAGAGCAGCATATAAGAGCAAGCCAGGGGCACGTTTTTCAAGGACATGGGCCTTTTCAAATCCCTTTAATATCTGATATGAGGTAAATCAAATTAGAAATGCATTTCATTCAATTCCTTAATTATTGGAATTATAGAAACTATTACATATATATGTATACATACTCATGTATAGTCACACATATATTATTCAACATATTTTGTGATATATATTAACACATATGGTACACAGTGAATATATGTGAACTTTGTGACTCACTGTGTACTTTTTTAGCTCATTTTTTTTTAAGAAAGAAGCTGCCTTTGTACATTAGTACTTGAGAATAGTAATAGTAGATGGTAATATGGAGGGAAAGTTTTACAGGCTAATTTTACATCTGGCACTACTGATTTATTGGAACAAATACAAAATTCATATGAATGTGGTTAATACTGGGTATTGCACTTGGTAAAGCATTTTGTATATTTAATGCCCCCTTTAAAATGCATATCTGCGCATGTCACTTTCAAACTAGCACCGTGGGCTTTATAAACATTATAGCACCACTGTACATAGCTGCCAAATGAGGATTTTGAAATTTAACTACAATACAGCTGGCCACAGATCTGGAAGTGGTGAGAGAAGGGGGGTGGGGAGGTGGAGAAGGAGGAGGAGGAGGAAGAGGAGGAGGAAAAGAAACTCCAGGCCTGGCATCTATACTGGGGAGGGGGGCAGACAGAAACATGTGTTCAGAGGGGCTGGCCTAAGCATCTGTGATTGTCCCTGCACTTTGCCTTTCTTCTGTACCACAGTGCACATTAAAATACATAGCCTTTCTCTAGGGCATACTGTGGAAACTTGAGATCACAAAGTTTCATGTCTAAAGAAGGCCAGAAGGTTCTCATTAGAAAATCATTCCTCAACTACCTATGGAGAAAACAAAAGACCCCTGATCTTCCCATGGAGGGTTCTTCCTATGGCCCAAGTTGTTGGCACCTAATGGGGACTGCTACAAATTAAACAATATCTGAGATCGAAACAAGCTCTTCATTATGAAAACATGATTTAGGCAGAAACGTTTGCAATCGATACATCTGTAAGGCGACTGCTTGAAAGCCATTCTTCTTACTCTTAATAATATTATTTGTTTTAAATCTTTAAAAAAACACTTTTTGACTCTGAAATTTGACCCTGAAAAGTGGTTCTGTTGTTATTATTAGATTACAGATACATTGTTCCAGGATTTTCTCTCTTACCTATATTTCTTAGGAAGGAGAAAACTACTATTTGTCCCATTACAATGTGAATGCAGAGAAATTGCCCTTGGCCCCTAACAGACTGCAGCTGAGCCTGGTAATGAGCAGGCTGAACTTTATTTGTTCTGCTATTTGCCTGGCAGCATTAGGAACCTCTTAGGTCCCTGGGGAAATCCTATCACACCCTCGCTGGTTTCTTTCCCTGGTAGTTCTTGTATGTGGACCCTTTGATCCTCTGATGCCCGAATTTGAAGGGAAGGGGAAAGCAGGGAAGGCATACAGTTCATGGGGAGGTGTGAAGCTTTGGGGAAGCTGGGCTGGGGGGCAGTCAGCTACCTTCGGTGAAAGCAGCCTGCGGGCCTGGCCAAAGATGACCCTGATAGCTGACAGGAACTTCTCTACAATCTAAATTTTCTCAAGATCTGGCTTTGAGACAAAGTTGAGGCATTAACTTACTCCCCAAACAGATAAGCCTTTCATTACAGGGCTTCCTTGGAAAGCAAGTTTGACAGGTTTGATATTTATACCAGGACCGTGAAGTTTACTGGCAAGTTCAAAGGCACAATCCATTACTTCCAGCAGCTGCAAGTGGAAGGATGTTTAGCTGTGTTTTCACATGAATGATGAAAATGCTCAAGAAAGCCTGATTTTGTTTTTTTCTAAGAAAAGGCTGAGTTTAGGTAGGCAACCCTTGGGTTGTAACAGCTACAGTTAGTTGTGCAAAATTGCAAAATAGGAAAATATATGTTCAGTCCTTGGGATTTCCTCCTACTTTATACTATATTTATCTCAGTCTGGTGCATATTCTACTGAAAAACTAGAAATCTAGACTGACTTTTTCTATACAAATGTGCACAGTGCTTACACATGAATACATACACACACTTCAGAAAATTATCACGTTCATAATGCTGTCATAGTCTTCTTCTTTCTCTACATAAAGGATAAGATTATTAATTATCTATACCTTTTTAAATTTTATCAATATCTTCTCTACTTATTGGGATCATTTTTCGATTTCAAACTCCCACCCTCAAAGACAGAAGAAAATGAATATGCTCCTCGAGGGATTTAAGAAGCAGAAGTCCAAGAGACCAGAGCAAGCAAAGCTTTTCTTTAGAATCTTATTTTAATTTGGCAAAATCCAGTCAAATGTTGTATGCCACTCTGTAATATTTAGGTATTAATATAAAAATGTACCTTTCCTTCATGATTTTTCAAGCAATTTGATGTTACCGGAAACTGTGCCTTACGTAGATTGCGCAGGCTCACCTACCTCCCTGGAATATCACCGAGTAATTCTGAGGTGGGTCCGAATGAACATATGATCCAGGTTGAGAGACAACAGATTATTCTTGGGGTTAGTATTATCTGAGGTTCCCTAGGTCTGTGATTTTCAGTGATGGGAAGTTAAACTGGCATATGAATGGTTTAAAGCCACAATTGGCCTATTCTTGTCAGCAGCACAGTAGCACAAAGGTAGAGAAAATGGGGGTCAATTCTCAAACTTCACTTTCGCCTCAAGAAGATTCTGTAGTAATGATTATAGGAGGACCTAGGAATTCAGGGATTTCAGGAAAACAGGTAATTCTAGGAATGCTTCAATTTGTGGCATGCTTTGGAAATACTCAGATATTGTGGTAAAGTAATTTTTTGGAGTCATGAGACCCTGTCTTATGGAATCCCAGACCGCCATGGACCAGCACAGGACACTGACCCAGCAGAGAACCGAAAGGTGTTTGGGTCTGAAGCAGAGCTATCACTGACCCAGTTGCACAGGTTATATGGGTGTGAAAGGACCTGAGTTTCAAACGCCCTGAACCAGGACTGGCTCTGCTCAAGAGAGGGGGCCTTAGATCACACGGCCTTGGGATGGTCGACCCAGGGCCCTGCAAAGAGGCCAGGCATTTTCACCAGAGGAGAGAAGAGTAGCAGACTGGAAAGCAGTCTGAGTCATGTTATGGCTCGTGTCTAGATTCCTCCCAAAGCTTCATGCAGTCATAGGCGGGGCTTTTCCAGAGGTAGCTGAATGTAGAATGTGTGATACTGTGATTAAAGGTGTGTGATTACTAAATCAGTCCACCGATTGGTTTGGCACTGTCCTAATCCCAGTATCCTAGGTAGAATACAAAAGGGGCAGAAAGAAGCTGCTAAGCTTGCTCTTGCCTGCCTGTTTCCCATGCACTGTTTCTCCTCTGTGCTGCCCCTCTGCCGAGCCGCCCTGCCTTGGAGCCAACCGACTATGGACTGAAGCCTCCAGAAACTGTGAGCCAATAAACCTTTCCTTGTTTAACTTTGGGTGTCCAATATTTTGTCTCAGCAATGAGAAAAGTAACTAAGACAAGGTACCATTTATTCAGTTCCTGACACTGACTGTCTTCAGGCTCTGGAAATTAATAGGTTTATTTTTTTACATATCTCTGTGGCATGTTCAAGGCAGAAAGCCTCAACCTAAATTCTTCATTCTTTTTTTCTTTTCTTTTTTTGCGAATAAAATGGAAGCTTTGCAAATGCTCTGTTTGGTTCCAACTTCTGTCTTTGAAACAAAGAAAATCTCTGTGCCCTGTGGGGCTTTCACATACCCATTAACTGTCCCAATTATGAAGCCACCTGTATTATATCCTTGAAGCTCCTGAAGGGCCTTGTCCAACTCTATCCAACACACAGAATTCAACTCACGGAAACAGCCAGAAACGGTACACCCAGCAATCAGTTCTGCAGGGACTCAGAAAAGTAGTAAATAAAAGCTTTAAGTCAAAGAAGCACATGATTAAGGATATTAGGTTTCAAATATGCAGGTTCTGGACTTTTCGTCTGAGAAAGGAAGGATAAAGTTAAGGTGATGTAAATTCAAGATGTTGTGGCTTTTGTTTAACTCTGTAAGATAAATCACAAGGTAGTAGGTAGAATTGAAGAGCCTTTTGGTTCCTGGAATTTCTATTACTTGAGACCATAAAACTTAGTTTAATACCATAATTGAGACAAGTAGGGGAAAGAAGAAAGGGTATAGTGGGTGTTTTATGTGTCATGAGATTCACAAGAGATGAATATTTCCAAATATGTTCTATGGACCACTAGTATATACTTATTAAACTGAAGAATCATGAACCACCTCTTTTACAAAGTGAATTTATGAAGAACCTAGAAATTGATATTTTTATCGCATCTCTAGGTGATTTTTTAACCCCAGGTTTTGAGAACCATTTAATTAGAAGTGAAACATTTCTTAATCTAGTGAGAACAATTTTACCTGGATTCTTTCTTCAGAAAAACACCAGTTAAATGTCTTCCCAATTTGTTACTAAATCAAGAATTACCCAAAAGATGGGTTTGGTAGGATAACAACAGGATGGATTCATACTACATTAAACTGGCCTTTGAATCTTATTCAACTATGTGGTTTCCAAAGCAACCTATGAAGGAAATTTTAACTTATAAATGAACACTTGTGAAAATCAGCTTTAAGAACTCAAAAAACTGAAGAAACAGGACTGTGCTTTGGAAATCTGGTTCCTGGTTACACGTCAAATTAACCAGATAATTGCTGTATCCTGCGTTCCTAAACAGATGATTGTTATTTGTCCTTCAGATGGTTTATTTCTATGTTTAATTGACCTTCTTTAATTAGGTTGGCTTAGTGATTTTTTCCTTAAAAATTCAAATACTGTGATTATTCCTTTTATTTGTCTGTTACAGGGAAAACCTATCCCGAAGCTGGCTACAGAGAGAGTTTATTTACGATGAGCTTACAAAGAAATGAAGGAACTGAGTTTAGGAGGAGTGTTAATTTGTCAAACATGGCAAAGCAAAAGATCATTTCAGAAATATGATAATGGAAAAAAAAGTGGTGGTGCATGATCAAAAGCATTAGAGGTCTTAATGTATTCCTAGCTTGGAAATATTTTTCCTGTGACAAGTGACGTATTGTTTCTGTGTGTCAATTTCTTACATACATCATGAAAATGACCACATCTATGACATGGCTGACCTATCGGTATTCAATAGCCAAGACCTTGTAAGAAACTGAAGGTATTAGCTAAGAAGCTAACTGCTGATGCAAACCATTTGGTTGTAGGCAGGGTGATTTAGAAGTGGCTTACTGAGGGCCTAACAAGAATTGGTTAAGGGGGTTTGAGAAATCCAGACCCGAACACTAGGAACTGGGATAAGAACAGGATTAAGAGACCTAGAACTGAGGGGATAGTCTTTTCCTATACTGAAACATTGAGAATATCTATCCTTAAGCACTCACTATCTATTCTTAAGCAGAAAGTTCTATATTCCCCAAGCTCTGTGGTCAGGATAGAGCTCAGGTCATAGACACAATGGTTAGGGTCACTATGTCTTTTGCTCAGGGAACATCTCCACTGATGTTCCAGCTGATCTCATGGGTCAGGTTGCAATAAGGCCACACTGCCCAGACCTGGGACTGGGGACAAGGCAAAATTTTATCAAGGTCACGTACCATTGGACATTTTGTCTTCAAACACGTAGAATTTTATGCTGGAAAATCCAGTTGCATTTACTCCTTAATAGGGCATGAAGTAGGCCCGGTAGTCTAAATTTTTCCAGTGAAAGGGGGAAAGAATTAAAGAAATTGCACTTAAAAATCGGGGGGAATATGAGAAAGTTCTTATAATAAATTCCATATTTATTAAGTATCTACTGTAAAATGCTGCATTATAGACACATTTAATTTCTGTCTAGAGAAGGTATAATACCTGCCCTAATGAGATCCATGTTCTACATTGGGCAATGAATATGTTTATTTTTTACAATGGATCATGTTTATGGACTGATGTGAACATTTTGGGAAAAAGTTTCCATTTTTATGAAAATATTTTATATAACATTTCACTTAAAATTCGATTAACCCAGCAAAGTTTGTATTTAACAAAGCAAGCTATTCTACCCGCAAATCCTCTGCTTTAAATTGTTAGTAATGATCACCCATCACAGTTCTTGAAATACTAATAAATGCTGAGTGGATACAGGCTTGGCTTTGAATTCATTTATTTAACCCACATTTCATGGGCATCGTCAGTAGTTTTTTCCTACTGCTAGTGTCATGAAAAAAGCAGAGACAATAAAATATTCAAGGAATTTATAATCTGATACAAAGATCAGACATAAAATTAACTTTAGTATAAAAATGAAATAAACACCATAATAAGCATATGAGTTTATTGCAATGAGACTTGAAAAGTGAAGATAATTAGGGGATATTATTGAAGAACTTTGACCTCAGTGAAATTGTTTTCCCTCAATTTTTAAGGTAATGACAATGTCATGTCATAGCAAGTTCTTTTTGGTAGTACTGAGGATAAAGGAATAAGTTTCCTTACCAAATGAAATACTAGTTTTCTTCTTTTCTTTTAGGAAAGTTTAAATTCTTATAAGGGTTTTTCTCCTCAGAACATATCCATAGGGCAATAATCAGTAGGAAAAGAGAAAATTAGGACATGGTTTAGATTTCTATGCACAATGTGCTGTGGATCAGACACTGGGCACATATACACGTGTCTCTTAGAGTCTACGGAAAAGTCCCAAGAACAGCTGATGCCAAGCTAATGATCAGTGAGTCTTATATATTCCTTTGCAGGAATTCATCATAAATTCAGCTCAGGTTAAATATGCAAAAAGCAAAGACAGCACTGTTCTTTCTTCAGTGCTAAGAAGATGTATTTTTCCTTTCTTCAGAGCTGGAAGAAAGAAATTAGGTGGAGCACATTTCCAATAAGCCAATTCTGTAAGAGTCATCAGGATGCTATTTAGTAAAGAATTACCAGAAAATGTCTTTGATGTTGAATGAGTGAAGAAATGATCCCAGATTCATTATCAGGATCCTACCTCAACTCATGCCTTTGTTCTGGCTTTGCTCCTGATTTACAGCAAGCTGTCTTGTCTTGGTTAAGGAGCATTGAGCTGGCCAATCAAGGTAGCTTTATTTGCTGGCACCTCTTCCTAGAGTTTGGCTATAGCATGGCTTGAGAAGTGGAGGGCCTGTGAGCAATGAACTGTGGACCTTAGCTGGAGGCCAGTTTTTTGAAAGCTTCTTCCAGAGTCCATTCAATAACATAAAACAAAATTAAGAATAAAAACATGTTGCATCTATTTTTCTTCAAAGGTGGTAAAAAATCAGAATTATTAACATGCATGTAAAATTTTAGTGGATGGAGGGAAAACAGCAGAGTAGCTCTAACACACAGGAAGAGTATAATAAAAGGGTTTTAAAGCCACAAGGAAGTTTATTGTTTATAAATGTTAAATTTATCAAAGTATGTCCTAATACTTTTATTTTACTCTTTTGGAAACATACTAAAATGAGAAAGAATAAATTTATAGAGTGTATCTGAAGTATATGGCAACTATACCAGATGAATATGTTTTCAGAGAAATTATGAACACATACACAGAAAAAGGGAAAATGTAAAAATGCATCATTTCTCCATAAGTACAGCCTATAAATGGATAGATTTAAGTCAAAGATACCTATGAAAATTGTTAGTTAATTTTTTATAGAGTTCCCAGCAAAATGAGTGAAATCCTCAAGAATATTTTATGTTGTAGAGCTTCACCTATTTTTCTTTTTTTTTGGAAATAACTCTTTAGGCAAAAAGCTATTTTTGGAATAGGCAGGACATTTTGTGTTTTTCTGGTCTTTTCTGCCCTAGGAGACTTGGTTGCCACCAGCAAATTCAAGTCTGAAGAAGCACCGTGGATGCTCTTGTCAAAGTGCACACATGCTCTTGGTGCTCCAGGGACAGGGACAAAATGTGCCCATCAGAGAAGGGCAGACAGAGTCTGAGCCACCATGGGGCCACCGTGACGCTGTGCAGTTGGAAAAGATGTGAGGACACGGGGTCCACAGTGGTGCTGCTTTAAATCAAGAAAAATACCCATGAGACAGTGCGTTGGCTGTCCCAGCACAAGGCCTCTGCGCTTGCTGTTTCTGCATAGTGTTTCTGCAGGAGAATGCTCCAGGCTTCTTTCTCTCTGTGACAGTTCTTCAGTTCGTCCTTGGCTATGGCTGTCCCATGTATGCCAGGTGTCTGAACTTGCTTGGTCCTATCAACTAATTATGAACAGGTGTACCTCCTTCTCTTGCTGTCCCCTTCTCAGTCATTGTGACAAACAAACACACATCCACATCACTGTGAGTAGCTCCTGGAAAGAAGAATCCCAAGGTAGATTGAGAAGCCTATGGCTCACGATGCCCTTAGCCTGACTCTGCACCTGTTTCACCCCTCACTTCCCTTAGCTCTTTCCTCAAAGGTCACCCAATTTCTGAGGTTTCTCATAACCAATGGGTTTTTAAAAAGGGAGCTTGACCTTGCATTCAGCTTCCCTTCCACCCCAGCTTTATTTTTCACTGCAGCCTTTATCACCACGTGTTATGTAATTTTGTTTGTTTATTTTCTGTCCCCACTCACCATAATAGATGCTTAATAAATATTTGTTGAATTAAACAGCTCAATGGACCAAAATGAATTAGGCTCCTTTAACCTCCCTTTGCTTTCTGAATTTGGATAGATACTAGGATATCTTACTAGGATAACATCAGAAGGAGACATATGTTTTGCAAATTATCCCACAGGCTCACAAGTGTTGATCATCCTGAACAAGTTCATGCCCCAAGGAAGACCACCGTGAAGTCTTTTTCTCCCTTCTCCCCTGCTTCATCTCAAGGGTCTCAGACATTTAGCAGGGTATGGAGATGAGAATCATTAACCGGCAAGTATGGGAAACAAATAGTGCACTCATATTAGGATGATTTCTGGAGAGTTTAATAAAGGAACCTCAGTCTGAAGGGCCAGGAAGGGAGTGGTTACTAGAATTCCAAAGGGGGGCAGGAGAAGAAGGTTGGGATGAGGAGAGCTGGAACTTTGGTTGGAGACAACCCAGCCAGAAGTGAGTCTGTAAGGAGGGAGCTAGGGGGACAAAGGTATTGATCCCACCATCTTTCCTTCCTCAGTCTCCTGCTTGGGTTCCCATCAGCTATGCCAAAAAGAAGCTAGAAGTGTCAGGCACCCATCTGTCTGCAGCAGAGGCAGACAAGGGGTAGAAGGTGAAGAATTATGAAATACTGGGGAAAAAAATGCAATGTAAGGGGAAAGAGACCTTGACCAAACCTCCAGCTGAGTGCGAGGACTTCCTAGAGAGACTCAGTATCCAACTAGAATCCAAAAGAAAAGATGATTGTGTAGCTTCTTGGAGACAGATTTGTCCTTCCCAGTTTCTATTAAGGCCATTTTCCAATGAATTGCACAGTGCTCTCCTTTAACATAAAGGCATCATACCATGTTTCCATAGATATGAACAAGAGGATTGTGAGCCATTTGTCACAATATAACCACATATATTGATTATTAGAATAGGAGGCTTAATTTTTGAAGGAGTGATGAGATTGCCCAAGAAATAGTTTTATTCTCCATGAAGAATGGACTGAATTAGAATCTACTTTTAGCAGAGAGATGAATGTGTCACAGAGACATCAGTAGCACACAGATTCCTAAGAAAAGAGATTCTGAAGAATAAAAAATTTCTAGTGATGTGAGGAATAGGGTACAAAGAAGGAGGGGCAACAATCATATAATTATTCTTTTAGGCTACTTCCCACTTTTTTTTAGTGTTCCCTAACTTTATGAAGGCCTTAATTAGGGTTTTCGGTGGGGTGTGGTGGCGCATGCCTATAATCCTAGCATTTTGGGAAGTTGAGGAAAGAGGATCAAAAGTTTGAACTCAGCCTGGGCAACAGCGCAACATAGGGAGACTGTCTCAACAGAAAATATAAAAATAAATAAAAATAAAAAGGGCTGGGGATGTAGCTTCGTACAAAGGCCCTGTGTTGAATCCCAGTACCACAACAAATAAACAAACAAACCATCAAACGCAACACAAAAACAACAAAACAACCCTTTGAGGTAAGCACACTTTTGCCTATGCCCTGATACGCAAACTCCAGGATTCCTCCATTCTCCTAGGCCAGCTAGGTTTCCAGCTTCGCAGTCTGACACTGTGTGTACGTCTTTTCCATAAGTGAGATCTGCATCTCACCAGCCTCAACATAAAGAAGGCATAAAGAGTGTGGTCTACTGGGTTAGGGGTCGCACTGTGGCTTCCTGCAACCACAAAAGTCACTACCCCTGGATTCTGAAGTTGTTCCTTCTCTTCGCCTTCCCGATCCTTCCTTTCCTTTCCTCCCACCCCTCGCAGAGCCAGCATGTCCCACGCACTCTTCCTTTCTTCCTCTGCTTCTTCCCACCCTTTGTCATTGATTCCTGACATTTATGCCTTGTGGATCGTCTGTCTAGGAACCTGACCTCTGGAAGAATGTCCCAGGTGATGGAACAGAAAAAGAAAGAAAGGGACTGGAGAAAATGCTGACTGTCACCTAGATAAATTAGGAACTTGGGATTCACAATTAGGAAAAACTGAAATATCTGTATTGATCCTAAAATATGTTCTCTCCTACTTAATTGTTTTAGCAATTTTTTTTTTATGTGGGTACTGGGGGTCAAAATCAGGACGTTGTGCTTGCCAGCAGGCGCTTGTGGCGCTGAGCAATATCACCGGCCCTTTTTTCCTTTTTATGTGGGTACCAGGAGTCGAACTCAGGACCTCGCACTTGCCAGGCAGGCACTTATGCCACTGAGCTATCACACTGGCCCTGTTTTAGCAATATTAAAACTTGGAAATGCGTGTGTGCATGTGTGTGTGTGTGTGTGTGTGTGTGTGTGTGTGTTTGCGTTTTCATTTTTTCCATGTTGTCTTTCTTGAGGAGATAACTTTCCCCACCACCTTCCTGATATGAACTTTCAATTTCATAGAGATTTATTTAAACATTCTAGTGAATTTGGCTACAATTAATCTTGGTTGTCTCCTTGATTGTAATCTGTGTTTCTGGAAGTGTAGTGCCCCTGTTGTTAGTATCCTGAAGCAAGCATACAAAGGAACTCATTTCATTAATTGTATAGATGAAGAGGAGTTTCATTTATTCTGTCGAAGGTCAAAGTCAGTCGTTAATTTATCAAGAGAATTAAAAATACACCTGGAGGAATACTCCGAACATTATTTTTACTGTCGACAGCAGGAATTGATAAAATGTCTTTCATCCATGATAGCAATATCTTTTCTGAAGTATGTATTTTACGGGGTGAAAATAGAAATGGGAAATAGTAACATATATTGCTGAAATAGTCTATGAGAGAATGTAGGTACATTAATATTGCTGTAAAGGTGCACGAAATGTCATCAATCATAAGCCTCTAGAGATGGTTCAAAGGGCTTAGCAGACCAATCACTTCTAAATGAATGTGCTTGTGTAAAAGTGGTCTTTGATGAGAGCTTGTTAAGACAATGCAAATATGTGGGATAGTTGTCCTTTCACATTTCTATTTTGGACAGAACAAAGAATACTTCATAAACAGCTATGAGGGCATCAGAGTATGTACACTTCAACCAGTGAGTAAGTTCAGTAAATGCTTATTGAGGGCCTACTGAGTTCTGAGCAGAGGGATGGCTCTGGGGACAGGATAGCAAAAGAGCAAATCCAGTCACAGCAGGCTGGTCCAGGGAAACACACTATGACAGGTATGCAAGATATCTTTTTATGGTAGGTGACACAATGAACAGAGTGGGATAGAAAATAATTGAGAATAGAAGCAATAAACATGGTAGTTAGAGAAGCCTTTCCAAGAAGAAAACATCGAAGGTAAGACCTGACTGATACAAAGCAACTTGCCTTGCAAGAATTTGGAAAACATTCTGGCAAAGCAAATAGCACAAATGGTTCTAAATTGGGAACAGCTTTAGGGTACATGAAGAAAAGGAATCAGGCATTGAAGAATCACTATGGACAGATCATAGTGAAGGGAGGAGAATGGGATGAAAAGCGTAGATGTCCACTGGCTCTAGAAAATGATAAGGACTTGTAATATAGTGGGATGTTGCTGGATGCTTCATCAAGGAGGAGATATGATCTGGTTTGCATTTCTGTGATATCCTTCTGGCTACTATGTGAAGAACAGACTACACCAAAGGAAGAGAGAAATCTGAAATCCATTTAGGAAGTAATTGCACAAAAAAGAGAGCTTGATAAGCTGGGCCTGGTGGCACAAGCCTGTAATCCCAACACTCAGAGGGCTGAGGCAGGAGGATCGCCATGAGTTCGAGGCCAGCCTGGGCTGCATAACTGAGTTCAAGGCCAGCCTGCACTACATAGTGAGACCCCGTCTCAAAAAAAAAAAAAAAAAAAAAAAAAAAAAAAGAGAGAATGAGCATGGTGTCTTGGATTGTGATTTTGTAAAGAGAAAAGTGGATGGATTTGAGATACAGTTTGCATAAAATGGTAGAGTAGATGAGGAGAAGGATGAGGAAAGAGGGATCAGATAACTCTTTGGCCTTGGGCTTGAACAGCTAAATAGTATGTGCTGCTAGGTACTTCCGTGGCCATCTAAAAGAGACTGTTGGAGTAGAACCAGACGTATCTTCTTTAGCAGTCAAATGATCTGAAGTGGGATAACTTGACCCAACAGTACCATAGTTTTTTGTCGGTTTGCTTAACCATTAATTTTCTAGAGTCATTAGTAAATTGTAATTATGCTCTCTAATGTCTTTTCTCACTACAGTGATAAACTATTTTGACTTAAAACAGCACCTGTGTTCAAACTGATGATTAATTCATAGCCTGTAGGTGTTAGAGCTTACGCATGATTCTTCCCAGGAAAAGAATCTTGAGCGAATAGAATGCTTGAATTTTTGCTAATATGTGCTAGGATTTCCTTAGAATCCTTTCCTTTTCTAAAAGGCCAAGGGAAAGCCACTGGGATGATATGGAACTTATGCTAAAGGCTGATTCTTATCCAGGGTTAACGTATACTAACTTCCATTCAGCAAATTGATTTCTCCTTGTGATTTCACTTTAAGTGAATAATTTTATTGTGTAATGAAGTAAATTAATGCCTTGCAAATGTAATACGCCTCTGTGATATACAGAGTATTTTAGATTTTATACACTTAGCAAAGCATTTATCCTATTATCACATAATCACTTGTAACCTAAATAAAAGATCTGGAGCTTAATGTACAATGAATCCTATCTTTTAGCAGCTTTATTGCTCTATCAGTTATTCACTTAGATTTGTGTCATTTTTAGGTAACAAGGAAGATAGTTTAAAGATCTGTTTGCTTAGATTGTATTAAAAATCCTGTACATTGCAGTATTTAACATTTCAGTGATAAACTATGATATTATTATTGCAATCTAGACATTCTTATAATGCATTTAATTCTCCAGCATCCAAGAGTGCTTTAAAAATCATAAATCCAGGGACTCATTTAACTCTCAAGTGGGAAAGCAGTCAAGGGGGTAACTGTCTTAGTCACAGAAGTAGTACAGCACCTGGTCGTTAATGATTCAATAGCTAACACGGTGCTTTAGCACATGACACTTCCGTAAGTATGGGCAAGATTAATTAGATTACACTTAAGAAGAACGCAGGGCTGTATGATGCACACTCAGAGACACACCAAGCAGATCTAATCCTTCTTGTTTTTGTGAATTTATTTCCTGAAATGGATTGCAACTTCTTTTCACTCCTAACTTCATTTTTCTCTGAGCCTTAGTCTGCAAGGTAATTGTCATTGCACCATTCCCTATGATCAATATGGCATGCTTCTCTACAGACATTTCCTAATGGGGGTCCTCGTGTACCAATGAACATTACACACGACATTTAATCTCATTTTATAAATGAGCTGAACAATGCTCCCAGGGTAATTTCTCAGTTTATAATTTTGCACACACACAAATATATACTCAAAATGCACATGCATGTGTGTGTGTGTGTGCATGTGTGTGTGTTGGGGAAAAATATAATGCTCAGAGAGCTATCACACTGAGTATATGAAAAGAAATCTTGAGATATTACTTCCTCTTGACAGTTTATGAAATTTCTTTCCCAGTTTATGCTCAGTCAGAAAAGATACTTTCAGGTGAAAAAAGAAATTTGGATTTCTGCTAGTCAGGGCCTGGACCATGGATAGGGTCCATGTGAGGTAAGCAAAGACATTAAGAGGAAACCTTCGGATAGATTTATAACAATTTGACAGAATAATTATACGCATGTTAGTCCTGATCAAAAAAATTGGTTTGTTTATTTTTCAGTTTCACTTGTTTATAAATGTGTTGGTTCATAGCCAAGTTGTGAAGACTAAGGAGTTGATTCTTCAATATTGATAGTTTGGATGGCCCTGGAATACTTGGTAGTCATATTAAAAATTTGTGGACACTAGTGAGTCCCCACTATTAGGCCTGTCACTTCTATTTTTGGGGTGACAGAAAATAATAGAGACAAATCAGTGAAAAGAGGTGGCTACATAGTGAATCAAGGTCATCAGAACCTGAGCCCAATATGCAGATACTTCTACGCCCCAGCAAGTCAGGCAAGCAGCACGAGACAAGCACTAAACCAAAGTTAAGACACTGACCATGCAATGGTGAGTGGAAAGAGAATGAAGGTCATTGCAGGCTTGATGGAGTCTTGAGATATGACTGAATATCACAAACCACTTGGAAAGATGCCTTGAAGCCCAAATTGTGGCTGTCCCTCTCTCATCCTGTGTGTGTGTGTGTGTGTGTGTGTGAAGACTCCTTAAAACTAAGGATTTAGGAGCAATTCTAGTGAAAACACTGTTACTTGAAAAGTTGGACTTAAAATTTCAGTACCTTGGCTAAAGCCAGCTCAAAATAGAAATTATATTGAAATAAAGTTATACATGTGATACTTGCCCCGAACAAACATGTACTCAAAACCAGCCACCAAGTGATCAAAAGTATTAACAATAGTAAACTTAATCCCTTCATTACCCCAAGGGAAGAACTCATCCTAAGAACCGGGGACACCAGCTTTCCCTGGGATGAGCTCCCAAAGTGCCCCCATTTTCTTGACAAATCAGACTCCAGAAGGTCGGATGGCATTGCTGATTCCACTTGCTCAATACACACCTATTTCTAATCAGTTTCAGAACTCTGCCATCTTTTTCCTTGGTGTAGTTCTTGTATTTGTTCTGATGTTTATATTTCTACTTCAATTGAATAAATATGTTTAATTTCTTAAAAGTCTAATTAGTAAATCACCTGTTCCCCAGACACTATAGTCTGTTCTATTTCCTATCCAATGCTTTTAGAACCTTTAACTAAAATATTCTTTGGATCATGGCAGGACCCTGAGCAAAATCTCTCGGTTCTTATTGTTAACAGGGTGAAATCCAAACTCTTGAGTTTGACCAGCCAGGCTTCCTCCTCTTGCCTCCTGGCTGTCTTCTGCACATTTTAGCCTTCATCTCACCTTATTTCTTTTTCCTCTTAGACTACCTCCTTGCTCCTGCCTTGCTGAGCCCCTTCCTAAATCCCAGGATATTCTCCTGCTGCAGAAGGGCTTCCTTCATAGGGTGGGCTCACCTATGTACCTCTTGCTGGCCTTAAACACTTAAGAATGACTAACTCAACCCTGGCTGGCCTCAGTCCCTTAAGAGTGACTTACTCAACGCTGGCTGCCTGGAGCATTTCCAGTTTTAACTCCTAAACTCTTTCCATAGGAATCTCTTCAGTTCTACCATCGTATTTTAAGGGTTGCTTTCCTCTCTTCCCACTTTCCAGTGAAGGTAGGAAGTGTGTCCGATTCTCATTTTCTAGTGGCCTTTAATATTTCCACCCAGGAGAAATGTATTACCACCCAGCTGGTTTGCACATTGAAATTACACTTTACATTTACCTAACATACATTTGCCCAACATACCGGTCAGAATGAAATTTTCAAGAAGAACCAACGAATGATCTCTTCAATGGGTGTTCCACTTGTCAGCTCCTTGGTTCTTCCTTTCTCATAATTTTGACCGTGAAAGGAAGAGTCTTGAAGTTTGGGGGGTTTTCAGAGACAGTCAATCCAGCCAGGACTCCTGGAAATAAAATTTCAACTGATCTTCCATGCAGTATTACTTGGGGAAGTGCAGAATATTTTGGGAGTTTTAAAATAAACGAACTGTGCCTTCAGGTGGCAGTAGTCTCTAACTTTGGGTCAAAAAGCCTCCTTTCTGCCTATTCTATTCTTCCTAGGAGCACTGTGGTAGTTACGTAGTGGTGGAAGACACAAGGTGGAGGGTGCGGAGGGGAGATGTGAGTACATCCGGGGAATCTTATGTAGGTGGCATGTGCAGAGATGCGCTGGTCAAGGTGCCTTCTCAGAACAGAGGGTCAAGTTCACAAAAGCGTCACAAGAAAGTCAAAGCACATCCCATAGAGATCCTCCACCCCCACAGAGGACTTCTTCAGTCAAAATCCTGTGTCTAAAAGGCAGGGTTTTGGGTAAACAAGAATCTATTTATGTTGAAAATGTGCCTTAGGTGTTTTGCAGCCGAGAATCCCATTGTGATAAATGTTTCCCTGGACTGTAGAGAAAGACTTCGCCTGGCAGCTGGGCTACCTTTCTATTCCCTTGTGATGCTCGCTGTCCCTAAGGGCACTGGAGCTTTTAATTTACCAGAAATAATGCTATCTATCCCTGTGAGGACAGGGGTGCTTCGGTTAATAAAGCATTTCAAAGAAAGTTCCTTCGTAAATAGGATTTTAGGGAGAAATTTAGAAATGATTGGAGGTGAATGGGGCAGAGTGAATGTATTAGTCATGGTTCTTCAATGAAACAGAACCCTCAGGGTACACACTACACATGCACAGGAAGAGACAGAGAGAGACAGAGAGAGACAGAGAGAGAGACAGAAAGAGAGGTTTTAAGTACCTGGTTCATGCAGGTGTGGGAATTCCCAAGTCCAAAATCTGTGGGACAATCTAGAAATTCCAGCCAGAAGTCATGTTGCATTGTGGAATCCAAAGGCTCAAAGCTAGGCACAGTCTCTACGTTGCAGTTGAAAGCAAAACTTCCTTTTTCTGTGGGGTCTTCAGTCTCTTAAGACCTCCATCTGATTAGATGAAGCCACCTCCATTATGTGGAGTATTCTGCTTTATTCATATTTTACTGATTTAAATCTTAATAACATCTTAAAGATACGCAATATATAGATTGATATTTGACAATACAACTGACCTAGTTAGATGGACACATAAAATTACCCATCACAGTGGGACATGATAATATTTGATGTCAGGAAATGGCATTTATTAAGTATAAGGAAGATATAAATTGAAAATAAGAGTTATATAAGAAGGTAGGAGCAGTCCAGGGATGACAAAATCTCTGAATTTCCTATGTGCATATCCTCAACGGTAAGTCAGGTCTGGACATAAGAAAAATTAATTGCATTTCATGTTATTGTTTTATTTCTCTCCCTCCTCCTTCAAAAAAATTCAGATGTGAATTGAAAGCTGCCCTCTTTGCCTGGTTTAACACAACAGGCCAAGAGAAAGCAAGACTGCAGCATTTGTAAAACTAACAGAAAAACACTGCAGGGGAAGGTCTCAAAGCCACAGAGTAAGGTAAATACTAGGTTGTAATCTAATTAGCAAATGATAATAGAAGCCAATGGAAAACAGGCCACATGCCCACGAACTACAATTCCCTTGGGAAATAAATGATTGATCTCTGGGAGACAGGAAACAGATAGGGGAAAGAGTGTTCTTGCCTTTGACCTGAAACATAGATCACAGCTTCCAACGCAAGTGAAAGCATTTGTAAGAAGCCAAATGCTTCACGTTTCAGCAGTCTGTCATTTACAGGGAAGACGGTGAAGTCGTTTGGTGGAACACTGGGACTCCTGCTATTGAATTCCTACCCTACCTAGGAAACATGGCTCCTTGCAGAAAATAGCAGAAAACATGGTGTTTTTCTTATTTTGAAAATAAAAATTCTATTTTTATACCCTTTCCTATCTAGCTGTCCTCTCCCTGCTTATAAACAGACATGCAAAACCCAAAAGTCACAGAGGAGCTTGGGTCCCTCATTTCTCTGTTTACTGATTCGGGTGCTGACCCTTTGAGGAAGTCCTCCAGAGAATATTAGTGCTGGTCCTTGGGATCAATGGCCCTGCCTCTTAAAGGAATGACCCGCTTACAAGGTAGGACTTCAGCTGAGGGACTCAGCTGTTTCATAGAGAAAGAAAAGAGAAATTCATAACAGATTAGGAACAATGCAAGCAACATTTTAGCACAACGTGAAGGAATTTCACTGTAAGATTGGGACGGTGCGGTCTATCCATGTATATAATTTTCAAGCTGCAGTTTGGCTGAACCTATTGTCCTGCAGCAACAGGTATCATCCAGAAGTGTCTACTAGCACACAAGCTGGGAGAATTCAGACAGCTAAAAACATTAAAAAAAAATCCTGAGGGAAAAACAGATTTGAGAGAACAAAAATGTTTAGAAAACAGATGAATAACTTGTTTTGTGTTACAGATGAAAGGAAGCCAAACAGTGGGGAAGGAGAATGGAGAATGTATCTCAGGATATTTGCATCAGAACAATGAGAGAGTCCAAATTCACTTAAGAAGTGGCAGAGAAAACAGGCTAGAAGGGCCGGTGCCTACTTTCTAAAGCAAAGCTGAAAAGCCTGGCATGTTCTCTAGTCAGAAAAGCCAAATTAAAATTTATATATCATTTAATCAAGGATAAAATAACTCTTGCAAATAGAAGTTTTAAGAAAATTACTTTCCCTTTTAAATTTCCCTTCAATTACGTTCATTGCCTTTAGTTAACAATTCCCATAAATAAATATTGACTACACGTAGACACAACAATCTGGAGCCAGGTAAAACATACCATTGGGCTGGAAATGAGCAAGCATTCTGTGTATCAAAGACCATAAAAATATTCTAATCCACAGAGCCTACATCAGTGACTCTGCCCTCAGAAAGCAAACCAGTTAAAGACATACAAACATGTTCATCTCTCAAATGCATGTTATTCATCCCCTTGGAAATAATCTCAACATGGACAACTAGAAAAATGTTCAAATAAATTATGTGACTCTTGTTTAATAGCATATCATGAAACCATTAAAATGGTATTGACTTAGTTCTTCATTAAATCGGAGATTTTTCTCAGGAGACTGAGAAAAATAAAATATAGTTAAATTATAGTATGTTTTCACCTCTAAAAAGGCAGTGAAGAGCTAAGTGAAGGTACCAATTATGTGAACAGTGTGTGCCTCTGGGTGATGATCTGATGAATGTCATGCTGTCGCAAATTATTCTCTTTAGTAGAATTGTGTGAACTTTTCAAATACAGTGATACCTCAGTTGTTGAACTCAGTTCATTCCAAATTTGTGTTCAAATGCCAAAATTTTGGAAAACTGAACATATTCTTTCCCATTGACCCAATTCAAATGTCTCAATGATTTCTTTCCTTAACTCTATCATGGTTCTCAAAGTTTTCCTCTTAGCTTTACTGTTGGTATCACTAACTTTCTTTGGGGCCATGGTTATGATATTTTATGCAAATAAAGCACAAAAAAGCTCATAATGATGAAAGTTTTAATGCACTGACACAAGAGCTATATATGTCGTCTGGGTGAGAGCGGCGCTGAAACTGAAGCATCACCCCTTTGTAACAGGAGCGAGTCGGGACGCTTGACTCATTCTTGGCCTGTGCAGGTTTCTCAAGTGGATTTTCAGTTCGACTACCCAGCAAAGTTACCAACACCGACCAGATTTTTTTCGAACTTTGCTCTTTGAGTAATGGAAAGTTCAAGATTGGACCCATTCAACAAGAGAGGTATCACTGTATCATATTTAGAAGGAGCAACATCAACATATTAGTAAAAAAGAAAATAAAGTAAGTAAAAATGGTAGTGAGGACCCAGGTTTTTGGGGAAGTAGGAAGAAAGTCAAATTGCACCTAGGAGCCTTGCATAGTGCTCCATGCCTATAATCCCAGCAACCTGGAAGGCTGAGGCAGGAGGGTCACAAATTCGAGCCCAGCCTTAGTGACTTAGTGAAACTAGGTCTCAAAATGCAAAATAAAATGGGCCAGTGCTATAGAACAGTGGGAAGGCCCTGGATCAACCCCCATTACCACAATAATATCTCTATCTCCTCAAATATTATCTTCCTTTTATCATGAAAACATTCAAATTTCTTCTTGAGTTTTTGTTTCTTCATACAGATTCTGAAGGTCCCATCCCTGGAATTCTCTTTCAGTACAACTGAGACTAAGGTAGGGTTTTGACGTCAATATATTTAACAATGCTGACACAGGTTGCACTGAGTCTAGCATCTGAGAAACAGAGACAGAAGTGGAAAGAGAAGGGAATGCACTGGGTTCATTCACAAAGGTAATCTCCAACTACAAATCACTACTTAAATCTTTCCATTCCTTCTCTCTGTCTCCTCACTGTTTTCGTCTCTCTCCAGAAAGAGATTATATTAGATGACCAAGATATAAGATCAGACAAGTCACAATGCAGCATGTAGGGGAATTGAAACCGAGGGAAAATGTCCTTGGAGAAGTTAGAGAGAGTGAGGGTGAATAGCACACAGTCAGAGAGTTTGGGTAAGCATTTGGCTGGTGTCCCATTATGAAAGCTAAAAGAGAAACCTATTAATGTGTGTGTGTGTGTGTGTGTGTGTGTGTGTGTAAGTGTAAGGAAAGGGAAATAGGTCTAGAAACAAGCTTGTTTTGCTTGTTTTGTTGGAATAATGAGTTGGCGTCTAGCAGATCAGGGTGCTTTTTTGTGTGTGTACAGAAACTGGTATAGGGGAAAGAAAAACAGCCAGTAAAGTGTGAGGAAATTGAGGCAGTTAGCATGTACTTATACTAATTATTTATTCATTTATTTGATTACCGAGCAACTAAACTGGTGGACCTCAGTTGAGCACAGACTTTGCCCAGACTCCCGTGGGTCATACAAGAGAACTCAGACAAGCTTTCCTTTTATTTTTCTTTTCTTTTCCTCTTTTTTCCAACTCTGGTAGATTCAAGAGTCTATATAGTTTGTTTCAAAATTCTTGAGCGATTTGGGCAGAATTGAAAGGAGAAAGCACAAAGAATATTCAAACACTGACCATGGAAAAGAAAAATAATGGAACACAAAGTTCTCTCCGGCAGTGAAAATGAAGGGAAGGCTGGCCGTGGAAGAGAGTTAATCTGCTCTTCCTCTGAGAGACAAGGGATGAAGGGACACATCCATTAGAGCTAAAGAAGAGTTAACATATTACACTTACTTCAAATAGTCACCTGTTGATAAATACAGGCTTGGAGACATTCCTGATGCGCAATACATATATTCTATTCAATGTACTAATATACATATATTTTATGTGTACATGATAATACTCATATAAACGTATTTCATAACCAAAGCCCATTGTGTCTAAACATACCCATATTTAAATGTTGTCTGAATAACAAACCATAAGGATTTGCTTAGTTTTTTTAAAAAAATTTTTTACTAATTAAGTTGCTTAACTAATGCCCATACTATAATGTCTCAATGATTTCTTTCCTTAACTCTATCATGCTTCTCAAAGTTTTCCTCTTAGCTTTACTGTTGGTATCACTAACTTTCTTTGGGGCCATGGTTATGATATTTTACGCAAATAAAGCACAAAAAAGGAGATTTGATGACCCCCCCCCATACTCATGAGTCACTCTTGTTTCCCTGTGATAATTTAAAAGACTCCAAGAAACACTTATTGGGTGGCTTCGTTTGTTTGCAGTGTTATAACAAAATGCAAGAGACTGGGTAAGTTATGAAGAAGATAAATTTATTTCCTACAGAGGCTGCAATGTCTAAAATTAAAGTGCAGTCTGGTTCGGTGACTTGTGATGGCTACCTTCTTTCCATCCAAAATGGTGCCTTGATACTGCATCATCTGGGCAGGAGGAACATTGTTCCTTCGCATGGCAGAAAGGGTGCAAGGAGAAAAAGACTAAATACTGTATGAAGTCTCTTTAAAGGGGCTTTGAACTTGTTTGAGAGAGGAGCCCTCACAGCCTAATCACTTTATTAAGGCCCTTTTCATTAAATGTAATTAATTGCCACACATGCACTTTGTAGGAGACACGTTTAAGCCCTAGCATCGGGGACCTGCATGCTTAGCACATGGATTGCTTTGTTTGGATCCTTCATATGGACCACATCAGTCACCCAGAACTGAGAGCTGCTCAGATGTTCAAGGTAACACTTGAGGATGTGGCTCTTGGGAGAGGTAGTTCTCTATCCAGAGAGACATCTGACCTAGATGTTCCCCGAGAACTAGCTAATTCCAAAAGGCGACAATTCAATGGATCTCTACCTATTTCCAGACCATCCATCAAATTCCACTTGTCAATCAAAGCCAATAGTCAAAAGTCTCTGGAACAATTGATCTGCCAAGAGGCAACCAGTTCAGTGCTACCCCAGTCCACCTGATAGTTTGACAGGCGCCAAGACAACCCTCTTAAAAGCTCGTCCTAGCCTCTCAGAAAAATAGCATTCGTTTCAATAGCTATAGTTGGCGAGTGTCTTTGTAACTCTCTCCAGCATTCAGCAATGCGGCCATATTGTAGCTGCAAGCTATTACAACAACACACTGCCTTCCAGATTTACAACTGTGTGCTTGACACTTCCAGATGTAGTTTTACTAAGACAGTTGTGCAGGAAACATTGTGAGAAGCAGCAGATTTCTAGTAAAACATGCCTATAAACACTATGGTTTCTGGCAAAGGGGGGGGAATGGTTTACACCCAGATGCCTAGAAAACATAGTCTCTCCTTTGTTCAGGTTTACCCTGAGGGTTTAGGTGTGATCTACAGGTTTTGTTTCTGTTTTGTTTGTCCCTCTTTGCCATGGAGCAATGTATCTAAACTCATGTGTCCTATAAATGATTTTGATCACCAAGGTACGTATTTTCTCCTTCTTGTTCTGCTAACAATTTAGGAATGCTTTAATAGAAAATGAGAAACTTAACTACAAAAGCAATTACTGTGGGCACCTTGAATTGATCTCCATTATCTATAAGCCTCTGAGCAGCACCTGGACAGGTTAATTTGAAAGCAAAAACCAAAACATCCTGTGGGAAGTCACAGACCCATGAGCTCATGAATATTTTTCCTCATTCCATTGAACACACTGCCTGATTTTTCCCTTAGCACAAGCTTACACGATTCAAAAGACATGTTTTGGCAGGAAACAAATTAGCACATATGGGTGTGGGTGGCAGAGTCTTAATGGCCAAAATGGGTCCACCCTTATTTTCAGCAGTGGCAATATCTTTATAATAAGTCAAAGAGGAAATTGGTTGTGACAGACCCATCCCTCCACCAAGTGTGAAATAGATGAAGTATATGTCTGTTATCCTTACTTTTCTCTTAATCCAATCCCTCTCCTTCCAGTCCTACTTACTCTAATGTAGCTACCATGTCAATGTTCCTTTCAATAGGGGCACAACCACTACTCTATTCAGCCATCCCAATCGCTCTATCTGCATTCTCCATTTCATCAACACATAGCCACTTACAAATCCAACCACCCACCCACTCATTCCTGTGTACTCAACATGAACTGAAGTGAATGACCCATGCAATGTTGGTGACATAAGAATATATTACAAGAAATTATTTAGCCTAAAGAGATGATTCTCATACATTTAACAATTCAATGTCTTAAATTTTTCCAGCTTTTTTTTTTTTTTCCTGCAGATAGTTACATTTCTATAAGGTAATCTTGAGACCCATGTAGAAGGCAAAAAGGTTGAGGAAGGAGGTTTACCAAAAAAAAGTTCTGGTTTGCTCAACAAGAGCAGTTTAACTTCTTTTTTACAAAGTGTATTCTTGGATTCATGTGAGATTTGAAGTTATAAAGTAGTTATAAAATAAAAAGAGAAAGGATGCCACCACCTTAATCCAAGTGAATAAATCACTGTAAGATTCTGCCACATCAGTGGTGAAGATAGGGCGGAATGTCTCATAAATAGGCTTTGACTATCACGTGTGTGTGATGTTTATTGTTCCCAAGTGTCTGTGAACACATCATACTCATGATTTAAAACTAGGATGCTGAAGTGCAGTCCAACTGCCTAGAGTCCTTGGCAATACTAAACTTTTTCTCCTGGGGCCAAAAATTGCAGAAAGACATAGCAAGCTACTAAATAAGAGTAGCCTATTCCTTTCAGAGGGCCGGGAGGACCCAAGATAATTTTAGGCTGTACAAAAACCAGCTGGACAACTCCATTTCCTAATGGCACACAGTGTACGGAGATACTCTAATTAGGCAGGTGTGTGACACTTAGGTATCATATCCATAAGCAAAGTTACAATGTTGTGAGAAAGAGCAGTACTTTTTCAAAGAAAAGGATGTTAGGTAAGCATGCACGTATGTTCAGCAGAGTAACAGAGCAGGATTTTCACAGTGCAAGCTCTGACTTCTGATAGAAACAAGTATCCATTTACTGAAAATGATTTTTAAAATTAGTTTAAAAGTATAATGTGTGTACGCTTTCCTCTGGATCTTTAAATAACATACTGAATAATGGATTTCTGTATACAGAAAGTTTTCTCAAGAGAAAAGAGTCTCATTTCTTGTGTCACATCTCCCGTCCCCTTGGTCAACAACTTCAAAGCTCTGGGTCATCAATGCAAACAGAAAAATGGGCAAATGGCCATATCAGCTTTGGAATTAAAATTCTTATTTTTAAGGCTTTGCTGAAGAAAGAGAATATCCACCAAGCAGAACTAATTAAATAAGAAGCATTATTAGTAGAATTTTCATTTGCATTTCATAAGCCTCTAAAGTAAAATGATGCAAATATATTGACTAGAGTTGGCAGTTATTATGGAGAATTATTGCCCTGTGGGTTGCAAAGTGATTGACAGTGACATATAATATTCAGTATAATAGGCTCAGAGCAGTATCATTTGTTAATGGCCATACTCCTTTTTCTAAAATTAAGGGAAAGGATATTTGTTTACCAGCCTGTATCTGCACAGCTTCTTTCTTCCTCTATTTCTTTTTTCCAGAACAGCTTTCATTCTGTGGTCTTATTTTCATTAAATGAGATTATTCTTTCTTTTCCTTATTGGTTATTCTTCCAAAAAGAAAATATCTTTAGATGAACATAAACAAAACAAAAAATAAATAAATAAAACTAACCCAGTTATAAAAGTGAATGACCCTGTAGGGGAATGCTTGGTGAGCAGAGCAAAGAAGAGGAAGGGAAGGAAAAAGGAGAGAAGGGAGAAGAGGAGGAAGCCAAAAAGGGATAAGGAAATACAAAGGGTATCTGTGTTTTAGATATGTGGAAAGAGAAAACAATAAGATCTGTATGTTTTTCTTTTTTTTCATGTGTTCAAACTATTACACAAGAGAGGTATAATAAAGGGTACTAGTGAGTGGTTAAGTCACCCTAATGAATACAAATAAAATATCTCTTTCTCCTAAAGAGGTGGAACATTTTACTAACTGCATTTGGAAAGTGTTATTATATTTATATCTAAGATTTTTATTGGTCCTATTTTCCTGGTAGGCCCAGAAGCAGTGAAAATGTTGCCAAGACCAGAAACTTCTATTTTGTGTTTCTAAAACAAAACAAGGAAGTCAAAGAAAAGAAAAAAAAAAAAAAAATCAGTTAAACTTTGCCTTTGTCTATACAGCTTACATGTTAGCATACATCATAAAACTCTGCTATCCCAATTGTGATTAAAATAGCTTCAGTGAATGCCACCAAGATGTTGGATTATGTGACAGTTCATAGGCATCATGGATCTTTGGAAATATATGTGCATTCATGAATCTCCTGGATGTTCTGGGCATAAATGAAGGAAAACAAAAGAGCTCTTCGGATGAGGGAATGCATACACGGAGGTAATACTACCAAAAAGGTTAGAATTAGGAAGATCTGAAAACTCTCCAAAAGATTGTATTTTTAGAAGAAATGAAACTTGATATTCTAAGAGACATATAGAAAATATTTGACTTCGTATATAATGAAAGGAGATATAGCAGAATGTTTTATAGTTTAACTAATTTTTCAGAATGTACAAACTTTTAATAAAAACTTTTAGAGTCAGTACATTATACTGTATTAACAAAATAATGTTTAATGTTATGCAATGTTTACTTACACATATATACATATGTAAATATTATATGTAACTATTTTTTTCTTTGCCAATCACTTTCCGTTCATGTAGAAATACTATTGATTCAAGAAATTAGTATGTAAGGAATTATTATTTTTCATAAAGCTTATATAACACCAAACTTCCAAATGTTGTAACAGGAGAAATCTGTGTCACAACACACAATAGAACAAAAGAAAACATAGAATCATGAAATTGTGGAATTCTAATATACCCATCAAGACTCCAGGTAAAGAGAAGCCAAGTTCATCTTTCCATTCTTTTATTAAAAATTTTCCTATTAGAAAAAGTGGAGAACTTGTTTGCCTTCATCAGAATATAGGATCGGGGAGCGTTTCTACTGCACTCAGCCCCCTAGCATCCCACCTTGTGAATATAATATTGTGTTTCACTGGTGGCCAAATTATTTCAATTTTCCATGGCACTGCTTTTTTGAAACTATCTGTGGACCCATGTAGGTCAAGGGGAAGGAAAATGAAGGGTCATCTTAAGTTTATACCATATAGTGTTTTCATTTTCTATCCTGCTAAGTACATCCAGGCTCCCTGTTGGGCAAGTCTTTTTCCCCCCTTGTCTGTTATTTTCAGAAAAAAAGACTTCATGTGACAGTCTCAGAATCTTACCAGCCTGCACACAGATGGTAAAGATTACAGCATGCTGAGTATTGACCTTTAGAAGCTGCTTTTCTTCCCAAGGTTCTTCTCTTTTGACAGTTAGACGGGGTTTTCTCAATTAATTTCATTACCAGAACTAGTTTTGCCTTTTGTTTTTCCTCTGATGAGTGTTCCCTAGACTTACCAACAAAGCTGAGTTATATATTCTAAGCAATTCTCAGACCAAAGCATTACAAATTGTTACTCTCCACGACCTTACCATACTGAAATCAAGAGACTGAAGAAAATGTAGACATTATTTGAGTGCTGGCTTTTCTTTATCAACAGGTACCTAAGATAATGAATTTCAACTGGTTGCCTGAGATGAGCAATGAGTGGGGAACTGGGAGAAAAAGGTCATGGACAGCAAGAAGGAAGCCTAACATAAATCACAAGACAACTGGCATCTATGAACTGGTTGTAAATTGTCAGCATCAGGCTACAAAGTGAACGTATACTTTGATCATAAATAAAGACAAAAGCTAAACCAAGGAGGCCAAATTAAATGGAGGGTACGACGGCATTGTTCATCGAACCAAAAATGCCATTTTGAGTCTTAAATGTAAGAGACATGGTTGGAAATTTCAGAAGCGAGATTAAAGTACAAATATTTTCTTCATCACCAAGCTAAAGTAATAACACTGTTAGCTGGCAAACTCGCTCATGCACTAGATTTTTACAATCACACAAATGTAACAGTTGGCACTATTTTACACCATAAAACTTGGCAAGAGACATATGA
This sequence comes from Erethizon dorsatum, assembly GCA_028451465.1. Classification (NCBI taxonomy): domain Eukaryota; kingdom Metazoa; phylum Chordata; class Mammalia; order Rodentia; family Erethizontidae; genus Erethizon; species Erethizon dorsatum. The sequence goes on from CM051835.1 coordinate 16,357,042, forward strand.
GTGAATCCCTTCTTCTTCACGGGGAAGTTATTTGGTAGATTATTTTCTGATGGAAAGTTTAGACTTCTTAAGTTTTCAAATTAAGGATCTGCTTCCTACTACACCTCAAACAGTGATAAAATCACTACAATAATATCTTAGTGCTACAAAACATGATGAAAGACAGCACTAAACCGTTATCTGCATTGTTTTATTTTGTTCAAATAAATTAAAGCACAGTCACTGATCTGAGATAAAAATTACCATGTCAATATGCACTTAAAATTTGGTATAACTTTAGAAGGCAGTAGAGTTAGACTTTTGATCTCAAATGATCAGGTAATAAAAGTGTCATGAAAGATTTGCTTACATTTTACAATTTTATTAAAAGAGGATTAACTTTTGAGAGAAAATATGAGAAAAAAACTAATTAAAATTGAGAACCTCAATAAATTTACCTTAACAGTGTCACATAACATTTTGCAAATGCAATAGAATGTTGGTACCAAAGTGAATCATTCCAGGAAGTCTTTAAACAAATATAAGAAAATCCATTCTTACACAAGTCAGAAGAATTGCTGTGTCCATCAGTCACCCAGGAAAGCAGTAGGAGAGAAACAAGGAATTGGCTCCGTCATTAAATGCTACCAAAGGAAAATGGTAACATTCTTCTAATTTTTGTTGACAATTTTGCCCATAACCATAAATCCATTCCAATATTTTAAATGCTTCTCAAACAACAGCACTGAAAGCCACTAGTTTGTTCACAAGATATTTTAGGTACACGAAGTTTAGAATTAGGTTTGAACGGCATCTTAGAAATCAGAACGCCTTCTCAAACACACTCATTTTAACAATGAAAGTGACTTATTCAACCATGGACCCAAAACTAGTTGGCAGAGTTTAAATTGGAAATCAACTCTACTAGTTTTCTGTTAGAAGTTTCTATTATATATATCTTTAATACCTTCCCCATCCATTCTTTCATTTTCCCCTTCCCTTTCCCTTTCTTCTTCTTCTTCCCTGCTTTCTTCCCTTCCTCCCTCCCACCTTCCTCCTTTCTTCTTTCCTTCCTTCCTTAGGGTTTCAAATGATTCTATGATTCTATAAATGCTTGTCCCACCCCAGATTCAGGACAGGGTCCTGTCTTGCTCAAGGTATTCCATCCATCCCATTCTACCAGCCGAAATGAACGCATGGTTCATTTTGGGACACTAAGATTTTAGGAACGGTTTGCTGGGTGTTAAAATGAAAGTCTAAGTGGAACCTTCCTCTAAGAGCATAGCCAGAAGATAGGATTTCTGCAAATAAAAAACACCAACTAAAGAGATCACTGTAGCAGCTGGCTGCCATCTTGCCTCCATACGGGAAGTTAACTTTAGGACAAGGTTGATACAAAAAAAGAACTGAAAGAACAGCAAAGAAACTGAATTGGAATCCTAATCAAACTGCAGCTAAAAGCACTCTTACCTCTAGGTTTCTCCTTATATAGAAGCTAATATGTCTTCTTTATTGTTTAGACCCATTTGAGTTTTCTTTCCTGCCACTCAAGGCATATTAACATGAGCAGAGTCCCTCTCTCCCATCAAATTTCCCGAGTTGCAGCTATTTCTTGATTTCAAGAGCCAGCACCTATTTGATATGCTAGAAAAAGTTTGCAAAAAATTTTGTTCTGGGGCCAGTGATATAGCTCAGCGGCATAAGCGCCTGCCTGGCAAGCATGAGGTCCTGAGTTTGAATCCCAGTACCCGCATATTAAAAAAAAATTTGTTCTGTTGAATTCTGACTGCCTAAGGTAATTCTTGAAATTTCTCTTTCAACTGATACTTTTTTTTCTTCTCATTTATACTAACCAGGCCTCGAGTTTATTATAGAGAATCACAATAGTAAATTAAGAGTTTGTAGCTTTGAATAAAGGTCAATAGCAACACTCATACATTCTAGAGAAGTCTGTGCTAAAATCATCTATTCAACATCTCAAGTCAAGGTTAAAAAATAGCTTAGGCAATCAGAATTAGTACAGAGTGGGCCTCTGTGGCAAAACAAAACAAAAAAAAATGATAATTCATGGTAATATTTTTAAAAAACCCTCCTTAATATGGTTTGCTATTGCTTGCTACATCATTACTCTTATCTCTCTTGATCTTTTCAGTCGCAGAAGTCCTTGGTGGTCACTGCGTTGTTTATAGCTGTTGCTTTACCCCTGTCTGAGTTACTGCCCTCACCCTTGTTGGCCTATTAGCACTACACAGAGAGCCTGCAACTGATGTTTAGAACCTAAATAAGACCAGTTCAATTAGAAGCTCTGGATGGGGGACCCAGGCACAAGTAGTTTTTAAATCTTCCCAGGTTATTGAAGTACACAGCCAAGTTTGAGAAACATGAGCCTAGACCATCATTGTCTCCACCTCTCAGAAATGTCCATAGATGAATGGAGAGGCCCCACTAGCTTCAAGTCTGAGTGGGGGGCTACAACGCTCCCTTTAGCAGGTCTCTTTTCACAGTGCAGAGATCCAGAGGACCAGTATTCAGGTACTATCTAGGTAAAATATCAATGGCACAGGCTACTTGTATTTGTTTTGAGACCAGAAATTACAGGAAAGAGGCAAGGAGAACCTCAGGGATTATTTGCAACATTCCATCTTCTCAAGAATAGCATGCCCTAGGGTGATTTAAACAAAAAAAATGTTTCATTGCCTTGGAGATTTCTCTGTGTATCTGCCCTCCAGGAATGGAGTGTGGGATTAGCCACTACATATGGACTTTTTATCCTGTCTTCGTCAGAACCACCACAACTCCATTCCTATCCTATCCTTCATGGCATACTTCCCTCATGGGTGACCCAGCTACTCTCCTCCTGAAGACACGAGTTTGCTTTTGTTTCCACTATTGTTTTTGTTCTCAGTGCACAACTCACCTCCACACACCACCTTCAACTTTCAAATATTTTTTTAACACATCATACACAAATTGATTCTGAAAGAAGGCTTGTTTTGCTAACCTGTCAGGGTTTTTCTTCTCTTTCAAAAATAAGTACAATAAAGACCCAAGATTATTTTATTTTTGCTTCTTCACACTTAAAATTTTTACTCATGACCTAGGTTACCTAGACCTTGGATGATCTACTTCCTAGTTATTTTCCATTATCACTAATAAGCTTGCATACTAAAATTCTAGACCATTTAACATTGCCATCGTACTGAAATACATCTCTATATGTTAATATAGCCAGATGAGTAAACATTAAAGCATAATTGAATTTTTCAGCAATGACATTTTAATTAAGAAATGTTCTTGGGCTTTTAAGAATTAAATGTATTTCATTATAAGAATTAACCCCCTCAGAATGTGCTGGTAAAATACAATTGGGCCTACTTTTGAAATAACTTGCTATTATTTTGCCTTAGTTGTGTGAGGGAAACATCATTTGGGATCAGTGGAACACGTGGAATTTTCCTAGCCAATATCAATTAGTACAAATGTATAAGGACAACAACAGAGGCCAAAGAACAAGGCGACACAGATACATTACAAGACTGTTATTTTAAATGTCTAGATCTACGAATTAAACTTACACATGTATAACAGTAGGTGGATCCTATCATCTTTGGATAAAATAGTATCTTTTCCCATTATTTATGCTCTTGGGAGGGGGATGTGTATGCTAATAAGATGATCAAATATGGTATTATTATGCGGAGATAATACAGTTGCACCTAGTATGCTTTTAAAGAAATTACCTAAGTTCAATACTCATTTTTTATGGTTATGATTTCCATTTATTCCATTTTTTCCTTGGATTTCAAAGAAATAAATTCATGAGTCTTCCTCTTACCTACTAGATTCAATGCCACACTTTCTGAACTTGCCTCTGACTTGATATCCATAGTTTGCTTTACAGCTGTGGGTTTCTTCTGACATCCCAGCCTTTCTTTTTGCTCATGAATCAATTGGTACTCAGGGAGATATTGACAGAAAGGATCAATAAATCAATAGTTACTTGTCAGGGACACATTCTATGATTGGAGTTGTAGAGGATGCTAGATTTATAAGACACATTCCCTCCCCTTGTGGAGCTCAAAATTTTGTTAGGACCATTTGTTACTATGAACATCCAAAAGAGATGAGAAACATAGAATTTAAGCCAGATAAAGAACAGAAAAATATATCATTTTAGTAAGCCTTGCCAAAACCTGAAAGATATTTCTTCCTTCATACACATGTACGTATTTCTCCATAATTCTATTTATCTATGTACCTAATTGTCTATAAAATTTTCTAGCATATAATCTTGTTCTGCAGTTGTATAGTGTTCCCCCCACACCCCCTGCGAATACCTAAATCTCCCTCTGATATTTATGGAATTTTCTCTTGTGTATCCAGTTTTCCATAGCCTGGCGTGTAGCCCTCCAATACTACTGCCCTGAACTTCAAATTTAAATTTGATGCTGCACAGATGCGGGGACAGAAAGCCACTCACCCTGTGTCCAGTGGTTTCCCCAGCAGTGGTGCTAGCAGTGGTGGCCAGTATCCAGCAATGGCGGGACAGTGGTAATAATGGTATTAGTCACAGTGTAAGCTTCATCCTGCAGCAGCAACCAGGACATTTTTAATCGGGTTGATCTTGCTATAGGGGCTTGCTAGCATTTCTGTCTGCCATAGGTTTCTATCCATTTTTAGAACCAGGTTCCCGTTTTCCTATTGATTCTATAAACTACCCAATGTATTTCCATTGTAGTCCTTTCCTAGTGGTTAGTCAGACTTAGTTGTCTGTGATCAAGGGCCTTTTTAAGAGAGATGTTAGGCACAGTAATGGACAATAACTCACAAAGCCAAATAGCAAGGAAGTGTAAGAAAATTGATATTAATTCTCTGAACTGGTCAAAGATGAAGGCACTGAAATCCAGTTAGAATGCATGTGGCATGTGGTGGTGAAACAGCTACTTAAATCATTGTCCTGGCCCTCTGGAATAAAGTTCATACTGAAGGCAAATCTGGAAAAGTGAATTTCTGATCCCACCTGAAAAAAGAAGAAAAAGAATTTAAAGGCTTTGTATAGAAAATTGAGTTTTAAAAGTAGTGGCAAGCTAAGAACTCCTACTCATCAAAATCTGGCTTTTTTATTCTGATCTTGTAAGATATTATAAAAAGTGCATTCTATGTACACAAGGTTCATGTTCAAGAGGTGTAAGCTGGCCCCCTAAAGGCATACAACTAGACATATTGACATATGATATACAACCAGAAGACTGGATGTATGTCTTAGTTACTTTTCTCATTGCTGAAACAAAATACCCAACACCCACAAGTTAAGAGAGGAGAGGTTTATTGTAGCTCACGGTTTCTAGCAGTTTCACTTCATAGTTGGCTAATTCTAAGGCAGGTTGGCAGAGGGGCATCACAGAGGAGAAACAGCTCATGGCTGGCAGGAAGCGGGAAGGCAGCAAAGCAGCAAAGTGGCAAGCAAGCAGCAAGTTGTAAGTGACTACTGTCTTTCTTATATCTTACCCAGACTACTCACCATTAGGGTGGGTAGCACTCATACCCAGGGTGGGACAGCCTTAACCTTAGCATCGCACCATGAATCAATCCCAGCATCACACCCTTGATCCCAGTATCACACACCTTAGATCCAGCCACCTCCAAAAAGCCCCACCTATGACCACAAAATGAGGCTCTGTAGGGACATCTAAATACAAGCCATGACACTGGAGATACAGATAAAGATACAAATTGAAGTCAGCAGTAACACCACATTGGAAAGAAGTACTTTAGTTACTTTAACCAATTATTCAAGTTTAGAATATCCTTTCCATGAATCCATAATTCTCAATGTAAATGTGCTTCAGATCTACCAAACTGAATATCCTTTCCCCCTGGAGATCTACCTCTGAGGCTCATCTACAATGCCTTAGATGAGTTCAGCCCAGAGGTAAATAGCTGTCACAAATATCTATGGGTCAAGAGTATGTCACCTGTAGATAGTTTCCTTCTAAGACCTTTAGATCAAAATCTGTGACCTTAATAACAGCCTTACATTTTCTCACTTTGTTCCATATATGTCCTTATTTTATTTTCCTGGCTCTATATGAGATAGGTAGAACCAAACTATTTTTCCTACTCTCAAGCAACATAGCACACAGAAGAGTTCTGGGACTGTTTTTCTCCTTACCATTAAGTGATCAGGTGTTCTGTAATTAAATTCAGCTCTGGCATCATCTGAAGATAGCATCAGATCCGGCAGGTTAGAGGTTCAGACCCAGAAGTCTGCCCCTTCTTCGTATAACCATTGTGAGTCTCAGTCTGCGCCCTGTGCTTCTAACTGGCTATAAATCAGGGTTCCCATGAACCTCCTCCCTGAATTTGGTAATTTTCCAGGATGACTCACAGAACTCAGGAAAATACTTTACCAATTTATTATAAGGGATATTATTTTAAAGATACAGGTGAACATCCAGATGTATAGGTTCGTAGGACAAAGTTCAGAAGTTCCTGAGCATAAGGGCTTCTGTTGCCATACAGTTGGAATGGGTCATGAACCTGGCATAAGGTGAGTTCATCAAGCTGCTTGTATTTTATTATAATAAAGCTATGTGAATTTATTAGAAGAATTCTGAGACACTGGAATCCATTGGTTTGTATAAAACTCCTGGTTAGGAATTCCCAAAGTAAGCCATGTGCTCTTGTATGATCCAGATAGCAAATGAAACAGTACAACTATTACAAGCCTGCTAGCCCAGCATTAATCAATTAAAATAGTTGTACACAATAGAATTGCCTTTGGTCCTTTACTGGCCATCGAAAGTGGCATCTATGCAATTACTAAAATATCTTGTTTCATCTGGGAGAGCAATTCAGGAAGCAAATCAATCAATTAATCAATTAAGATAAAAGGTCATCTGACTATATAAGGTTGGCCAAAATGATCCTTGCATCCATTCTTTCAGCTAGCCCTAGGCCAATATCAAAGCTGGAAACAAAGCAAGCCCTAAATGCTTCCCATAAAGATGCTCCAATCCCACCTTTCTCCATTATGCGATTTGTGGGTGCTTCAAGATATCACATGACCATTATCCTTAAGTGACATCCAGCTGGTGACAAGACTTCCAAAAGAGGTGGAAATCTTCACGGTGGACTTCATTCCCCTGGAAGACAAGGTTGACCAGAGGAGACTGAAGACCATAGTGAGAGAGATGCTGCAGATACAGCTTAAAGTGGAGGCACCTTCAGGACCAAAGGAACTTTCTACTCTAGAACAGTTCTTAGAAGACCCACACATATTCGCTCCCCTCTCCCAGTTAACTCTTCCAGTCTGCTCAAGGGAAAACAGCTCTTGTTAATATTTTTAGTCTCTCAGTTTACCCTAGGAAAAAATTCAAACTTTCTATTTCACAGGCCCATCTATAGATTTTACCTTTGTAAACCCTACCTACAGAGAGACAAACTGTGACTGAGCTCTCTCTGATGTGACTAACCCTCAGCTGAGTTCTAGCTCAACACGTTTATGATCCATTCTTCAGCAACCAGTGATTGAATGATTGATTTCTTTGAGGAAGGACTTTGTGTGCTTTCAAAGCATAAATCAGTTAATCCTCACAACTTTGAAACTAGGTATTCTCCTTTGGCCATTTTCCACAGGGAAGAATAAGGCAGATTATAGACAAGTAATCTGCCTAACTTTAGCAGGTAAACATGAGACTTGGATCCAAGCACTCAGAAACTAAGTTTGTTTCTTTATTTGCTTGTTTGTTCACTTGTATAAATTATAATATATACACCAAAAGTGAATACATTATAAGTATGCAGCTTGATAGATTTTTGTAAACCGAACCCACATGTGTAACCAGCACCGTTGGACAAGCAGGACATTACCAGTCCCTATAAGTTGTCCTTCTGCTTCCTTTTCAGGCCTTGCCCTCCTGTATGGCTGATTACTACTGTATTCCAACTTCTACCAGCTGAGTTTGTTTTTGCTTTCTTTATACTTTTAAAATAAATGAAAGTATATAGTCTGTGTGGTTTTGTATTTGACATTTTTAGTTTATAGTTTGTGCAATTTGTTTACATTTTGTAGGTAGGTATTATTTATTCTCACTAGTGTGTGATTCCCCTGTACAGAATATGAAAATTTCCTCACCTACTTTTCTATGAAGGGGCATTTGAGTTCTTTCTGCTTTGGAGCCGGTAAGCTTGGGGTCACCTTTCTTCTGCATATACACTTAGGAGTGGGGCTGCATCACCCTATGATCTATATATATTCACCTATGATGCAAAGAGGATAAGGTCCTTACACTTCCATGAATATCACACAAGTGTTCCAGATGTTCCACATCTTTGTCAACACTTACTGTTGAATGTCTTTTTCATTTTGGCTATTATGGTATATGTATAGTTTTATCACATATGCCATAGCTTTAATAGGTATTTGCCTGATGACTAATAAGTATGAGAGAATTTTCACATATTTATTAGCCATCTAATATCCTCATTGTTGAAGGGTCTACTGAAGTCTTGTCTTTTGTCCTTTCTGATGTTTTAGGTTATGTTTTTATTGTCTCTTTAGCATCTTTTGTTGAACACAAGTTCTTCATTTTGAAATAAATTTGTCTGAGGAAAAAGATGGCGGATGAGTAAGAAGCAGGCAGCGAAACTCTCTCTAAAAGTTACCGTTGGAACACGGGAATATAGCAACCGGGAAAGTGCAGAGGGGGGGGAGATGCCTCCCCGGAACCCAGAAAAGTTCTGAAGTGCAATCTGGGACCCCCGGCACCAGTGAAGGGTGATTTCCAACAAAGAAGAAGGAGCAGACCGTGCGCGCGCGCACCTTCTACCATCCCAGGAATTGCAGCGTGACAGAAGCTCAATTCTACGGACACACGGTGACAGCTGGCGCCCAGGGAGCCCCCACGGAGGATCCTGAGACAGCGGCGAGGCAGGGGAGCAGCGGAGAACTGCGCTGGCCGGCGGTGAGTGTCTCTCAGCCACAGCTGCCCCGCGCCAGAGAGCGACCGGCCGGGCGCCATTGTGGGGGGTGTGGCGAAACTCAGAGCGGCACGAAAGAAAAACAGCACTGGACACTCGTGCTCCGGACAGGTCAGCGCGGGGCCTCTCAGGCCCACGAAAGTGTGCTGAGGTCAGCAGGCGAACGAGACTGGTCTCTCAGCCACACCTGTCCCACGCCAGAGAGCAACTGGCCCGGCGCCATTGTGGGGGGTGTGGTGAAAATCAGAGCGGTGGGAAACCAGTGCAGGGAACCCGCGCTCCAGACAGCGAGGTGCGCCTCTCAGGCCCAGGGATAGTGAAAGGGCACTGAGAGCGGCAGGCGAGCTAGACCGGTCTCTGCCTGAAAGTACGCGCCTCTGCTCACCGCCCGCAAGAGGGCCACTCCTGGCTTACTGGGACCGACCTGCACGGAACAGGACTCTGTCACCACACGGTGCCTGCCTACAGCAGAGTCAACACCTGGAACTGATTCTTTTTATTTTTTTATTTTTATTTTTATTTTTTTCTCACTCATTTGTTTTTTGTTCTGGTGAAGGGTTTTTGTTTTGTTTTGTTTTGTTTTGTTTTTGGTGGGGTTTTATTTTTGTTTTGTCTGTTTTATTGTTTTTATCTTCGTTTTTGTTTCTGTATGTGTATTTGCGCTTTCCTTCATTATTCTCTCTGGTTTTTTATATGAGTGTAGACAGCACCTCTAACTTCTTTGTGATTGTGGTTGTGATCTGTTCTTCCTTTTATCCCTTCCTTCTCTTTTTACCACCAGTCCTCTGCACCAGTGTCCCAATTTTAGTGGGATCCCTCTTGGTCCTCTAACCTTACATCTAATTCCTTCCTATTCTCCCAACACTCTATTTCTTCCTTAACTCATTTTAAATTTAAACTCCTGAGGGAAAAATTGACATACATAGGACTTGTATACTGCATATAATTTTTCTGGTGTGTTTTAGATTTTGTTATATAACTGCAACTCTATACAGCTAAAAGTGGTAAATAACTGGTTAGCCCAGTCTGTCATTTTCTAGGCTGTGTTTGATGCTTTAGTTAACATTATAGCCAAATGTGAAATAATTGTTCTAAACATCTTTCCTTCCTGATATTTCATGATTGAGATTGACTAAGGGACACAGAAAATACAGTGGCACAGTACCAAAGAATCAAGGACTGGGCCAAACAGGTAGCAACTTCGCATACCCAACGAATTGAAGAGGTAGGATCTGGCAGAAAGCTCAAAACCCAAAAGCAAGCTCCACTTGGTAGATACTGCAGAGAAGTAGTCATCTTCTAAAGATCTTAAACACTAGCAATAAAGTAACCTACCATAGGTAATTTGCAAACATCACCCCAGGAATTAAAGAAAGAAAAAATGAGACGACACTTAAACAAGATGCAACCCCACACATCCAATTCACCAAAGGCAAACCTAGGGGGCAACGAGGTGGGACAATCTGAAAGCCACCCACCTGGCCTATCTGAAGGGGTAACAACAAAGCAACTGAATGAGGCTCTGGAAAAAATTAAAACAGAAATAATCTCACAGATAACTGCAGAGATAATGTCCACAATGAAGACCATGCTTAAGGACACTATAACTGATACAGACAAAAAAATAGATGAGCTTAAGAAAACTATGGAAACCATGAATGCTCAGCATAGGAAAGAAATGAAATCCATAAGGCAGATTCAAGCAGATATCCAAGAGAACAAAAATTCCATTGAAAGTATTTGTAGCAGATTAAGCCAATGTGAGGACAGGATCTCAGATATAGAAGACAGGCTTGCAATTAGTGATCATGAAAAGGAAGAATTCTTAAAAACAGCAAGGGACCATGAAAAATCAATTCAGCAGCTGCTAGATGACTCAAAGATAAACAACTTAAGAATAATTGGAATAAATGAAAAAGCAGGACATAGCATCAATGACATTAAAACCTTGTTCAAAGACATAAACAGGGAGAACTTTCCTGGAAGAGAAAAGGAATTTGACACCCCTATAAGTGAAGCTTTTATTTTTTATTTATTTTTTTTTTTGGTGGGTACCGGGGGGTCGACCTCATGACCTCGAGCACCAGCAGGCGCCCGTGCCGCTGAGCGATATCACTGGCCCCTTTTTCGTATGTGGGATCCAGGAGTCGAACTCGGGCCCTCGCGCTTGCCGGGCAGGCGCTTAAGCCGCTGAGCCATCTCACCGGCCCCAAGTGAAGCTTTTAGAACAGCAACTAGACATGATAAAAAAAAAACTTCAGCCAGACATATTATAGTCAAGATCCCAGAAATTCAACAGAAGGGCAGAATCTTAAAAGCTGTTAGGGAGAAGAGACAAATCACCTATAAAGGAAAACCCTTCAGAATCACAGCTGACTTTTCAGCACAAACCCTCAATTCAAGAAGAGCTTGGAATGATGTATTTCAAGCTCTAAAGGAAAATAATTTTCAACCCAGATTGATGTACCCTGCAAAACTATCTTTCAAAATTGATGGAGAAATAAAATACTTTCATGACAAAGAACATCTGAGAAAATTTATGACCACCAAACCAGCACTCCAAAATGTTCTGAAGGACATTCTAGAAAGAGATAGGAACCCTAACAGAAGGAATCCACCAGGCAGGACAGATAATTAAAGAGCAGGAAAGGGGAAAAACAAAGAGTCGGAACCAACAACAGGAAAATATCATGACAAGTATAAGTCAATACATATCAGTTTTAACCATCAATGTTAACGGTCTCAATTCACCAATCAAAAGGCACAGACTGGCGAAATGGATCAAGAAGCAAGATCCAACAATATGCTGTATACAAGAAACACATTTAATTCAGAAAGAAATTCATAGACTGAAAGTCAAAGGATGGAAAACAATACTCCATGCCACAGGAACCCAGAAAAAAGCAGGGGTAGCTATTCTTTTTGCAGACAAAGTGAACTTCAAGCCAAGAAGGATTCAGAGAGATAAAGACGGTCATTACATCCTTGTAAAGGGAACAATCCAAGAGGAAGAGATAACGATCATAAATATATATGCGTCAAATACCAATGTACCCAGCTATATAAAACAAGTACTAAAGGACATGAAAAATCAAATAAGCACTAATACAATTATATTGGGAGATCTCAATACTCCACTGTCACAAAAAGACAGATCAACTGGACAGAAAATCAATAATGAAATAGTAGAACTGAACCAAACTTTTGAACAAATGGACTTAGTAGATGTCTACAGAGTGTTCCATCCCACAACATCAGAATACACTTTTCTCAGCTGCACATGGGACGTTCTCCAAAATAGACCACATACTAGCTCATAAAACCTGCTTAAGTAATGCAAAGGAATTGAAATTATCCCATGCATATTATCAGACCATAGTGCAATGAAATTGGAAATCAATGGCAAAAGATCTCACAAAAACTCCCTAAACACATGGAAATTAAACAGCACCCTCCTGAACAACCAATGGGTCACAGATGAAATTAAAGAAGAAATTAGACACTTTCTACAACTGAATGATAATGACAGTACAACATACCGGAACTTATGGGATACAATGAAAGCAGTCCTAAGAGGGAAATTTATAGCATTAAATACTTATATTAGGAAAATAGAGCAAGTGCAAATAAACAACTTAAGGGTGAACCTCGAGCTTCTAGAAAAAGAAGAGCAGGTTAAGCCAAAAGCCCGTACAAGGGAGGAAATTATAAAGATCAGAGCAGAAATTAACGTATTGGAGACTAAAAAAACAATACAAAGAATCAATGAAGCAAAAAGTTTGTTCTTTGAAAGAATAAATAAGATTGACAAACCCTTATCCAACCTTATTAAAAAAAGAAAAGAAAAGACTCAAATCCATGCAATTGAAAATGAAAAGGGTGATATCACGACGGACCCTGCAGAAATCCAGAAGATCATCTATACCTATTTTGAAAATTTATATTCTACTAAGATGGAAAATGCAGAAGAAATGGACAGATTCCTAGATTCGTATGAATTACCAAAGCTGAATCAAGAAGATTTAAAAATCCTAAATAAACCAATATCAACCAATGAAATTGAAGATGTAATTAAAAACCTCCCAACAAAGAAAAGCCCAGGCCCTGATGGATTCACTGCCGAATTCTACAAGAAATTTAGAGAAGACCTAATGCCCCTACTTCTCAAACTTTTCAATGAAATTGAAAGGGAAGCAATACTCCCAAATTCATTCCTGGAAGCAAGCATTACCCTGATACCAAAACCAGAGAAGGACCCAATTAAGAAAGAGAACTACAGGCCAATCTCCCTAATGAACATAGATGCAAAAATCCTTAATAAGATACTGGCAAACAGAATCCAACAAATCATCAAGAAGATTATACACCATGACCAAGTTGGATTCATCCCAGGGATGCAGGGATGGTTCAACATACGTAAATCAATCAATGTAATACACCATATTAACAGAAGCAAAGACAAAAATCACATGATCATCTCAATAGATGCAGAAAAAGCTTTTGACAAAGTCCAGCACCTTTTCATGATAAAAACCCTACAGAAAATTGGAATAGAGGGTCTTTATCTCAATCTGGTAAAAGCTATCTATGACAAACCAACAACCAATATTATACTAAATGGCCAAAAACTGAAAGCCTTCCCTCTAAAATCAGGAACAAGACAAGGATGTCCACTGTCCCCACTCTTATTCAACATAGTTCTGGAAACTTTAGCCAGAGCAATTAGACAAGAGAAAGAAATAAAAGGAATAATGATTGGAAAGGAAGAAGTTAAATTATCATTATTTGCAGATGACATGATACTCTACACAGAAGACCCCAAAAACTCCACTAAAAAACTGCTAGATTTAATAAGCAAATTCAGTAGTGTAGCTGGATACAAAGTCAATACTCAAAAGTCAATAGCCTTCCTGTACACAAATAACAAACTTACTGAAAGAGAAATTAGGGAAACAATACCTTTCACAATAACATCCAAAAAAATGAAATACCTAGAAATCAACCTCACAAAGGATGTAAAAGACCTCTACACTGAAAACTACAGTACTCTGAAAAAGGAGATTGAAGAGGATATCAGAAAATGGAAAGATATCCCTTGCTCCTGGATAGGAAGAACCAATATAGTGAAAATGGCCATACTTCCAAAATTGTTATAAAGATTTAATGCAATTCCAATCAAAATTCCAACAGCATATCTCACAGAATTAGAGAAAACAATCCTAAAATTCATTTGGAATCAGAAGAGACCTAGAATAGCAAAGGCAATTCTGGGCAACAAACACAAGGCAGGGGGCATCACAATCCCTGACTTGAAATTATACTATAAAGCTACTGTGATAAAAACAGTGTGGTACTGGCAAAAAAACAGACCTGAGGATCAATGGAACAGATTAGAAGATGCTGAAACAACCCCAGACATACTAAGCTACCTTACTTTGACAAAGGTGCCAAACACATTCGCTGGAAGAAAGATAGCCTCTTTAATAAATGGTGCTGGAAAAACTGGCTCTACACATGCCAAAGATTAAAACTAGACCCATATCTTTCACCATGCACTAAACTAAATTCAAAATGGATTAGAGATCTAAATATTAAAACAGAAACATTAAATCTGCTGGAAGGTAGGATAGGTAAAACCCTTGGAGACATTGGTGTAGGCAAAGACTTTATGAATAAAAACTCAACCACATGGGAACTATCCCAAAGAATCAACAACTGCAATCTCATCTTATTAAAAAGCTTTTGCACAGCAAGAGAAACCACCAACAGAGTGAAGAGACAACCCACAATGTGGGAAAAAATGTTTGCCAGCTGTTCCTCAGACAAAGGATTACTATCAAGAACATATAAAGAACTCAAAAAAATCAGACCTCCCAAATTTAAAGACCCACTCCAAAAATGGGCATCTGAGATGAATACACATTTCTCAGATGAAGAAATACTAATGGCAAATAAATATACAAAAAAATGTGCAACATCACTAGTCATTCGAGAGATGCAAATTAAAACAACACTGAGATACCATCTCACCCCAGAAAGAATGGCTACTATAAAGAAATCAACTAATAACAAATGCTAGAGGGGCTGTGGGGAAAAAGGAACCCTTCTTCACTGTTGGTGGGAGTGTCGACTGGTACAGCCACTGTGGAAGTCAGTGTGGAGATTCCTCAAAAAACTAGGGTTGGAGGTCCCATTTGACCCAGCTATTCCCCTTCTGGGCATCTTCCCAGAAGAATTAAAAACATCGTACCACAGCGATATATGTGCACCCATGTTTATAGCAGCACAATTTGTAATAGCCAAATCTTGGAAACAACCCAAATGCCCATCAACTGAGGAATGGATAAGAAAGATGTGGTATTTTTATACAATGGAGTACTATTCAGCCATAAAGAAGGATAAACTGGAGACTTTTATAGGTAAATGGATGCAACTCGAGAAAATACTCATAAGTGAAATAAACCAGAAGCACGTGTGTAAGCATCGTATTGTCTCTCTAGTATGAGAAACTGAAAGAGTAATTAAGATCCAAAATGTACAATAGACATGGTGAATCAAAAAGAAACTGGTCAAAAGGAAAGAGAGACTGGAATAGGGAAAAGAAAGAAGGGAAAGGGAAAAAAATTGTATATATATAAGATGGTTAAGATAGATACACTACCAATTTTACTTAGTTCATTGAAGAGTAAGGTTTGTGCCAATAATGTTTGGACAATTGAATGCTAATTTCTGGTATCCTGAATAATTAACTTAAAGATAGTAATACGTAATGCATTAACCATTGTTACCCTCCTATTATGTTGTTTTGAAAATTTGTTCTTCTTTTGATTTGTTTTGTTTTTTCTTCTCTTTAAAATAATAAAAAAAAGAAATAAATTTGTCTTTCCTCTGTTCATTTATAGTGAGTTCTCTTTGTGTTCTGCCTATGAAATCTTTACCAATGTCAAGGTCACAAAATTGTCCTCCTGTGTTTTTCTCTAAAAGCTTTATTGCTTCTCCTTTGCATGTAGATCTATGTAATCCATCTGGAACAGTGTTTTGTGTATGCTGTGAAATGAGGAAGCAGGTACAGTTTTTGAATTCATACAAAAACATACAGATAACAAATTGTTATTCATACAGATAACAAATTAGCCAAGCATTGTTTATTTTTTTATTAGTACATGTTTGTAATACATAATGTTTATATTCCCTGTGTGGAGTTGGTCCATGTACATAACACATCTTCTTTTTTCATCCCTTTCCCTCCCCCTCCCTCTGTCTCTTGATTCCCTTCCCATTTGAGAGAGAGCTATCTCTCTACTTCCTATAATCTATCTTTTGTTTTGCTCTTTATTTATAATTTGGATTTCTCATATAAGAGAAACCACGTGTTATTTAAATGTTGTTTATTGAAAAGGCCTTTATTTTTGCTTTACTCCAGTGTTGTTTTGGTGTAAATCAGGTATTTTGAATTTTTGGGTCTATGTAACGACATTAGTCAGTTTGCCTTTCTTGGTTCCAATATGGCACGGCCTTAATTTTAGCCTAATTAAGTCCCACTATCTCTTCCCATAAGCCTCCCAACTATAATTTTGGATTGCTGTGGTTTTCCTTAGTACTTTCATTTTCATGTGCATTTAGAGTTCCCAATTTTTGTTAATATCATATTGAATCCATAGATTAATTTAGAACTTTAGCACTAGTTTACTAATCATGAACATGCCATACCCTCTATTTATTGAAGTTTTAAATTTTTTTTCTCAATAATACCTTGAATTTTCAACATATGTATCTTGATTCATACAAGTGAATTTCTAGAAGGAATCTGCATAAGGTCAGGGTTATTTCTACCAAATATGTTTGGAAGGATTACTCAGCGAAGATAAATAAGTGTGGAACTTTTTATGGGAGGAAGGTGTAAATAATAGCTTTAACTTTTTATTTAAAAATTAATTGTTCAGGCTTTTTTTCTGTTATTGGTGCTAGATTCTTTTAAAAATAGTTTTTAAAATTTAATCCAAATTCCTATATTATTGTACCATAACATGTTCTTAATACCTCTATAGTATCTGAAGTATGATTCCCTGTTATTACTGATATTGGCAATCTTCGGTTTTGTCAATCTTACTGTATGGTTATTATTTTTAAGTAGACTTGATTTGTTGAATATCCTATGGTATATTTCTCTATTTTGAAAATTTTGTTTATTTATTAATCTTTGCAATTTATTTTCTTAGAATTAACTTTCTACTTCTTCTGTAGTAGTTTGAAATGGAAGTTAAAATAATTTCTTTTATTTTCCTCCAATATGTGTACTTTAGATATACTTCCTCCAAAGGTTTAACTATATTTTTGATGTGATGTATCATTTATTTAAAAATGTTTTCCCAATTTCATTTTGCTTTCTCCTTTAACCCATGTAATATTAACATGAAATATATTGTGTAATGTTTTACTTACTGTTTAGGCCACTCAGGATATCTAATTATTTAGCTCTAGCTTACTTTCAACATTCTCAGAGTATATACCAAATTTTAAAAAGCAAATTGAGGCTTCCTTTATAACTATGTAGATGTTTCTTATAAATGTTCCATGAGCTCATGAAAAAATATGAGTGCAGTAATGTATATAAGAATTATGCTAGCTTTGTTAATTTCCAGATCTTTGTAAATTATTCAGATCTTCTGGATCCTTTCTTATTTCACGTGTGCCTGCTCTGTCAGCTAGTGAGAATGTTGTGTTAAAAGTCTTTAACCATGGTTGTAGATCTGTCCACTTGTCTTTTCTGTTCTATCAGTTTCACTTACACATTTTGAATCTCTGGCATTAGGTGTATACAAATAGGACTTTATATTTCACATACCATCTGCGGATTTATGATATATTCCAAATATCCCTTTTTACCCCTAGTATTGTCCTGCTTCTCGCTAGTAGAGGTATTTGTCTTACTTTAATCTCCTTTTAACCAGATTCCTACAGGCTCTTCAGCTCTATGACAGCAGGGCTTGTGTCTGATTTTGTTTAGTATCATATCCAAGCCATGAAATAGCAGTACTTCCATCATGGGAAAATTTAGCAAATATTTGTAGAAATAAGAAGAATATGAACAAAGGGATTATATCAGTTCTGTGCAGTCTAGACTTGTGGTCTGTGGTATTGTATTAGTCATTAGGCAGGAGTCTCCAGAGAAACGGAAGTGTATTGGTATCTACGAGGAAGAGATATTTAATTATATGAGAAATGGCTCACACAATGGTAGAGACTGGAGATTTGAAAATTTACAGTTCAAAATTTGTAGTTCAAGCCCAGGGAAGAGTCACAGTTTGAGATGCAGTTTTGGGCGGAATTCTCTGTGCCACCAAGGACGGCAGCCTTGTTCTACTCAAGAGTTTAGCTCACTGGATGAGGCCCGCCTACCTTGTGGAAGGCAGGCTTCTTCACTCACATTCTGCTTTTGTAAATATGAGTCTCATCTAAAAGGATCTTCGCTGAGACATCTAAACTAATGCTCTATCCACTAGTTGGGTACCTGAGTCCTGCCAAGTTGACACGTAAAATTAATCATCACACATCTGTTTGTACTAATGCTATCTTTGGGGTTCTAATCACCAGGGAAGCCAAAGGTTAGCAAGGTGCTGGCAAAGGAGGTAGAATTCCAAAATTCATAATGTTCCCTAAGGACATTTCAGTTATGCTTTCTCCTCTTGAGGTTTCCCAAATGATAAAATTCCATACCTACCAATGTTAGTGTATAAAGGATATTAGAAAATTAAAAAATCATCTATTCTTAACTGTATTAACCTAGCAATGGTGCAAAAGTGACTGAGCCATCCCTCCCCGTCTCTTCACAAGTACAGAAAATGCACTGCTGGATCATAAAGGAAGGAAAGAATCAATGACCAGAGCCATCGCTTACTCATTTCTAGAAAAATATTTTTGGAAAGCAAAAATAAAAATCATCCCAGTGTATGTAAAACTCTGTGGCTAACGGGCCCACCTTTAAAACATCCCAGTCCTTTGCAATAAACAGATTTTTCCTCTCAAGCTATCAGTGTGTTAAATTGTGACATGGTAAAATGTTACAAAAAAGCATTTTTTAAAAAATCGAATTCACCTAAAAGCAATGCATCCTACTGTAGACTCCCAAAATGTCTTTAACATTGTCATACAAATATATTTATATCCCTATTACTCCAAGGTTGAGGCAGTAGGATCACAAATTCAAAGCCAGCCTGGACAATTTAGTAATACCCTGTCTCAAAATAAAAAGGATTGGGGATATAACTCAGTAGTAGAGCACTAGCCTAGCATGTTTGTGGCCCTGAGTTCAGTCCTGATCTTCCCCAAAATCTACTTACATTTATCAAAAAACATGTTAATTTAAACAGCTTTTGTTCAAGAGATATTTGTTGAAAACACTCAGGAAATTCAATTAGCAATCAACTACTTCCTGTTTTACATTAACAAAGGCTACTGAATGGCTAGAATGTCCTCCTAACTAATCAGCAATTTTCTATTTCTTTAAAACCTAGAACAAAACTCACCTCTAGCCACTTGCAGCTAATGAGACCCCTCCCCTCAACACACATACACACACCTAAATTAGATCTTTCCGTGTCCTCTAAACATTTAAGCTTGTTTATGTGTTCCTTTTTAAATACCTTTATATCCCTGTCACATGTGCTGGTTTGCTTAATACTCATTTGTAAATTAGGGACTTTTGAAAATTCCCTTAACTTTTAAAATACCCTAAAGCCATTCTTAAGACTCCAAAGTAGTAACAGGCTGAATAGGTCCCTGGTGGTTTTAAACACTTCATGCAGTGTCATAAGATGTTTAATTTATTGTTAGGGAGTAGTTTGGGCATAGGGGAAATATGTAATGTCAGAATATTTTATGACCATAAACCAAAATCTCAAAGTGTTCTTAGTTTTGTGCTCCTTCAAATTGCATGACAATTTATCCTTATATACTAGTATTCCATAGTGACCCATGGACATTTTGGACTATTAATTCTTTATTGTGGGAGAGCAGGCTTTGCTAAGCATTTTAAGACATTGGCGAACATCTTAGGCCTTTAGATGCCAGTACGGCACTCCCCTCTCAGCTGTGACAACTAAAACTGTGTCCAGACATTGCCCCATGTGCTTCAGAATCATGGGGCAAACTGACTTCTGGTGTGAATCACTACAGTGTAACTTACGCCTCTGCCTTAAATAAATTAATAATTAACCTTTTTACAGGAAATTCTCAGTGAAGATCAATGCCACTCACATTAATGAAGTCAAATTCTTGGAATTTAGTGGAGATCATTCAAGGACACCAATTTGAATAATCCACATACTTATTGGGTTAATATATGGTCAAAGCAGCAACTTCAGACTAATCCAAAAATCTCTGGCACAGCTCTAATGCAGCTTAAACAGAGGCAGCTGCTGAGGGCTTGGCAGGGCATGTGAGAGACTTGAGATAAAAGAGTTATCTATTGTTCCTGACTTCCCAGAATACTCCCTGACCTCCATGGATAAAGACCTTTCAGTGTATATGTATTGCCAAATTATGTTTCCCAGGAGAATCTAAATTTTCATTCTACTGGAATTGTCTTTAAATTCTAACTTCATCAAGGATTCCTGGAATGACTGCTGTCATTAATGACTTACACCTTGTCCATACTTGGGTCTCCTCATTAAATAGCTGGGAGGAGTACATTTTCCCTCACTTTGAACTATTTTTAGAATTTTCATTTACTTAACACTTACCCATGATATTTAAATAGCTTTGCAACTCCTTTTATTATTCACTTAGTTCATTTAGCAGACATTAGTGAAACATTTCTTAAATAATGTGATATTCTCATTGTCACACTAATATGAACACTTAGGTCAATAAAATAAAGTCATATTTTTCATGACATGGATTTTTCTACATGTGTTAAAAATTAAAACAGATAAAGAGTAAATGTGAAAAACGTTTTCTACATTTTTTCAGAATTGTCACATGTAATGGGACAACTATCATGGGTTGAAGAAAGCTGTAAGTCTAAAGACTCATTTGATCATAGCAAGTTTTTTGGTTACTTGGCCAGTAGTATATGAAAATTTACTTATTTTATCAATTTAGCTTTCTTGATATTTATTTATTTATAGCTCCATCTTTTTTCTAGGAAATAATTTAGTAGGGGATGTCATAGTACACAGGATATAATCAGTAAGATAGTTGTCTATCCTTCTCCATGATATAAAATCCCAGGAGTCTGACCAGGAAGAGAGTGAATATCATTTCTAAATGTTTTTGTGGGCCTTTGGAAAGTAATGGGAATGATGAGATGATCATTCTGTGTCCTGTTTGAGCAAGTTTGCACGTGTGTCATTGTCCCTTGAAAAAGTGTAGAAAAATGGTACTCTTCCCTAGGCAGCATCCACCATCATGGCTGCCCATGTCCATTCTGCAAAAAGCTCACCACTCACTTGAATGCCAGCTCTACCTTCAGCCTCTCCTATCTCTTTTTCTCACAGCTCCTAGAAACCTGTCTCCCTCTACTCTGCTCTGAGCCCCTTTAACATCAACTGTTTTCTCATTGTTCCAACTCTCCTGTTGGCTTTAAGTTCTACTATATATCAGGCCTCTGTGCCCAGGGATTATTTATTGACTTCCAACTCAACCCTCGTTCCACAGGTTGAAGGCAAATTATCATTACTGAAGTCAAAAGCCAGCTTGAAAGACGGAGAAAGCTGGGCTTACTCATATGCAGTCACTGACAAGTCGCTGAAGGGCTCCAAACCAGATTCTGATCCGCAGTCCACCTTTATGGGCTCAGCAGACAAGGTCTTGAAGAGAGATATTCCTGCTCTGAAAATACTCCATGAGATGAGGAGATTCAAGGAAGATAAAGAGAGAGTAGGAAGTTCAGCTTATTACAAATGTATCATTGTTATCTGTTAAAGATTTTAACTGCTTCTTGTATTGTCTTTTTAAACTCTTGACCTATCCTAGTATCATCTTAGTTCACATTTTTCTACCTACTGAACTAAGAGAATCAAGTCAAGCAAGCAAATTATCCTTCTTAATTTGCCTAGGATGTTCCCTTAAGACTCCTGTTTTCCATGAAAGCCTGAGGAATCCTCTTTTAAACATTCCTGGGGAGTATTATATGGCTTCCTCTTCCTGTTAGATCCATTTCTTCACTCATTAGAGTAGGTAACCAGATGTGCCTGTCACGTATGGATGGGGACAATTTGTAACCAAGAGAGAAAAAGAAGACTGAAGTATAGAAAACAGTTCCCCTATTAATTTGCACACATGCGGGTCGTGTCCAGATACCTTAAAAGTAATAGTTTCCCTTCCTGAAATCTCTAAGGCTATTGTGGTTGACCATGAGGTCAGGGGAAGGGCTAATTGCAAGAGCAGCTGTCGTCAACCCACCCAGAGTTAGCTAAAGAGTCAAGTACAAAGGCCAACTGATGCTCAAAACATTCCTCAAGGCACTCACAAGACCCTCACAACCCAGCGTTAAGGAGCTTTGTGATGCGTGCACCACAAACGTGTATAGGTACAATTTCCATTTTTATAAATGTTTAACAATATGGATGGTTACTTCTAAGGATTCATCACATCATTTTATTTGTACTAACATTACTATTACCTGCCAGAAAGTTATGCCTAAATGCAATATTTAGCACCGCAAAAGCTAAATCAATTTTAAACTACTAAAGCTTCCAAATCAAGAACTTAGCCTTGGTTATGGTAATATCATCAGCAATCCTATTATTTAAAAAAGCCTTAGCAATGGAGATCTATAGTTACAGTATAGCTGCATATTCTCTCTCTGTATATTTATATATATATGCTATATCCTTTACCTTGAATCATGTAAAGGGACATTGTAATCATTAAGATACTAATTATTAGTTATTGAAATTATAAATCTGAAAACTATATAGAAAACATAGGAAAATATTATAATAGGAGGAAGGAACAGAATATGTGATAGCTGTAACTATGAAAATATGTATTTGCTTGGGCAATGATGAGGAAATATTGTGAAAAAATAGTGTTTTGGGGCTTAGGAATGTTGAGATTTTATTGTCTGAATTTTCTTTAATGTGATTAAAAAAGCATGATTTATAAAAAGAAACTTAAATAGAAACTTCCAGATGTTTGGGTTGAAACCTAAGCCCCTTTCTTTTTAAGGGACTATGGAAAAATTGAAAGAGTTAATTAATTAAAACTGTTCTTTACTTATTCAGCTCAATTCCAAAGATAAACAACATGATCATTTATTATAGAATAGCATTCATAAAGTCTGTATATGGCCTTAAATACAGTTGTACTTACCCTATTCACATTGTTATGTGTCTATAAAATAGATAGCTCTGCGTGTGTGTGTGTGTGCGTGTGTGTGACATTTTCATTGCTTTTATGTGCTTGCCATTGTGATGAGGTGATGTATCTCTTACAGCCAGTAAAAGCTCTCCAATATAAAAAATAAGACTCTTGAGAAGTAGGGTTCACGTAGCAAATAGTTATCTATTTCCTGGTCTGGACATTTACTAATCAAAAAGCACCTATGTTTTCACACTGAACACTTACATCTCTATGACACAAGTGTTTCCAGAGGTAGAGGGTAGTTTGCTCCACAACAATTACCCACTCCTAGCTCTGTAAGTCTATCTGTGGTGTTTGGCCCTAGGGGTGTTAACAAATGTTAATCTGCAGCTACTCCATAAATTAAAACCAGACATCCATTTCCAGAGCACATGGCTTAAAGAAGATGTTACAATTAATGCAAGGTGGGAAAAGAAATCACAGGTATCTGTAATTACTAACAGTAATATTAATACCAATATATGCTATTAGCTCCCAACTACAGTAATGTCTGTTTGTTCTGGTGTCTCCAATTTGACTCTTACTTTGAGCTCCTCAGATTTTGAACTTTCAGATTTTTTTGGGGGAGGGGGTGTCCAACACTTTTTCATGCCTTCATCCGGGGCCATCTTTGTGTTCTTCTCTCTGAGTACGACCTCCTCACTCCAGGCTCTGACCCCTTGATTGCGGCCTGACTTCTATTCAAAATGAGAAACGGTATTTCAACACTTAACACAGGGAAAACACTGGGAAGCCAATGAATCTATGACTAGCAGAACCAGAATTGGAGCCCAGCACTCCAGGGCTCCAGCACTTTGTCATCAGCCCTTGCTTACACACTCTTCCTATAGCTTCACTTCTTTTCCATTTCCCTGCCCCGAAAACATCTCCCTCTCTGTTATGTCCCAGTCTTGTTCTGTTAATGTTCCATTTCTATTTAACGAAGGGGTCTGTCCATATCCTCTTCACCCTGGTTAGCTGTACCAGGGCCACCAGGAAGGTAGCTCACAGGTGATCAGAGTGTCTAGGTCATTGTCCTGAGTAGACTAATTGCCCAGGGACCTGATAAGACAGTAGAATTTGGAAAGTACATAAGAGATAACTGCATGGTACCTCAGGCTGTTAAAAACAAGTATTTTATTTCCTATAAAATAGCATTAAACATTAAATCAATAGTCTGCAGAGGACTATCAAGAATTCTTTAAAAAATTGAAAGAGAGAAGGAAAAGAAACCAGGCCCTTAAGAAACATCAGAGACATGCAGGGACCTGGTTTTTCCCGGGCACCATCCTGAGCTGTGGGGCTGCCATGTCTGTCTTCTCCTTTCACTCAGTATCACTTTTCTGCTCTTTTCTCTAAATTGATGCTTTGTTATTTTCCTCCTCTTAAAAATACTAATTTTTATTTATTAGAAAATATAAATCATCTATGAAAGACATCATTTTCTACCATCCCTCCTCCGCTAAATTCTTACTTCTCAGGATGACTTTTCTCTTCGTGGACATTATATTTAAAATAAAAATGAATTTTAGGGCTGGTGAGATGGCTCAGCAGCATAAGCACCTGCCTGGCAAGCGCGAGGTCCTGAGTTCGACCCCAGTACCCACACACACACAAAAAAAAATTTTAAATATACCTTTTTGACCACTAGACTCCTTATGCTTCTCTATTTCATTGGAAAACAACTAGGATTTTTAGTGTTTTATTATCTGTCCAACCAAGTAGCCATTTAAAAAAAGGCATTTCATGAAGAATTCAACTAGTGGGCAACTATATTTTATAATTACTGTCTATATAGCAAATGAACATGGCTCTTAAACATATAGACTTCTTAAGCTACTATAACTCATGTTGTTTAGTATAACTTAATGCATAGTTATTTACATAATGGAATAGTTGGTTAGCATTAAACATTTGTTTTACATATAATGACCTCAAAATGCCCAGAATGAAACCAGCTCTTCACAACTCCTTGACATGATGTTGTATTTACAAAAGGATATTGCTTGTTTAAATATTTATAGAAGGCTTTAAATTAGTGTTTATAACTTCAGAACATTGAAGTCGAGAAGGTTTTAATAAACATAGTCATGTATGCCATTGGAAAAAAATCCTTGAAGTCTAAAATAGGGCACAAATACCACTCACATTAAGGTGGTGGCTTCTCAAGAGAGAAGAGTTTCATTTTCCTTTCTAGAACAGTTCCTTAGAACCCTGTGGGAGTTGAAGGATTTAGTTTGGATCTAGCAATGCAAAACTCTCAATGTATAAGTCACAGTGCATTCAGTACCTTTCCTGTGAACCATGAAGAATGATCTAATGCCAAATGATTTTACGAACTTCTGGAGATTACATTGATGGATTCCTGGATTCTTTCTGCTACAGCCTTCTCTTCTTTATATGTAGAATATTTTTCAAAGTGTTCCTCCACAGATAACCAAGATGACTTGTGTAGGTATTACAACTTGCTCTTACCTCAAATACTTTAAAAAATGATATAAGCACATTTACCACACGATCCAGCAATCCCACTCCTGTGTAATTTACCCTAGAGAAATGAAAACGTATTCTGGGAATGTTTACAGTAGTCCTATTCATAATTCTTAAAAGCTAGAAGAAAAGAAAAAAAACATAACAAATATTCATCCACTGGTGAATGAATTATAAAACTGAGTTACATCCTGAAAATGGATGGATGGATCTCAAAGATATTGAGCTGAGGTAGAGGACATTCTCAAAGGCTACATGAAGTACAATTCCATTTAGATTTGACGTTCTTGAAAAGAAAAAGCTATAGTGTTGGAGATCAGGTCCACATTTGTCAGGGGTTAGAGGTGAGAGGTTTTAATCTGAAAGGACAGCACCAGGGAGTTTGGGGGTGATGGAACTCATCCGTACCTGTTTGCGATGACACAACTTTATACAAGCACATATTGAAAATCAGAACTGTACACCCCAAATGCCAATTTTACTGGGTACTGATTCAATAATTAAATTAAATCAAAGTATAAATGAATAAATAATGATAGGATGATAAGAAACTTGTGGTTTACTTCTGATTCAGAAATAACTTACAGCAGGACATAAAATGATTAAGATTTTAGTTTTTGAGTCAGTAATTGGAATCTTTTTTTGCTATTTAAGTTTTATGAGATTGAAAGAGACATTGCACTACGCTGAAACTCCAGTTCTTGCCTATCAAGCATAAATGATGACAGTACCCACATGAGAGAGAGGTCATAAGGGTAAATGAGAATACTATTCATACTCATAATAATATTGTTGATGTTATAGTGGAGATGGTTGCACGTATTTCCCTATTTAGCTTTCTTTTCTTTTCTTCCTCCTTTTTTTTTTTTTTTTTTTTTTGAGACAAGGTCTTGCTGTGTAGTCCAGTATGTACCCTGGGACTCAGTATGTAGCCCAAGTTGGCCTTGAACGTGCCATCATCCTATCTCAGCCTCCTGAGTGCTGAGATTATAGACATGTGACACCTTACCTAGCTTACATCTTTTCTTGATAAGAAAAATCTAACCCTAAGTGCACCCTCAACACACACATGCAGAACCATACAACCATCATCGTCAAACACAGCACATGTGGGCTGCACCAGAGTTCAAATCGCTAGAGAAATTAGTTAGCTATTGCAAAGCAAAATATTCCTGAGTTCTGTCTTAAGAATAGTGCACACAGTCCTAAAATATTTTGGAAGAAAAACATGCATTTGGTGAGGCAGTGACTATTGAGAAGTCTAACATTTTTGCTTCCAAAAGAAAGACATTATGGGCCAGTGAGATGGCTCAGCAGCATAAGCGCCTGCCTGGCAAGTGCAAGGTCCTGAGTTCGACCCCCGGTACCCACACAAAAAAAAGAAAGACATTAGGGTCTTCATCCTTGGCTTTCCTCTTTCCCTTTGCAATCATCCCCTTCACACTCTCCTCTCATCTGTCAGCCTCGGTGATTGCATCTAGGCAGCAGCTGACTCACGAATCTATGTTTACCATCTTGGTCTCTCTCCTGGGTTTTGAGATTGGATTTCTAACTTCTGTTAGAGTTAGATTATCTGAACTGTGATCTCTGAGGCATTATCTGGAGCTGAGCTTATTCATTTTCCCTTGCAAAGCTTTCCCCTTTTCTGATTTCCCAATTCTGTAAACGTTGCCACCAGTTTCTTTCAGAGCACATCCCAAATTCTTAGTGCCATTGTCCCTTTGCCTAAGACCGTGCAGCAAATCTTTGCCCTATTATCTCTAATTAAAGCTATAGCAATAGTCTCTCTGTGGGTTTCCTCATCAATGTATCCTACATACACACACTGCCATTTTAATCCTAAATACAGTTCCTGTTTGATAAATAGGTTCATAAAATTTCCAATAATTACCTAAAGAAAGAGTTCAAACATCTTGGTCCAGCCTAATTTTTAATCATTTTTCACTGCATCCTTTTCATTTCTCAATTTCTGTGCCTTTGTTAATAGTATCATTTTTACATACATTTATTAAAATAATATTCCCTTTGTCTGGAATGGCCTATACCTCCCACATTTCAATCCTGGCTAAAAAGCATCACCTTGCTCTTCCTATAAGGAACAATTCTAGAATCCTCCAAGCTGACATAGCACATTTGTTACTACTCATTTATAAAATGCATTACTTTCTGCTATTCATTAAGAGTATTTATTTTATGATACATATTACATCCAGTGAGAGTAAAATGTATGTTTAAGTCAAAATGCTGAAGTGCCGAGACTTGCACCTTGTATTACTATGTTCTCAGTATGTATTTTCCACTGTTAAAACAAAATCAGTATTATTTTATTCAGACTACCCACATTATTTTTCCTGGGCTCCCATCTACTCTCCAGCTCAATCACTTCATAAGATTTCTTTGTTTGTTGCAGTGGCCAGAGTGATCTAGGTTAATTAGATTGGCAGATAAACAGCCAATCTCTTACCCATAACGTTTGAGATGACATTCAAAGCTGCTCTGTTACGAGGCTTCCTTTTAAATCCCTGTGATTGACCTTAAATCTCTTTCTGCATTCTGTGCCCATTCAGAGCCCCGAGACTGAGGGTTCGTGATTAACAATGTTTGCAGTACATAATTATTTCAACTGCAAAGCCCTGCATTTGCCCTTGAAGAGACTGTTGTTGCCAAGAAAGGGAACTAAAAAAGATAATGACCAAAGAGCTTTTAGATCTGACATAGATACTTAGGGCTGGTATAATTTCCTGGGGTCCTGGAACATGAGGTCCAGTTCATAGAAGCTTGATGTGTTCCGATGACAGTGAGGAAATGTGTCTTAGATGTGCCATTACCAGGAGAGGCTTACGATGAGAAAAGTCTAACAATTAACACCTGCGCTCCCTAACGCTGGTGATTTCCAGAATTCTGTGAGTCCATGAATTATTTCTGCTGCATGTATTTGGATAAAATAGGTTGGTAGTTTTAATAGACACTTAACTTCATTTTCGATGTTCCTTATTTTCAGATGCAGCCAATTTCCCATATTTTAAGGCTTCTGCATCACCTCCTCACTTCCTACGAGGAAGACCAACAAATTTTGGAAATGAAAGAATTCAGTTTTATGTATATTTTGGGTCAGTGCCTGGGATTATCCCTTTGTTGAACCACAGACAATCTGAGCCTTCACCTACACCTCGCAAAGCCCCTGCAGGTCGCAGTAGGGTGCTAAATCCCATAATGCTAACAGCAATCCTGCCTTCACGCAGCAGTGCAAGTATCAGTATAATACTCATTTATGTTTAATTTGCATTGTTAAGAATTATGCAAATACCTTTCTGACACAAATGTATATAATCTTCAGGGACACTCATCTCCCCCAAAGCTCATGAATATCTGCAGGCCGCACAATGAGCCAACTCTTCCAAGGGAAACATTAGGGGAGGAGGAGAAATTGTTGTGCACTAGTGAGTAATAAAGTTGATGGGGTAAGGCGAGGAGCTCATGCAAATCTGCACCCCACCCACTGATACTCTGGCCTCACCGTAGCCTCCTCCTTCTCACTCATTTCCATCATCTGCACCCTAAGGCCTTTCTGTCTGTGGGAGTCATTTCACCCTTCCTGAGGAAAGCAGATACATGGCGGAGCTATTTCGTGTTATTTTTCAACCTTAATGAATACCACACACATGACTTGTGAATGTGCGTGGTACTAGCAGTGAGTAATTAAGTCTTGTGGGAAGGAGAGCTCTGGTGGAGGTAGAGTAAACAGATCTGGTGCGGAAACAATGCTGTCTGGTTCCAGGAGAGTTTTCTGTTGAGGGGCCGTGTGGTGCGCTCACCTATAGTTCAGTCTCCGCTCTGGTCTCAGTTTTATCACGGGCCAACTGGCTGTACTCTTACTGTCCCGGTCTCCAAAGTCTAACCTGCCAATTGGAGGCAATATTTTCTGCCCACTTGGCCAGGGCGTGGTGAACTGGCAACTGTGATAAAAAGATGAGGCATTATTATGCTTGGTTTAATTTTAAAATGCTTCCACATTTCTTCTTTTAACGTTTTCTGGTTCCTTTACTCAACACCTGGCCTAAGTCAACCACACGGGGAGCACCTGAATTTGAACTTGCATTGTCCTCACAGATGCTTTTCTTGGCATCAAGCCATCTTTAAAACTTAATTCCCTTCAACAAGCCTTTACTGAGCAACTACAATGTGCTGAGTACCAATTCAATCATTAAAATGCAGGCCATCTAAAGGTAGCATTTCATTTTTCTCAGTGGGAATTCCATAAAATCTGTAAATTATTTCCAGGATGAAGTATGAAGAGTGAACATGAAGGAAACAATGCCAGTACACTTATTTTCCCAGCAAAAATATTTAAAAAGTATTTGGGGCCCGTGAGATGGCTCAGTGGCATAAGCGCCTGCCTGGCAAGTGCGAGGTCCTGAGTTCAACACCTGGTACACATATTAAAAAAAAAAAAAAAGTATTTGGATCTGGTTGCCATTTTACACTGAGTTTGGTCACTTCTGGGAGCCAAAATCATTTCACTCAGACCACAAAGCTCCAGGAAAACTTCAAAAACACAGTTGTTCAGGGGGCACCGAGGTTCCATTTTCTTTGAGTAAATACTTAAATGTGTGAAATGTAAATGAATACATTGGTAGCGATGCACCCAAACTTCAAAAATATAATTGGCAGGGATGAGCGAGAGAGGAAATGTAAGATCAAAAATACTTCATCTTTCCAAGCACAGAGCTTTTGTCAAAATTACACCCTGACTATTTGCCAGGCAGATGTTGGCATTGAGTTAATGAACTGTTGATTTCAAAGATTTTAGAGACTGTGGTGGAAAAATAAGCCCACATTTACTTTGGAATATGGTCACATCTCTTCTGAAGCATCTCCTGGATTGCTGCTCTATGAGAGGAATATAACCTTGGTCTTCCAAGATTAAATGAAAGCATTGACTATTTCTGAACAGAATAAGCAGTTTTGTATGAAGAAAGACAATGGTTAAATATGTGACTTTTGGAAACTGATTTCCTGGATTAAACACCTAACTGTACAAATGTGTATAAGTTACTTAATCTTCCTGTGCCTCAGTTTGTTCCATTTGTAAAATGGGGCAATAATATTAACCACCTCATGGGTTACTTAAGCGATTTAAAGGAAAGAGTGGACATAAACTAATGATTGGCATATAAGGGCTTAATAAATGTAAATCACTGGCATTTTTACACAAATACGTTTACTCTCTTTTAGTATCAAACCTAGCCATTTGGGAATAATTTACCAGGCTTTGTATCGTTTAGTTCAAATACTGCACGATTTACACCTCTAACCACATTTACTCAGTAAAATGCATTACCCAAATAGCTATCGCAAAGTTTAGGCAAGATTTCTCTCATCACACCTAACTTCCTTAATGACAACTTTCTTTCCTTTTTCCTAAGCTCGTCCTTCAATTTTAGGTTATGCAAACAAGACATTTTTACAAAATTATCAAATATAGTTTAAGAGAAGTCCAATCTGTAAATTTTAGCAAACTTGAAGTTATTCAAATGGGCAATGTTAACATAATTACAAGCAGTTGCCAAAAATTAATTGGATTTTTCTCTTACTACCAAATTTATTTTCAAGATTTGTTCTTTCTTGTTGTTGTTGTAATATCCATTCAATCAGATTTGAAAACATTGATGATCTATTTACAAGGTTAAGCCCAGATGTGAGGGCAATCTGGCTGCGACATCTGTCACCCCATTGATCGCCAGGGTTATTCGGCTGATCTGGCTGGCTAGGCGGGTGTCCCCTTCCTTACTCACCACTTCATGTGCGTCCTTCCTGAAGCTGTGTGCTCAGTTGAAGTTGACGACCACCACCGATAGAGGAGGACCATTTCCTGGATCAAGGGTGCATGAATAGCTGTACTCCCCTGCTAGAACCTCCAAAAAAGCTCTCAAGCTCTCAGAGTTAAACTCTACCCTTGCCCAGAAGTACTTTTATGAGTGTATTTGCCATTGTGGCTGTATAATTGCTCCCTTTTACTACAAAGAGTATGGCTTCACAGTCATTTCCTGTTGTTAAATAAAAATGTATTCTTTCAATTATAATATAAAAATAGTGGCTATTAAAAATTGACATAAACAAACTAAAAGAATGACATGAACCAAAAAGTCCAGGTAATTAAATAATTTCATCTGCTCCTAAAAAAATGCTCCTGACTTTGAAACAGAAAGACTATCATTATTTCTAAAAGCATTTGCTCATTTTCCCTTTACAGAGTAGGATTATGTTATTGTAGCATATGAAAGTATATATTTGAAATTTTCAGAAACAAAACAGAGATTTGGATGTGGAGTATTTTTAAGATTTCTGTATGGTGCGTTTTTTGTTTTACTTTTTTAAAGAACATTCAGAGAACTGTACATATTCAAATCTGTACAAACAAAAAAAATCACTTCTAACAGTTTTCATGCAAAATGTTTTAGTTTTATTTTGCAATACGAAACTAAAAGAAATCTTAAAACATCTTGACCTGGGGGAGTGCAGACATGATTTACAGGGTGTGAAACACAAATTGTGCTAAATCCCCTTCTTCGGGCTCAGCTGAGTTAGAACAAGGATTCTAAGCTCTCTGCCTGTTCTCCGCCTCCACTGCACTCCCCTTCTCTCATTTTATTACCACAACTCCCTCGTTTCCTTTACTCACCTTCCTTAAAAGATTTAGTAGAGTTTAAGTCAAGGCTACAGACATCCAAGTTCCTAACATCAAAGCTGACTTTATCTAGGGCTGAGGACTCGGGACTGTGCTGTGGGGAGTCCAAAATAGTTTAACTCTTGCCACAGAAAATGAGTAAGTACATGCCCCAGAGGAATATTTGTTAGTGCACCTTCAAACCTCCTGGTCTGATAAGAAATTATTCCACAGAGACACCTGAGGTTAGGCACGCTAAAGTTTGATTATAAGTTCAATTGAACTCGCCAAACGTGTCTTTCACCTGGCAGTGTTTCTAGAGACAGGCTGCTCGGAAGGAGTTGTAAATGCTGGCCTGATTTGATCACTGAGTATTTGATAACTATGTTTTCTGTGCAAAGAGTGAGCTAGACTTAGGAAGAGAAATGGATGATGCTTTGGAAAGTGCCTTCTAGAACTTAACTAAGAAGAACAGCCAAACACAGCTCTCTCATTTTTATGTCACCAGGATAACTGCCAGTTTTTGACCCAATAGATCTAATAGACAAGGATTTGTTGAATGAATGAATATGTGAACAGATACAAAAAGGAATGATATAAGAACAGCAGAGAAGTAGAAGTAAATAACCATGGAAGTGAAAATGAAGAGTTTGCTAACTCTTTCTGCATGGGAGGTCATGAGAACAGATCACATGGGGGAAGCTTTGAGATGACCTTTAAAGAAGGGTATCAACAAATGAAGAAAGATGAAATATGAGTAAAGACACAGGAGATTTAAGAAAAGAGGTGTATTATTTGAAATGCTTAGAACAAGGAGTAAGTGGTGAGGAATCGGGGTGGAAAGAGATTGGATCCTGATTGTAGAAATCTTGGCTAACCTGTTATTTGGATTTCATATATTTGGAAATTATTCTAAAGGAAATAGGAGCCAGTTAAAATAGCAAACAAGGAAACAAAGGAAAGGTATTATCATGTAATCTGATTAGAAAAGGCGAGGTGCTTGAAATAAGAGAATTAAAAGAGGAGATAATTTAGTAGAAGAATTGATAGACTCTAATACATTTATTTATGTATTTATTTACAGTCAAACCTTGGATTAAGAGTAACTTTGTCTGAGTGTTCCACAAGATGACCAAACATTTCTAAGAAAAAAATTTTTTTTGTGTGGGTACCGGGGGTCGACCTCAGGACCACGCGTGCCAGCAGGCGCCCATGCCGCTGAGCGATATCACCGGCCCTTTTTTCATATGTGGGTTCCGGGAGTTGAACTCAGGACCTCGCGCTTGTCAGGCAGGCACTTATGCTGCTGAGCTATCTCACCGGCCCAAGAAATTTTAACTTGATAAATAAACAACGTCTTGAAATAAGAATAGTACATCACACTAAATGTCACAGGATCACAACTGGTTGTCCTCTCTCTCTCTCTCTCTCTCCTCTCTCTCTCTCCCTGCCTCTCTCTCTCTCCCTCTCTCCTTTGACATACAAGTGCTTTGGATTACGAGCTGCATGAGTTTTTCTCACAAACCAAGGTTTTAATTAATTTATTTACTTATTTATTTACTTATTTATACAGGGGATTCAATCCAGGGCCTTTGTCCTAAACTACATCCCCAGCCAGGGAATGTAGACAGGGTCTTGCTAAATTGCTAAATAGCCTAGGTTGGGCTCAAACTTGCAATCCTCCTGCCTCAGCCTTTCAGAGTGCTGGGATTATGTCCTTTGAATGCCTGTTATAGGGAGAAAAATCATGAAAAGGAAAGGAAAGGAAAGGAAAGGAAAGGAAAGGAAAGGAAAGGAAAGGAAGAAAGAAAGAGAAAGAAAGAAAGAAAGAAAGAAAGAAAGAAAGAAAGAAAGAAAGAAAGAAAGAAAGAAAGAAAGAAAGAAAGAAAGAAAGAGAAACCCTTAACCAAGGTTTCCAGTCTTGGTGTCCAGTAAGATTGTACTAAAAATCTTTCCACACTTTACTGAGCTCTTTACATATATGAAACTCAGCCACTGGGAAAATTATTACTACTACTATTTTCCTGTTAGGTGATGAATCAAATATTCTAAGAGGCTTAACAACACTCCAAAGAAATTTAAATAACCCACTGGACCCTGATGTGAAACTGCACGGCAGGAAATTAGAAACCGAGCGTCAAATCTCATGAGAGATACGAGTTTGCACATTGCTACATCTTCTGCTGTGAACTAGGAAAGTTGAACCTCTGAGAACTGCTGGAATTGCTCAGAGAGGAGTATAGCTTGAGAAGACAACTTCGGAGACAATGTGTGTGGATGCTTTCACTTAAGGAACCCACAAGAAACAGGGTAAAATGAAGGAGAATGAAGAGTAATCAGAGAATTAAGAGGTAATGTCATGTGGGCACATATTTCAGAGAGGAGCCGTATGTTTAGCACTGTCAAATGCTACACGAGATCAAACGTAATCAAACCTCAAGTGAAGCTGGGTGTGGTGGCACGGGCTTGTGATCCCAGCACTCAGAAGGCTGAGGCAGGAGGATTGCCTCAAAAACAAAAACAAAAACAAACCTCAAGTGGAGATGCTGAATTTAACAATTAGTAGTCTTTGATGAAATTTGTGAGTGCTTGCTGTTTCTAAAGCAGTAGAGAAATAAATTGGGTTTCAGCAAGTTAGTAAGTCAGTGGAAAACAGAGAAGAGTAAAAGGTACATGAGGGCTACTCTTTAAAAGTTGAAATTAAAAATAAAACATAAAATATGACCTATGTAAAATTATATTATAGGTGTACATACAATATTTTAAAGCTTCCCTTTACTACCTACTCTCCTCTTCACTCTCCTCCTCTTGGTTACTGGTTAATGATAGATTGTGAAACTTCCTGAATATTTTAATGTATTTTATGCCCTTACCTAAATTTATGTCCTCATATATGTAGATATATATTTCAGTGTATGCATACATATTCTTGCAAAGGGTTAATATCCACCAAATAGTCGCAAGCTTTTCTATGTATTTCCCTTCCTTGTAGTTAGATCAGGGTCATGTAACAAGTTTGACCAAAGAAAAGTTTCAGTTCCTCTAAGCTGGTACAATTAAGAATCATTTTGGGGCCGGTGAGATGGCTCAGCGGCTTAAGCGCCTGCGCGGCAAGCGCGAGGGCCCGAGTTCGACTCCCGGAACCCACATACGAAAAA
Organism: Erethizon dorsatum; assembly: GCA_028451465.1. Classification (NCBI taxonomy): domain Eukaryota; kingdom Metazoa; phylum Chordata; class Mammalia; order Rodentia; family Erethizontidae; genus Erethizon; species Erethizon dorsatum. The sequence goes on from CM051835.1 coordinate 16,392,664, forward strand.
AGGGGCCGGTGATATCGCTCAGCAGCACGGGCGCGCAGGCACCCAAGGTCCTGAGGTCGACCCCCCGGTACCCACAAAAAAAAAAAAAAAAAAAAAAGAATCATTTTGCCCAGCATGGTGGCTCATGTCTGTAATCCTAGCACTTGGGAGGCTGAGGCAGAAGGATTGCTGTGAGTTCAAGGCCAGCCTGGGCTACCTAGTGTGTTCAAGGACAGTCTGAACTACATGGTGAGACCTTTTCTCAACAAACAAACAAACAAAGAACAACAACAACAAAATTTTAACTACCTTTCTCATCCTCTGCAACCTACACTCTAATTAAGAAATTAAATATAAACCAAGTGGAAAGGACCAAGATTTTTTTTTTTTTTTTAAATTTTGCTGAGATACACAAAGCTGTAGGGATCTCTGGAATAGCAGCTACCGAATCCAAAATCTAAGAAATTTCCAAGTTGTGGTTTGTCGTTGGACTTTAATTTGTGGCTTTCTCTGAAGATATGTTTGAACCTGCTAGGCAGCATCAGCCAGCAGACCCAAGGGATTTACAGGCAGAGAACCTTCATTCAGAAATTTTAAATTATCCTGGGCAATGTGTATAGTGGGGTCACTACTTATGGTTGGGTAGTAGATAAAGAGAAGGGCTTCAGTGACGACTCAGTATGGAAAATTTTTCAAATATTTGTTATGGACACCAAGTACTTAAGTGTGATATTCGCTTTCTTTTCTTTTTTTCTTCCTTTCTGTGCATTCTTTTCCTTTAGACTCTATGTAGAGAAACCCTGTCTAAACACTGAATTGGAATCAATACCTAAGAAGACATGAGGAAAACTATTCTCTTCTTTTTGAGAGAAAGCATGTTCTCCATTTCAGAGGTAGTAACAGAAAGAACCAAGCGCAAATAGGAAGCATAAGGCCAATATGGCACCAGCGAGCTGTGGGCATGTTGGGTTCTCAGAGTGCATATGGATATTTTGAAACCTAAAATCTGAAATTGAAAAAAAAAAATTAAGGGAGTTTCAGTTCCATGCCTTTTCTTTTTGACTGTGGTTGATTTTTCCCTCTGTTAAACAGAATTTGATACTCGATGGCCTACAGTTTTGCGCAAGAAGGGACTGGATTATTGAGATCCAGGTGTACATTCAGTTTCTGGAACTGAGTCAGTGAAATTAAGTTGCCTTGACAGGTTACTGGAACGTTGCCTCAGGGTTATATAAGAAGCTGGTGTGTGTGCAAACAAATTCCTGAGCAGTTTTCTGAACTTTTGAGTAGCACAATAATAACAATACCCATTGCTGACATTTACTGAGTTATGTAACCACGAATCATGCAATAAAAATTATTTAGCTTGTTTCATAGTCAGGGTTGCATTCTATAATAGGAGCTTTTGTTCATATTTTATAATTAAAGTGTATGGTAGGGAATTCAAGCCCTCACCCAAATACATAGAGACGAGGTACAGCGAAGCTAAGATTCAAGTCACAATTCAGGCCTATCTGGCTAGGACCCCCTGTCCTATAAAGCTTACACTCCCCAAAAAGAGAGGATGGAACTCACGTGGACAAGTAGTCTTCTCCCTGTTGTGTCTAATACACTTAACTGAAGCCTAGAGGAACACATGCCCATGGGACCAGTGCATAAGTGCATATTTGATTTGCCTTTTAGTGTCACCCTCTCTCTTTAACATCTCACAGTCTCTATGAGAGTAGCTAAGGGGCTACCATGCAACCAGCAGAAAATGAGATGATGTAGAGTTGTGGTAGGTACACGCATTGCTCTGTTTTCTCTGTAGGAAGGAGCATGCTGACCCTTGTGAAGATCGAAAGGATGAAAGGAAGATTGAGAAAAGAACCAGGGGAGGTGGGGAGAAAAGGCTTGTAAAGAAGCAGGAACACACATGTGGTCCCAGAATGCAATTAAACATGAACAGCTTCCTTGGAACTGACACATGGACTGAGAGCCTAAACAGTGCAGTGCCAGGTTCATATTATGTTTCTGGATACAGATGGCAGCACCCAATTGGTATCTTGATAAAATGACTCCAAATTAACATTCTGACTATTTCAACCACTCGAAGTACTGATTGCTGGGTAACCATTTGTACTTTATTGTACTCTTCTGTTCTTTAAGCCAAAACCAAATTCTTAAAGTACAAATATTAATTATTAAGATAGAAGACCCTGAAAATTTGTGTTAATTAATGCCGAATTACATAATGTTATGTCGGTAACTTTTTTGTGTGTGTGTGGGTACTGGGGGTCAAACTCAGGACCTCGTGCACCAGCAGGTGCCCGTGCCGCTGAGCGATATCACCGACCCTTTTTCCGTATGTGGGTTCCGGGAGTCAAACTCAGGACCTCACGCTTGCCAGGCAGGCGCTTATGCCGCTGAGCTATCTCACCAGCCCAGTAATGTTTTCAAGTTGTCTAATAAAATTATATTTACCAGGAAGGTTAACATATACCCAAACACAACTAACAGTTATGTAAGATGCTGGGCGGGGAAACATTTATTCTCTGAATCCTTTACAATGATCTAAAAGTTTAGAAACAGTTAGGTGTGCTTGACATTTGCATTTTAAGGAATTTTCAAGGGTTAGAGATTTTAAGCCTCACAAGTATATCAAAATGACAGCCTTAGCCCAACTAAAGCCATCTTGCCCATCTGCAATAAAGATCTCCATCTTTCCAGGTCTAGAGAACGTGTTGAGCTCACAGACTAAACATTCAACAGTTGTACGCACTCAGCAGCTTTATGACTTTTGGGGAGTCTTTGCGGAATCACCCTGGAATCAATTTATCTTCATGGTTCAAAGAATTCTAATTCAGAAGTGCTCCAAGTGTTTGGGACTATTTTAAGATTATTTTTCTTCTGAAAGTTTAAATGTAAACTCAAACAAATGCTTTCTCGATAATTTTATCCTGTTTTAACTCACTGCTAAAGTTCAACTTATGTTCAAACGATAGCTTTCATGCTCAAATGTGTTTTCACTTCTATGACTATTCTATTTCTGAAAACCTACTCTCTTAATAATACTTATTTTCCAGCTCTTTCTCCTACATTATAAGATAGGTATGTTCAAGAAAAGTCAGATGTAGAATGAACCGTATTTTCCATAGATTCCCATTATAAGAAGAGATTTGTTTTTGACTTGCTCTAGAGAGAAAAGAAATAAATAGTAGACTAAGTAAAAAACATGGATCCAGCGGAAATTTGTTCAGTTGTGGGAGTGACAGCTTAGTACTAGTAGTGCTATTCTGGTTTATATTTTCAGATGTGTACAACAAATCACACTTCATTTGTGCTTTGCAATATTGTGTTTCTGTACGGTCTTTCCCTCTACTGATACCAACATGCTCACTGTTGTAAACATGTCTCCTGTGACTTTTTCACAAGGAGGCAGGAGCATTCTGCTCTTATCTTTTCCTTTTTCAGAAGGCACCCTTTATTGCAATGTCTGAAGGAACTCAGCTACCTTGTGATGGGTAGAGGCATTCACTTAATTGATCCACTTTGAAAATATTGTGTAATATTCTAAATTATTTGGGATAAGTTAGTTTCCCTCTACCACGTCAGTATTTTGAAACTCCTAACTTAGAGTGCGGGATAACTATATCCCTCTTCCTTTTTATCTTCCCCCTCCTCTCTTTTCTCCTCCAACCCCTGAGGTGATATTTATTTTCATGGAAGGAGTACTGGCCAAGAAGCACCTTTTTCTGCAGTGTGACCTGGAGTTTTCTCCACATTAAAATAGTCCCTAAAATATTTCCTGATGTAAGAATTATATTGTAGATAGATAAAAGGGGTGTTGTTCATTTTAGATAAAAGTTGAGGATTGTGAAAACACTTTTTGTTTGCTTGTTTGTTTGTCTTGGTTTTTTTCTTGGTCATGGCTATCTGGAGCCAGTGCAAGGTGTCACATAGAGAATTGGCCAGCAAAATAATAGTGGCTGAAGCACATCTCCAAATCAAGCTATGCTTAATATCACATTTATTCTGTTTCTTTTTCTCCACACTACCACAGCCTCCAGTTGGTATCTAAGGTGCTGAACGGAGTCAGGGAATTCAGTGTAAATGAGAGAAATAAGGGGAAGGGAACTGAAAGATATTTTCATTGAAGAACTCTCTCATTTAACTATGAAAGTAAACAATTATATGTACACATTTCTGGTACCCAGAGTTAGTTAATTAACTATCATTAACAGTGAAAGTGCATCAATATAAATGGATACAATATATAAAGCATATATATCCGTATACACATATATATGCACATGTGTGATATGCATTACACAAAGAATTTAAAAAGAATTAATGTATATTCTCATTTTTAACAAAACTGTCTATATAAATTATGAAGTCCATTTAACTTCATGTTTCAGAGATGATTCTTAATATATTCTGTTATATGAAGATTCGTAGTGTCTGTGATATTTTTGATGGACATTTATAGGTTTTCATTATTTCCGACATACAAAATCTGCAACGAGCAGTTATTTTACAATAATGTTGTGAATTGAACCCAACTTTTTATGAGATAATTTTCCAGAAGTAGAATTATAAAATGAATTTTTAATTGTTAAATTATCTTACTTTAAAAGTTCATAAAATAATTTACTTCTCACAACATTTTAGTTTCTCTTGCCCTTTTTTTTTCTTTTTATTTTACTGTCAAAAAAATCAGCCATACATTTATCATAAATTGTCCAGAAAAGATGCTTCCATTAAAATTGGAGAATTCTGGTACACACAATAACCAAGATAAAAATTAGAATCAACAACAATTAGAAAGATTCCTTCTCCCTCTTCTCCTTTGTTGCTGAATCATTCTCCAGGCAGTGGAAAACTTGATGTGTCCAAACTTCTGAAATGGGATTTTCTTCTGCTTTCCTCCACTCTCCTCCATGATTTTTCTTATTAGTGTTCATTTGGTTACAGACCAAAAAGTTTAAAATAATGGAAAAAGGAAAAAAGATTACTTATATGGAAAGAGGATATGAGGACTTTTTAAACAGTATCTTAAAAAATACAATCTCTTCTTACTTGGGATTTGAAAAATTCTATACATATTTCCATCAATAGTCATTTGGTTTCTAGTGAAATTTATCACTCATATATTTTGCCATTTGTATTTATTTTTAATAATATTAATTTGTGACATATAAAAACCTTTTATATAGTAAGGCTATTAACCTTTTCTAACTATGAATATTGCAAATTTCTTTTCAGGTTTTATATATCTTTTCAAATTTTATTCATGGTCTAACTATCTGCAAAATATTTTATGTCTCTATTATTGAACATAACAATATTTTCTTTTAAGCCTTTTGTCTTTAATGTTTTAAAAGACTTCCTGGATGGATTTCTTAGATTGTACTGTTCATCATATTTGAAGCAGGTATAGATAGGTAGGTAGGAAGATAGAGATATGGATGAGAAATTGTCAAAAATATCAGTGCTTTATTTCTCAAGAAGCCAGCGCATTACACTCAGTCTTCATTTTAGTTCACTAATAATAATTCTTCTGAAAATCCCATAAGAAAATTATCCTTCTGCATACAGCTATGATTTCTATATGTCCCTCTAAAATTTCATGTATTGGAAACTCAATCCCCAATGTGAGTTAGAGATGGGGCCTGTGAGAAGTAATTACAATTAGATGAGGTTATGAGGGTGGGATGCCGATGATGGCTTTTGTAGCTTCATAGGATTAGGGAGGTAGATTAGTGCTAGCAGTCTGCTTCTCCGTGTGATGCCCCACCCCATCATGATGCACCAGGAAGACCCTTACAGTTACCAGCATCACGCTTTTGGACATTTAACCTCTGGAACTGTGATCAAAAAAAATTTCTATTCTTTATAAATTACTTGATCTAAGATATTAAAGAAGTAGGAAATGGACTAAGACACTTAAAGACAACACTCTGGCATAGGAAGAAATTCATTCGTTCATTTACGTAGATGTGAGTATGAGTTTGTGAATATGACATGTTGAACCACCTCAGTGGAGTATTTCGGAGATTTCTGGTTACTCAAGGCAGAAAGATTTCAGGAACGCGCTGGATTGCTGTCAGGCAAACCACATGCTATCTCTCTGGAGCTGCTATGAACACTTTTTACTTTCCACTGGATGCTGTGCGTGTGGTGCCTTAGCCATAGCAGAAAAGTTGCAATGTCTTGTGGAAGGGCTGGAGAAGTAGACGATGTGGTTAAGGATCTGGGGGTCTTCTGGAAACAACTAATGCTAAAAATTTGCAAGGCAAATTGTGGTGAAATGAGAACAATGGAGAGCTCAGCTGCACATCAGAAGGGTGCCATGACTAGGATGGCTATGTTGCTCTGTCTTGCAGTTCTATGGATGCTCTCTTTTATCTTCATCCCCTGGTTCCTCTCTCTCTGGCTGGTATACTTCCTCATACCTTTTCTATTTGTCACTCTTTCCTTTAATAGCCAATCCAGACACTGGTTAGCTTTATGTGGATTTTCCCCAATTCCTGATGTAAGGTGAGTAAGACATTATTTCAGAATCTGTCCCTTCAGAATACAGTTGGTACAGTAAGAAATTAATAAAATGATCAGGTTTGCATAAGAGATAAAGAGGTGAAAACAGATCCAGTAGAAAGCAGGTCTCATTTTGCCCTAATTTTACAAGCCACCCACAACTAATTTCTCAACATTCTTGACCTTGACAAATCCACAAGCATTGGCCTAATATTACAAGGAAAAATCATGACAAGAAACCTAAGTAGCATCAGAAGCCTTCTGTCTCTGTAGGCCATTCAAACTCAGGCACATTTTTCTGAAAAATAAAAAACCCTACAAATCAAATTATCACTTGAGTTTCTTTCAGTTTATAAAATCTATGATTCTATACCACCAACATTAAATGTTGAGGGAAAAGTACAGTACATTTATGATGTAATTGTCTACTGAGTATTCTAACAATGCTACCTTCCCATTTGTCATATGGATAAATCCAAAACATACCACCTTTGAGCAGATGAATGCCTGATGGATTTGGATCAAGGTCTCTTTAGCATCCAACTACCAGCGACAACAACATAAGTTCCCACTCCCTGGATGTCAGGTAGGATAAATTAGCCTGCTACTTATCAGATCCTGGCTTATGTATTACTTAGCTCCTAGCAAATGCTTCAGACAATAGTCCACACAGGATGTATGGCATTTTGAAACCAGATCGTCTAAGAAGAAGGATATTTCGACACTCACCATCAATCCATAACAACAACTATTTCCCTTTCTAATTGAGTAGCATGTGCCAGATACCTTGTTTCTAGCCTGAGTCTGTCCTCTATGCTCTTCCTCCCAACTCTAGGATGAATCTCAGAAAAGGAGTCCATTTCAGGAAGATTAAGGATGAAGAAGGCAAAGGCAAAGGAGAATGGAGAAAAAGTAGGAGTCAGTGTGAGGCGCGAGGGTGAAGGATAGGGTCAAGCACAGAGATGTGGTTGGGGTCAAGGGTTGAATGTGGATTCCTCTGCTGTCACTTCTACAGAAATGTACGTTCTCTTTTTGGTGATAAATTATTTATTTCTACAAATTCTCAGAAATATCGCTAAGGACAAAGAGTATGAAAACACCTACAAGGTCTCAGTTTTCTTTGCAGTTTTTGAGTTTGTTTCTGAGCTGAGTATGTCTGCTACTAAGTCCCACACTCCCTGAATTCCACTGAACTTACTCCTCTCCCTAAGGTCAATCACATTCTCCCCAAATATGATTACTACAAAAACCTAATTTATGCCATCATTTGCACTGTGTGATACTGTCTTTCTGAGGACCTTTAATGCTTTTGTAAACTCTTTCCTTCCATTAGGAAGTTACGAAGTATTATGTAAATTTACTCAAATTTGTCCCAGAATGTGGCTGCCAGAGCATACAGTCTTCAGCTCCTATGATGCTGAAGGGAAATAAATCATTCTAAAATTACCAATGGCATTCGACTGAAGAATAAAACTCAGGTTGCCTAGCAGACTACTTAAACTGTTGTCTCAAAAATTCTCACAGCCTGGTAACCTGAATGTCAAGTTTCAGAACTTAGTATAATTTTTTTAACACAAAATAGAAACCTGTGAAAATGTCAAGGTGTGACAGATTGGAAGACAAAATTTAAAACACATTCCATGTTTTGATGTTCTCTTCCCATTTATAACATGTAGCGAGCTCCTTAAATTCTCCTGTTGAGTCAATGTTAAGTGTAGAATATGATGAAATGACCAAAAACATCATGTTATAAGATGACCAGACTGTTCACCAACCAAAATAAATGAAAATATGAGAAACAACAAAACAGTAACTTCACGTTTGCATTTTGAATTGTTTTCAATATCGTACTAAATATAGTATTTAAGTAAAAACATGTACTTCAAATAAACTCTCAACTAATCTCAAGTAAAAGGAAATAAAGTTATGGTGCTTGGTTTATTGCCAAGAAGATAATCTTTGCTCAGTGCACATCAAGCATGCTTGTGTAAACACAAACACTTTGGTATTCACAAAGTGCTAAGGAAAGAGAGGACTTTGCTTGACCTTGTTTAATTCACCCTGTAAGGTATTTTCATTTCCACTAGTACTTTTAGTGTTGTTTTTGTTTCTTTACTACCTAGTGGCATCATATAATAAAAGATTAGCTCTATGGAACAACCCATAAAGTATATCTTTTGATTGTGCACTTCTCAATTTTCACCAGTTTTAAGTGCTAAAGTGATATCAAAGTCAAATTTGAATCATCTTTAATGTTTATTAAAACAAGCCAACCCATAAAGGAAGCTAGAATAATATTCTGTATTTAATCCCTTTTATAACAAAAATGGCTACAGAATTAAATGTATCTCTATAAGGATGTATGCTATATCAGAATTATTCCAGATGTACTTCGTACTCTAATTCAGTCTATAGTAGTGATGGAATATGAGTGATAGATTGGTTTCAATTTTCCTTCAGTGAAGGGTAAAGGACAAATTTAATTGTTGATTATTAAAAACTTTTCTAGTGACAGGAAGAATTATTCTCACAATAGCAAGTAAAGAAGCATGCCATGTCTTAGAAAATAACTATTGGAAAAATAATAAGAAATATGTTGCTTCTTTTCATCACCAATTAATTGCAAAATAGATGCCATGTGAGACATTTGCATTTCCTACAGTACTGGCAATTAAAAGCGCTTATGAAAGACATCCCTTTTACAGTTACAAAGGCCAATAGAACAGGTGCAGTTGAGCCAACTTAAAAAAACAGAAGAAACTGCAGTTCACATAAGGACTAAAATAATATTTGGCAGACTGGAAAATACTGATCTTGTCAAGAAAAAATGAAACTTAGCACTCTCAAATTTTAACATTAAAATCTTAAATATTATATATAAATTATTATATATCATTATAATATATATTCAATATATGCTGAGTTATATACATGATAGGAGCAAGACATTAGAGTAAAATACATGATTTTATATAAATATCTGACTTCATCATAGTAAACAAGTTTACATTTCTACAACAGAACTTATATAACATACACAAAAGATTATGTTTAGCTCTTTTCAACTCAAGATTGCTACCTCTAGAGCTTTAATAACATATTAAAAATACTGCAATAATTCATAAATAATATGTGAATGCCATCTTTAAATGTAATAATTAATGGATTAATGAAATGGAAATATAAATATACATATATACTCTTTACAGAGTATACTTACTATATTATTACATAAATTTGTTATAGGCTTATAACTTCATAATAAAAATTAACTACAAAATATGAGTTAATAAAAAATACAGACATCAGATTGTTTACAATGTAAGTATATAAATAGTTTTCTATAAGTCATAAAAAATGAATAGAAAATAAAATAGGGGAAATTAATTAACAGCCTCAAGTTGAATTAAGACAATAGAAAGAAAACTATAAAACAAAAATACTAAAGAAAATAGGAAGAATTGAAGAGACAGGTCATATTACCAAAGCCTGAAGTGGCTATAAAAAATTCTTTCTTTCAAAAAAAGAAATATATATATATATATATATAAAATAAAATTTCAAGTGAATTCAAAGGATTTTGATTGTTAATAGGAAGGAAGAAGCAAAGGTGATATAAGTTATGTGCCTTAGTCCATTTGGGCTGCTATTACAGAATACCATGAACTGGGTGTCGGGTAGGTCATAAACAACTGAAATTTATTTCTCACAGTCCTGCAGGAGGGGAAATCCAAGATCAAGACTGAAAACTTCTGTGTCTAAGAATAGGTTATAGAAATAAATATGATATATTTAAAGCCTTTTCAGTGCTGCAAAGAACTGCTATGATATAACGTGGAGCCAAGAAGTTACTGTATAAAATTATATATATATGATACGTACATTTTGCTAAAGTGAAATGCAGCAGGATTTCTATACACTTGATAAAGGAAAATGACTAGAAGGAAGTGGACTCAACTGAAGCGCAATCATTTCTCTGAGGTGGGGAATAGGTAGTCGTGTTCTTTTTATGTGTTTCTGTTTTCTAAGCTTTCCATAACTAAGACTTATTATATTTATAATAAAAAGTATTATAAGAAATATGAAAAATTTCAGAGAAGCATTCTCCACTAAACAAGCTACACTTCCTCACCTGAGGTTCTAACGGTCTGGTGGAGAAACGGATCTCACATTGAGGAGATGAAGCAGAATCCTGAGGCCAAGATCCTGAAGGCTCTGAGGTCGACTTGCCTGGGAAGAGGGAGGAGTGTCCCGCTGATCTTTGTACAAGGATGGGAAACACGCAATTTAAGAAGTACTTATCACAAGGGCACAGAGACATAGGCGGAGATATTAATTTTTACCAAAGGCCAATACATATTTCCACGGAAAAATTGTTCACAGAAAGACATTGTGAGTAGGACTGCAGAAATCTTTCTAGACAAGAATGGAAAGATGGGGCACTTGTAACAGGCAGCTCTAGTTTATCTCTTCTATGGACAGTCAGCTGGTGGGTGAGACAAACAGGAATCATTAAGACTTGGAAAAATGGTAAAAGGCAGGTTGCTTATTCTTATTAAAGGGAAAAGGGGGCCAACTGGAACAAGGCAAAGGGTTATGAAGCAGCCACAATACTCACCTTAGTAGCTGGTACAGCAAGCTTGATGAGTTGATCCCAACTACCTCCCTACTTCTGTGATCTAACGGAACCACAAGGTCTTTCGTCACACCTGGAATACACGCAGCAGATGGGTATTATTGAACTGCTACCAAATGGCTACACTGCATCACATGCTGTATTCTTCCAGTTAGTTGTCATTTTTATTACAAATATTCTTATTTAAGGCCCCTGTTTAGAAATCATCGCGTAGTGTATACAGCTTATCTTTACAGTGGCCATACTAAAGAGGCAAATATAAATGACAATTCAGAAGCCAACCAGTGTTTCTTCAGGAAAGAAACTAGTTGACATTGCATTGAACTCATTATAATTTTGTTATTCTGGATCAAAACATGTGCAAAAGGATACCCAGGATTAATTAGGTATGATGTTGGGCAGGAAGGCAATGCCACAGGGTTTAGCCATTGCTTTCATAACGTTATCTTATAAAGTGAACATTTGAAGTATACTAGTATTACCTTTCCAATAGCAGACTGTTAATTTCACACGCAGAATATATTTCATATTCCTTTCCTATCATTCAAAGCACTTGAAACAGAGCTAATTCTTTGGGAATCATTGCATTTCCATCCACATCCTTAAACCCAGACTAATTGGAGCAGGAAATAGAATTAGTCACTGTTTAAAATAATCCTTGTTGCTCCTCTTTTCCATTCAGGTGAAAAATTATGCATTTCAATCTGCTTAAAGAAGAGTAGAGGCACTTTTCTCAGGGTAAGCTACTTAGCATTTCCTTCTAAGCAGTTTCCACTTTAAGCTGTTGGTGCTGATCTGATAGAATGGGTAAGAGCCTCGAGGAATTGTGAGAATTAATGTCGGAGCTGTCATCAAAGAAGGAAGGAAAGGAAAGAGAGAAGAAAAGAAAGTGGGAGGGAAGGAGAGGAATAAAGGAAGAATGGGAGTGAGCCAGGGAGGGAAAGAAGATGCTCTTGACTGAAAAGAGCAGTTGCTCTTTCTGTAAACACCTGTTCTTGCTGGAACATACCAGGCGATTTCATGGCTGTTCCTAGCCACGTGTTATATACAGCCAACATTCTGATCTGTCTTTAAGATGCAACTCCAAATCACATCCTTTTAAAGCTCCCCAGTGTGCACATAAGTCTTTCATTCTCATAGACATCAGCTCGATGATCATTTTACCAACACCCAACATTCACAAGGAAGTAAAGTGAAGAGGTAGACAGGCACTGGCTGTTAGAGACCAGAACCCTTCTGGACTCTCTCACGTAGTCTCTATGCAACCTATGGAAACTCTATACAAGTTTCTCAATCGGTAGCCCAGAGGTAGTTCTATGGTATAGTTTCTGTATACTTATCACCAATACAGATTACCACAGTCATGAGGTCTTAGAACTATGTGAAATTTGAGATATCCTCTAGTTCAAATACATCGTATTTATAGATAAAGGAATTCGAACCCAGGTGGAAGGGTGGCTTATCCAAGGGTGGCAATTTCTGGTATCCAGAAATTGTTGTCTGAGGATGAACAAATGGCCTGGAGGGACAGAAGATCATGACTAGTGAGGAGAAGGTAGTGGTTTAAAAAGATTAGGGAAAAACAAACTGAAATGGGAAAGAATCACAAAGAAAGATACAAACCAAGGGAAGAAATAGAAGCAACTCTAAGTCTCAGATACTGGTATTAGTAGCATTACCTCTAAGAGAAAAATTTTAAATATCGAAGTTTAAAAGAAGGTGTGTTTTAGATTTTTTCCCTTAATTAGCCAATAAACTGTTTATACTCTATTGATTTTTACCATTTTACATAGAAATTAATATCAAAATCAATATTTTTAGGAACCTTTACTTCCTAGAAATTTTACCCACATCTTTGGTAATATAGAACCATTGCATGACAATCTAGTTCTGGTTCCATAAGGAAAATCTTACCTCCAAAAGAAAACTTTTGCCCCTCTAGGTATGTTTTCAACATATTTATACACTAGAAATTTTGTCTTAACATTTCTTGTATTTATCAAAGTTCAACAAAAGTATGAAAAAAGAATCCAAAAATTACAATAATGGGGATATGTCCAGGGTATGCAGGAGCCCCCAAAAGAGCTCCCAATGGCCATAGCTGGAAACAATTGACTAATAAAATAAAGTACTATTGAATTATAACTCAAGTATAAATAAATATCCATGAGTCCATACAAATAAAAATAAGTGATTGGTTAAACAAATGGCGGAATGGACAAATGTGGAACTCTAAACTCTATAGAGTGGAAAAGATACAGGAAAAAGTCACTTTACAGTGAAGAAACGTGACAAACATTCCCTCAGCGAGGTAACAAAGTTCAGCATCAACAGTGATGATTCCTATAGGTGGTATATACCCCTGATAGGATGTGATGGGAATGGCCCTTTAACTCTGCAGTTTTCTGCTTCAAAACCCATAATCATAGCCTAATCATGAGGAAAACATCAGACAAGCCCAATTGAGGGACAATCTATAAAATACCTGACAAGTACTCCTCAGAACTGTCAAGGGCATTGAATAGAAGCCAAGTCTGAGAAATTGCCACTGCCCAGAGGAGCGTAAGAAGCCAGGGTGACTACATGTAGTGTGGTATCAGGGTTGGAGGGGAAATCTGAGGCAGCCTAAATAAAGTATGAACTTTAGTTAGCAATAATATGTAAAGCTTGATTCTTTAATTGTGACAAATGTACCATATTAATGCAATGTGTTAATAATAGGAGCCACTGGTACAAGTTGTGTGAACATTTTCTGTACTACATTTGCAAATTTTCTGTAAATCTAAACCTATTTCAAAATCATATATTTATTGAAAAGTAAGAAGGGACTTTGTGATGGTTAAGGTGAATTGTCAGCCAACCAGGGGATTAGTAAAGCACAATTCTGGGTGCATCTGGGTGAGTCAAGGAGGCATCGCTTTGTGCTCTATATCTAGTTCCTGGTTGCCTCCTCTCTGGCACTATTCCCCTAATCTGCTTCCCCACCACCACGAACTAAGCAGCTTTGCTCTGTCACACCCTTCTGCCATGATGTCTGTGCCTTCGAGTCAGCAGAGCTTGGACTGAACCCCCTGAAATCTTGAACCAAATTAAACCACTCCTCCTTGAAGTTGTAGATTGTTGGGTATTGTGACTTAATGGTGAAAACTCTGACCAATTGTCTTAGTTACTTTTCTCCTTGCTGAGACAAAATACCCAACACCCAAAGTTAAAGGAGGAAAGATTTATTTAGCTCACAGTTTTCTGTCGTTTCAGCTCATAGTCAGCTAGCTCCAAGGCAGTGTGGCATGGCAGACAGGCATCACAGAGGAGAAACAATTCATAGTGAGCAGAAGGTAGCAAAGCAAGCAAGGGACAACCACAGCTCTTTCTATCCCTTGTATCTTTTCCAGGCTACTTAAGGCAGGTAGGACTTACAACTTTAATCCTAGCACCCTTGATTCTAGCATTGCACCATGAATCAATCCCAGAGTCACACACTCTAGATCCAGCCACCTCTGAAAAAGCCCCACCTATGACTGCATGAGGATTTGGGGGGACATCTAGACACAATGGATAATACCAATATAGGCTTTATTTTTAAAAATTACATGAAAATAATTTATATAGCCTTGCATTGTGCCTAACCCCTCTGGCCTGAGTTTCATTAAACTTTTTCATGAAGTCCTCCTACAAATGCTCACCTGCAGAGAGAATCCATCCCATTTTTCTTCTTTTGACTTGAGAATAGATATTCTGATATTTTCACCAATGAATGGATGTTCAGAAACAAATCAAAGTGACTGAACATGTTTGTACTTTCCAGGCCTCACAAATCACAGGATAAAGTATGACCCAAGTCTGTAAGTTTAATGCCTTGAGTAGGAGTTATTCTCTAGAGTGCTATAAATATATATGACTGCAGAGTGAACAGGATTTTTTTAAAAAAGAGGTCTAAGTACAAATCTAAAAGATACTATAGGGCTGGTGAGATGGCTCAGCGGTGTAACGAGGGCTCAAGTTCGACTCCCGGAACCCACATACGAAAAAAGGACCGGTGATATCGCTCAGCGGCACGGGCGCCTGTTGGCGCATGAGATCCTGAGGTCAACCCCTGGTACCCACAAAAAAAAAAAAAAAAAGAGTGACTATAGGATCGCAAATATAACTGTAGCTTGTCTAAAGCATAGAAGTGGGGAAAGACATTAAAAATTATGGGAGAACAAGACGCATTGAGATTGCATTCTTGCCTAATAACATTTCCTTTTGCCTGATACTTCCCTTCCAATGCTTTGAAGATGATAAGCAATAAAATTTAACTGAAAATGGGAATCCCTAATATATTTTATGTTCTCAATAGATACATGCATGTATTAGGAAAAATTTTAATATTTTATGCTCCAAAACATAACAGTAAACTCCTCATATATTATGCAAAGATCTTTCATTTTCTATTTTTTTTTTTTTTTTTTTGTGTTAATGTGGGTACTGGGAGTCAACTTCAGGACCTTGTGCTTGCCAGCAAGTGCTTGTGCCACTGAGCGATATCATCGGCCCTTTTTTTCCTTTATGTAGGTATCGGGAGTCGAACTCAGGACCTTGAGCTTGCCAGGCAGGCGCTTAGGTCACTGAGCTGTCTCACTGGCCCAGATCTTTCATATTCTTAAGGAATTACACCAATGTGTAATGAAAACCCAAATGGAGAGGTGGGGGATTTTCTTTCCTCTTTTGCTATTTGTCACTGAATACTTCTAAGACAGACTATAAACCATTTTATTTGTCATTTTAAGTAATAGGATATTGTGTCTTCTTTTCTGAACTAGGTTATTATTGCAATATAATTTAAAAGCATATTTAAATTTTTCTGCTTTTGAGTCAAAGTAAAATAATAATATGTGAAGACTGTGTTCCTCAAAAAATTACAGAAATTTTTTGAAAAATTGTAAACATAGGCCACAGTTACTTCTAGCCTAAAATTATATTTTTTAGTCTCTTATCTGAAAATTCTTAATTTTCTACATATTTGATCATATAATGTTTTAGGGACAGAAAGTATATGTCACAGAAATCTTATATAAGTTTCAGTCATCAGGAGCTCTTGCAGTCCAAAGCATGTCCTTCCTTTTGAAGCAAGAGGCAATGTGATGGGCCCCAAGAGAGAAAGATATTCAAGGGATATAATGGTGTTGCTTGAGACTTACCTGCTGATTCTTTGGCAATAGCATCTGATCACAGTCTTTGCCCTTCATAATTTAAAAACAGAACACTTTAACTCCCTCTCTTCTACCTGACTCCACTTCAACTTTTAGGCCTATACTTAAAATCAATTGCTCCAGGAGACTTTTTCTGAACCTTTAATGTGTGGGTAGTTTCTCTCTTAACACACACACACACATGCACGCACACACAAAATAGCACAGTGTTTTTTGAAATTCAGAAATTAAATGTTAAACGTCTGAAATTTTATTTTATTTATTTTTTTTGTGTGTGTGGGTACCAGGGGGTCGACCTCAGGACCTCGCACGCCGGCAGGCGCCCGTGCCGCTGAGCGATATCACCGGCCCCTTTTTCGTATGTGGGTTCCGGGAGTCGAACTCAGGTCCTCGTGCTTGCCGGGCAGGTGCTTAAGCCGCTGAGCCATCTCACCGGCCCACGTCTGACATTTTAAAATTACAAATTTCAACAACACTGCTACTTGCCTTGATAACATGACTGATTTCAGATTAGTGCCTTCTCATCATACACAACCATACAACTGGACAAATACAGGCAACATAGGATTATATTTAGATAAGGGAAAAGGCACAAAGTTAGTGCCATGTTTTTCTGCCCTGGTTTTCCCCCTGATAATACATTCCAAACTGGTGCATACAAAAGATCCTCCAGGCAGAGCAGAGTGGTGTTAATGAACTGAGAAGGCTGAGATGATGCATGGTATTGCTGAAGGGAAAGGAAATGGTGGAGCATAGTATCAAAGAAGAAAGTAAGGACAGAGTATGACACCAGTTCTGCATGGGGGTTTCCAGCGGGTTCTTGATTAGGATTGAGTTAGGCCTACATAGACAGAGAATTCTCAAAGCCAAGGAGAAAGAGACAGTGCTTGCTACACAATTGAGAGCTTAACAGTGATATGAATTTTTGCAATAGATTGGAAGATAGTAAATATCTGGCCTAACCAGTATATTCATGGATTGGAAGACTCAATATTGTTGAGAGTTAAGATAGCAATTCTTAACAAACTGACCCATAGATTCAATGCAACCCCAACCACAACTCCAGCAGCCATTTATATTGAAATAGGAAAGTTGATTAAAAAAATGTAATAAGGAAAGAGAAAAACAAAACCAATCTTGGAAAAGAGGGGCAAAGATGGAGGAGGTATTCCACTAGATTTGAAAGCTTACTATAAAGTTGCAATGACTGTTGTTCTTGTCACGCAGATAGATACATAGACCAGTAAGAGAGAACAGAGTTAGAAAATGAATTCACAAATATGAAGTCAGTTGACATTCAACATGGGTTCATGGCACTTTAATGGTACAAGTTTTTTTTTTTAACAAATACTACTGAATCAACTAGATAAATTATTAGACAAGTATAAATATTAATTGGTATGTCACATGACACATAGAATGTATTCTATGTGTAACTGAGACCTAAATGTAAAAACTAATATTATAATACTTGTTTAAAATATGAGACAATATTGTCATGATCTTGCAGTAAAAGAATTTTAGGGAAAGGCACAAAATTCACTAATGACTAAAGTTATAAATTAGTGTAACACTTCTGACACCAAATGTGAAGGGTTTTTCTTTACCAGCAAACCAGCTGAGTGTCCAGTTATTCAATTCAATTCCAATACTACCCACAGTCCTTGCAGACCCCCAAAGGTTAAGAACTCAGTCCCACAAAAGTGTCCCCACCTTGAGTCAATTGCAAGGAGTGGCTCTCTAGGTTACACAAACTTCTGTCCAACTTGGCTACAAATCATCATTCCCACAGCCACCTCCTCATGTTTGATAATTTGCTATAATGGTTCTCAGTACTCAAGAACTTTACTTAAATGTACTGGTTTATTATTAAGGATAGCATAAAGGATATAAATGATCAGGCAGATAAAGTGGTGCATAGGTCAAGGTTCTGAGTGGTTCTGAGCCGTCTGTCTGATGGAGTTGGGATGGGCCACCCCCTTGGCACGTGGACTCCTTCGCCAACTCTATTTCAAGGATTTTTACGAAGACGTCATCATGTGGACATGATCCATTATTAATTCAGTTTAACTTCCAGCCCCTTTTCCCTATGTGGGGATGGGGATGCAGCTAAAGTTCTAAGATTTTAATCCTGGCTTGGTCTTTCTGGTGACCATCCCCAATCCTGAAGTTATGCAGGAAATTCAGAGGGATTTAGGACCATTGTGTAAGATTCTCCTATCATTTCAATCTTTCAGGAAATTACAAGGGTTTTAGGAGCTCCATATCAGAAATGAGGGACAGAGATCTCATACGTATTTCTTTTTGTGCCACAACAAGAATCTACCTTATTCTTTTCTTTCCTCTGATAGTCCAAGAATAAGAACAGGGCTTGGTATACATTAACTGTCATTAACACATGTTGATTGAACTATTCTGTTAACTTAGAAAGGCAAGACCTAATTCTTATCAGTGCAGTGGATTCTGCAGAGAAATCTGATGATTCTACCTCCCTAGGGTTTTTGAAGATGACTTCAGGATTTTGGGTACTTTTAGTTACCAAGATTTTCATAGCTGTGATCATGCCCTTGAGCAGCATGAGAATCAAATTCGAAGAAGACATGAGGACATGTTTGGTTTTTTACTTGTTTGGTTGGTTGGTTTTTTTTGTGAGTACCGGGGTCGACCTCAGGACCTCGTGCGCCAGCAGGCACCCGTGCCGCTGAGCAATATCACTGGCCCTTTTTTCGTATGTGGGTACCGGGAGTCGAACTCAGGACCTCGCGCTTGCCAGGCAGGCGCTTATGCCACTGAGCTATCTCACCAGCCCGTTAGACATGTTTTAACTTTTAAATTAACATAGCCCTTGTTAAATGGCACATAAAAGTTCATGACTGATACTTATTTTGATTATTGACAAGATAATTGAGATTCTGGAGGAATAATTAAACTGATAGGAAATGTGCTGATTGGTCAAGAGGTCAACATTTATAATTAATGGGAAATTACAAAATTTCATGCTCCAAAATTAAAATTGATTATCTTAATTATTTTGATACGTTCTTAAATGAAAGCCTAAGCAACCAGTAATGATGAGATCTTTTGAATAAGTCATATATACATATGTATGTTTAAAAATGCTTAAAATGTGATTCAGTTTATATCAACTTAATTTTTGAGAGGCTTGAACTTTAAATATTACATTATTTATTCACAAAGTGATTCTTGTCTTGATGGGATTTATTATAAAAAAAACTAATAGAATATTTCATCAGTACTGAAAGCCCAGACTAACTGTCAGATTTTTATTACTTTTAATATTGATGGCATGTCCTATGAATTGTTTATCACTGGGATCAAGAATACCTTGCTTATTTATGGTAATTTTTATTTTATTTTTCAAAGGACCTTTACGCACCTCTTATGTCATAACCTTATGCTTTAAATAAAACTATAAAAATATAAGTCTTATTTATGAATAAATTGAAACACAAAGCTATCTAAATAAGTAAGTTGAAACCTGAGCTATCTAAAATTGCAGAACTACTTGATGACAAAAAAACAGAACTAAGGCGTGAATCTTCATGTGGTCAATTGAGATTTTTTTCTAACAGACCACAGTGCTTCTGAGGTAAATCAACCCCACACTCATACTAACTTCTGCATTTTTTTTTTTTTTTGTGGGTACCGGGGGTCGACCTCAGTACCTCGCGCGCCAGGAGGCACCCGTGCCGCTGAGCCATCTCACCGGCCCAACTTCTGCATTATTAATGACTCTGTAATTGTGATTAAAGTCACTTTAATTACATTCTTTGCTCCAATTTGAGATGATTTGAATGACCATATCATTCTCAAGATGCTTTTTATGATTGATTGATTAATTGTTTGATCGATTGATTGATTGAAATGGGGTCTCACTATGATGCCCCAGCTGGCATTGAACTCCTGAGCTCAAGCAATACTCCTGCCTCAGTTTCCAGAGTAGCTGGATTACAGGCACGCACCATTGTACATACTAGTTCTTGAAACGCTTTAATTGATTTATTGTACTTAATTTTCTTTTCCATCATCATAATCACCTCAGGAATAAGAAAGACATAAAATGCCTGTCATTATCAGCCCCCATACCACTCTTCAGTCCCGTTTCTCTCCATTTCTTGTCTATACTGTTGCCCAATTACCAAAGGGTCATTGCTTATAATTCTTAGTGCAAATTCAATCTTGTTTCTCATTTTAGTGCATGGTAGTTGAACTTGTATAGTGGAAGGAAGTGATGCTGTAACCCAGTCATATTTAATCATTGTGCAACTGTACTACCTCCTCAGTAGTGTGTTTGAATGCAAGTTTTCCTCTGACTAGGATGCAGCCCTCTAGAGATAGCATCTGTCATTATGTGACTGATTTCTGGCTTGTCTACAATGAGGACACAATTTGAAAGCAAAGCCAAATAACTATGAACTTGTATACAACAAACAGTTCAATATTTACATATATTCATCATGAGAAAAATGCAAGGAATATGTGACACAATGACAATAGTAGTAGGAGGTATTGATATGCATCATCTTAAATAAAGTAAACAAAAAAGGAAAATAATGATGGGATGTCTGAGTATATGTTAATTAACTTGAGTAGATGTCTATGCATTTGCTCACTATGCAAAATTTAGAGAGTAAAAAGGAGAATTAAGAGTATGTTATGGTGGGACTACAGTTTCTCTGGAAAATTGGATGTTAGATTTGACGGCAGCTTCTGGTAATCATTAGCGATGGTCATCAAATATTTCTTACTTTCTCTTTTCTAGAATATCTTGGATTATACTCCCCTGCACTCTTGAAGTTAATTGTGAACACAAACTTATATTGGCCTGTGTAATACATATTTCTTTTGGGTGGACATTTGAATTCACAGAATGCCTTTTCTTTTGTTTCTTTTATCCTGCCTTGAAAAATCATAGAAACCTGAAAACGGAGCCATGTTAACCTGCAGCCCTGCATGGACTGTGATATGAGAAAATCAAACCTGTGCTAAGTCATTGAGATTTGGGAGTCTATTTGTTTCCGTGGATTAGCCCCTTCATCTAAGATAGAAATCAAATAAAACCAAGAGGAAGATGATAGAAAACTTAACACAAATTAATTGAAAACAAGTAAAAATGTGTTAATGTTGTTTCTAGTGCCTTTATAACATATATACATGTTTCAAGGAAATGGAACAAAACTACGTTTTGACAAACCAGAAGCATTCATTCCATTTGCTCCATTTACTTTGTGAATGCACCATTTATAGGGGCATTGTCATGGCTGGAAGAGTGGATGACTGCAGTCTCTTCAGCTCACCTCTACTGCGTCTCAGAATAGAGTAGACCTTGTGTGGTATAGAAGAGGCCTGAAGGCAAGAAGTCAGCCTCTACTGCACTGCTCCAGTTGTTTTGTCTTTTCTTTTAATTTTCTTCTATGCTTTATTTTTTCTCTATTTTCTTTCCTTGCTAGCAGGACAAAGACAATGCAAATGATAGACAGAATTTCCTCTTTATGGATAATCAATAGACCCAGCTCCAAATGCACACCAGCCTAACAGTAGGTTTTGCAGAGCTACAAAAAGCAAACAAAAATTGCAAAATTCCTTCCTTTCTCTTGTCCCAGACTAGACAGGAAATTCTGGACTCATGGTTTTTTTCTATGATGTTTTACTCTTTTCACAGGCCATGACTTCTAGACAAGGAGAGGCACCGTGCCTCTGTGTCTACAGGGAAACATATTTAAAGCTGTTCTCAATCTCTGGGTGTTTAGAAGATCACAAAGAGTTGCAGAGAGCTTTCTTTGAGTTTTTTGGGGCTCTGTGTGTAAACCCCAGATGTTCAGCCTTTGCCATTTATTTTACAATGGTTTCTGCTGTTACAGAACTCATTTGCAACTTTGCTTTGTATAAAAATTGCCTGAGTTATTTATGAAAAAATCCCTAGCATCCCCTTAGGAAATCCCACTTATAGGTTTAAGATGAGTCCTGGTAATTAATTTAACCAATACCACCTTCTTATCCAGAGAGATCTTGAGGTATGTGATCTGAAAACACTGTATAATACTCCTTTGAAAAATTCTAGATTAGAGAATTGAGTGTATTGTTCTACATATAAATTATTTTCATTATGGTTTATCATAGAGCTTGACTTGTTCTCAGAGGAAATATATGGGCATGAAGTGAACACATGTGTTCCCAGCTGTTTTAATTAAAAGAATGGCATGCATATTTCAGTGCTATTAACAAAAACAAAATTGATTTGCTTTTCTGGATAATTGAATATATTAAAACCTCAGTGCGTTCCTTCTATGGCTTAACTCTATGAAGTCTGCATCATTTTCTTCTTATACATCTTGCAATATGTTGTGAATGCCCTTCCTGACAAGAAGAACAACTTAATGCTTTATGTGAGTTGTGTGTGTGTGTGTGTGTGTTTTAATTCCAGTACCATGCATAAAATGGCCTAAAATTAGTGTGAAGTAAAATAAACATGGCACAATAAACCAATTGACTTCAATATTTCATATAGAGAAAAGTATTTTACTTTGTAATGCTAGATACCAGTATATGATAGAAACATTTCCAGGCATTCTATATTTCAAGGCCTGAGCCCCCTTTCACAAATACACATATTTTTTGAATGATACATGTGGAGTATACTAAGGTGAAATCAAATACCAAAGGTAAGTCACTTTGTTTTTGCAGCTACAGTAGTTTCCAGACAGGCACTTTGTGCTCCTGTTCCCAAAACTGTGACTAAGCCATGTCTGTCTGGATGATGCATTAAATTGGAGTGCCGATTGTCTCTGTGATACCCACCTGAAGTTCTTATCATCTGTTTATTTGTTCTATCATCAAGCACATGTCATAGTCATATAGCTACCATGTGCTGATGATGTAAAAGATAACAAGATGAAAAGCAGAACTTCAAAATGAATTTTTGTTATGGTTGATGTTATGTAAACAAGAATAATCATGCAATAAAATGATCAGTGTGGTGGTCAGCTTCTACAATGACCCTCAACTATCATTACCTGGTTTTCATATCTCTACGCAGATCCCTCTGAATCTTGGTGGCCTGAATCTTGCTGTCAATAACACAGCAAGTATGTGACAGCATGAGTCCTAAGATGCTTAGTCATACAGAATAATGTAGATCCTGTCTTGCTTTTTCTTGGATCATTCACACTGCAAAAGCCACTTATATATTGTGAAGCTACTCAGTCATCCTTATGGAAGGGTCGTGCAGAAAGGAACTGAGGCCTGCTGTCACCAGCCAGCACCAACCTGCCAGCCACAACAAGGAAGCCCACATGGAAGCCAAAAATCCAAATCTAGCCAAGGCTATTTCTTGACTGTAACTCTAAAACAGAGCCCGAGACAGAACCAGCTAAGCTATTCCTAAATTCCTGACCCACGGCAACGCTACGATGAAAAATATTGACGTCATTTTAAGCAAGTAAGGTTTAGAGTTATGTTTTGTAACAATAATTAACTAAATAATAAGTGAAAACTTTCTAGAAAAACCCAAGTGTTGTAGAATTTATAAGGAAACATTTCATAGAAGAGATAGCATTTAAATGAAACCTGAGCATGGGGGAATTTAGAAATGCAGAGTTCGGAAAGACCTTCTAGGTGGAAGGAACAATGTGTGAAAAAGCAGATTTGATGATTTGAAATAAATTAAAAGGCAAACATCGAGGAGTCTAATTTGATTGCAGCAGCAGCTCCGCACTTGCGGCAGGACTGTGAGTTCTGTGCTGTTGATGGTAAGTCTAGGGCTCTCTCTTCCTCAGACCCAAGACAGCACTGAATACGTGAAGCAGAATATACATGGGGCAGAGTAGGCTGGGCAATCTGGAGAAAGTACATTCAAGTAAGCCATCGAAGTAAGAGATAAGCCAAGCCATATAGGGAGAGTCACTCCATTGAAAGAATCATGGGAAATAAATTATTTTATGAGTTAATACAGCATGTATACCAATATCATGGAAGGACAGTAAAAGAAAGTAAAATTATACTACAAGACAGTATTAATCAGAATATAGACATAAAAATCACTAGTAACAAGCAAATCTAATATTACATATAAGACATGTACCATTTGTGGAGGAATAGGAGGATCATTCAACAATGGAACATCAGTGAATCAACTCCCTGTATTATTGGATAAAAGGAAAAATACAATTGTATTAATTGCTTCAGAAAAAACATTTGATGAAATTCAACATGCATTCATGTTAAGACTTCTTAGAAAACCAATAGTAGAAAAAAACTTCTTCAACCTAAAGAAGAATAGCAATGCAAACTCTAGAAAACATAAGTTTTTCATGAAATATAAGAAATACTTATGGAATATGACAATGTATTATAGTGCTAGGGCAATGCACACTATTGTTAACAGTTAAATCCCCAGGTTATTAGAAGCTTAACATAATAAAAGCTTATTTTTCACTTACATTGTAGATCAGTGAAGCTGTTTCTGGTCAAGTGGCCTCCCACGTGGACATTGCGTTCTCTTCCATCTTGAATCTCTGCCATTCCTTAGGTCTTTGAAGTTACCTCCTGCAGAATTAGAAAGCATATAGAAGATCCTGTGTGGGACTTTTCTGTGGAGGTTCCTGGAACTGATTTATGCACACACTGCTTTGGCTAAAAAGTCACATTGTCCCATTTAACTTTAAGAGTTTGGGAAATTTAGACCTCAAGAAGACTCAAGGAAAAGAGAAAATCAGTTTGCTCATCAGTGACCAGTTCCTGATGAAATCTTTTACAGTTATCAAATACCTATTATATTAAAACATATGAAGTTTAAGTATTAAATTAACACTTAAATGAAAGTGTTTCATTAAAGCATCACACACAAAACATATCCACCCTTGCCCCAAGAAAAATAAATCGAAGTCCTGTCTTGTGGAAAATTCAGTTCAAAGCCAGAATTCTTGATAATAAGCATTTCTCTCCAACAGGTCTGGATGTGACACTTTGTCATCCAGTGATTTATGAATTAAAAGATAATTCATACACTCCCTCTCACCCCTGCCTCTATGTAGTGGTGGAAAAGCATGAATACAATGGTAATAAATATATCCATTTAAAAAACTAAAAATGGTAGAGACATACCAGACACTTATTTGAAACTATGATCAAATCTTACTGGGAAAGTATTCTGAAGTTCCCTCTCTACCTGACAAAAGAGTAGATCCTTGGCTAGATCCCAGTCCTGCTCTTTGGGAGGAACAATCTTTCCTTGGTAAGGTAAGAGATTTACTTTTGTCCATCATCCTCCATACTATGTCTGAAATAGGATAGGAACTGTATAATCCTCTAGGGGCTGTATAGAAATCAGATCCTGCTTCCTGCTTATGTATCTTTCGGGGCCCAATGTTTGTATTAGAGCTCAGATGGTCAGAAATATTTTAATTCTAGTCTTGCGGTATCTTTTACTTTGGCTATCTAAAAAAAAAAAAAAAAAGACAATAGAAGAAAAATACAGCAATGTCTTACAAAGTTAAACATGTGCTTACCATATGACCTAGCAATTACACACTGGAAAGTTTTTCCCAGAGAAATAAAAATATATGTACACTCAATAACCTACATACAAATGTGTAAAGCAGATTTATTTGTAACAGCTCAAACCTAGATATGACTCAAATGTCCTTTAGTAGGTGAATGTTTAAAAAAACTGTGTAGTACTCTTATACCGTGGAATACCACTTCCTGATGAAAAGGAATGAACTATTGATACACGCACAATATAGGTTGATTTGCATTATTTTTGTTGCTTTTTCTGTAAATTAGCATAAATATAGGGGGTTAAAACAGCATAACTTTATTCTCTTTCAGGTCAGGCGGTTAGAAGTAGGAAGTCAAGATGTTAGCTAGGCTGACTTCCTTCTGGAGGCTTCCGGGAAAAATTCACATCCTTAGCTTTTTCAGTTTCAGGAAGCCGCCAAAATTCATTGGCTCACAACTCCTGCTGTACCTCACTCCAACCTTTCGCTTCCAGTGTCACATCTTCTACTTCCCTCTGACCTTCTTTCCTTGTGGTGCCTTGTGGTTAAAGTATTGGATATCCCTGGGTAGTCTTCTACATCTGAAGGTTCTTCATCACACCAGCAAAGCTGCTTTTGTTCTATTTTCTATATTTATAGGACCAAGGGACAAAGAGGTATGTATCTTCCAGGGTTTAGGAGTATTATTCTGTCTATGACAGGTAACTGAATTATGCTAAGTAAAAACAATACTCAAACCTTGTTCATGACTCCACTTATGTAGCGAAATACTCTATCATCAGTGAAGACAAAACTCAAGAGTGTAACTCAGATATGTAAATTGGATTGCTGAATTAAGTAAATTCAACTACTTTTTCAAAGGTAATACCAGCAAGAAATTGTAGATATAAATTTGTCCTTCCTGCAGCCCAACCCATTTCCAGGAGGAAGGTAGGAGAAACCTAGCTCGACCGTCTGAGATTTTTTTTCCACCTCTGAATTAGCCCAATTGAGTACTCTGAAGTGAAAATAAAAGATACAGGGAAGAAGTATCCCCCTAACACTTGCGGTGCTTAATTTTGCTTAGGCCTTCATAGTGAGTGTATGAGTATCCCGTGCTTTTTTGTGAGTATTCAGTATTTTACAACAAAATTAAAATTTAAAAGAATCAAGAACTAGCCATAACATTTTAGATGCATTATGACAATTCTAGACTCTGAAATTTTTAGATTAGAGAATGAGGAGCATTTTAGTCTTGGCAATCAGGGCAGTAGCAAGGCTAGAACTGCAGTGAGAGATGACCACAGTAACCATGTGAGAAGGAGTCACAGTGGGGTGCACGGCCAGACGGACAGGAAGATGAAGATGAAGACCACTGTGCAGCCCGGAATAGGCCGGGGACCACAGGCGGGAGAAGCAATGCACTGATTCTCACCAGTTCTCACCAGACTGTCAGGCAGTGTCAACTCTGCCAGTTTGCGTTCAAGCAGCCCTGGCACAGTGAAAATGCTCAGTGGAATGATGTGTGTGGGAGGTGAGGGAGAGTGTGGCACTAAAGATGAGGCTGAGATTTAATGATCTGGAGAATGTTGAGGCTGTTAATCTGAAGACATTGTGAAGAAGGGTGTTAGTGGATGGGAGAACTGACTGTGGCCTCTAGACAGGCTTTGTCCATTTAAGTCCTCATCCAGCCACATAGACGTGGCATTTGCTTAAGTATTTTAAGGGCATCAGAGGTTCCCCTTGTTTCATGAATATTCCCTTTCATCTACCTGCTGTTCGAGGTGCTCAGCAGAATTTTGTATTTTACCTTCATAGAAGTCTTTGTTTTTCAAGGTCAATTTTATTTTATGCATTATGTAGATTCAAATAGAGTACTAGATAAAAACCTTGTTTCCATTGTTTTTTTTTTTTTTTTGTGGGTACCGGGGGGTCGACCTCAGGACCTCGCGCACCAACAGGCACCCGTGCCACTGAGCGATATCACCGGCCCCTTTTTCGTATGTGGGATCCGGGAGTCGAACTCGGGCCCTCGCGCTTGCAAGGCAGGCGCTTACGCCGCTGAGCCATCTCACCAGCCCAACCTTGTTTCCATTGTAAGATAATAATTTATCATTGCTTGTCCTTAGGAAAGCTCTTGGTTTTTGTGTTTTTGTTGTTGTTGTTGTTGTTGTTGTTAAAGAGCACTGTGTTCTAGTGGTAGTAAAAGATCAGCAGGGCAGGGAGTGAACAGAGCTGGACAGGTAGAAAGAAGCAGGCCAGGAGCATGGGCCAAGGAAAGGAGTTTGTGTAGTTACGTTTGTTTTCTTAACTTTCATCATCCTTTCCTCATACTATGCTGGTAACAAGCAAGCGTTAATATATGTCCATAGTTGTAAAAGATAGAAAGGGTCTTTTTGAGTACAGTTCTCTGAAAGCAGGAACAGATTCAGGGTCTGAGAATGATGATAGGAAGTGTCCCTTCCTGATGTGTCTTCAGTATACCTGGCACATGACAAATACAGTGCAGGGGAAAGGTGTTTTGCCAGGATTATCTTTGGATCATTTTGGCTTTAATCTCCCAAGGAATGACTACATTGTGAAATGGAAATAAGTGTGAATACTTTTTACTCCCCACTTGGATGGTGGAGAAACAGTTTCTGTTTTCATAACAGCGTTTCTAGTAATGATGGTGGCCACATCTCATTTAGTTCTTACGAAAAACTTTGGTTCAAGAGCTGTTGCATCTACTTTCCAGAAGCTCAAACTGAAATGTTAAATACCTCACCTAACACGGGACAGAAGGCTTGGGGCTGGACATTGAAGCCCCAGTCAGTCAGAGCTCAGTTACTGAAACATCATGAAACACGGAGGAGGTTTATTTCTTAAATGAGAAAACTATTCTAAGGTCTCCAGTAGGATGTCTAGTATTTAACAGAAATTCTGTATTCATTACCTTTTATTTCTTCTCTTCTGCCTTAAGGAAATGATGAACCAAATAGCAATGAATAGAAGCAGCATTTCAAGAGTATGTAAAGGTCAAAGGTAGGCGCTTTGGGATAGATTTTCACTTGTAAATTGGAAGTGTAATGGTGAGTGGAGAGCTTGGTTTGAGGAGGATATTCAGAGTTAAATTTGTCAACATAGCAAAGTAACAGATCTAAGAACTAGAATGTGACAATGGTGTCAGAGAGGACCCCTGAACCAATATCCCGGAGACAGAGTTATGAGAGAAATGTCTGAGGCCAGGAAGACTAGGGCCATATTTGAGGAAGTGATGACTAAGTGGCAGGGGAAAAACCCAGGCGAGCAGAATAACCAAGGAACATTGCAGGGGAGCAAATACCTATTATTGAACATTAATTTGTCTCCAATTCTGAATTATCAAAAAGTTTTTTCACCTTACCTTGGCATAATTTACAGCAGCCAAACCTTTAATAAAAAGTTAAGCTTAGCTGGGAGTGGTGGCACATGGCTGTAATCCCAGTATTTGAGAGGCTGAGGCAGGAGGATTGCCATGAGTTTGAGGCCAGCCTGGGCTACATAGTGAGACCTTGTCTCAAAAAAAAAAAAAAAAATTAAACCTGGCATGGTGGTACGCACCTGCAGTACCAGAAATCTGGGAGACTGAGTCAGGAGGACTCCAAAGTGAAGTCCAAGGTGAAGCATCTTAGTAAGACCATTTCTCTTTAAAAAAATAAATAAATAACTTAAAACTGGGGATGTAGCTCGTTGTGGAGGCCCTGGCTTCAATCCCTAGTATTACAAAAAAGAAAAGAGGAAGGAGAAAAGAAATAACAATTAATGGCATGTGAAGGCCCTGGGAAGCTAGAGTTTCCCCAAAGTGTGTAAAAGGGTGAGTAGCAGACCCATGTGAGGTAGAAGGTGTCAAAAAAGAATGATATCCCAAAGCTGAGTGTGAAGTCAAGGGCCTGGAGATAGCAGAAAAGCCAGCGGCTGCCTGGGCCACCCTGGAGTGGACACAGAAGAGGCTCCTTTTCTTGTCACACTGGAAGGTGGCCCTTTGTATTGAGAGAAAGGGGTCCCAGACCTCTAGTTCTATGAAAGGGAGTTGCAGGAGGTGGGTGACCAAGATAATGCTCAGGCTGTGCCTGCTCGTCATGCCTCACCTGGGCCATCATGAAGGGAAGCCACATGAATGGTTGGAGACACAGGAGACCTCGGTCTCTGGGAGGGACTG
The DNA here is from genome assembly GCA_028451465.1 of Erethizon dorsatum. Classification (NCBI taxonomy): domain Eukaryota; kingdom Metazoa; phylum Chordata; class Mammalia; order Rodentia; family Erethizontidae; genus Erethizon; species Erethizon dorsatum. Next base: position 16,422,667 of record CM051835.1, read on the forward strand.
CATTAAACATTTTGTTAAGATGAATCTTCCTGGAACCTTGAACCCAATTCCTCTCTGTTTCTAAATGGCTCGATTCCCACACACTACAGCAGGTATTTCTTCTCTCTTTCCCCCTCTTCTTCAAGGACAGGCCCTAAGTCCATTGAGGCTTCAGTGAACATAAGTTTTAATATCAATAAGATTCTTGATCTTTCTCAACACCTGTGAGTGTGTGCTGGGGCCATCTCCTAGCTCTTTGGGAGACGAGGGGCTGTTATGACCCTGAACATTTTAACCTCCTGTTCTGTGGAGATCGCAATCACACACTTGCCATTATTCCATTAGGTAATGAATAATTTAACAATTTATCCATCTTAAAACTATACTTAAAAATTAGTCAGTCAGGGCCAGTGAGATAGCTCAGTGGCATAAGCGCCTGCCTGGCAAGCGTGAGGTCCTGAGTTTGACTCCCGGAACCCACATAAAGGAAAAAAAGAGCTGGTGATATCGCTCAGCGGCACAAGTGCTTCCTGGTGCGCACAAGGTCCTGAGTTCGACTCTCGGTACCCACATAAAAAAAAAATTAGTAAATCAGTTATCCTCTCTGTTCATGTTTCCTTTTTGTTTTTTAAAGCCTTTTCATTTAATTGAGACCATATGGGAAAGATATGATTAATTCTTGCCTTTAAAATATTCATGTAATTGTACAGATGGATTGAGAAAGGAGAGAACCATTTATGATTCTTTTTCCTATGTTCACTCCATATCACTTCCAATTCTTGGACACGGTAGTCTAGTGTAGGAATAGCAAACTTGAGGAGAGCTTGTCACTTCTGCTCACACGCGTCCACGGCAGACAGAGATCTCTGTGGTCTTTCTTGTGAACTCCGGACTCAGCTTCAGAATCCTACCGGATATAGGATTGCAGGCAAACACTGGTAAGCAATCTGCTCCCAGAGGTGGAAAGAACTCACCGACTTCCATTTGATGAAGAAAAACCCTAATGTAGGATGGGAGACCTGAGCTATGAACTCATTTCTTTCAGTATCTATCTGTGACATTAAGCAAATTATGTCACCCTCAGTTGGCCTATAATCCTCCCCAGCAGTATGAAGGTATGAAATTATGTGAGCACTTGACTCGTGAAAAATTTATATATATAATGTATATAAACTACTTCATCTGGTACTGAAAGACAGTGATCATTTTCAATGCAGTATTTGGATGTATCTTTAATGATACATATTCCTCCAAGGGGTGTGTGTGTGTGTGTGTGTGTGTGTGTAAGGGTTTGTTTTTGTTTTTACTGTTTTGCTTTGTTTTACTAGGCTATTGATTTTGTTGTTGCTGTTGTCTTTTGTTGTTGTTCTTGTGGTGCTGAGGATCAAACTTAGAGTTTGGCGCATGCTAGGCAAGTGCTCTACCACTGCAGCTACATCTTTAGCACCAGCTATTGATTTTGAAAATGATATTTCAGGCACTATCTTTTAATGGAAGGACTCAAAAAATATAAATAGGCACAAACTTATCTCATTTTCTTAGACATGTTTTTCAGGTTCAAGCCATTTTTCAATTGTAGTTTTCCCTATCATAGTAGAAAATTTTAAGTAGACTTAAGTTTCATTAAGGCTCTGATGCCCCATTTCTACTGCTTTGACATTACCCAGAAGGACAGGATTTACCAACGTGGTAAAAGACAAAAATTTGTAGCAATAATTTAAAATGCTGGTCAAAATGATATTTCATTTAAAATAAACACTAGCAAAGTAAAGCCTTCATCTAAAATACTCAAAGAGGTGATGGAGTTATCCAACATCTACCAGACTGGTTTTTAAATAATGAAAGGAGATTTTTAAGAATGCACATGAATAGGGAAATACCTGATTTAGTGGACCCCATTGGGGTTTAGTAATCTGCACTTTTAGCCAATGCCTGTAGGTGTTTCTGATAGAGGTAATCCTTGAATACCAGTGTGAAAAACCCCTTCTCCCTTGAAAGCTTTATAAGGGAGAGTTTTGTTAGCTATCAGGTTATTTGCTTGGAATAAAAAATTTCCTGCATCTTAGATATAACCATGGTCCAATTATCTCACAAGGATAGAACTCCATGGAAACTTACCTAAAAATAAATGAAAATGAAGGACAGAATATATATATATATATATTTTTTTTTTTTTTTTTCTGAAGACTATGCCCAGTTTTCATTTGGTCTGCCATCTGATAGCTTTTAGATCTCATTCTTTTTTAAGATCTCCAAATTAGCATTTTTTAAATAAAATATTTCAAAGCATTTTGATTTAATAGAGTTCTCCAAGCTAAAAAGTTTTTAAAATGTTCTCATTGTTTCTAACTGTCAGAGAACCTGAAAATAACCTTAAGTCTACATAAATCTTTTTAATTCATTTCTATTTTCCACGTTCATTAGCAGTGATCTCTATGCATAGTTCTTTCAAAAGGAAATATTTATGCTAATTTTTATATATCCCACTGCATTTCAGGATGTTTCCATGCTCACATTTTTACTGTATTTTCAAGCAAGCATGTAAAAAATATCAACATAATAAGAAAATAAGGTAGAGTTGGCAATAACTAATATTTGTTGGAGCAATTACTATTTTCAAGGCACCATGTTAATAACTTTATATACATTACAAAAGTACTCATTGCACCAATCCCTAAAGAAAGTAAAGCAATCCACACATGAAGAAAATGAAACTCACAGAGGTTAAGTACCTTGCCAGTGATCAGAGAGAATTTAAATGATACAACAGGGTCATGGTCCTTGGGCCAACTCCACAACACTCATGGTTTTTTTTTTGGGGTACTGGGAATTGAACTCAGGACCTCGTGCTTACCAGACAGGCGCTTGTGCCACTGAGCTATATCTCCAGCCCTAACACTCATGCTTTGACCACACTGTAGTCCGCAGTACAGTAAGACTGTTTCATAGCATGTTGACATTCAACCAAATGCCTCCAGCTGATAAAATCTGCTAGATACAATTTAGGATTTCTGTTCCACTCTGACTTTGATCACTCAAGCAACATCCTAAACAATTTAGAAATATTTGCCCTTTCTCATCTTTAGTAAATAATTTCTATAATTTTTTCCTGACCTTTTTAATCACTGGCGGGAGGGTGAATACCTTGCTTGCTTACCTTCTTGTCTGTGACTCAGGTGTGTCCTCACTGACATCTTTGGTTTAGAAAGACAATTTGAAAAGGAGGCAACCCCCAGCAAGGTCTCGCTTCCCCACCTCAAATGAGTCTTTTCCTCTTTCTCAAAGACTAAATAAATAACAAAGGTAAAATCATGTCATTTCTTATGGGAAGCAAATGCTAAAACACAAGCACTGCAAACTTAAACACAAGCACTGCAAACTTAATTGTCTAACAAATCACCCCTAGGAACAGGATTCAATATGTACAAGGGAGGAGGAGAAATTCCATGAGTTTGGAAACCGTGGGTCCCATCTAGTTCACTGGATGCCAGGTCCTCTTCAGGTGACTTCTGAGAGGTGATGCAGATATGTCACCTGCACAAAGGTCCTCAGACTTAGTCCCATCAACTCAGTCCCTTGACTTCTATTTGGCAACTACAAATGAAACAGACCTTGTTTCTGAAACATTTCTTATGATGCTTTCTTCAAGATGGCAAAAGTCTTTCTGCCACAATATTAATGTCCTTTAGATAACATACAATTCGATGAATTCCTGTTTCAATTATGATGAGGACGACCCTATCTTTACTTCTTTCCTTAATTAATGACAACTATGATAATGGAATCCAGTTGCCTTTTAGCCCACATTAGTGGATTACCAAAATATTTAAATCATATGCCATTTTCACAGTTCAATTATATTTTACCTTCTAGTAATTTCAGTTGAATTTATTTAACTGCCTTATATTAATTATATCAATTTAAATAATTTAAAAATTTTTTAAAATCCTTTATGGAAATTTGGGTATGGATATGTGTGTACATATGTGTGTTTAGGTATATATATATATAATAGTCACATAAATACAAACAATAAGGCAAGTCCACGTATAAAATTTAAAAAGTGAGATAAATGAAAAATAGTGACACACATAGATATTTGTCTAGAAGTTACCATGGAAACATTCTAGATTCTTTGCAATGTAATGAGTAGGCCGAGATACAGGCTGGCATATTGAGAGAGGCATTTAGTAGTTAACAGAATGCTTTCATGTTCCTCCAGATTATTTAAGAACATGTACTATTTGGCACAATTTAGAATTTATAAATGATTGCCAAGTAATTGTTATTTCATATTTGTGTATCCAAATGCAATAGTGTTGGCAATAATTGGAGGCAAATCTTTTAACTTTTTCCTTAATCATTGCATTTTTATCACTGATTGTAATATGGATGATCAGAATTTGTGATGAGGGTAATTTTTCTTGAAAGATCATAATTTTATCAGGGTAACAATAAAGAAGAGGCTTGCTCTGTATGTCAGAAGATTTTCTTCTTTCTCCTTTGTAGCTCATTTGTAACTTTCCTATTAAGCTGTGGCATTTTATGCCTCAGAGAAGAATGAGAGTACTGATATTTGGATGGTTCCATTTTCTATCATTTCATATAAATTGAGCTCATTTTCACAATCTCTGAAGAATATCCTTTTAATATGTGTGCTGTACTTTTCCTTGTATCACAGTTCAAGAGAGATGCCTTTGGAACCACAGAGAAAATCTAAAATAAAGCCTTGTTTTCATTCTTATTATCACTTTGTGCTTGCAGGTGACTGTGGAGCTGTAAGGATAGCCAATGTCAGCAAATTTTTAACTACTATACTCTAATTAAGATTTCATTTTCCAGTAAGCTGATATGTGTATTCATACTGACTTTAGCCTTGGCCTTGAAGTCTCCCGTGCTATTCTCTCTGGTGTGCAATCTCCACGCTGAGACCTAGTCCAAGCTACAACCAAGATCCTGGCCAAGAAAAGATATTTCTAAACCATCTGATACAAAGCCGTCCCACATCACTTAGTCATCCATCTCTTGAACATGACATTAACTGAATTTCCTGCTGAACTGGGGATCATTCACATTTCATGGAGTCACTTTCTCTTACAAACCAGTAACATGTTCATGTATGTGCCAGTAACATGGCTCTATTCTTTCCCCATCATTGATCTCACTCCTTGCCCGACCCTCTCAATCTCAAGGAGACAGAAAGTATCTCAGTCCTTTTGTGCTGCTACAACAAAATACCTGAGTTGGGGGGTAATTTACAAAGAATGTAAACTTATTTTCTTACAGTTCAAGAGGCTGGGGAGTGCAAGATCGATGCTCCTGATAGGTTTAGCTTTCTGATGAGGGCAGAACTCTGCTTCCAAGATGGCGCATTGTTGTTGTTAAATCCTTCCAAGGAGAGGGATGATTTCTGTTCTCACCTGGAAGAAGGCAGAGAAGCAAGTCGGCAGTGTGAAGCTTTTTCTTTCTTTTTTTTTTTTTTGTGGGTACTGGGGGTCGACCTCAGGACCTCGCGCGCCAGCAGGCACCCGTGCCACTGAGCGATATCACCGGCCCTTTTTTCATATGTGGATTCCGGGAGTCGAACTCGGGCCCTCGCGCTTGCCAGGCAGGCGCTTATGCCGCTGAGCCATCTCACCGGCCCTGTGTGAAGCTTTTTTTAAGGGGCTTAATCCCATTCACCAGAGGAGGATCCTTCATGACCTACTCACTTCTTAAAGCTCCCATATCTTAATATTATCACATTGGCCATTAGATTTCAACACTGGAACTTTGGAGAGGCTCCATTCAAACCGTAGGTAAAGCGTGGTGGTAGAATGGGGCACAAACACCTTCTTTTTACAGAGTTCAGTCATTTCATTCCAAACTCCTACTAGTCACCACCGACATTCTTCTTTCTTGCCTTGGCTTTTCGTGTTGGGGAATGCATTGCTTTTTTCCCTGCCATCACCACAAGCCTCACTGCGCATTTCAGGTGTCTGTGTTACCGTAGCCAGTGGCACAGTTTCCTTGCAATCTGGCTACAACAAAAGAAGTGAAGCCATTCTCAAAGGTTTGTGAAATAAGCACCAAGGGGATTAATGAAGATTGGCTGTGGTCCTAAAATTCCAACCACAGTTATTCAATAAGTATTAAATAAATATTGCTCATGATTACATCATTCCTTCAAAATGAAAGATTGAATTCACTTTATAAATGTAGTCTATTCCTTCAGAAGCCATCAACCCAGAAAAACCTGCTAGACTAGAACAAGAATGTCACAGAAGTTTATAAAGGGTCTATAAAAATTCATGTAAAAATACGTAACAAAGTTTGTACTGATAGCAAAAAGCCTGAAGGCTCCATTCAGCTACAGTTATATATTATGCAAATTAGATGTGATGTGGGTGGGAGGGTGGAGAGGAAAATCTGATTTCTCCCATGAGCTTTCCAATAATCTTCTATAACATCTATAAGGGAAATCTTCTTTTCTACAAAATTATTAGAAAAAACAAGCAACATAGAATAGGAGAATAAATCCAATATATAGAATCAGAAGAAGTTCAAATCTTATTTCTACTCCTTTATAGCCATTTTCTTCTAGCAGCTACCTTAAATTTTTTCGATTTTTGAGATGGTGACAATAAAATTCTTACCCCGGTATTGTAGAAGTATCAGAGGCGATGACATATGTATAAACCTCTATAAATATTTTGTTTTTATTGTGTTGTGTATATCATGAGTGTCACTTTGTTTTACCCTATCAGAATCTGAAGGGTCACACCTGTTTTGTGAAATGATAAATAATTGCATATTTTTTATTTTGATGTTTGGATATAAAAATTTGTTATGCATTAAAATTTATTTTGACTTTAGGAAATAGATTATCCACCTACTTAAGCACAGCAGGGAGAAATAAAGGTTGTAATGAAAGAAGATGGAACGGGGGAAAGAGGAAAGAAATAGGAAGAGGCATCACCTGGTTAACTGTACTCCAGGGGCAAGGTGTGGGTGTGGGATACTTTGAAATGGGTTTTCAGCAATCTGAGTGGTCATGATTTCATCTCTTGCAGCTGCTGAAGAAGCCAAAATTAAGTCAAAGCTGACACGAAGCCCCATCTGGCTCACTCAGAAGGTCCTTTGGTACCTGCAGCAGCTGGTGCCCTGGGCATCCTGAGTCTTTAGAAGCATAAAGGAAGGAAGAGCTTGTGAAGAGAGGGGAAGCCAGGTTTTCCTCTTTGCCCTTGTGAGACTAGATAAAATATTGAAGGCACTTCACCAAGTTTTCTCTCACTTTGCACTTTACATATCTGTAGGAGGTGCCCAAGCATTATTTTAAGGTAATAAAATAGAAAGCTTTCATTTTTGTCTGGGTTTGTGGTTTCTGCTATTGTTGTTTTTATAATACTGGAGACTGAACCTAGGGCCTTTGCCCTGAGTTACATCCCCAGATGATTTATATTTTATTCTGAGACAGGGTCTTCCTAAGTTGTCAACTTTCCCAGTCAGGGCTTGAACTCCCAATCCTCCTGCCCCAGTTTACAAGAGTGCTGGATTACAGAGGTGCACCAGCATGCCCAGCTCGCCCTGGTTGACAATGGCTGCTTCCTATTTCGCCTTCCTTCCTTCACCTCACCGTGTCCTCACTGAGTCCTCAATGTCTATCTTAGACTGCTTCCAGTGACTGGTGCTGGTTGCTGGGTTACGGTCACCAGTGTCAGGAGTCCCACATATGAACAGCTAGTTTATTTCTGTAGCATTCACTTTTAGCCATCTTAGCATATTTCATTTACATTAGTCTGTAAAACACATGGACTTATATGACTTAATTCAAATTGAAATACCTTACATGCATTTTTAGGTACAATAATTCACATATGGGGAACAAATTTCCCGAACAAATGGCATATTCTGTGTGTCTCCATAGGCATTCGATATTAAAAGTCTATGAACAAGGTAGCAAATAGATGTGATGCACTCGATATTTGCTAAAACAAGGCTGAGCGGACATGAAGAAGACATCTTATCCTCTCAATGAATATGTTAGATTAGGAACAATTTCACTGTTGGGGAGAAAGTGTACCATCTTGGCCTGGGGATATTGATTGTATATCAGTGTGTGTATAGTTCAGTGTATTTAGGAAGGGTCATGGAATGGGTTTGGGAGATACTAAGTTGAAAGTGCAAATCAGATTTAAAAACAAAATCCTACCAATATGAAGTAATAGAAAAAAATTGTAAGACTGTAAGATCCGTGAAGGAGAGATGGTCTACATCCCCACCATTATTCCTCAGCATTGAGCACAAAACTCAAAGCCATAGGAAGCACTCATTACTGTTTGATGAATGAATGAGTGAGTGCATGGATAAAAGCATGTCCTATACTGTAGAATAGAGATATAATTTGATCAGTGCTGGAAAGAGATTCCTTCCCCCACATCAGGACAACAATGTCTCCAGTGTTCCTGTGGGTGGAACCAGGAAAAAAATACCAACATTCAGAAATCTCATAAGGCAGCAAAGGGGAGAGAGAAATACTAAGTGTGCTCAGTATGTAGCAGATGAAGAGCCATATGGGGGCAAAGAGGAACATGATAAAGGCTCTCCAAGAACACATGTGAATCATCAAAAACTTTTGCCATGATAAGGGGCTGGAGGTCCACAGTTATACAGATGAGGCCCTGGGCCAATGGCATGACTTAGGGAGAAGTCTAAACACTACCGTGCATCTTTCAGCCTTGTGTGTTCCAGGAATCCAGTACAAACATATTTAAGTCAGTAAAAAAATTACTTCCAATTGGCAGATGTTAAGATATTAGGTTTAAAACAGAGAAATATTAAAATATTCACTAAGTACATCAATATGTTGAACGTTCTGTGCACTTTAAAACTGCACTGTGTGTTGCATTCTGGAGAGATGCATGGATATGTTAGGTAAGAAAAGTAAAACCACAAAGCCATATGTACACACTGTCTTCACAACTATGTCAAAATGTGTAGTCATAGGATTTTAATAGAGACAAAGACCATATGATCATCAATAAATATGTAAATATTTCACATTTTAAAGTTCACAGGTTGTTTTTCTTTGAATTTCTATGCAGTCAACTTCATTATGAAGAAAGTGGTTGTTCAATCTGGTCAGTTATATCATGCATCAAATGATGCCCCCCAAAAGGTATGTATTGTATCACTCTCACAGCGGGACAGTTAAATTATATGGCCTATAGTGTGGGTCTGTAGAACTATATCACTGAAAATATAATGATTTACCAGCAGGCGCACAGACAGAGGAAAACTGTTAATAAACTTTAGAATGAGTTTCACAAGACAAGCCTTACGGTCTTCACATTCAGGCTATACCAACCCGGCACTGAAATTCAATTTAGCACTATTATTAATTAGGGGCTGGGCATGGTGGTGCACATCTGTAATCCCAGCAGTTGGGAGACTGAGGCAGGAGTATCACTGTGAGTTCGACAGCAGCCTGGAGTACATAGTGAGTTCAAGGCCAGCCTGAACTACATAGTGAGACTTTGTCTTAAAAAAAAAAAAGAAATAAAACAAAAAAAATAAACACAATATTACTGATTACATAGACCATTTCACAAGAATAGTCTCTTGCATTTCATTCAAGGCTCACGAAATTTTACATTATTCTCCTGCTGGTCATTTTCTTCTCAATAAAAGAATGAAGAAAAACTTCTGAACTCCCGGTCTGGAAGGGGTAGAGTAGAAAGATAATTATCAGGGAAATTTTGCAGATTTCACCATTTTTCTGTAAGCAGATGTTTTGTTAGCTGTCCAGACTGCAGGTTCCTGAGCCACATGAGGAATATAATTACTGAAATGCTTCATAACAAATAAAATACAGCTCCTGTCTTGAAAGTCTCCTCATATAGGCAGGGTCTTCAGTCTGCCCCCTTTTTTTTAATTCCTCCCTTAACTCTTGGCCCTTTAGCCTGAGTTTTTTCCCTATTAGAGTGTTCAGAATGTGGGGGAGAACTTTAAGAGAGGCTGGAGATTGGAATCAGCGAAGTTTCTGCTACTGAGACCTCTCCAAGTCTGCCTAGGAACTTCAGGCCTTGACACACGGGGGATATGTACACTTCGACAGATACTTCCTGCTTCAAATTTAGCAGACAAAGAACAGGTAATTTATAGGTACCTGCCACCGTTAGATTCAGTTGCACTTGTTACTGAGTGTGATCAGTCATTTTGGACAGGATAGTCAGGATTTGGAAGAAAAAGAGAAGAGAGATGAGAGGTCCTTTCTCCTTTTTCCTTTGTCATGTTCGAATCTGTGTTTCAAGGGACAGTAATGAGACAGCAGAGGGAGCAAGGAATGCCGGTGAAATACTGCTCAGTGATTAGTATCGCTTGCTCCCAGAATCCTTATCTTTCAGTTGGGCATGGACTGGCAAGATGTAAACTGAGTCACAACTTTCCCAGCCACCAAGTCCCATGTGTCTGAGGACACCACGAATTCCTCCACAAGATGAACCTCCCTCAAAATGGTTTTTAAAACTTTCTGTTATTATAGAAATCAGAAAGTTTTATAAACTCAACAGTCACAATTATATGATTTTTACTTCTTCTAAGTCTTCTGGAGACTTTTTTCCAAGAATTTCTCTTTCCGCTTAATTATCTCACCATACATGTAGTTCCGCAAACTTATGCTTAGTGTTTTCCAAGTTGATACCATTAAGTCACTTCGCATTGCTGATGTCTGAACCACCTGCCACAGGAAATCATACCCAGCACCACTGCCTCTTCCAAGTGTAGCTTCAAGGGAATTCTGTAGTCCTCTTGGCAGACTGATGAACAAACGTGGTGAATTACAAGTCTGCAGGCTGGCCTTCTTTATGGTGGCATGGAGGAAGAGGTTATATAAGAATTGCCTGAGAAGTTCAAGCTACTTCCAAGCCACTACCAATGGATGAGGGCTTCATAAAAAGCAGCAGCAAAGAGAATATCCGATTTTTGCTCCAGAAAGCCAGTGTTATACCAGATGCAACACATTCACAGCCTATTAGCAAAAAGGCCTGGGCTTGAAGCTATGGTGCTTTGGTATTGGTTTTGAAATGAAACCACCCTGAGTAGTCAGCAAGTGCCGATAATTTAGGCTCGACAGTCCAGGTAACATTACCAAAAAGTACTGTAAATAATATGTAACAGATCTATTGGACAGTTACAGAGAAAATATTTTTCCCATTAAGACAGATTTTTTTTTTTTTTTTTTAGGTTTTCCCTGGTCCTCTTCCATCTGCAGCTGGCATGGTTCTGGGGCAAAAGCTACGTTCACTTCAATTTGTTCTAGGAATTTATTTAAGAGAGGCTGGGAAATTGGAATCAGCAAAAATTCTGATCCAGTCTGTCTTATCGTCGGGTCTCATGGTCCACAGGTGCATGTCATAGCTAAATGGATAGAACTTCTCAGGAAAGAACCTACCTGATCGTACAAACAACTCTATCTCACTCCACCCCCAATGTGTCTCCTATTTTTTAGCTCTGGGGTCCATGACTTACATTAACTGGATGCTTCCCAGTATGATCTTCGTGTCTCCTACTCTACCCAAACCCAGGTAGTATACTTTCTAAAGGAAATATTTGAAGGTGAATACTTTGCTCTAACATAACATTAAACAATTCTTAGGTTAATATAAATAAATTAATATGCTTGATCACTGCTAGTATTATTCTACTAGTTATCTCTAATTTGTTATCATAAAGGTTTCTGTTAAATTCACATTTTTTTAAAGTCGTAGCATTTTTCTAGGGTTGATAAAAGAGAAGCCTTTGCATTGAAGTTAAAGTGCATTTTTATAATTTTCCGTTATGTCCTTACAAGCATAGACATATTTATAATGCCTGCCTGGACTACTCAGATATGAAATATTCAGAGGACAGAGAGCCACACTTGGCAAAAAGAGTTGAAGAATAGATTAGTGATGTCTATTGTTGGCTCAAGGGACAAAACTTGGAGCATACATGGTATATATTTGTCATCCTTAATTGTTTTACAAAGATCTAGTTTTAAATATTTTATTCAATAATGCAATACAAGTTTCTAGATCAGAAGTTCGCAAAGTGTATCTTGTGAACAAATTCCAACTACAGCCTACTTTTGTAAATAAAGTTTTACTGGAAAACAAACATACTTATTTGTTTACATCTTGTCTATGGCTGCTTTTGTGCTACAACTGACATGTTAAATAGTTTTGACAGAGTCCACAAATCCTAACATAATTGCTGACACTACAGAAAAAAAAAATTTTTTTTTAAAAAAGCTTTCTTCTAGTCTAGATGGAAGCTATAGCATCCTGATTGACTCCTTCCCCTATAACCTGAAGGCTAAGATCACATCACCCTCTCCTCACTTCTGGCTCAGCCTTATCTGGTCTTTTTTTTGTGTGTGTGTGGGTACCAGGGGTCGACCTCAGGACCTCGCGCGCCAGCGGGTGCCCGTGCCGCTGAGAGATATCACCGGCCCTTTTTTCGTATGTGGGATCCAGAAGTCGAACTCAGGCCGTTGCGCTTGCCAGGCAGGCGCTTATGCCACTGAGCCATCTCACCGGCCCTATCTGGTCTTTTTTAAATGAATTTTATTCAAAAGCCCAGGTCTCCTAACATCAGTAAATGTTTCATCCCATGACTGACACAATTGACATCTGTTTATTTTCTATAACCAAGTTTCCAGTTTGTAGTTTAATTCCCACAAGTTTAGAGTATCAACACACACACACATACACACACACACACACACACACATGCACAATGCCCCTACATCCCAATCTCCCAGACCTATCTGAAATCAAATTGCTGCTGCATATAGAACCATCTCAAAACCTGGTGATTCCAAACAACGACTAGTAATTATTAGAACGTGTATGTCCATGGGTCCATTGCTGGGCTTCCCCTTAGGTCTGCAGGACAGCCAGGAACTCTGCCTCAGGATGGGCTTGACTAGAACAGCTTAGCTGGGAAATTCTGTTCCACATTTCTTCTCATGCTAGGACAAGTGGGCTAGTCAGGCCACATTTTGTCCGAGGGATAGCTTAAGACCAAGAGAGCAAGTTCAACCACAAAAATGATGTTTAAGTTCTGTCTGCTCATGTCTGGTAACAACCTGGTGTCCAAATTAAGCCATAAAGCCAAACCCAGAGTCCAGGTGTAGGAACGAAGCCCCATTCACAAAGAGAGGTCTACCGAGCTATGTGGTCAAGGGCATAAATAGCAAACATTAATGCCATCTACCATCAGGACGCTCTCAGCAGAAGGGTTTAATGAACTGTGTGTTAGGTTATAGCCTTCAATATCTCCATTAAACTGATCCAAGGTTAAACAAAACCATCTACGTATTATACTATAGTTCACTGTAGAAAATAAAGGCAGGATGCGTTTCTAAGTCTCTTGATCCTTAATTCTAATCCATGCACGAACGGATGAAGGAAACAAAATCGTATCCCAATCAAAATTCTGCCACTTTAATGATATTTTGAAACAAGCCTTCGGATTTTTCTCTTCTTTGTGAGGCCCACCCGCCCACAAGTCAGAGCCGTGGCTTCATTTCACATTATGCAAGTGGGATGATGATAGTAAATCATCATGTACAGTGGGTGATATTCAGCAAGTTAATAGATGCAGTCGATAAAATCACAAAACATTTTATTTTGAGATAAGTATAGATTTACATGCAGCATTAAAATATAATACATCAAGTTTTGTATACTATAGTTGTTCCTAGGGGTAAAATCTTTGAGAACTGTAGTATATCGCAAATCAGGGTATCAGCATTGAAACAATCCAGCACCTTTATTCAGATTTCGTTAGTTTTATACATATTGTTGTGTATGTGTTAGTATGATTTTATGCATTGTATTACATGTACACATTTCCATAACGATCATCACAATCAAGATATCAAGACACAGGGGCCGGTGAGATGGCTCAGTGGCGTAAGCGCCTGCCTGGCAAGCGCGAGGGCCCGAGTTCGACTCCCAGAACCCACATACGAAAAAAGGGGCCCGTGATATCGCTCAGTGGCACGGGTGCCTACTGGTGCGTGAGGTCCTGAGGTCGACCCCCGGTACCCACAAAAAAAAAAAAAAAAAAAGATATCAAGACACAGAATACCCCTTCTGGGTATCTCCCCAGAAAAATTAAAAACATCATGCCACAGTGATATATGTGCACCCATGTTTATAGCAGCACAATTTGTAATAGCTAGATCTTGGAAACAACCCAAATGCCCATCAACCAAGAAATGGATAAAAAAGATGTATTTTTATACAATGGAGTACTACTTAGCCATAAAGAAGGATAAACTGGAGACTTTTATAGGTAAATGGATGCAACTTGATACCATACTCATAAGTGAAATAAACCAGATGCACATGCGTAAACATCATATTGTCTCCCTAGTGTGAGAAGCTGAAGGAGTATATAAGATCCAAAATGTGCAATAGATATTGTAAAACGGGAAGAAACTGTTCAAAAGGAAAGAGAAACTGGGATGAGGGAATGGAGAAAAGAAGGAAGGGAAAACCAAAAAATAAATAAATAAATAAAATTTTTTAAAAAAAAATATATATATAAGAGATAGCTAAGATAGATATACTACTGATTTCTCTTAGTTCAACGGAAAGAAAGGTTTGTGCTGATATTGTTTGCACAATTGAACGCCGCTATCTTGTACTCTGAGTAACTAATTTAAAGACAACAATAAGCAATGCATTAACCACTGTTACTGTCCTATTGTTTTGAAATTTTGTTCTATTTTTTTCTCTTTAAAATAAATTAAAAAAAAGAAGGCACAGAACATCCCCATGAAGCATTTTAACTTTTCTAAAGTTCAGCAAATTCTATAGAGGAGCTCGGAATGAACTCCACTGTAGAATTTCTTAGTCTCAAACATTTGGTTCCTGTCATACGTGCATAGCTTCCGTCAGACACAGGACATCTGTTTCTCTTTTAAACAGATAATTGCCTGTTAAATGAGTCACGTAACTACTCTGCTCCCAAGTGACCATGCATTGCTTATACAGTGTGTATCTTCTTACAAATCTAATAAGAGCTGTGTAGAATGAGTTAAAAAGTGTCTCCCTGAGACGCTATCTCACAGAAACCCAGCTCTGTCCCTTAGATTTGAAGCTGTGAAAAGAGTCTGAAACACATCAATGAGTAAGCCCTACTCAGATATTTTCTAAAGTGAGATTGCCTCAATCTTGCTATTGCTGACCTCATCAGAAATGATTCTTTGCCCGTATTTGTCTTGCCTCTGAAATGCCAATTAATGAATTACAAATAACAAATAACTGGAGCACTAGATTCCTACAGATGTCTCAGGAAGAGCAGGTTTGACAATGGATTTAAAGAGCATGGAATTTCACAGAATTCCTCCCTAGAAATACTGTCTCCCAGACTCTGCTTGTGACTTTTGTCACCAGAGACACCGGAGAATATGTGGTCTTGACAAAGACACCAGACACCAGAGAAATGTGGTCTTGACAAAAGATCATTTTGGATTCACAGCTGGGCGTCCACCTAGCATGTTTGGTTAGACTTGGAGACACAAATAATACCCACAACGCTCTACAAACCGGCTTACATACAGAGTATGGTCATGGAATAGTATTACTGGGAGACTTTCCTCCAGCCAAGGGGTTTATAATGTTTTCATCATTAGAAATTTATGTTCAAATGTATCCTTTCGAAATAAATTTCAAAGGTTATACATGGATGCAGCCTGAAAAGTCAAAGAATCCTACAAGACTGACTTAGAATTGAATATTCTTGGATCTCATAGTTCCCCAGTTTCTAATTTCTTTATGCTTGTGTATTTATTGTTCTTTATTCTTTTGGTCTGCAAGTTTTTGTGCCTTAAAAAAAATCTTTTCCTTATCATCTCATCAGGGTTCTGGGAAGAAACAGTTATGTTTACAGCATGCTGCTATCATTTACCAAAAATCCAATAAATCTTACGCTGAATCCCTAAGACCTAAAGGCCCTGTCATTATCAGACACCCACCACATCTTTTCAGAAGCCACTTGAACCTTCTCTCTAAAACCCTAATGGCTACTTGAAACAACATTTAAAAAATCAACACCATAATCCATTCTCAGCATTTTATAGATGAGGAAACAAAGACTGAAGTAACTACAGTGGGCCATATAAGTCACCACAGATAGTACTGTATCCGGAAGATTCAGAATATGACCCATATCTTCTCCCTTCAGCACGGGTGCTCTTCTTATCACACCACACCACCTTTATTTAATTCAGGGAACAATGAAGGTATTGCAAGTACTACGATAGTGGTCTCTTTATGCATTCACCATGTGTTCTTTCATTCCACAATTTTGGACACCTGCTTTACACCAGGGATTGAGCTTGGCACAGAAGATAAAGTAATAAATACAACAAACATGACCCTTCCTTTCTTCAGGTCTGTGTTCAAAGATGAGAAGGTTATTATCTGGCAGTTTGCAAGCCGGATTGGGCCAGCAGATGTGCTTTATTTGGCCTGTCCATTGTTTCATAAAGAATCTATAATTTTATTGCCAACATTCAAAATTTGAAAGAATTACATTAAAGAGAATGTGGAAGTCTGGCTGCTCTGGAAGGATTATATGATCTGGAAAGATTGGCTTTTCGTTTCTTCCTGACATCAGTAGACTAGAATGCGATGTAGCAGTCTGGTTACACTGAGCACAATCCTGCCCCTGCCCAGTTCCCATGGGCTCATTTCCTTCTTTTATATTGCTTGCCTTACCCCTGTAGAAATTGGGGATTGCAACTACTTTCATACTGGTTTTCAAATTACTCTCTGTGTAATCTTAGGAGTTTGACGAGATTCTCAACTGCTCAGGTACAGAGGAGTTTCTAAGTTGGTCCTAATGGATTCTAACAGGAAGGCCCGCTACACTCTCCCCTGTTTTACATATTAGGTATCCGCTTAAAGATTCTCTGTCACTAATACACTATGCTGAGAGGAAAAACAACTGCATTCCACTGTTATAAGCATTTTAGTAGGTAGTATAGACAGTAGTTGCTGTACAAATATAGAAGGAAACAAACCAGTATTTGATTGAGTCATCAAGGAGGGAACAGGGCCAAAACCAACCCAGAGGTGAGCTTGAAAGCAGACAAAATTTTAAGATGGAGGAGGAGCAACAGCAAAGGAACCATCATCACATCTTATAAGAAAGTATTTGATAAGTGTATCAGGCTACCCTGAGTAGCCTCAAAATGCTAATAATGTATAAATAAGTGGATTTTAATGAGGCAGATTTTTAAAATTTTTTATTAGTACACATTTGTAGTACATAATGTTTAGATTCTTTGTGTGGAGTTAGTTCATGTACATAATAGGTCTTAATTCCTTTTTCCATCCCCTTTCCCTTCCCTCGCTACCCCCTGCACCCATCTTCATTCCACTCCCATTTGGGAAACATCTATCTCATTACTTCCTATTATCTGTCTTTCATTTTGCTCTTTATTTATATTTTAGGTTTTCTCATGTAAGAGAAACCATATGATATTTAAATTTGAAAGTCTCATTTATTTTAATTAATGTTATGATTTTAATGTTTAACCATTTTCCTATACATGACTCAAATTTATCTTTCTTTGCGCCTCAGTAGTACACCATTGTGTATGAATACCACATTTCTTTATGCATTCAACTGTTGATGGACATAGAGGATGCTTCCAAGATTTAGCTATTATGAATTGTACTGCTATAAACATGGGTTTGCACGTATCACTGTAATATCATGTCTTTAAGTCTTTTGGAAAAATACTTGAGAATAGCTTGGTCAAATGGAATTTTTAGTTGTAGTTTTTTGAGGAATTCCCATAATAATTGGAGGCAGGTGTTAATTTAAATGTAAGTACAAGAGGATTAAACAAAACTCACAAATTTTATTTACCACTGTTCATCTAGATGTGTGGACTTTCAAATACTTCTTTGAATAGCTGCTCTGGTTTATGTGTGGACACAGTGAAATGGGAGGACATTTTCTAAAGAGCTTGACGAAATTCATGTGTATCTAAAAGAGCCTACAACTTCCCTTAAATGAAATATGCACTCGCTAAAGATTTGGGGAAACGTTGATTGATTTTAGTTAAGACAAATTTGACTTAGTAACATTTTCATTATGTGTGAAGAACCATTTTTATTAGAAGAAATGATATAACTTGTATTTTTATGCTTAACAAATCAAGCTTCTCAGATATCTTGAAGATGAATAGTCATTTGGTTGACTATTCAATTAAAATGTAAATATTATTATTTGCCAGCTTTTAAACTTTAGATTTAAATTGTCATGTCTCACATAGAGACAATTGTTTATCCCATTATGGGCTTGATTTTTAAATAGTAAAATCTGTTTGCTCTTTCAATCTTTTTCTTCATTACCTTCAGGAAATAGCCTGGAATTATAAAACATTTTAAATCATGCTCAGTTCAAGAAACCCATATTCGCAAAATACTGTCTTCTGCCTCTTCTACCCAAGTGATAATAGAAAAGACATTGAAGGTCTGTTTCATAGATTCTCACATTTTATACTAATACTTGCATTTTAAAATTTACAAAGAAATTCATAAGAAGGTACTTATTTGAGTAACAAAGTTGTAAGCTAAAAATAGTATCTTTATTTTATAAATGCCCAAATTAATTTTCAGAGGGACCAAATGACTTGCCTGATGCTGTATGGGACTTAGAGAGACTTGGATTCATTTCCTGGCTGTGTTTTGGGGCCTTGCCCTTCCTCAAATGTTAAAGGGACATTGAAAGTATAGCAACTCCACAAGGTTGCTAAATGAACATAAAGAAAGGCTTAGTATACACATTGGTACTTCATAGGGCCTTACTAAATGCTTGGTAGTACAATGAATTGAACTTGGTTATTCAAATATGACATCTAATTATTCTACCTGCTTCCTGTCTTTTGATGTCACAAATATGCTATAGAATCTGAATGTGTATTCAGATTGACCATGACTCAAAATTGCAGTCACTCACCACGTAGCTTACTGAATTTTCCAGGGAAATGATGGGTCCAAGGCTTCGCTGGATCCATGGGGCAGATAATTTGATGTATTTCATGGAAGTTCTCAAAAAGTGCATTTAGGGTCGGTGATATAGCTCAGCAGTATAAGTGCCTGCCTGGCAAGCACGAGGTCCTGAGTTCAACCCCCGGTACCCGCACATAAAAAAAAAAAAAGTGCATTCATCTGCAATAAGTCACAGAATAACGAAAACACAGACTTTCAGACTTGTAGATGGTCATCTTACAGAAATCCACTGCATGCCTGAGTGCCTTCAACACCATCCCTAGAGAGCAGTTGTACATTCTGTTCATGGTTTCCTATGAGGATGAGAAGATCACTACCACTTGGCATAGTCTACCCCTTCACAGATGGTTCTGACTATGGAAAAATGTTTATGAAATTCTGGAAATCCTATCATGAAGTTTCTACTATTTTGTACTAGTTAGAATGAGTTAAATTCTTGCTCATGACATTTCTTTCAAAATCTGAAAACAGTCACACTAACTGGGTTGCCACTCTCTCAAGCAAATTATTCCCAAATCATTCAATTATTCCCCTTTAGACATGCGAAAAATAAAGAACTTTACCCTCCTGGTCATTCTTCTCTAAATGTGCTCTGTGTGGCCTTATCATTTGTTATATTAAGTGTCCTAAGTGTGACCTAAATTATCACCTTTCTTGTGCTGAGTTCTAAGCTTTTATTAAAGCAGCCTGTTAATAACTACGGTTGAGGGGGCCGGTGAGATAGCGGCATAAGCTCTTGCTTCCAAGAGCGAGGTCCTGAGGTTGACTCCTGCGACCCACAAAACAAAACAAACAAAAAAAAAAAACCTATGGTTGAATCCCATTATGCTTAATTATGCTTAAGTAAGTCAGCTCACACAGATAAGGTCAGCCCATTTTCCACATTTATTTTTAAAAACTGAACATTTGTGACGTCTCTCAATTATTTCAGTAACATGATTAAGATTTAGAGGTGTTGGGGCTGGTGAGATAGCTCAGCTGCAAAAGCGCCTGACTGGCAAGTGCGAGGTCCTGAGTTCGACTCCTGATACCCATATACGATAAAAGGGGCCGGTGATATCGCTCAGCTGGCGCACAAGGCCCCGAGTTCGACTCCGAGTACCCACAAAAAAAAAAAAAGGGATTTAGAGGTGTAAGGGATTATAGGCACTAAGTATTCCAAAGGTAGCCCACAAACCCAGTGGATTTGGTATGGATAGATTTGACACGTGTGGTGTCATAAAAACATACTGAAGCCCATCTTCTCGGGCCCCATACATTGGCACTTTTATTGAGCCTGTAGAAGACAACTTGACTGACCGCCATCGCTTGAAGCTAAGTCTCGTCTCCCCATTAAGAAAGAGCACACTTGTTCCAGGTCCTCACAGCTGACTGCCGTCACTGATTTTCATTCCCTGCACCTTCCCTGACTGAGCTATCTGACTGCAGTTGCCTCTGGTTTTCCTCTACGCGCGCAGATTCTCTCCCATTCTTAGCGCAAGTTTTCACTTCCAGCTTACAGGTGCTGAGTCTCTCCCTCTGGCCGCTCCCAAACTCCACAGTAGTCCTTCCAGTTGTTCTTCTGGCCATTCCTCTGCAGCTCTGCCCCCTACTCTGCATATGCGCCTTTCCTTGCCCTTATCTTACCCATCTCATACAGTGCAGCCCTCCAGGTTTCTCACTTGTCCTGCCATCTGTGGCTGGACTCTGCATACCCTGTCCTCGGCAATCTAAGATGACCCCCCCCCATTTTCACATCTGCCCTGTCAGCTCCATCTCTGTGGCTGTGCTCTGCATTTCCTCCTTTCTGGAACAGAAAGTCCTACTTGCTCCTACCCACCATATCATCATGCCCCTAGCTCCTGTTTCTCTTCTATAACTGGAGTCTGGTTTTCAAGTCTGGTTCCCAGACCAGCAGCATCACCTGGAAACTTGTTAGAAATGAAGACCTACTGAATCAGAAACTCCAAGGTGGAGCTCAGCCATCTGGATGTCACAAGCCAGCCAGGCGATTGTGACATGTGAATTTGAGAGTTAGTGCTCTCTACCCTCGAAGTTCTCAGCTTTTGCAGATATCCGCATCTCCTGAGGAAGTTTCCAGAAATACCTGAAAACTGCTCAGGACACCACCACAAATCAATAAAATCAGGTTCTCTGCGGTGGGACACAATCGTAGATACATTTTTAAAACCTCTGTAGGTAATGCTAACGTGAAATCGGGGCTGACTCCAGCCTGCCAACATTTCTGGTCAGGGGCCTTTACTTGGTTCCTCTCTGGGAAGCTCTGCCCTGGCTCTTTGTGTGTCATTTTTGTTTGTTTAATTCTTCAGGTCAACGTAAAATTGTGGCCAACTCAGAAAGTCTTTTCCAGCCATCTGACTCCAAGAGGACTCCTCCATCCCAGGCACTTTCTATCATTTTATCTTCTACTATTTTATTACTAGCACTAATCTCTAATTGAAACTATATTTTTACATCGTCCAATCAGTGCTCCACTGGAAAATAAACTCTAGGAGAAAAACAACTCTTCCTTTCAAGGCTGAACCCCCAGCTTCCTCGACAATGCCGGTACACACAGCAGCTTAGGATGCATTGTTCGTAGGAAGAACCAACACCACATACAATCAACATGCTGTTATTCCAAGCCCTGTTCTTTGGATGATTGGTCTTCTTAACATTTTCTTCTTCCACTTTCATGATCTTTTATTTTATATTTAGGAACATTCTCGCAAAAGGCCAGAACATCTACCTCAATTCTTCTTTTCCCATAATGAGGTCTTCCTTTCCTGAAAGCATATATACCTTTGTGCCGTTACTTAACCATTTACTTTTTTATCAAATGAGCAGTGGCTGCCTGTGCCTAACCTGAGCTGCTGAGGCACAGAAGCCAAGAAGCAGGTCTCCTTTTGTTTGCTCCATGGTGTGGATAAAGCCTCCGGTTGGCCATACAGAAGCGAATACTTTCTGAAGTGAATTGACTCGAAGAAAGAAAATGATTTCCATCAATAGTTTTAAAAGCCAAGGGACCACTGAAGAGAGAGAAAGAGAAAAACTAAAAACAGACACAGGAAAGAGACAAGTTCAATCGAGAGACTGAATCTTTGGTAAAAGCCAAGGTTGGGTGTCTCATACCCATCTGTGTAATGCAAATGCTTGGCGGCTGCTCTTTCCAGTTGGCCCCTCTTTCTACTCCAGCACTTTTCAAGTCCTCGGTGTGGGCAGAAATTCCTCCACACCCCTCAGATATTCCTTCTCTTTCTCTCTTAAACTGTATAGAGCACTGAAAGTAGCATCACACCAGGGAATGCTGGGTAGCCACAGGCAGCCTTTGATTGCAAGTAAGCTGCTACGGAAATTCCTCTTTTATGAGTTACATTATCTATATGAGAGCAATCAGAGAGATCAGCTGGAAATCCCTCAAGACTGAGAAGGAACTGACTGGTTCACACACTGCTTCTCCTTGAAATGTCTTGCTGGGAGACCAGTAGGGCTCTTGAGCACGAATCAACATCCCCATCTTAAGAGATTGATCTGTTCCTCCCTAGGAGGGAATGCCTGCTGGCTTTAACTGGATAGAGCCAGAGAGAGGACAAAACCCTCAAATGAGGATCTGACTAACACACTGGGCTGGGTGCATCATATATTCATCAGGCACGGTGCCTTCGTTTTTGGACCTTAGACTTTCCCATGCACCAGAGGCAAAAATGACTTAGACATATTTACTCTTAGGCCTACACTTTTGTGCTTGATGTTCTATGCTGGCTCCCACAAAGCTGTGCTTAAAAGTAATTTACCTCTCAATTCCAACTTCTTTCTATAATCTGAAAATTCAGAAGGTTGCTCAGATAATAGCTATTAGCTCTCAAAACTCAAGAATCTGAGAAGCCTAACACTCTTTATTTTTCTTGGTCTTCATTGTTGTGCTAGTGCTACACTCCACCCTTTAATTCATTCCTCCACCAAAGAAGCAGTACTCCCAAGGGCTCCCTGCTAGATGGCTAACTCCAGCTTGTCCTCTCTTAAAAGATCCCAAGTTTCAGAACTCTCTCCACTATCTTCTTGGGCCGCTCTTCTAGAAGCAAAGATCTTTGCTAGAGCTAATTTAATAACCTAATTTGCAGTATATTTGTCACTTTTCCCAGGTGACAAATTTGTACTGAAAGAGGCGGCTAGAACTCTGTCATTCAAAGAGGAGGATTAGGAATCTGGCCATTTGGGAGATCAGAGAACCAGGGGGAAGATGTGGGCAGGAGGCAAAGGGAAGCCTTATGGTGATGGTATCAGTCATAGCAGAGAGGGGCAACTCCATTGTTTTCTCTCAAAATAGACTTAATTAGCATAATCCAATTTGCCACACTCCATGCACAATGCCAATGCATAATTCTTCATGCACTCCTGAAGCTAGAGTCCTACCCCAGCCAGACAGAGCTGTCTGGGCACTGGCTACAGTGGGAAAGGGGCAGAGAAGCATTTCATAGATTCCAAGAGAGGAACCTTAAAGGAAGTGGATAAAGAGACAACCACCCAGATAGGAGACCTCAAAGATCTACATAGTCTCCTTTCTATATATATTTTTTAAATTTATTGAAAATAATTTATAGAGAATGATTTAAGCAAAGTTCAGTTCAATTTAACATATTTATTGGCTGCCAGTGCATAATTAATACTGATGATAATAAATTACTAATCAGTAACAGAATTACCACTCACTTTGTGATGTGCATGCCACAAAGAATTTTACATAGATTACTTCAACAGTAAGTTCATCAACTTTGTGCAATAAGCAGTGGTGTGCCAGTTAACTAGTTGTCTAGGGAGAAAAAAAAAACCCTGATTTGTATCATTTGCTATTTACCATTCACCATGCCGAACATCCCCATTATGGATAATCTGAAGCTACCATTGCTCACCAAATTTCTTAATATATAACACTTGACCCACAAAATCCCTGACAACTTAACAACTGGCTTTCACAGTTAGTAGGAGCTAGTTTTGGCAACCACTGGGCTCAGGCATCTTTATTTCCCCTTTTGTCAAAGTGCAAAATTGCTCCCAGTTTGCCCAGAACTTTGTTTTAGTATCGAAACACCTGTACTCAGGGAGTCTTGTCAGTTCTGGAGAAACTGGAATTGTTGTTCATTCAACTTTCTTGCTGTGGTATCAATTTTTGTGCCTCCCCCAAATTCCTACATTGAAACTGTATCCTTCAATGTGATGGCATTAAGCGTTGAGGCCTTTAGGAGGCTATCAGGCCTGGGGGATGAGACCCTTACAGATAGCATCAATGTCTTTATAAAAGAGAGGAGAGTTTCATTGCTTCTTTGACCATATGAGGATACCAGGAGAAGGTGCCATCTATGAATCAAAAAGGGGTCCACCACCAGGTACAAAATTTGCTGGTGCCTTGATCTTGGACTTTCCATCTTTTCAAAGCTGTGAAAAATAAAATCATCCAGTTTGTAGGAATTTTGTTATAGCAGCCTGAACAGAATGAGTCACTTCTGTACATAGGAGTAAACATAATTTACAGAAACTTGTCCAAGATCCCACTGGGAAGAAGCCGCAGCCTTTAGGACTCGGGGTTTGGTTACACAGCCTGTGCACTTCCTTGCAGCAGGTGCCAGGCACCTGTTTGTCAGTGGGAAGAGTCAGCCCATGAGGGCCAAAACCATCATAGAGGAGAACACACACGCACGTGCACACACACACTCACTTCACAGCAAATGCAAACACTAAAGTTCTTTATGGAAAAATTAAGTTGTATTATATGTAAATAAAAAATGAACTACAGTCTGGTCCGGCTGATTCCTTTCCTTAATTCCGATATTGAATTGAGCTCAGCCTCAATTTATTGAGATCTCCTAAGAGGAAGTGTCCATAGTCTTCTAGGATCTGGGTGAGCATAACTTATGAAAATCCTCCACATCGTGCAATGACCGCGCCTCAGCACCTACTCACAGCAGTCTGATCAGTGCTGTACCTTTCAACAGCCTGGGAAATTTTATAAGGAAATCTGCCTACCCATAAAGATTCACTGTTGAATATAGGCTTCATTGACTATAACACGATCCTTCAATTTAGGAAATCACTGGAATGATTATTCCTAATGAGTATCAAGATATTTGTACAAAACATAGAGCTTTCTTCCTTCTAAATTGAAACATGAATTCTAGTATAGCCTCTAATTAGAATATCCTTAAAAAATAAGTTTCATGAATAATCATGTTACTGTTCCATCATTTGTTAAGTAAAATAAAGTTCAATTGGGAAACTTCACATTTTGTTTATTCATTCCTGATGGAGATGTTAATAAATATTATTTGTAAAAAGCCAAATTATTTAAGATATAGCGAACATCATTTTTAATCTAATAGACACCTTTTAATGGGCAAAATAAATTGTCTTCTACATAGAAACAAGCTATTCTAATTTTGTAAAATGCCATAATATCTGAAAGCATTAAAATAGTGCAAAATGACATTAATTCACATAAGCAATGTTCCAAAACAGTTGGTTCAACATGAATATATATAAACATGAATATATATGTATGCATAGTATACACCTCATTCCATGAACTAGCATACAGCACATCCCATTAACTTTTTAAGAAATAAGAATATGACAAATATGGCTCTTAGGTATGTGACAGAAAATGAAGGACATGTATATGTCTAAGTTAAAAGTCACAAAATAGTAAACAGAAATAGATTTAAATTTTATTTTTGAGGACTTCATGCCCTGCAGTCTATTTCATTCTAAAACTGCATGAATCTAAAAGTCCAAAAGGGATTTAGGGAAAAAATCCTATAGAATATATACTCAAAGTGAGTAGCAAAGAGTGTATTTGAAGGACAGGAGGCTAAGGAAATCTGGGAAGAAAAGAATATCTTTCAATATAAATCAGCAATTTGATGTTTTGCATAAAGAAGGCATCTGCTATATATATCGATTTGTTTTGTTTAGAAGGTGTGAATCAAAATTGATATTATTCACCTCACATGTCTGACTTCAGAACCTGGAATGAACCAGATATCATCACTTCGAAACAAAAAGCTAACAGGATTAGTTTTATCAGAGCTCTAGAAAAAATTGGATGATCTAGAATCAGATTTAACCTGATTTCTGACTTGGGCTTTGAGATTACTGTCTATCTGAATTTCATGCATATTTTTTCTAGGAAAATTGTTGAAATCTCATCATTTTCTCAAAGTAGAAATAAACTCAGTGAAGTTGAGGACTGGGATAAGCATCTCTGACATAGAGATTCAGCATTTTGCACCTGTTTGAATATTTAGAAGATGAACAATGAAGTTATAATAAGCCTTAGAAAGATTTTTACAACATTTAATTTTATGATATGCAGCTCACAAATTAAAGCAGATAGAATGAATCTAAATACAACAAATTTCCAAGTCATTGATGATTTTACTCTACTTAATGTATGCTTTAACAATATTGTCCAACTACACCAGCACAATGTTTTGAGACATGTGTTGCTCTAATTTTGATCAGTGGAAGACCTGGCCTTCAGTCAGAAATAGTCACCCATAAAACATGACTTTAGAAAAGTGATTAAAATATACCTGAGCCCATGAATACTCCAGGACCTTGCTGGATTGGAAATTCTATCACTATAGATCTCTTCTTCCACTCAGCCTTCTTCCTCTAAATTGTAAATGTTTCTAAGAAAATAAAAATGTTGGGGCCGGTGAGATGGCTCAGCGGCATAAGCGCCTGCCTGGCAAGCGCAAGGGCCTGAGTTCGACTCCCGGAACCCACATACGAAAAAAGGGCTGGTGATATCGCTCAGTGGCACGGGCGCCTGCTGGTGCGTGAAGTCCTGAGTTCGACCCCCGGTACCCACAAAAAAAAAAAAATGTTGCTTTAATTGAAATATCAAGTAAGCTTCCCAGGATTTCTCACATTAAGAAATGGGGGAGAGAGAAGGCTCTTGAACACCAAGAAGGAAAAGAAAATTTCTGCTGAAAAAGGAAAGAATTATGAAAATGGAAGCCAAGAGTGCTAAACATGGGCCTTCCATGTGGCTCTCCATTTTTATTAACAGAAAAATATATCAAAAATAAAAGCTAGGCATCTTTAACTACATAGTGCACACTTCAGTAATTTAAAGTCTATTAACTTTTTACTAACTGTACCTCCTTCCAAAGGGCAAAAAATAATTTTTGGCTCTTAGCTGAAAATTTTAATGAATAAATTTAACTTGGAGATATAACTCTACTTTCCTCTTTTAATCTCAATTTTTAATAGTTTAGTGCTTTCGTTTTAGATCAATATGACCAGTTAGACCAAAGAGGAAACAGTGCCAAATGTTCTCTTTCCAACTATTCCATTTTTTTTTTTTAACCTTTTGCTGTTAAAAACACAAATATCCTTAAAGAAACTCTCCAGATGGCAGCAGGAAAAATAACCAGGAAAATCTGAATGGGCACCAGCAGCTGAGGCTGAAATGTTAACTAAACAGACCAATTCTTATTCTGGTGCAGGAATGAGAAGAGTTCAGGCCTCAGATCTTGCACACACAGGGAGGTGGAAATGAAAATCCTGCCAAAAACTAGAAGGCACGGGAAGCAATAAACAAGAGGAACAGGTACATCAGATAGAAGACACAGGAGAGAAATGTAAACTTCGGTAAGTTTAAACCACATAACAATTTGAAAGAGATTTAAAATAATTTGTATTTGGAAGGTTAAAAGAAATAATGGGAGAAATAAAAAGAATACATTAAGAAGCAAGCTATGTATACAAAAGACAGGAAAATTTGTAAAAGTAACCAAATAGAGGTTCCAAAAAGTAGAATATCTTTATTCAAACAAAAAGTTAAGAGGATGAAAAAAAAAAAAAAGAAAAGAAAAGTTAAGAGGATGAACAAATAGTCAATGAGACAGCTGAAAAAGATTTCTGAATTGAAAAGCAGAAATGAAACAATTTCTCTAGAGAAAGCTCAAGAAAAAGACCTCTATAGAGACACATAAGCAGCAGTGATAATTTAAACAAAAACACAAAACTTGTCAAGAAGCTGGATGTGGCAGCACATGCCTGTAATCCTACAACCACAACTATTGGAGAGGCTGAAGTAGGGATATCCCAAATCTAAGCCCAACCTGGAGAACTTGATGAGGCTCTGTTCCAAAATTCAAAAAAAAGCAGGATGAAGTGTTGCTGGGCATGTAGCTTAGTGGAGTGCAGAGGCAGGACCCTGGATTTAATTCCCAGTAGTAAAAAGTAAAAAAATAAAAAAATAAAAATCTTTCCAAGAGAGAAAGTATGAGGCCTAAACCAAATGACTAAATGAGTTAAAAACAAAACTATTGGGCCGGTGAGATGGCTCAGTGGCGTAAGCGCCTGCCTGGCAAGCGCGAAGGCCAGGGTTCGACTCCTGGAACCCACATACGAAAAAAGGGCTGGTGATATCGCTCAGCAGCACGGGCGCCTACTGGCGCGCGAGGTCCTGAGGTCGACCCCTGGTACCCACACACACACACGAAAAAAAACTATCATTTAACATGTAAGAAGGAAATGATGAAAAACAAAAACTTACAATTTACAAGCCTTCTTATAAATAACAGGAATTGGTAAAAACCATAGAATGGTACCTTTAATTGCCAAATGTCATCCTAGAAATCTGTATGTACACAAAAGAATTAAGACGTGACATGTATAAGTACCAGCTCCCCAAAATGAATGCACTCACTATATATCACATAAATACACTAATAAAAATAAAATAACAAAAAAAAAGAAAAGGAAAATGTTTTAGGGTGTACGGCTTGACAAAAGTTACCGTTAAGACTAAAAATATAATTTAAAAAATATATAAATATCTGCAAGAAAATAAAATTAAACCCAGAAGGGAATAAGATGTTAGGAAATAAGACCACCTACTGAAATTGACCAACTTTCTTATCCATGGGTAATCCTTATTTAAAAAACCATGACTGTAAGAAAACAAATTAAACAAAAAGAAGATACAATAAACAGTGGTTGAATGAAGAAAGTAAATGCAAGAAATATCTGTGTTCTAACAGCAATGTTTTAAATTACCATCGTGAATGAATTAATAGACCAGAAGAAATTTTTAAATATTGTTGTAACAATAATTACAAAAATAACAATGGTCATGATGAGCTTAACTTGAACTACATTGTAAGCAAATAAGAACAGGGGAAATAGAGAATTTGAGAAAATTTTTCTAGCGTTTTTAATTTGTTTGATGGGACATAGAGATGTAAATTAGCTCTAGACTCTCCTAAATATATGTGTAAAAAATTTAACTGTGTTCTTCCTCTTTTCTTATTCTTCTTTTTCCTTATTTTGGTGAATAATACAATTCAAATGAAATAGAACAAAGTAGATTCTCTGCTGGCAAAGAAATTGAGTCACAGGGACTTAGGGTGGGATTTGGAGCCCTGGGTGTGACAAGCCGCCCGTAAGGAGTCGGCCTGGCGTTAGATGCGAAAGCACAAGCAGGGTTAGGAGGACATTCGCATGGAGGCTGCGGGCTGAGATGACCTGGCCATGCGTGCCGGAACCTGAGCAGGTGACAGAGCCCAGTCGTACTGAGGAGGATGCCTGTGCAGAAGGGATCTTCAGCGTAAGTAGACAAAGTTTGTTTCTGAGTGTGAGATGCTGCAGCCCACGTAAATGGGTAGACCCTCCACAAGGAGGGGAATCAGAGGTGGGGTTGGGAGACCAAACAGGGCGTAACAGACGTCCTTGGAAAGGGATGGCTCCAAGCGGGGTTTTAGAACCTAGGCAGGATGGAAAAAGTAGCTGCCTGACTGGGAAACCAGCACTGGTTTGTAGCCCATTGAGGTGAAGAAAATGCTCCCATAGGGTGGGGGTGTGCTGGCCTGTCACAGAGCTTAGAAGAGAGGAGGTTTTTGTTGAGTTGACAGTGCCGCTGCAACAATGTGAGATTGGTTACAAACAGAGGGACTGATTAAATATATAAACACCTTAAGGACAATAGGAATCAGCTTTCTTAGAATGGGAGAAAGAAGTTTTAGATACACAAAGGAGAAAACTGAAACGAATCTTGGGTGCCTGAACTAGAATTGCAAGAAGTATTAGTTTTAGCCCATGGTTTTCAATCTGTAGAGATAAATATAAATGCTTTTGTGTGTACACACGAATGTATATATGTGTGCATATCATATTTTGGTTTATATCACATAGACACACACAAAACACACACACTTCTTCTACTTGAAAATAACAATACTCCAATAGCAACACACAGAACTAACTTCCTGATTTTGGCTTCTAAATGACACTTTCCACTAACAGGAATCAGGGATGTTTAGAGAACTCTCTCTTCCCAGAAATGGGTCAGGGAACAACTTGCTATTCCAGAAAAGATGTGCCCAAAGACTAATGGGGATATGTGAAACACAACAGAACAACAGCAGCGACAAAACACAGGCTGGAAAGAGATCTCAGATACCACATTTGCAGCTAGTGGTAGCCTCAGATAAATAATGTTAATAACTGAATAATTTATAGCTGTAGTACAGAAAAGAAAAATATAGGAGTAGAAATTATAGATAAAAAGAAAAAAGTCAGTAGGCATAAAACGACCAAAAAAACTCCCAAGCAAATGAATAGCAACAACAAAAGAAACTTACAACATAGACAAACTTCTTAGGAAAATAATACAGGAAAGAAAAGAGATGTTATGGAAAAGCAATATCAATATCTCCATAATTCCAAATATATAGAGATTCAAAGGCTCAAGACACTTATAAATATTAATGCCAATAAATTTGCAAACTTAGTTGTATAATTTTACAGAAAATTGCAATTATTGTAGTTTATTATAATATATATATATATATATATATATATATATATATATGAATTGGTTCAACAGGTTTTGTAAAAGTGAATTGATAGGAAATAGTTACAACCTACACAGTTCATAATTTTTTACACATACTCTGCAAAAATCCTGAGTTTCAGATTGGTATTAGCATTTTACCGAACTTTTTTTTTTTTTTGTGGGTACCGGGGGGTCGACCTCAGGACCTCGCGCACCAGCAGGCGCCCGTGCCGCTGAGCGAAA
Source organism: Erethizon dorsatum (assembly GCA_028451465.1). Classification (NCBI taxonomy): domain Eukaryota; kingdom Metazoa; phylum Chordata; class Mammalia; order Rodentia; family Erethizontidae; genus Erethizon; species Erethizon dorsatum. Next base: position 16,453,771 of record CM051835.1, read on the forward strand.
TCACCGGCCCCTTTTTTGTATGTGGGATCCGGGAGTCGAACTCGGGCCCTCACGCTTGCCGGGCAGGCGCTTAAGACGCTCAGCCATCTCACCGGCCCCCATCTTACTGAACTTTTGAAGAATACATTATTTCTCTTTGAACTGAGAGAAAAAAACAGAAACCCATTCTTACTAAAGTATAAGTTTATATGTTTAAGTTCGGTGCGGATCACTCAAAAATAGAATTATGAACTTATCTCACTATGAACAAAAGGACGAAAACCTTAATAAACAGTAGAAAATCAAATTCAACAATTCATAAAAGAATAAGGTATTATAATCAAGTACTCTGATTTAATACTTTATGTATGTATATGGTATATATATAATACATAAAGTCAATTACTCAAAAATACAACAGCAACATTACACAGCAATATATTAATGCAATACACTACATTAACAGATTAGCAAGTAGAAAACATACATAATCATCTCAACAGTTATCGGAAAAGTGATTGCTCAATTCAATATTCTTTCCTGATAAAATTCCTTGTAAGTAATAAATAGATGTTTCCTTTCTCTAGCAAATTTTATCTACCTCAAACGGTATGGTCAAGTTCAAAACCAGGTCTTATACAATCATGAACCAGATAAGGATACCTAGTACCACCTCTTCTAGTCAACATTTTCCTGTCAGTCCTTTCAAAACTAATGATAAGGAGAAAGAAATGAATATGAGAAAGACATAAATGTCTATAAATAAAATCCAAAGGAAATGAAAACAAAGTATTAAAAATTTAATGAGATTTTTCACCAGAGTTCCTGTAATTAATACAAACATAGAAAAAAATCACGTAACAAATGTTTAAAATAATAATTTAATTTAATAATTTAATGCATGTGTTCTTCCTAATCTGTTAATGTAGTGTATTATATTAATACATTGCTGTGTAATATTACTGTTGTATTTTTGACTAATTGACTATATGCATTATATATACAGCATATACATGTATAAAATCAGAATACTTGATTATAATGTAGTATTCTTTTATAAACTGTTGAATTTGGTTTTCTAATATTTATTTAGATTTTTGTCCTTTTGATCATAATGAGATTAGTTCACAATTCCATTCTCTAACAGTCTTCACCACACTTACAACACCAAAAACATATAAATTTTTACTTTGATAAGAATGGATTTTATTCAATAATGTGAGAATGTACAATTGAACAATATCAACCCAAATTATAAGCTACCTGGCAATATGTCAAGCAAAATATGAGCAAAAACAGAGTAACATATGAATTATAACTGAAGGTTCCTAAAGGACACTTGACCATATATATATTTGTGTGTATGGATATTTAGTATTAGAAAATGTCTTTCCTCTCTCATCTTATGCTACATGTTTACCCATTCCATAAAAATATCACACACATTTTTGATGGAACTAAGAAAATGATTATTGAAATTTGTATCAAAAATATTCAACACAGCCAAGACAATTTAAAAGAATAAAGTTGTGGGATTTACTCTACTAGAGAGCAGAAACTGCCATAAAACTACAGTAATTAAAGCAGCGTGTATTAACACAGGAATAGATAAAAGATTTAATGCAACAAAATTAAAAGCCTAAGAAAAACAATGCATGTGTGGGAATTTGATAATCAGCACACATGGCATTACCCATTGGTAAAGGATGGTGTTGGGCTGAGTAGTTTTCTTTACAGCAAAAAATAAATTAAGTTCTTACTCCATATTACATCTCCACATTAATTTTAGGGGATTAAAAATAATATGTAAAAATAATTAACTGTCATTGGAGCAATAGTTAATAGAAATTCTTTATTAACCCTAATAAGGAAGTATTTCTCTGCTAGAAGAACACCTCAGGAACAAAATAGAAAATTAGGACTATATTAAAACGAAAACATCCTTTTCATAAAAGGCACAATGTACAAAGATGAATACGTAAAAACTAAAAAATGAATATTCATAATGAGTGAAAGTAAGGATTGGTGCCCAAATTTAAGTAATTCTATATATCTACGAGAAAAATCCAAGCAACCATGTATGAAAATGGTCAAACAAGCGAAAGAAGTTCACAGAAAAGGCAGTCTGAAGGGCGTGTGCACTTTCACAGTGTACCAGGCAAATGCAAATTCAGACATGTTTGGAAATTGTATCTCATAACTACTAGTTTGGTAAAACGTTTTTAAGTATAAAAGTGTTAAAAGTTGATGATTATGTGCATACACAGTCACCACTGCCAGGAGAGTAAATTGTTACTACTACTTGGGTGAATAATTTGGCAATAGCTAAAGTTCAAAATATTCTAGGAGTGAGAGTGGCACTTGCGGCTAATGTTAAAGGAAAATCCTTACACATATGTAACAGGAGTTAAGTCAAAACCTCCCTCGGAACTATGCTCACAATGGCTATAAAGGTGAAAAACCTTATATGCCCATCCAGAAAGTCTATACCTGCAGTATGAAACACAATATAACTATATTTTGGTTAAAATGAATGAGAGCTACTGTTTTACATATATAGATCTCAAAAGCATACTTAGTGAAAGAAAAGAATATGAAAGTATTAACTATATGTTACAATTTATATAAAACAAACACACACTTTCTGAACATGCTTTTGCATAGTACTGGCCTGGAAGAATATACAATATTTGATTGTGGTAGTTTAGGGGAAGAAAAAAGTGAAGGAGTTTGGAGAAGAGGCTTAATAAACAGTGTTTATTTTTTTCTTGGTTGTTAACACTTCTTTAATATAGTTTACAACAACTTACAGATTTTCTGACTAGGAGAGGAGTTGGAAGATTCTCAACACCAAAAAATGATAAATAAGAAGACTGAAATGTTAATTATCATGATTTGATCATTATACCTTGTATGCATGTTTCAAATTATCACACTACATCTTATAAATGTATATGATTATATGTCAATAAAATACTTTTTAAAAGGTCAGAAAGAAGCTTATAAAATATATGCCATAAGCAATAATGGCAAGATATTTTATAATTTCTAACATCGATTTATAGGTATATGAGAATTTTAATACTATTCACATAACTACTTTTTACCATGTTTACTACATTAAAATGCATGAGTGTGTTATCTGCTGATTCCATCTTTTATTTTTTTTTTATTAAAATGATGCATTTGGATGAGTTTACTCAATAGTATACTTCCTTAGGATATTCCTTATTAATTCACAACTAACCTGTCAGTTTTGGAAGACGTGGTATAAAATCGATAAATGGCAGGTATCTAGGGACTACATGAAGTAGTAGAGAAATTAGTGTTCCAAGAAAATGCCTTTGGTGAGAAGAAATCAATTTGAATCTACAGTCTGCAATGCAATACCTTCAAATGATCTAAATATTGTCTCTTAGAATGCAAGTCCCCAATGAAAGGTACACACTGCCAATATCCGGAAGGCAAGACATAGTCTGGGCAATACGTGATTGGGAATAATAATAAGGTTCAATAATATAGCAAATTTTGCTGATGTATAGCTCATTACTTTATGAAATTAGAAGGCATTGGAAGTTGTGGAGCAAGTGGCAGTTGTCTGATTTGCCAGAAATGCCCATCATTTTCTCATTTCTTTAGTCTGAGTCTGTAGGTAGACAGTTCCCACTCATGAGTTTGGCACTAGTCAAATGGTTTCTTTTTTTTTTTTTTTGTGGGTACTGGGGGTCGACCTCAGGACCTCTCGCACCAGCAGGCGCCCGTGCCGCTGAGTGAAATCACCGGCCCTTTTTTCGTATGTGGGTTCCGGGAATCGAACTCCGGCCCTCGCGCTCAATGGGCAGGCGCTTACGCCACTGAACCATCTCACCAGCCCCATATGGTTTCTTTTAAGCCATGTAAAACAGACAGAGGATAGTTAAACTGACACAACAAAATTTACTATGGTATATTCACAAAATTTTACATTTTCTAAGAGTGATAATAGCTATATTGTTCATTGGAGAAGATTCATACAGACCTAGGACAGAGAGAAGCAGCATTTTCCCCTTGACACAAGACACTGGAAATGCATGAACACAAAAACTGGCAACAGAAGATGCTCCTAAAAAATACGTTAATATACCTGGTGGGTCCAGTGAACTTTCACACTGACACCCCTGATTGCTTAGAGACACCAAAAACTGTCGATCACAAACAGCTGAAAGATACGAGATTCTGACTCCTGACTGATTTGGTGAGGAGACAGCTTTTATAAAAGAAAAGGAAGAATTACTAAAGTGACGAGGGGGAGAAAAACAAAGTATATGTATAAATAATTTACAGGTTATTAATCTGTAATGTATTGGGCTGTGAAAGCATCTGTATATTTCATTTCCGATTAACATGTGAAAAACACGTGTTCTATTTAAAATTTTACAGCTCAGTTTGCTAAGAAATCATTAGCAGTGGACCCTCACAAGAACTAATCCAGCCCTAAAGGGGCTATCTTAATGTGTGGCTCTCGCTTTCAGTCCTTGGTAATTTTGCAACATTTCAATGGATATTGCCGGAATTGGGGCCAGTGGATATTTGCTAGAAGCACTAGGGGAAAACACAGTAATTAAGGCAACATAGTAGTTAACCTCAATTAAAAGGAACCTTCAGGACAAAGTTAGTTTTCTGATTTGCAGCAGTCAATTGGTTCAACCCTTTGCAAGAGTGTTTATCAAATTTGCATTGCCTGTGTCACCAGCAGCATTTGATTCGGAGCCTTCCTGTCACTAGTCAGTGATGGAAATTTCATTTGAGACTATGAACGTCTCCATCTAGAAAGAAAGTTAATTTTTAGTTATTTTATTTATTTTCATTTTATTTTGTGAATTATTCTGTTACCGACCTAGACTACATTATATCTTCGACTCTTCAAATTACTTATTTCTGTAAAAACAGGAACGAAAGAAACGTGGTAATATTTTTTATGCCATGACTGACTGGCTCTACAAAAGAAAGGAAACGATAAAATTTAAATGCTGTTAAACCCAGATTTCCCAGCAAAAATCAACAGATCTGTACACTATAACATCATGCAGAACAAACAAAAAGGTTCCTACAAGAAGTCTCCACATAGCTGCTACATCTGATTTAGCCTTTTGACATTCCAAATCCCAGAACTTTCCATACCATTTCTCACCTGTAGGTGTTTCCACAATGCAAGGAAATCCCTGGGCTCCTTGGTAAAGGAGATTAGCTGCAGTAACTCTGCAATGAGGCTTAGAGCTGATAGCTTGCATTAGCAGTAGTTTACCACTTCATTGATCCAATTACATCATTAAGTCCACCCAAGTCACTGGGTCATACATAGGACCAAGCTCATTCGCCATTTCAATGATAAAATCAGGTTAGTCATGCAGTGATTTGGGGTATTTGTATTGCAAAGGCATATTTGTTTTCCAACCATCATCTAAGGCGTTTAGCAACCTCTACTGAACACGTTTCCCTTTTCTCACGCCAACCTCAATCAACAAGTTTTATTTTAAACTATTCCTCTAAGAGGGGGGTGGATTTCTCTCAGATGCTAATGCACAATTCATTCTGACAAAAAAAGACCAACACAAACAACCCTTAGGTAAACTTCCTGCTTCCTAATGAACAGCACCTTTGGGCTCCAGGCAGCAGAGCCAAATAAATGATTCCACAAGCCCAAAAGCTCATTATTGGCCTGAAATAGGGTTAGCCTTAGGCATCTGTGGCCATATTCAGATCATTAAGAATCTTCTGTTGCCATTGCTTTCTCTTTTTTCTATTTAAGAAGCAAGCAAGGTATTGGCATCCATTCTCCCCACACCTGCATGTCTTATTACACATTTTGCCATTTCCCTACTCTTCACCTTGTGCTTCCTACTTTCTCTTTTAAACTATATGAAATTAAGTCTTTTTCTCTCATCAAGGACCCTATTTTTTGAGGTTCACTAGTTGAGATGCACACAGCTGGGGACATGCCCTTTTTATCGTCTTGCAAAACCGACCACAGAGGGTCACAACCTTGGCAGGAATTTGCTTTTATGTCCAAGCCCTCCCCACCCCCGAAAGTCCATGAGTTTAATAAGGAAATGCAGAACTGAGCTGAAATTGTTATAGAGACCAGAACCTGGAAGGGTTCATTTGAAATCCTTCCCATCTCGAACTCACGCATGTGTTACTGAACGATTTCCCAGGAGAGTAACACAAAATTCAAACCTTGGATATATCTTGTACCTTAGCAAATATTAGCTCAACTTGTGCAATATTTTTCTGCTATAATGAGGACAGAAGCTCGCAAAGTCTAAGCCTCTCTCTTTTTTTTCCACTTGAAACTAAGGAAATCACCTTTTATTTTAAGCAAGATATTAATTCATGTGTTATCCTGCCTATTAATATTTTCTTACATCTACAAACATCACAATAAACAAATCTGTTTTCACTTGCCAAATTGTGTTTCTGAGTTGCAATTACTGAAAGATATTTCATCTTGAAGTGTTCTTATCAAGAGGTTGCTTCCCCAAAATTTGTTCTAGATGTCATGACCTTAAACTAAGCATTTGTTCAATAGCCATGTTTTAGTTTTGTTTAAAATAGACTTTGGTAAGGAGAAGTGGTTCTTCGACAAAATAATTTTGAAGAAAAACTTAGCAATAGAGAGCCAAATGAAGGAGACGATTAAAGAAAAATACAAGATTAACTGCATACATTTTACTTCTCAGCCAACCTAAAAAAATCTCAAGTGTAGAGGAGAGAGATTAAGGATCAGAAAGAAAAGTAGAATTCTTCTCTTTAGTAAAAAATAATTGTGGAAAAGTAAGAAACTAGAAATAGGGTGTTGTATGAAGTTTTTCTAGCTCGGTTTGTTTCAGTTTAGCATTAATTAATTCCTTTATAACCCTGCTAAGAACTTTTTGTTCACTTTAAGCAAGATTTTATTGAACACTTTAAGGGTGAGACACACAGTGAATACAAAGAGGAATGACACATGCTCCCTTACCCTCAAAAGTCTTTCCTTGATCTGTGTAAGAGAGGAAATAAATTTTATTGCAATGACAAAACTGGAAAGGACAATTCTGAGGATACACGTGACTTACACTAAATGTAGAGGACCCAGCTGTTGAGAGAAAAAGCTCTGACTGAATCAGTCTTCAAGTGGGCAGCAGGGAGGTATTTGGGAGTAAACTGTAAAAGAAATGCAGAATTCTACCAATCATGGCAAAAAATATACTGTATTTTGCCTTTGAAATGTTTTCGTAAGCCATCTTTAAAAATGTTTGCTATATTCTCTTTTTTTTTTTTTGTGGGTACCGGGGGGTCGACCTCAGGACCTCGCGCGCCAGCAGGCGCCCGTGCCGCTGAGCGATATCACCGGCCCTTTTTTCGTATGTGGGTTCCGGGAGTCGAACTCGGGCTCTCGCACTTGCCGGGCAGGCGCTTACGCCGCTGAGCCATCTCACCGGCCCTGCTATATTCTCTTAATCTGTATTTCTAAATAGAACTGTTTTCACTTAAAAGATTTTTTCTTTAAGTAAAATATTCATGATTAAGTGAGGAGGACCAGAAAGTAGGATTGAATCCTTATATGCTGCTTCCATTTGAAGATCAGTAGCTAAGAAAGTAGAGGTTGACTGTGAGGATATTGAAATTGCAAAGCTAAATAATGAAGTGATAACAACTGTCCAATGGTGCTTAATGATGTGTTGCAAAATAAAATCAATACTGAGGACTACTTCCTCACTGAAAAAACCCTAACATATGCTCTTCTTACACTGGGTAAAAGCACTGATTACAGAACTGCATGGGTTTTTGCCCCAAATCTACCACTTACTAACTGCATGAATTTGGGGAAGTTACTCAACTTTCTTGTGCCTCAATTTCCACACCTATTACTTGAAAAAGAAGGCTTGTTCTGACAATTAAAAAAAAAAAGTAAATGCACATGAAGAATTCAGAACAATGGATGACACAGAACGACTCTTTTGTACATTTATTAGTGATGATTATGATGATGATAGTATCAGTCATTTCTTTAATAAATATTTATTTGATGCTTATATGTCAATCATAGCCCAAATTTTCCAGGATGGCTCGTATTTCATATAGTGTTATTTATTTAAATAAAAATGATATGATGTGTGAAAAACTATGATTTTTTATTATATTTTCATGTAAATATATTTACAGAAAGAATTTTTTTGGCTTGGTGAAAGGATATCATTTCATAGATTTAAGACTATAAACTTTGGAGTCAGAATAACTAGTTTATTTGTAAGTTTTGAGGTCAGCTGTAGCCAGTTTACTTGCTTTGCAATTTTGAACAAGACATTTAATAGGTCTATACTCGACAGTTTCCTCATCTGGAAATTGGAGTCTGAAATGATACATAGTGAAGAGCATTAGTTTTCATTAAATTAAATGATTCCTATAATATTCCTGGGAAAAACTCAAAGAGTTTTGTAATTAATAAATATATAAGTATACTTAAATATAAGTAAGTGTAATGACCTTTCTACAACATAACTTGAGTGTACAATGCCTTAAAGAACTGAATATCTAATTTTAAAGTTGAGAAAGAAAATTGGACTAGACTGATAGAATTAGCCAGAATATCTGAGTTAAAGCAGATTCTGTCATTAAGCAGCTTGAGGGCTTTACAAATGGTACTATATTGTTATTGTCTCTAGCCTTTCATGTATACAATAATGAGAACAAACTGAGTGACTTGGAAAAACTCAGCTCTGGCATTCTGCAATGACTTGGTTTAATGGGGAGAATAAGACACTGTACGTGATCAGATGAGGATCTCACACAAATGATTTTGTTTATAGTTCCATGTACTTGCAACCATTCAAAAACATTATATTAAAATCTTACGCATAGTTTAAATGATGTTTTTCCCAGTTTTGGACTTCATTTCATGAAGACAACAAAAAGAATAGCAATGGCTTTCAAAACAGGGAATTCTAAATAGTTAATTGAAGTCTAATTGTATATCACAAAACCACAAATGAACTATGGCAGCATTCTGATTAAACTTAACATTTCACTAAGGACCTGGTAAAGTCTCTAACCCAAGATGAATAATAAAATATACTCACTTAGATCTGAATAAAACTCTTAACCTATATTTGGAAGTTTCAGTTTCAACATGGTAGACTAAACTCACAGTAGCCCATAGACCCCACTGCTTGCAGCTAGGAACCCTGGGGGGAAAAAAATCACTTTCATAGGTGGACGACTGAGGGGGTTAAATATTGGAGAAGTAAACCTTGCGGGAGTAAGTTACGCATTTTTCTTCTACATGCGGCTTTCCTAGGAAGATCTGTCTTAAAGTGAGAGGTACAGCATTGGTTGTACAAGCAGGTAAGCTGCAAGAGATAATCTTGTCTGGCCAGCAGAACTGGAATAAAAAGAAGATGCTTCTGGGGATGAAGACCTTACCTTAGGAGCAAATCTCAAAGGGAAGAGATCCAGAAGGAGGCCCTTATTTCTGGGTCTGGACCCATGAAAGCTTGAAGTTCTATGTATATATGTGACAGACATGAACCTTAGCAAAGACTTTAAAAACTGAACTGAAATGTGAATATAGCCTACAGTGACAAACGAGATACAGTCTTCAGTCTGAAATAATTGGGTCAATTTTCTGGTAAAACATAAGCTTCAACATTCTCTAGAAGACCAAAAGTCTAAGCAACACCCTATGCACAAGGTTCAGGACATACTTCAAAATTTGCATTGCACAGAATGAAAAAAATGTGACCATTTTCAAGGGACCAATCAATCAACAAATATTAACTCTGAAATAACCAAAATATGGGAATTATCAGACTAAAGCTTTAATGCAACTAATATGTTTCCCATGGTAAGAAAAAACTGAAATAAATACAATGACAGGCACACAAGAAATAGAAAAAAAATTTAAAAGAACAAGTGAAAAATTTGAACTGAAAAATTAAACATTTAAAATGAAAAAAGTCACTGAAAGGGATCATTAGCAGAAAGAGATCACGAAGGAAAGAAATAGCCTGAAGACAGTGATAGAAATTTTCCAATCTGAAGAGCAGAGAGAGAAATAGAATTGGGGGAAGAAAAGAAAACATTTTTCAGGAAATTGCGTACATATTCATCCCTGGAGGAAAAAAGAGTTAGAAATAGACAAGAAAGCATGACAAATTCATGGTCATCAACTTTCCAAATTTGGGGAAAGATATCAATTTATAGGTGGAGGAAATGTAGCCAATCCCAAGAAGGGTAAACACATTAAAATTCTTGCTGATGCACATTCTGGTCAAATTATATAAACCAAAAATTAAAAAGTCTTGAAAGCATATAGAAAAAAAAGACCATTATATGGTAGTGATGACAACTTCAGTGGCTGTGGATTTCTTAACAATATGGAGTTCAGAAGGCAGGTAATGGTAATCTCTTTTTTTATGTGGGTACCGGGGGTTGAGCTCAGGACCTCTCGCGCCAGCAGGCACCCATGCCGCTGAGCGATATCATCGGCCCTTTTTTCATGTGGGTTCTGGCAGTCGAACTCGGGCCCTCGCGCTTGCCAGGCAGTCACTTATGCCGCTGAGCCATCTCACTGGCCCAGTAATGGTAATCTTTAAAGTCCCGAAAAGTAAAAAATCCAATCAAAGAATTATATGTAATGAAAATATCCTTCAGAAATGAAGATAGGATAAAGACCTGCTCAGGTTTTTAAAATCTAATTTACTCTCAATAGATCTGCTCTACAAATATATCAAGTGAAGTTCTACAGACTAAAGCGAAACAATTTCAGGAGGAGACCTGTTTCTTTAAGAAGAAAAATTAAAAAAAAAAAAAAGGCAAAATAGGGATAAACAGAGTATATTATCCTTTAAATTATTTAAAATCTGATTATTTAGAAAGCAAAATTTTTAAAAGTTGGGTAAAACAATATACATGTATTCGTGTATATATAATAAATGTATAAATGTATATAAAATATGTATGACAATGTAACATAAAAGTCTACACTTACACCAGGAAGCATAACATCAATTAAATGTACCCTGAATAGGTTAGGTGTGAATATTTTTATTCTTAGAACAAACACCAAAAAGAAATACAAACAAAATCTAAATAAAGCAGATACTACAAAATATTTTAAATTATCCAAAAGTACCAAGAAAAGAAAGTATAAAGGAATGAAATGTAGAGGAGAGAAACAGAAAGTGAATAATGAAACGATGGACCTAAATCAAACAATATCAGTTTTTACATTAAGTGTTAATTATCTAAAAACTCGAATTAAAAGGAAGACATTAACAGAGGGGATAATACAGCAAGATTTTCCTTTAAGTTTCCTGTAAGAGACACATTTTAGATATAAATAGAGATACGATGTTGAGAGTGATTGATTGGATAAAGTAAACCATGTAAACAATAAGCATCAGATGATTTTGAAATCGGATAAATAAATTTCAACATGGGGAATACTACTGCTGATAAGGAATTTTTTTTCATAATGATAGAAGGGAAATAATTATGAATGTGCAAGTGTCTCGTATTAAGGCCTTAAAATACACAAAGCAGAAACTGACAGAATTAAAGAAAGAAATAGACAAGTCCCCCATTAGAACAGAAAATTTTACCACTCTTCTTACCAATTGATTGCATACTAAATAAAATTAGAAAAGACACAGAAAGTCTGAATAACAGTATCGATCATCGTGATCTAGCTGACATTTAAAGGTGACAAAAGAGGATATATTACATGTGTGATTCCATTTATAAAAATTTCTAGAAAATGTAAAATAATCTCAGGACAAGAAAGATCATTGGTTGCCTGAGAATGGGATGGAGGGATGAATAGATTGCAAAAGGCATGAAGGGGGGTGAGCAAATACTTTTATCTTAATTTCAGTGGTGATTCATGTGTGTCTGTGTATGTAACAACTACTCATATTGTACACTTTAAATACATAAAGTTCATTCGACTAGAACTACATCTCAATAAAGTCATCCCACAAAATAGGCCTTTATTCTCAGTAGATGCTCATGGGTTTCATCAGACTGCCCAACAGGTCCACAGCACAAAAAAGAAGTTAAAACAACTTGGGATGGGTATTAAATTTCTTACTGTTAGCAATATACAAGCTTTAGACAACAAGAATGTATAGGTGACATCAGAAGCTGGGCCATATTTTTGTTCATTCATTGAGCAGCTAATACATGGCAGGCGATATGAACAATGCCCACTAGAGAGATAGGCACTTAACATCCCTTTCAATCCTCATGCTATTTCGTTGTTTAAGTCACAGTTTTGGGTGGCAAGACTTTGCAAAACAACTCACACCCCGCAGGTAACTTCACACACTGTACTCACTGACGGTCCTTAGTGAGCATTTTTGTCATTCATACACACAAGAACTCACCACCAGAGAAACTTAGTACGTGGGGATTTCTCCAGGCGTGATGTGGCCATCCTGGAACTCGCTGGGCTTGGGGAAGCCAAGAAAAAAAAACAAATGGCCAATGTCTCTAACCGAACCCTGGGTCCATACCGACGAGACAAGACCAAATCAGATGTAGCAGCTGTGGACTAGTGCGCCTGGAGGCCCGGATTGCTCCTTTCAAATGCCGTGTTGCTTTGTATCACAGGTTATTTTCCAAAGGCTGCCATTATAACGTTTTTCAGGATCCTTTTGCTTGGTTGTAAACTGTTAAAATACCTCTACTTAGTCTGAGGGTATAGCTCAGTCGTAGAGCACTTGCCTGGCATCTGCTAGGCCCAGCATTCCATTCCCAGCACTGCAGAAATATAAAATATTAAAACAAAAATCAGAGCATATGCTGTTTAAACCATGACCTTTTAGTGAAACTCCAAAAACCAGTTTATCTTTTACCCTCCCTTTCAAAGTTGCTATACCTGCTGGACTTGCTACAGACACAATACAGTTAGTTACTAGTTTCTGAATCTAGTTCAGTGTTTATTTCCATCTCCAGCAAAGTGCTCCATAATAATAGCTATGATGGGAAAATGCTTGGTTCATATTGATGTATTTAATGCCATAACAACGATCAGGTGCTTTATTCTATTTGCTTTGTTACAGAGATGAGAAAATGGAAGCACAGAAATTTAGGTAAATAATCGACGTCACACAGCCAGCAGGGACTGAAGCTAACTCTGAACTCAATACTCCAGCTCTAGAGTTTAAGGCTTTAGCCACTAGGCTGCAGTGAAACCCCCAGGCTGATATCCTGCTGTTACCATTTTCACTAAAGATACAAAGAAAGGAGAAAGTGGTAGAGAAGGGTTTTGGGCGGAGCTTGTCATACTATACTTTGTAGCCAGCCATCTGCATCCACAAGTAAAGCCCCCTGGATTATAAGGACACATGTGTAGCTGCAGTCCTTCTCTTTGAAACATTTCAGAATAGCAAGGGAATTCCTTCCACCTACTGACTGATACCAAGCATGCTGGTTGGTTACAAATGCCAGAGATTCTGCACACCGAGACCTCTGCTCTGTGCCTCAATCCACTGACTAGCCCTGTGACATCAACTCAACGAAATGATAGCTTCCAAGCAGACAATTTTAAACAGAAACATGAAAATATTATAACAGATGCTGTAGTCGACATGTTAAGAGACAGTCTATGTGTCTAAATAATATTTACTTCCTAATGAGTTAATTTTAGCAACTGGGATATTTTTGTCCTTAAATATAATGAATTTCACTAGGGAAAACATGTATTTGAAACACCCTAGGATTTACTATTTACTAAGCATAGCTAGGGGGTTCCACATGGAAATGTGGAAATTAAACTAGAACTTGAAACAGTGCTGATCCTCCCTCCACCATGTCAAAATGTATTTTTCCACAAAAGGAAAGTTGGCTGAAAGAAAGCAAAACAAAACAAAACAAAACAAAACCAAACATCACTCTGTATTTTATCTAGGTTATTGAATGAGTCAGCTGAAAGCAGACATTTTCATTTTCAAAACAAAAAAACAGTGCCAAAGCTGTAGATATCTATTTTTACTTTCCATGCAATTTTACTTGCATGCATCTTCCTTTTAAACCTTAGTTAAGATTTTTACGGGGGAGCGCATATCAATTATATATCCAACTGTGAACAAAATTTTGTCTAGAATAATAATGCACATATACTTATTCACCCAAACTACAACTTTTGTCTAACATAAACTTTTAAAAGAGGGGACTCCCCCAAAAAGGATAAGTCTTGTCTCCTTAAAAATATAACATTTGGTTAAAGCAGAAAAATGAGGACAATTATGGGGGACGAGAGAAAAATTTCATCTCTAATAAGGGATTGAGTTGGAAGGGTGAGCAGTTACAGATTGGACTAGAAATGTTGAAACTAGCAGGTCAGTCAGAAAAGAGTGAATTAAATATCAAGCAGCAGGAAATGCTGTTTATGGCAGGGAGGGCCCACAGGGAGGGCCACCACGAGGGACACCAGCTGAGCACAGCTAGAGCCTTTGTAGCCAGGAAGTCAAGTGCTTGGGGTGAGAGAGGATGGCCAGGGTCGTAAATGCTCCCTGATACTCCTAAGTCTGCAGGTATAATTCAGTAGGGACAAAAGACTCTGGTAAACAGAGAAACTTGTGGGCAATTTACAGGAACAAGTGTACACAGATGGTCATTGTACATTTGTACACATCAGGCATTGATGGTGAAAGTTTCCATGTCTATAGTCCTTGCATCATGCCAAAGGGGTGTTTTACTGAGGCATGTTTTGTAAATGTCAAAGTGACAAATTGCAACTTTATCAGAAATCATGCACTCATTTTTCAAGTAAGCAAAACACAGTTTGGGGACACAAAATGGGTGCACCCTGTTCTGTCTCCAGGCACCCTGTTCTCTCTCCAGGCCCCCTTGACCTCAGCAGCTGCGACAGAGGAGGAGGAGGAGGAGGATAGGAGGGGAAGGAGGAAGAGGAGGAGAGGGGGAGGGTAAGTGCTGCTTTCTCTTTGGTTTTTAGGAGCTGAGGCTAAAGCTGAAGCAGCAGTTTCATACGTGATTCTCTGTGTAATCATTGTCATACTCGCCTCATCATGTCCACTTGGCTACCCCCTCTAATTTGTCAACCGGGACTGTATTAGGTTAATATCCCTGTAACAGTAGTGTTTCTACATACACAGGTGTAAAGATATGAAGTTTTAGTTAAAGGCTGTCTTAGGCAACAATGTTTATGTATTTAATCCTCAAAATTGCCAGACAGACAATCTCAAATTTGATCACATTATAGGGAAACGCATTCTCCTATACAATTTTGAAATTCTATCATAATATGGAATGTGAAGGAGTTCAGTTTGTTTAAAAAACTGTACACATATTTTATTCATATCTTGCTTTCAGTTGTGTATTATTTATAGGCAAAAATTTGTTTGATAAAATTAATCTCTTTTAACATATTTTTGTTTGTTTTAGTTCGAGTTTCCTCCTGTCTTTGCACCAGGAAGAAAAGCATCTATCTCAATCACCCCCCCCACTAGCATCTCATTTCCCCTGTTGGGAAGCATTTCTCGCTCAGAAACCTTTCTCTACATGGGTATTGTAGAAAAGTACACAATTAATTTAATGTTCAAATGACATGGAGCTTCTATTAAGCAGTATTATTTTTATAATATAGAAACAATCCATGTAAAACTCAGGTTAAACCAACACTTGCCACCATTTAAAAAAGGTTTTACATGGCAAGTGGGATCTGTTATATTTAATTAAGGAGCCCATCTGGCATATTGGAGAGAGCGGAGTCACGTGTTAACGGGATGTATTTGTACAGCAAGCCAGTCAGAGAATAGAGATTCAGCCACTTCACTGTTGCGGGCCTCCACTTCCATCTCTACGCAAGAGAAAGTAATTCTAGGTACTTAACGTGTCCTATCCAGCTCTACATTTCCGTGACCCTGGGCAAAAAAAAAAAAAAAAAAATCTGTAATTTTATTTAACCCTCGATTGAGGAAAGGAAACATTTCTAAGGCTGAAATGACTTTACCATAGACAAAGTACATCCAGCAACATTATAAAATTCCCTCTTTACTGGGCATGGTGGCACATGCCTGTAATCCCAGCACTTGGGAGGCTGAGGCAGGTGGAATTCCATGAGTTCGAGTCCAGCCTGAGCTTCATAGTGAGTTGAAGGCAAGGCTGAACTACATACCAAGACCATATCTCAAAATAAGTAAATAAATAAATAATAAATAATAAAAATAAATAAGAAAATAAAAACCAAAAAGAAAAATTCCTTGCTTTTCTAAAAAAGTATGATATAAGATTCTGTTTTAGAGTTTGAATTAGTTTTTCTCGAATGCGGGGAAGGAATGAAAATGATTTCGAGAGTGAATTAGAATGGCTACACATTTTTTTTTTTTAATAAAGGAAGAAAGGGCTATTTTCCCTTTTGGGTTAAAAGTATTTTTTTTTAATTAGTCATCAATAAAAACTATTAGACTAAATACCTTTAAAGGAAGAACATTTAAGCATAAAAATCAAGAAGAACATAGGACAATGAACAATAATTTGAGTATTTTATTAAAGAGTTCATTCATTTTCCTGATTTACCTCATCTGGCCATTAGCTGTAAAAACATTATCTTGGGCCAGCACATATCCGAGCATTGGCTTTTGAAAAGCTGGTGGTTCGGACAATTTGTCGATTTCTGTATCTTAATCCTATCATTTCTTTCAATTGGTTTAATTGTCCTACAAAAATAGAACCACAGCAGTGACTTACTCAATTTCTTCTTGGCTTGGGCATTTTTGCCTTCTCTCATTTTAAGTTAATTCTACTTGACTGAACATAGTCATCAACTCTCTATGGTGTTAGTCATTTTGTTATCTTCCATTAAATACATCTTGAGATTCATGATTGGAAAACAAGGGCAGACAGAACTATCTGTTGTTGGTAGGTTTTCTTTACTTTTTGTTATTTTGCCATAGAGCCTTGAGTAGCAAAACCTTTTCTTTTTATCCATGTTTTTTTTTTTTCAACAACTGCATACCATAGCTTTCAGAACAGGGTATTTAGATATCAAGGGCAGCCACATATGCCCTTATTTTTTCATTTCACCAAAGCTTAAGGGAAAAAAGACGTAACAGCAAAAAAGAAAAATATCTCCTTGCCTTGTTCGTAAGTTTACTTAAGAATCCCATTAAAATCGTAAAACATCTACCACCATCTTCTCTAAATGACCCTGGCAAAATCAGTACAATCAGACTCTTCTTGAAATTGAATCTCCACTTCTCTTTTGAGGACAACCAGGTTTTATCACATGATTCCCAAGTTTATAAGGATTATCTTTCTTAGGGGACCAGTCTCATGTAAAAATCCTGAGACCAGGTAGGCACGATTGCCTAGAGCTATGTAGAGGTTTTCTTTGCAATCTGTTAGCTCTTTGGAGCCAACACACCAAAACAAAAAAGAAACAGAAGTGGATTCCATTGTGCACCAAGAGGATACTGGATCATATAAGATCAATATAAGAAAAGATACAATGTCATTATCATATGCACTGCAAATGACTTTGGAAATTTATTCCTTGTTCATAAAAAGTCCAATCCACAGCTGGAGGAGGGATCAAGAGGGATCGGGACTGACCAAATCACTATCTTCAATACAGTGTTATCCTTGGAAACAACATATAGCTGGGGCCAAGGAAGAGCACAGAGACTTGTACAGGTTGATTTCTTTCAATGGCTCAGGCTAATACACGATGAATATCAGTGCTTCCTATATGTTCAACCTTACCTAGATGTAGGGTGTGGGTCACTGACCTGTAATCTCTCATAAGGCAGCCACTTCTACCAACAGCTCTTCAGTAGCACAGAGAGAACGCCAATGCAGTTGGCTGCCTCCACCACAGGAAATCTGCAGACATGTCCTCCAGATGCTAAACATTAAAGATGGATAAGAACCAAATAAGAAGTTTGCCAAAACATTCGACACATGGAATTGTGCAAGTTCATTTTCTAATATGAAAACAGCTTCTACAAGAAGAACTTAAGGGACTACGAAGTTATATACATGATAACACTCATTGACAACATTTTCTAATTTCCTCCAACATTCATTGCCTACTCACATTCGCAAGAAAATGCCATGAAAATATGAAATATCTAGTGTCCAGTTTTTCTAGACTCATATTTCTTAGAGGAGGATTATTTTTAGGCCCAATTATCTTGTCCTCTATGTATGCCTGGGCTTTTAAATCCTAACAATGTTCTCTTAATTAGTAAGATTTCTGTTCAGCCATTTAAATCAGACATGTCCTTATATATCCCTGAACCCATCTCCCTACACATGTGTGGCCTGCACACATCTAAGGACAAATGGCCAAGAGTAAGGGCCGCACCTCTGCTATTCTCCTTGGCCCTTGATAGAGGCAGGGTATTACATTGACCCTCGTGGAGTAATTCCATTCCTTATCTCTCTGTTAACCTTCCCAGTCAGACACTCTTTCACACTCACAATAATTACTGCCAGTAGGGGAAGGAGTTAGACTTTCTCTTAGAACCTTCATTTCAATTGGGTTTAGAGCCCTTTAGCGTAAGGGATGGAAACCACCTTTTGTTGTTATTTGCTGTTATTTTAAAAAATTGGATGGATGATATTATAACTCTCACCCTGTGTTCTGTTATTTTAAATTATATATCTGAGTTTGTCCTGCTATAGCTCTGAAGTGGCTTTACGTCTCTCCTGTGCAGGGTAAACATTCATTCTCATTCCCTTGCCTCTTTTTTGAATTTAATAATCATGTTAACACTTTGGTACTACTTCACAATTTGCAAGGTACTTTAAGGTCCTCCTACATACTCATGGCAGATGGTAGCTTACATTTATATGATGAGGCATTCTTTCCCCATTAGAGTCTTTTGAGGTGTGAGTTAGAGAGAAAATAAAAGAAAAAAATAATCATTTATGGAATAACTGCTGATCAATTAGCCATTTCTAGACCCAGACATTAACACTTCAGTTGTTATGATCAATAAAATACATTATTTTCTACTTCCTCTCTGGAAGGATGCTAGCAAGTTTCTCTTGGAAGCTGTCATTATCCCCTTCCTCCTATGGGGTCTTCAAGCAGCTGTCAGCCAAATCATTGCCTAAGTGGTGTGTTCTCTCTGTTCGAAGGTAGGGACATGATAAAAACCTTCTAAATGTTTAGAAGACAAATTTTGACTCAGAAGAATTTCCCTTCTGTAAAACATCTTCTGTACTGTTATGGCTTGTGTCTAGATGTATACCCCAAAAGCCTCATGTGCTCATAGGTGGGGTTTTTGGGAAGTGGCTAGAGCGTGGTGTGATGCTGGCCTAGGGTATATGATATTTGAATTATTGGTATGTGATAACTAAATGGGTTTAGCATAGTTCTGGGTGAAGATAATGGAAAGCCCACCCTGGACGTGGGTAGCACCAATCAAGAGGTAGCCTGGATGGAATATAAAGGTACAGAAGATAGGCAGGCTTCGGTCGCTTGCTGCTTCATTGCCTCCTGCCTGCTCTGCCATGGACTGTTTCTCTTCTGCAATGCCCCTCTGTATGCCACCTTGCCTTGGAGCCAGCCAACTATGGCCTGAAACCTCTACAAATTGTAAGCCAAAATATACCTTTCCTCTTTTGATTTGTGGGTGTTGTGTATTGGTCTCAGCAATGAGAATAATAACTAAGACACACGCTGAAAACAGTGGATAGGTATGTCCATGTAAAAGCAGAGGCAGAATAGCTCAAGACAGTACGTCCCAGGAGATTCTAAAGGGAAGAACCAATAGTGTTCCATTCAACCCCACCCTTCACTTGATTATAAAGACAGATAGAGGTCTGGGAAGGAAACCTTGATGAAAGGCTCAATAGGGTTAGCCCATGGCTGCTTGGATGGTAGGAAGTACATTTTTCTGCTTAAGCTTCACATCCAAAGGGAGAGTCTGGAGTCTGAGCTCTTGATAATTCAGAAGGGGATAGGACTTTTATGCTGGGCTTGAGGTGAATGTGGATGAATTTTAATCTTTGCCCATTTTGTTTCTGTAATACGGAAATTAGAGAAGATGTACAAGTTAAAGCTTCTCCAGGGCTGAAGCCGTTTTACTATTTGATCTATCTCCTAACATAATGCACAGTGCATACTAAGTATTTAGTACATACTTATTCGACAAAAAATAAACAAATCGAACCTGATATCCTTTCTTCCTTCTCCAAGTCAAATATGTTGAAGTAGTAGGTTCTTCTTAAATATTTCATTGACTTTTGAACCAAGCTTTTATATATCTTGTCCCCTTCTATACTCCAAGCTACCTATTACATGTAGCAACTCAGCATTTCAGAGAGTCATCAATAGTAGTGGAATGGACCACCATGATAAGAGAACAGGAAACATATTTCATTGGGGTGAAACATGCTCTCTAATACAAGTGTCTTCCCTACTACAAGTATCTTTGTGCAGCCAACTCTGCAAAGATGCCTAAAGCAATTTGGCATAATCAAGACTCAGGACCACCTTTGTCTCAAGAGCAAGCCAGCTCTGTGTCTCTGATGATTCCTATTTAAGAACCCTCTTCAGCTTTCATCTTGTGCTCATCTCACTACCCAGCTGTCTTCCCAGTGCTCCTGTCTCTTCTGATATCCCTAGTGTAAAGCAAAGAGTGCTTCTTATTTGTAGCTGTTTTTAACTTTCTGTTTATTTATAATCACTAGCACTATGAATCTCCAATATAATACACCACAGCATATTTTTGGTGCTGTGAAGTGAAGTTGAATGGCAGAATTAATGCAAGATGTTAATTAGATGGTCTTTCAGAGAGCCTGAGTGGGCATACAATAAATTCTAGATTCTTTTCACTTTGGTTGAAGATCAGTCAACCCTTTGTTTAGTAACCTGAACAGACATAAAACTTCATTTTTGCCACCTCATGATTTTTTTAGCCATTAGCTGTGGTCTGATTATTGGACTTACTTGACATTATGCCTTGCCTTGATATTTTCATTGATTTTTTTCAAAGGAATTAGAAGGTCTTTCCATATTTTCATTACAGAATAAGAGCATATGTTTGAGAAATATCAATATTCATACAGTGTTCTGACAGAGCATTGCTATCTCATTTTTTATTTCTGTAGATGGAAAAAGGAAGCCAGAGTAATGGAGCAATATTGAATTCAGGGAGATCTGTGGTATTTTAAAAAACCAAGCTGATAATCAAATAAGAAACAGTGTTGGTCTGAGGTAGAAAATTCACTACTGAGTAAACCTGAGGGAAATTATTTTTAAAAATGCATATCAGCATTATCCTTCACATAAATAAACGCCCCAATAAAATATGATGAAGTCTCCATTATTACACTGATGGCATAGGACAGAAAAATTACCATAACTTTGCTGTGTTTGAGGGCAAGAAAAATTCACAATCTTTGTATGAAATTATAACAAATGCTAGGTTGAGCCCTTAAGAAGAAAATAGATTATAAAATATATGCATAGACAGAAGGAAAAAGAACTCATGCCTGGGCCTTGGAAAATGTTGAGTGCTGGAGATAGATTATGAGTTTCAGGCCCAAAGAAACAGCTGGAAGGAGCCGTTCTGTTTCCATCATGCTGCTTCCCTGGTCACGGCAAAACCTTTCACCCCCATAGCGGGAACTCTGGGAAATCTGAATTGCTAGGTCATAAAAAGGCTACTGTCGTGGTGGACTTCAGCTGCATGGTGCTGACCAGTCTTGCTAAGAGAGGAGCCAGTATATAGTATTTTGAACATTGAGAAAGAAAAAAATACTTTCCTTGTAATAACTTGTTTTCTCCCTTTCAGTATTATCATACAATTAATTTCTAAAACATTCTATTTTCCAAAAACTTTTTAAATAAGGTGCTATTATTACCACCTTAAAATGCATAGCATTTTTCTCCAAACTCACATCTTTCCTTGAGCCCATCTCCCTGGTCTGTTTCTTGACTTGCAATCTCTAATGGGATCTTTCTCAGGATGTCAGATATAAATCAATGACAACTACTTAGAGGAATGGTGGTTGAAAGTTCTCAGCACCTTCTGGCAGCAAAGCAAATTTTCCCAGAGACAACACACACACACACATGCATGCACTTGTACTCCCTAACATGTTAGCTAACATGTCCTTTAGAATAAAATATGTTGGGTCAACTATTTTATGGTTAAACTTCTTTGTCACTTAATTTTTATCACTTTTATTAACCCTTTCAATATTGAAGATATTTATATCTGCATTTTTGTTTTTTTAATATCATTATATTTCAAAGCCAATATAATATTCTAAAAGTAAATCTATTGCCTTAATAGACAAGCTCTTGGTGGTTAAGCAGTATTTCTTTATTCTGTTGAAGTTGCCAAAATCACTACACTTTAACCATAAGTTCAGTGGCAGTGTTTGACGGCTCGGGATTTATGTATTCTTCAACTGAGCAACTTGCTAGTGGGGAGTAGCCAGTGCAGAAAAGCCACAGCCTCCTACTTTCTTTGTTTGCAAAGTTAAAGCAAGTGACTCTTTTCTAGACCAAATAGAAAAGATTACACAGCATTGGAAGCTAACTTGTTAAGGAAAGAAGAAAGACGTAAAAAAGAGGAAGTGAGACAAAGAAGAAGGGGAAAACAGGAGATGGAGAAAGGAACATAGGGAAGTATCTTGATTCTGTCCTCCAATAGCTACACAAAGTACCTTTCTGGGCACAAAGGGAGAGAAGTGGCCAAGGACGAACAACAAGAGAAAACTAACAGCCTAAAGAAAAGAGTGACTTTTCAAATGTGAGTTACCCAACAGAATGCAGTATGTTTTGCTTTCTATTAATGATCACAGATGTGTGTACATTGGCCTGGAATAACATAGGGGATTCATTTAGTAAAGGCATTTGCTCTTCCTCTTAAAAAGTCTATATTCATTCTGTATGTCATCTGAAAGCGTCACTGCCTATTGATTTCAAGACTAGCTTCTAGGGAGGCCCTCTTTGTGATTTGAGAGCTGATGAAGAATCCATATGTCGTGACAGTTCAGACACCAGGAGAAAAAGAAAAGGTTGACTGTAATTCATTCTCCACTATAATTATCAGTGGGTTTACAGTTGGCACACTAGACCAAATGATATAATTTGTAAACATGGTGAATTATGGTTCTGATCTCAGGCCCTGAGGCCAACCTAGTTTGTATTACAAGTTGACATTTCCAAATCCTTTAAAATTTAGCCTTTGATTGCCCTGTAAGAGTCAGAAAAATTATAAACCTTTTGGAATTCATTGATTGGCCACACTGAGGTAAACATACAGCTTTCTGAAATGGAGAAAAGTGTTTATTCAAAACCACTTTATTATTTCCACTAAAGAAAAATGGAAAACATTTAAAATTTAAGAGCATTTTAAAGGAGCACATGCTGCCGAGCCTGAGTTGAATTGCTAACCCTGAATCAGAGTCCTGGTGTGCAAAGTTTTCTCCTCCCACAGAAAGTGAGACAATCTAGAAGAGTTTATGCAGGATGTGCCAGCCTATAATTCTGCCCAGAATCAAACATATTCTTTACACTGTGAGTTTATGTTATGACCACATAGTAAAATGGAGACCAGGAACAGCAAGGAAACCCAGTCCTCCAAGGGCATTCCTAGAACAGAGGTGCAGAATAGGATTTTGCTAAATCTGGAAAGTATATTGCAAATACTAGCAGCTTGACCACTGTAGTATACATGAAGATCACCTAAAACCTTGCTAAAATGCAGATTCCAAGCCCAACTCCAGCAATCTGATTCAGTAAACTCTGAGTGGGATCTAGGAATCCGCACTTTATATAAGTATTGGTAGTTGTTCTGATGCTGATTGTTCACAAATCACAGAAAAATACTTGAAAAGACCATTTTGTCACGCAATATTCAAAAACACACATGCATAGAAGTTTCTATAGGAACAAACACATATGGAAATTTCTATAAGAATTATACATTCCATCACTACTAGCCTACTCATACGTAAATCGGCAGAGATTTGCTCAAATGATGGGAAATGTTTATTTTAAAATAAATTTTAAAAATATTTTACAATGCTCAAAAACTACTAGGCTAACCAGGAAAATAAACAGTTACCAAAGCTGTGCTATTAAGCTAATAAAGGTTCTCAACCTGATACTTTATACAGTAAAATAGTAAGTAATATTTGTTTAGATGTGGATTCTTTTTACGTTCTGAGTCACAGTTTTGGAAAATGTGATAAGCTAACATGCAAATAAATAGGTGCATCTGTCTGTTGGTTCCTTTATGTATATGAGCATGAGTGGCCTTGTGTTTGTGGATGTGTGACTGACGGTGGTTACAAGGTCTATGTTCCTTAAAAATTAGAAGAAAGATTATTAGTCACTTTCCAGTCAAAACCCCAACACCCACAACTTAAAGGAGGAAAGATTTATCTTGGATCATGGTGTTTAGAGGGTTCAGTCCATAGTCTTTTGTCTCCAAAGCAGAAATGGCATCATGGGAAGCCCTAGGCAGATGATAGTTGCTCATTCCATGGCAGCCAGGAAGCAGACAAAGAAAAAGAAGGAGCCAGGTCCAAGAATACACTTCCAGGTCATGTCCTCAGTGACCTGTCTTCAGCCAGGCCCCATCTCCTAACAGCACATTCAGCTACTGAACTCATCAATGGATGAATCCACCCCTGTAATCCAACCACCCTCATAGCACAAGGGCCTTTGGAGACATTTTAGATCCACACCATGTCAAAGGCGAAAGAAAAGGAAAAGGAGGTGCAGGTGAAAGAAGAGGAGGAGAAGAAGGAGGAGGAAAACATGCCTACCAAACTAATCTCCCTACACTGGCTGTACCCTTCAGTTGTGTGGTGCCCAGCCCCCAAGATGCCACCCAGTGATCTGTGCCTCCTTGTATTCATGCCTTTGTGTGGTTCTTTTCCATGTCACATCAGGGTGGGTTTGGGTGACAAATAGAACATGGTAGAAGTGACAGGATGGTGTTTCTAAGACTAGGTCATAAAAGTCATTGTGGTTTCTGCTTTGCTTTCACTGAGGGAGTTGAGGGAAGCTAGCTATATTGTCTTGAGAACACTAGGCAGTCTGTGGAAAAGCTCATGTGACAGAGAACGAGACCTCCAGACAACTAGTATGC
This sequence comes from Erethizon dorsatum, assembly GCA_028451465.1. Classification (NCBI taxonomy): domain Eukaryota; kingdom Metazoa; phylum Chordata; class Mammalia; order Rodentia; family Erethizontidae; genus Erethizon; species Erethizon dorsatum. The sequence continues at coordinate 16,478,859 of CM051835.1, forward strand.
AAGTTAACCAGTACCAGTCAACCTCACACATGACTGCAACCCTGGGTGACATCCTCACTGCAACTCTAAAAGAGTCACACCAGCCAGAACCACCCAACCCAGCAGCTCCCAGTTCCTTGAATCTTAGAAAATTATGTGATATAATAGGTGTAATAGAAAACAAATATAATTTTCACCTGCCTTTGCTATGTAAAATATCTGTGGTAGGACTCTCAAATCATTTACTATTTGACCATGCAATGTCCCAGTATCTAGAAAAGAGAAAGAAGAAAGAAACTCACAAAGTAAAATATATTCATTCATTACCAGTGATGGGTTATCTTTGAAGCTCTGAGAAGAGAAATAATAAATCAATTCTCTTTTGTACCATATTACACAGAAAACCTAACGTTTTTCTTAGGGAAAATATTTAACATTATTTTAAATTGAAGGAAAAGGCCATAGTTTTTTGATGCTATTTTGTCTTTTAAGTCACAAATCTAACTATATAGAATCTCAAGAGATTGAAAATTCCAGAATATGTTGAAATCAGTGTTTCAACTTCAATCCTATCCTTAATCATAGGATTCTGAATGCAGAGAAAAGATCACAAACAATGAGCACCCCATCACACTTCAATATTGAAATTATAGTAAAATTAGTCACTTTTCAATGAGCTCACATTAGGAAATAGTTAACAGTTTCTACATCAGAAATAGTTAACCTATTTTTACATTATCATAATACTTAAATTTCAAATTAAAAAAGAGATGATATACACCAGGAAAAGATTTAACCTTCTTTGTTTTAATCTCATAAATTTGGATTCTTAAACATTCTCACTAATCTCTATAAATACACTTTTGATTTTCAAATAAATGGGCAAATTTGTTATCATCTTGATTACAGTCAATGAATCTTTAAAATTAGTTTGAGATGTCACCAAATGTAACTCACATAAAAATATAGGTTTAATTTTGAAATGAGTCATATGTTGCTAAAGGATAACCATGAAATGTATATTAAAATGTTTTGCAATTATGGTACCATTTTTAGGAAGAAATCGAACCTCATTAAATGAACTAAATCCACAAAATCTTAAAAAAAAAAGAAAAAAAATGAATCCATGAAAACTTAAATGACTTCTAAATATTGAAAAATGTAAAACTAAATTTGTCAAAACTAGGAATTAGTTTCTTATTTTCCTCTTACCCATATACCTAGAACATATTTCAAAAGCCTCTCACTCCAAAACATAATTTTCCTGTCATTGCAGGGTCTTTTACTCTGCTACAAGATAACTATCGGAACAACTAAGTAACATGTGTTCTAGTCTCACAAGTGAACTTTAAAGTGCACGTTGTCTCTCTGACAGCTCCAAATTAAGATGGTTTGGGGGAGCCAAAGACACTTGAGGCCTCGTTATTCGTAACATATAGATAGTTACCTATTTCATATTGTATTAGTAAGCTTTCCCGTTGCTGGACAGAACACTTGACATATACAGTTTGAAGACAGAGAGGTTCATTTGGCTCATAGTTACAGAGGTTTCAGTCCATAGTCAACTGGCTTTAAAGCAGGAACATCATGGCAGAACGGGATGGCAGAAAAAAGCTGCTTAGTTCATGGCAGCCAGGAAGCAGAGCAGGGGAGTGCTGCCAGAGAGGACGAGAACAGGAACCAGATGTAGATCCCCAAGTCATCCCTCCATGATCCACCCAGACACACCCAAAAGTGTGCTTTGCAATTTTCAGGCAGCTTCTAATCCAATCAAGTTGTCAACTAAACTTAATCCTCACATATATGAATAAGTATAGGCCTATTAAAATGTTTTTTTTCCCAAATGTATTTCCAAGTTTATAGCATAAAATTCATACTGATGAATGTATTGATATTTTTGCCCAAAACTAGGAGGAATATTTCTACAAAAATATTTTAAGATAAGCAATAGACATTTTATGATAGAACTATTAAAAGCAGTTATTACAACATATTATACTAGAAACTTGTTAAATATTTCAGGGAAACAACTGAGAAGATTAAGGCAGTTTTTATGTATGTAATTTTTAAGTATATATAATTTACACTTACCTACATATTAGACATACAAGTGTGTGTATATGTATACTTTCAATAATTTCAGTAGCTAGTAACAACTTGTTTCATGAACACTGCTTGTTGAATTACTAAGTAGTTTGAGGCCAATAAATAAGTGAATACATTAAATCATTTAATGGTACTACTGAATATCAAAACATATATAAAAATTATAAATGGTGTTGTATAATTTTAAGGGCAACATAGTCAAACTGTTGAACTATTATGAAATTATTTTATAAGACAATTTGACTAAGAAGTAAGCATAAATTCCAATGGCAAAAAACATAACACTGTCATTTTTAAAACTCCATAAAGACAATTTCACCTTACTTGAAATAAAACTGAAAACCTTGCTGTAGTTTACAAGGCCCTACATGATCTGGCTCCCTTAGCAGCCTCCTCTAGGTTTATTCTGTCCCCACTTTGTCATGCTCCAGCTACACGGTTCCTTTTTTCTGTTCTGAAAATACACAGGACACATTCCCCCTACCATTTCCATTCACCGTTTGGTTGCTGCCTTTATTTACTGGATTTGTAAGGTCTAGTAGGGCTTTGCCTTGAATTCTAGATGCTGATCAAGCAGAAGATACTGAATTTAAAACAAACAAACAAAAACAAAACAAAACAAAACAAAAAACCCACAAAAAACCACGATGGTTCTCAGTATCTCTCAGCAGAAAACCAAATTTCCAGCATATATTTTTTGTTTTCTTTCTTGAGGTGGGGTATTCCTATGTTTCTTTGGCTGACCTCAAATGCCTGGGCTCACACAATCCTCCTGCCACAGTTTACTAAGCATTTGGCATTACGGGAGCTTGCTGCCACACTCACCTTCAGCATGCTTTTTAAAAAATTTATTAAGTTTGGGGGCCGGTGAGATGGCTCAGTGGCATAAGCGCCTGCTTGACAAGCATGAGGGCCTGAGTTCGACTCCCAGAACCCACATATGAAAAAAGGGGCCGGTGATATCACTCAGCGGCACAGGTGCCTGCTGGCGCGCGAGGTCCTGAGGTCGATCCCCGGTACCCACAAATAAAATTTTTTATTAAGTTTATTGGTATAATTTAGATGTACATAATAATTAAAATCATCATAGGGAAACTTTTTATTTCTTCCACTCCCCTCCCCTTAAGGAAGATGATGACCCAGTCTACTAGTGGGTTTTCTCTCTCTCTTTCTCTCTGCTCCTCTCTCTCTTTCTCGCTTGCCAACAGTAAACTGATATCAAAACTAGACAGACATCATAAGGATGGTACAGATTAAATATCCTTCAGAAACATAGATGCAAAAATTACAAACAAAATTTGAGCAAATTGCATTCAACAATATATAAAATTATATTATAATCAATGGAGCTTACCCTTTGAATGCATTGTCCGTTTAACATTTAAATATAAATTAATAAGATTTATCATATTAAACTATATTTAAAAATTGTGTGATCATCCTGATAGAAGCAGAAAAAGCACATGACGGAATTAAATGTGCATTTGTGCTCAAAATTCCCAGCAGTAATAAATGGGAATTTCCTTAACCAATAAACAGTGTTTACCAAAAAGGAGCTGTAACTAATGTCGTATGTAAGGATTAAAAGTCTAAATATTTTTCTATCAAAATTGGGAATAAGGCAAGACTGAACACTGTCATCACTAATATTTACCATTTTACTGGGTTCTAACTACTGCAAGAAGGCAAGGAAAATTAAAAATGGCCAGGAATAAAAAGGAAGAAGTAAAATATTCTCTATATGTAGATGGCATGATTGCCTACAATACCAAAGACTGCAAAAAACACTTTAGAACTGATAACATAATTGAATAAGGTTATGGGAAGTGGTTTCAACCCACAAACATCACTTTTATCCTATATACTAGCAATGCATAGTTTCTGAACGAAAATTTTAGAAATAATGCCATTTATAATAGCATGAAATATGAAGTACTTAAAAATGATTTTGGCAAAAAGATGTATAAACCTTTACACTAAAGCTAAAAGGTTAGGTTGTAGGACGTCATAAGAATGTCTTTAAAAAAAATTTGAACAGGGAGGATCGCCATCCTCATAAATAACAGGTGTTAATTCTCATCAACTGACACAATTTCAACCAAAATTCCAGCAGGCTTTCTGAGTAGAAATTGGCAAACTCAATCTAATTTATATGGAAATGAAAAGGTACTAGACTAGTCAAAATAATTTTGGAAAAAAAAATTTGGGGGAGTACCTTTATGCAAATATTGTTTACTAATCTGTAATTAAACTGTAGTTTCTGCATTAGTCAGAAATATTTCTATTATAGATGTCCACTAATTTAAAAAAATGTCATCAGTCATGTATCTATGTATAAGAAGGCTGGTAAAAAATGAGGATAAATGTACAACTATAAAACTAGAAGTTTTTATAGGAGGAAATTGGGGTGTCCTTGGATTTCGTAATGATTTTTAGGTATAATGCCAAAAGCACAATCCATAGAAGAAAAAATTGATAGGTTGGGCTTTATTAAAATTAAAACATTCTCTTCATCAAAAGATACTGTAAAGACAACGAAACACAAACCTCACATTTAGAGAAAATATTTGCAGAAAAGGATTGGTTTCCAAAATATGCAGAAAACTCTTAAAACTCTACAATAGGGTAACAAACAACCAATTTTTTTTTTTTTTATGTGGATACCAGGAGTCGACCTCAGGACCTCGCGCTTGCCAGGCAGGAACTTATGCTTCTGAGCCATCTCACCGGCCCCAAACAACCTATTTTTTTTTTTTTTTTTTTTTTTGTGGGTACCGGGGGGTCGACCTCAGGAGCTCGCACGCCAGCAGGCGCCCGTGCTGCTGAGCAATATCACCGGCCCTTTTTTCGTATGTGGGATCCAGGAGTCGAACTCGGGCCTTCGCGCTTGCCGGGCAGGCGCTTAAGCCGCTGAGCCATCTCACCGGCCCCAACCTATTTTTTAAAATAGGCAAAAGAACTGAAAAGAAATCTCCCCAGAAAGATGTACATGTGACAAATAAACACATGAAAAAATATCCACCATCATCTGTCCCAGGGAGATTTCACATTAAAACAATGATACATTGCTATATGTATATTAGAATGGCTAAAATGCAAAACATTAACACGAAATATTGATATGGAACAAGAAGGTATTCTCATTTAATGTGCTAATGAGAATGTACATCTGTTTTATAAGATGGTTTTCAGCTTCTTACAAAATTAAGCATGGTGGACCATATAACCAAGCAATTACATTCCTTGGTATCCACCCAGAAAACTTAAAATGTTATGCGCATTCACACAAAAACTTGCACATAGATGTTTATAGCAGCTTTCTTCATAATTGCCAAACTTGGAAGAACTAAGATGTCCTTCAAAAGGGGAATAGATTAACTGTCTGTGCTACACGTGTACAATGTAATATTCTTTAGCAACTAAAAAGAAATGAGTTCCCAAGCTACAAAAATACATGGAGAAACTTTAAGTGCATATTGCTAAGTTGAAAAAGTCATTCTGAATAGACATTCTGAATATAGCTAGATGACTCCAGCTATATGATGTTTTCGAGAAGGTAAAATTATGGAGACCATAAACAGAACAATGGCTGCAAAGGATTTCCGAGAGGGAAAGGAGGGATAAAAAAGTGGGCCACAGGTAATACTTTTTTTTTTAAAGAGAAAAAAAATAGAACAAAATTTCAAAACAACATAATAGGAGGGTAACAATGGTTAATACATTACATATTGTTATCTTTAAATTAGTCACTTAGGGTACAAGATATCAGCATTCAATTGTCCAAATATTATTAGCACGAGCCTTTCTTTTCAATGAACTAAGACAAAATTAGCAGTGTATCTATCTTAACTATCTTCCTGTTTTACCATATCTATTGTACATTTTGGATCTTATTTACCCTTTCAGTTTCTCACACTAGGGATACAATACTATGTTTACATATGTGTGTCCAGTTTATTTCACTTATGAGTACTTTCTCGAGTTGCATCCATTTACCTATAAAAGTCTCCAGTTTATCCTTCTTTATGGCTGAATAGTACTCCATTGTATAAAAAGACCACATCTTTTTTATCCATTCACCACAGGTAATTCTTAGGGCTGGAAACTGCTCTGAATCTTATTTTGTAAATTTAATTTAATTTAATTTAATTTAATTAGTACATGTTTTCAACTCACACAGTTTACCATCATCTTGAGGAGTGGTTACATGTACGTAATACAGCTTTTTTTGTTTTTTTCTAATCCCCTTCCCTTTCTGTCCCTTTCCCCTCCTCCTCTGGTTCCTCTATCACCTTTTACATACTTGCTACTATTATTTGTCTTAACACATGTTATGGCATGTAATGTTACATTGATAAGATTTATTAAGATCCTATACATGGCACATATTTATTTCTCTCATTTCCCCTTCCTCTCCTCTTCAGCCCTTGTCCTTGTTCCCTTCTGCATCTTATTTCAATGGTGGGTACATGTTATAACATGTTTGTCAAAACCCATGGAATGTAATTGTATAAACTCTAATGTAAAATATAGGCTTTAGTTTATATGACTGTATCAATATTGACTTATCAATTATAGCAAATGACCCACAAGAATGAAAAAATGTTAATAATTGGGAAAACTTGTAGGGGTTGAGGGGGTATGTGAGAACACTGTACTTCCAGTTCATTTTTCTGTACACTAAAATTTCCCTAAAAATAAGTCATATTAATTTTACAATTACATTGCTGTCATGTGACTTACTAAAAATAGGATTAACATATAGGCTGTTCAAAGGAAGCTTATAAATTTGAAAGTAGCAAGTGAGCTGAAAATAGTCCCATAAAATAAATCTAAAATTTTTAGAGATTAGAGTAAAAGCAAGAAGCTAAGTATAATTACTATTTCCATAAACCTCAATGTCTAAAATATACTTCTGATGAATCTGGCACCAAGTATATTTTATAGACACCGCCTTGATTTAATAATGTATGTTTCAGTATTTAAAGAAAGATTATCTAAATGTTTTATAATTGCACTAAAAGAGGCTTAACATAGATTATTTCTAAATATCACGCAATAATGTAATACTACTCCATTTTATAAAGGATGATGTTGAAGTTCAAAGATACTAAAGAAGGGCCGGTGAGATGGCTCAGCAGCGTAAGCACCTGCCTGGCAAGCGCGAGGGCCCGAGTTCAACTCCCGGAACCCACATACGAAAAAAGGGCCGGTGATATCGCTCAGCGGCACGGGCGCCTGCTGGCGTGCAAGGTCCTTAGGTCGACCCCTGGGTACCCACAAAAAAAAAAAAGATACTAAAGCATTTATCTAAGATCACCCAGTCAGTAGGTTTGAAATTTGGATAAATAAGACCCCAAATCTATGCTTCTTTCTTTAAAGAATAAGTGAACAAGTTGTAGAGAGGTATTTGGAACACATAGAGTTCTTCAAAATGTATAGAGTGATAACTGTGCTGAAGAAGGTATGATGAGTAGTAGGAATGACTTCCAAATGTTAGCCTGCAAGCTGATGTCAGACCATAGATATTATCACTGCATAGAATTAATTTTCTAGATGATAAAACAAGCTCTTTTTCAATGTTTAGCTGGCCCATTTACAAGACATATAACTTCCCTCTATTATGCGTTTTCCCCTTCCTTTTAGGAAAAAAGCCAACCTACTTTTAGCTGGGTCAGTATCCTCCCTCACTACATTTCCCAGCCTGCTTTGCATCACAATTGCCATGTGACTAATTTCTAGCCAATTGATGAGCACACATATGTGTTAAATTTTGTTCTTGAGGAAAGATGCTTATCGTTGACCCCTTTCCTCTGCTAGAATGTGCATGGGGGTAGGGGTGCAGCACATATGGTAAGAGTGAGCCAGTTTGGACCATCTCATGATGGTGGATGATCATGCACAAGCAGGTGGTAAGCAGCAGGTCAGAAAGAGCCTGAGGCCCTGGGCTGTCTGATAAAACAGAGATGTTCTCCCTCCCCAGGCCACCTATCACCTCACACTTGGAGTGAGAGAGAAATAATCTATTTCATTCAATCCATCTTCATTTGCTTCTGTTAAAGCAGCCAGATGAATCTTGAAACTTGTAACTTCTAACTCCCAGTTTAGTGTTGTCAGCCTTTTAGAACACTTATTTACCCTGAACACTAATTTATCAAACTATCCTAATTCCTTTTTTATGTAGATGGATAAAATGAATATTTTGGATCAGTATAGATACAGCTTAATTAGGCAATTTTGATTATAGAACCATAAAATGCAATTTATTTGTTATAAATATATAAATTATGTTCTCATAATCTAATTAAAGTGTTGAGTAATTAAAACTCAAGAGAGATTCAATATCAAATTTCATAGGAAACATCTATACAGCAAAAATCATCATATTATTGTTTACTATGAGACTGAGTAAGAATTAGTAAAATTTATGCTTGACCTAATTCAACAGATTTTTCCATACTCTTAGGAGCTCCTAGAGACCATTCCAGTTTATAACAATTTCTCCAATCAAAAAAGTTGACTAATGTCTGCTAAGTTCTGAAATATCTTGACAAAGACTGCAGTAACAAAGACATAACTAGGGAATTTGAGATGAATTATTGGACCTAAACTCATGTTGTAGAGGGAATATTTATCACAGCCTTAATCATAGCATAATTGACTTGACATAGCCTCAGAACCTGCTTCGTCAAAAGCCTTTTCTTTCTTCTGGGATCATGCCAAATCTGACCCACGCAGTGTATTTACCTCCAAGCTCACTCAACTGATTCCTAGGATAGGGGCTAAGGGTTTGCATCTAATTCAACTATTCCCAAATGGAGCACTTGCTGAGGTTAAATAATGAATGTATCTTCATTGCCTTGCATAGTGAACACTAAGTAAACTTAGGTAAAATTTTGATAAATACTTGTAATTCTTTTGAATCATGCACCAAATAGGTCACCAACTAGGAATTTAAATTTTTCTTCCAGTTAATGTGCCTTCGAATTATTTGGAATCACATGTTTTCAAATCAGGATTGGATGTTTCAGTTAGCTGGGAGAGATTTTTATGTCTTGATTGTGTAACAGTTTTTTTTTTTTTTTTTAAACAAGGTGAATGGAAACGGAGGCTAATTCAAAATGTTATTTGTAGGTTCCCTGTTTTATTCCCTTTCTGTTCTATTAGATGTTTTAAATGCTTGAGAAGTCTGCCCCACAAGGTCAGTTAAAATATTTCATCGTGGATATTTCCCTTCAGATTTCTAATCCCTATTCAAGTCTAATCTTCGTCCTTCCAGAATCCCTAGATCTGAATTCTTGAAAAGTTTGGAATTTTTTTGTTGTGTGTGTGTGTGTGTGTGTGTGTGTTTGTGTGTGTGTGTGTGTGTGTGTGTGTGTGTGTGTCTTCCACAGACCGGCTGCCTTTGTTTAGCTTGGTGTGGACCATCTAGATTCTTAACCACAGCTTCATAAGGACTAGAAGTGTCCTTTTCAGTTCCTTTATTCCACTAACCCAAAATACCCGTAGTGCTTTAATGATGGAGTACAATGTTATAGTACCATGTTTATCACATCTAATTCTACCTAAACTGAAGTAATTACATTGTACACTTTTCAACTGGATAATTAAGAAGTAGATGCAGGAGAGAGGTAATTGGCTGCTACATTGAGAAGCAGAAATACAGGTAGATGTGAAAATGATGGTAAAAGGAGCACGAGAGGTTGTATTGTGGGGAGGGGGACACCACAGCCATTGCCTCTTTACCTGTCTCTCTCTCAGCTTTTGCTTTTGAACAATTTGCATAGACAGAAAGTAATATTCATAAATAATCCAAAGGTGTGAGAGTAATACAACGTTTATTCTTGCTTCCACTACTCTTATAGTTCAAGAAAGCAGAATCATGATCTGTGGATCTTCTTACGTGGCCTGCCCCAATCCCTTCTTCTCCTTCCTTCATGACATGACTGCGTGCTGAATTTTGTGGCCTTGGTCATGGAATTTTGTTGTTGTAGTTTTTAACCTGTAAAGTTAATGTAATGGCAATGATCACTTGATAAGGTTATTGATGATAATGAATTAGTAGTTATTAGGTCTGGCATTAGTAAAGAAAAAGAAAAGGTTGGGAGAGGCCTTTAATGCAGGGGCACGGGAGGGCTGCAGTAGGATGCAGAGGACCCTCAGAGGAGAAGTCTGCAGGACAAAGCATTTATTGGGTTTAGCTGGGGGTGGAGTTTAGAGGGGCAGGCAAGGTGACATAATGGAAGGGGATTGGGAGAGTTTTGGAGCATGGGCGAAAGGGGGAGAGGAAGTTTATTCTGGGCTGGGAAAGAAGAAGGAGGAAGTGAGTGATATGCTGTTGTTTTGGGCTTGTTGCCATGTTGGAGCACCTCCATGATGGCCAAGCAGCTTTTATATGGGCATGAACCATCAGTAGTCACAGTTAAATCACCTAGAATCTGGTTGCCAGAGAAATAAATAGACATAGACTTCATAATTATAACAGTGGTAGTGGTGGAAAAGTTCCATATTTAATACTACTCTTAATTCCCTGTATTCCTATGTTCGGCAAAATGTTAGATTAATGGTTTCCTTCAAGGCAATTTGAAAAAACAAGATATAAACACTTTTTCAGGTAAGGAACTTCTGCTACTCCAATAAAAATTTCTCTAAGTAGGTATATTACTCTGAGGAGGAAGGAAACCTCGGGATTCAGAGAATTTCTTTTCTTTTTTTTTTTTTTTGTGGGTACTGGGGGTCGAACTCAGGACCTCACGTGCCAGCAGGCACCTGTGCTGCTGAGCGATATCACCTGCCCCTTTTTCGTATGTGGGTACCGGGAGTCGAACTCAAGACCTCGCGCCCGCCAGGCAGGCGCTACGCTGCTGAGCCATCTCATCTGCCCGAGAACTTCATTTTTGATATTACAATTGGGGAGGTTGAGTCCTCTTAAAAGTTTTCTTTCATTAAAAATTATTTCAAACATCATAATTTTTTCAAACATTTCATTTCCGACTCATGAGCCAGATGTTTAACCCAAGGTAATGCTCTAAATCTCTGTAAAGTGCAAGTGTGTGTGTGTATGTATGTGTGTGTGTGTGTGTGTGTGTGTGAGAGAGAGAGAGAGAGATTTCATTGTATTTATTCCTCTTTGTGCTTACCTGCAAAGCCATTCTTTTTAAGAATGTGGCTAAGGTTCATGAATTGTAAAAAAATAGTCACAATCAAAGTGATCAAAATGACCCAACTTGTATTAACTTGACAAAGCTACACAAAATTACTTCAAGAGACCAGAAATTGTGAACTATTTAGATTAGAGCACAATTGTATTCAAATAAATCTTGCGGTTCGAAAAACTGCTTTTGATATAAGTAAGATAATAACAGGAGAAGAAGCATCAAAGCATCATTTGTGGTCAATTTCATCGCTTCAGAATAAAAATCTCAACACATTTGAGAGGATAGTGGCTTTTAAGACCTTTCGTTTTTGTCTCAAGGTAACGTACAATCAAAAAACTGTACGCATCTCAAGTCTAAGCTTAATAAATTTTCCTAAGGTGCCTATACCTTAGTTTTCATCTGCCTAAATCAAGAAGCAAATATCCTTATCATGGATCAGACTGCTTTTTAATATGTATTTCTGATTGTGTTATTGCCAAGCAAAAGGGTAAAAATCCAGACCTGTAAACCTTGGAAAAAGAAATAAGATTTAGCCAAATAATCTCTTAGCTAACTATTGATGAATTTGTTCATTCACAATTGATTTGCTACTGAAAAGAATAGTCGTTGACCAGGCCACTTACATTGATAGAGCAAGTTAGGTCAAATGCACAGCAACGATCAATTTTTGATTGATTTGTGATACACGTGGGGCCAACTAATAAATAGTACAGCATATCAACCCTGCCAACAGCTTGATTTGGTTTTGTGTCTAGGATGAGGCCTAAATATGATTTGATGCTTTGACCTAGGTACAAATTCTCTCTCTCTCTCTCTCTCTCTCTCTCTCTCTCTCTCTCTCTCTCTCTCTCTCTCTCTCTGTGAGAGTGTGTGTCTAAGACCTTGGTGGACAAAGTTATCTTTTATAAATAATTTCTTTCTCTTTCTCATCAAATTTTGAAAGTAAAGAGTGATGCTTTGCACATGCTACTATCAACCCAAATAAAAATCTGGTTACTGTGATTTTGTTATATCTAAATGAAAATTTTAAACATTTGTTTAACATATTGATATTTCTCTTTTTGGTTACGTACAGCATTTGAAAACTTTTGAAAATCAACTTTGAACAATCCTTTTGGTCAGCCATCTTGAGTGAAGTATTTGCATCTTGTTTCCTGAGAGTCTCTCCCAGGCATAAGAGGAGATAGCTGAGAAGTGGTTTGTGTGTAAATGAAAATTTTATTTAAATTTCTGTACATTCCAACTCCACTTGCAGAAAGCAAGGGCAGTCATTTGCCTTTGTTCAAGGTAAGAATAATGATTAGCCCATTTGACTGAAGAAGGAATTCAGATTCAGTAGTGGCCATGGGAATATGATTTTTTATACGACTTTATATGCCTGCTGAATTCTAAAGAGAGAGTAAAAGTAGGATCAAGAAGCCAAAAGGGAGGCTTTTTTTTCCCCCCTCTCAGCAAGAGTTTTATACTGAGTTGGCAGAGATAGAGGTAGGCAGGTACAAATGGAGAGAAAGAGACAGATTGAAGACCAGATCAAATTAGTGTGTTTCTTTGTAAACTCTCTTCAAAAATATTTATCTCCTATTAAGCACATGACATATCCTTTTATTTAATAATAGTTTTTCCCATGATAGACATTTTACAAAATCAACAATTAATATAGATTTCCTATTCATAATCTGGTAACCCAATGCAAACCTTTACAAAGGGTTATCTGTTTCAAATATTAAACTATTGATATTATATACATGTTTATATAATGTAACATATAAACATCCATATTATACATATGCATATATGTTATATGGAGGTCTTCATTTTAAATTTTTAATTATAGGGCTAACAATTTTTCAACAAAATTCAACACTACAAAATGTTATCAAAGTACAGTAAATCCCATCTCACCCTGGATCCCTCATCACTTTTTAGAAATAACTGTTATCAAGAGCCCCAGACATGTGTTTAAAGCAAACTTCTGCTAAACTTTACCATATATATATGTGTAATCAACATAGTGGGAATAGCTCTCACTCTACAAATTAACTTATCTGAAAAGATTGTATTTCTTTATTTCCCTGGAACCAACTACATTTTAATTTCTAGCCTGGTATGAAAATTAAATTAAGTTATTCCTAACTACAAAGATCCCACTACCACCATCTTACCTCCCAGGGGCACAGTTATCTGCCATGTCCAGCGCAGCTCTCGAAGTTCCCAGGGGAAGGACGGTGAGGGGATGGAGAAATAAAGATAAGAGAGAGTATACAGAAAGCTGAGGTCAGGCAGAGCCCTCTCTCCAGCTGAGAGGAAAAGGAACTGCTCAACCATGGCAGAGCATTTATTTATACATTTTTGCAGGTTGGTGTCACATGATACCCCTTTGCCTAGCAACCTTGTACTGGAGCAATTTGTTTATGTAACCCACCTCTGCTGCTCTTTGTTTTCATACCGGCCTTGCCTCGCCCCCAACACGTGTGATCAATTTCCAGCTTTAGCCACTCCCCACAGTAATCATCCCTAGAAACCTAGACATTCAATAGCACTCTCTAGCAGCCGGTCATCGATCTCTTCTGGTATCACCAAGATGGTCAATGATTGGTTGACACTGTTCTTTTCGTGTGTGCTGGTTCTCTAAATTCTGTCTCTTGCCTTGGAGCACAGGAATATTTAATAAGGCTAACACAGTCTTTCTGTTGTTTTTGGACTTCCCAATATGCTAGTAGGATCACAGTATTATAAGTTACCAATTCAAATAAGATCTGTAACATTCTTCTCCCCCCCCAGGACTCTCTTTTTAAATGTTTCTACACTTTTATTACTATGCTTACATTTTATCTATCATTTTTAAGATTTGCTGTAGTATCTAGAAATATTTATAAATAAAGATGTTGTAATGGTTAATACATTGTGTCAACTTGAGAAGTCTAGAAGTTGTAATGGTTGATACATTGTGTCAACTTGAGAAGTCTAGAAACTGTAATGGTTGATACATTGTGTCAACTTGAGAAGTCCAGAAGTTTAACTAAGTAGTAAGGTTTATTCAGCAGTTCTACATCATGGGGTGTAGAGGACATGCCCTTACCACTCTAAGATGTTGTTCATTGTGTCAACGTGAGAAGTTTAGAAGTTTAACTAAGTGATTCAGCAGGGACCAGGGTCCTTACTTTGTAAACATCCTCAGCCTGTGAAAGAGGAGGGTACAGAGATGGTGTGGTTGTAAAGGACCTCCCTCCCAGGGAAGGTAGCCTGCAAACAATAAAAGTGAAATGAGGAAGGACTGATTGCTGGTTCTTTGGAGGAGCTCCAGTCTTCGCCCTCAGCTTGGACGTGGTCTCCTGGCCTCTGGCGCACATGTTCGGCTTCTGCCTGAGACTCTTCAGCCTTCCATTGCAGACCCATCGGCCTCCTGATACAGACTTGCAGAGGACACAGCAGTGAGCTCCAGACCTTGGACTGGACCCTTCAGCTTCCAGGGTGCAGATGCCTTCTGCACACTTCCTCATCCAACTCAATGGCTGACCATGGTAAACCAATCTGGTAATTTCTTATACATTTGTATATCTTGTGTTAGAGCTATTTCTCTAGTAAACCCTGACTGATACAGATTTCTTTATTACATAAGGAAGTCTTAAAACCAGTATAAATATAATTCTTACAAATCAATATAAAAACTTAAAAATCACTATGAAAAAGATAATTTCAAAAAGGGTAAAAATGATCTAAACACAAAAAAATCAACCTTACTACTTATCAAAAAAAAAAAATGGGAAAAGACCTTAGTCTCATTAAATTTTGCAAAAATTAAAAATAATCTTAAAAAAATAATAATAATCTTATTAGCCAGGCATGATGGTACATGCCTATAATCCCAGCATTCTGGCAGATTGAGGCAGGAGAATTGCAAGTTTGAGTCCAGTGCCAGCAATTTAACAACTTAGATCTTATCTGAAAATAAATAAATAAATAAATATAAATAAATAAAACATGTCTAGGGATGTAGCTCAGTGTGAAGGAACCTGGGTTCAGTCCCCAGTACTGCAAACCAAAACAAGACAAAACAAATGTATTAACTCATATAAATGGGATTATAGAGCACAGTATGCATTGTAGTTGAGAATATAAATTCACACAATTGTTATAGTTACTGGCTATATGACAATATACTTGTGGAAATGTGTCCTAAGAAATAATTACATTCACTATATAGACAACACTTTTACAGAAGAAATTTCTGCCAATAAATGATTTTAAAATTGTACTGTTTTTATATTAACCCATAGATTAAGGTGTATTTATGAAATACTAATATAAAAATATTCAAGATGTGAAATAAAAATAAAATATTTGTATAAAGTTTTGTAAACTATACACTTGTGCTGAGAAAAAGTGTAGGCAAATTAATAATATTCCACAGCATTAATTATATTCCAAATATTTGTATATTTTGGAATTTTCCCTACATCCAAATTCTCAAGAGATTATAACTTTTTCTGTCATTGGAGAAAGAAAAACACTTAAAAGTACAAAGAGCTCAAATTAGTAAATAAATGAACATAGGTTTTATGTGACTTTCAGGTTTGTTTAAACCAAGTAATTAGACAGGTTTAAAAATATGACTACCTGCCTCTTCCTTTTTAACAACCAAATCCCATTCTCTAGACTCAAACACGTAACTCCTTCAACTTGTTTACTTGATATTTCTTTCTACTTGTCTAGATAATATCCATCTGTCCATCTGCCTACATCACTTATGTTAGCACTTTTATATACCTAAATTTTATGAATTTCCTTCACAATCCCAGTATAGGTATATCTCTAAGTTACTCTATGAATAACACTTAGATATTTTACTTCATAATTCATTTTCCTTTTGACTGTGACTTGTTTTGTAAAATGAGGTTTTAGGTAAAACTGAATTATCTTACAGCCCTCTAGCATTCCTTCAGTATGTTTTCTGTTTTTTTATCTAACTTGCCTTTTTATCATACCCTCTTTTTCTTCATTTATTAATAATACAAAAGTAAAACTAAAGGAGAGCATATATAGAATAAATATTTGATGACGTAATTTCCTTTTTGTTTTTTCCTTTCATTCTTGCCAGTAGAAGTCTGATTACTTTTTTGTTTTAGGTATCAAATTTCCCTGCAAGATACTTTCTGTCTCCAGATGATTGCTTATGAAAAATTCAGTTTATTATGGATTTGGTATTACGTGCCTATTAAAAGAAAGAAAGAATGCATACAAAAATATGAGGAAGAAGAAAGAGATAATTTTACATTGCTGGAATTTTTAATCTTATATTTAAGGAGAGACTATATATTCTCTTTCTTTAGTGTAATAACAAAGAAATCTTAGGTGGTATAAAATTATAATGAATTAGTAAAATCAAAGGGGTGGTTTGTATGAAAGGACCGATCTAAACAACTTTCTAGAGATTTGGAGGAAGAATGGGGATTGCTAAAGCAATAATTAAAAACCCAGAGTTAAGTCAAAATAAGCCAGTTTGCCTTGCAGAAAACAGAAAAAAAGATCTAACAGAAGAAAGGAACAAAATAAAGAAATATATAAGCTGGAGAGTGGAAAGGAGCTGCAAATATGACTTTTTTGGCTAGATCACCAGAGAGCTCTGCCTTTGTGTTGTAACTGATGCTTTTCTTGAGAGCACATCTTTAGCCATGGCTAGTATTTTAGTTTCCTTCTTCAACAAATGGACAGATTACAGAAAGAATATCCCGTATTTTCACAAGGTGTCCCTATAAAGTAACAACAGTATTCACCTACAAAGAAAGTGCACATCTTTTTATCATCTCATTTAAAGATATTTGAGGAAACACTCCTTAAAAAAATAATCAGTATAGCAAGAATTACAACTACCAGCCCAACCAGCAAACAGATAATCAAAGGCTGAGAAAAAAAACAAAAACAAAAATAAAATCTCAAAAGGGCACTAGGGTGGTTGATCTTAATTGCCAAGTTGATTGGATTGAGAAATGCCTAGACAATTAGTAAAGCACACTTTTGGGTGTGTCTATGGGGACTTTTCCAGAAATGATTGGCCTGTAGGATGGCAAGCCGGGGCACACCTGCCTTGAATGTAGGAAGTGACATCCCCATAGGGTGCGAGAACAAAAGGGAAGAAAGAGGAAGGCTGCTGGTGCTGCATTTCCCCACTGTCTTGGCCACCATCAGGTGAGTAGCTAACCTCTGCTACTCTCTTCCACCATGACATTTCTGCCTCACCACAGGCCTAAAGGAACAGAGCCAGCTGAGCATGTGCCGAAAACTCTGAAAGTGTGAACCAAAATTAATCTTTCCTCAATTTTTTTTTTTTTTTTTGTGGGTAGCGGGGGTCAAACTCAGGACCTCGCGCTTGCGAGCAGGCGCTTGTGCTGCTGAGCAATATCACCAGCCCTTTTTTCCTTTGTGTATGGGTACCAGGAGTCGAACTCAGGACCTCGCACTTGCCAGGCAGGTGCTTGCGCCGCTGAGCTATTTCACCAGCCCCTAATCTTTCCTCAATCAAGCTGTTTCCCAGGAATTTTGTCACCGTGATGGGAAACTGACTGACACGGGCACACATATTTTAAAGTTTGACAGCTATTCATAAATTGCTCTCCAAAGAAGAAATAGAAAATTATGGCTTGATAGGAAGTGTATGAGTATCTATACTTTCTCTTGTACTTACTGACAAACTTTTGAGTGTTGGGTAATTTAATAAAATATAACATTGCTTTATTTTATATAGTTTTTGTTATGAGCGACATTGAGAATCTACTCCTAGATTGCTATTTGCTATATATTTACTATTTTTTCATGGCCTTTACATTTTTTTCACTGCATTATTGATTTCACTATATGGAAAGCCTTACTATTGGGTGGAATGATTTCTACTTTATTATAATTTATCCAGATTGTTCTAACTATTTTAAGTCATTGCCTTCCTATGAATTTTATAATTTATCTAAATCTAAGAGATCCTTGCCAGAATTTTAATAGGAATTATGGTAACCTACAGATCTATTTGGGACAATTGACATCTTTACTATATTGAACCTTCCAATCCTTGATCATATGCTTTTCCATTTATTTAGGTCTGCTTTGAGTTAGTCTACAATTTTTTTAAATTTTCAGCACACAAAACCCATACATGTATTTTCAAGTTTATATAAAATATATCATTATGTTTGGAGTAATTGTAAATGTCACTGTGCTTTTTTGTTTCAATTTTCTCATATTGACTTAAAATTATAATTGACTTTTGCATATTGATCTTTCTTGTACCCTGTAATTTTGTCAAACTCACTTATTAGTTCTTTATTGAGTTGAAATAATTCTTCTCCATTCCTAATTTTCTAGGGGCTTTATCATGAATGGATGTTGGATTTTGTTATGTTTCACATCAATTTATGTGGTCATGTTTCTGTATGATAAATTACACTGACAGACTTTCAAATGTTCAAAGGAAATTTGAAAAAATACATATACCCTTGAATACCTGAAATAAATTTCACTTCGTCATGAGTTATAGTTCTTTATGTATATTATCGGGTAACATTTGTTAATATTTTCTTGATGATTTAAGTTCATGTATTTTTCTTTTCTCTTTTCTCACCACCTCTACTTTTGGAATCAGCCCAATAAAGGCCTTGTAAAAGGAGTTGGGGATTGTTTTCTCTTTCTATTTCAATTCTGGAAGTGGTTGTGTGAAATTGGTGTTAATTAACCAGTGCAATAAACTGGCTCTGGAGTAGTTTTTTTTTTTTTTTTAAGGATTTCTTTAATTTTGAATCATGTTTATTTAACAATATATAATCATTCAGATTATTCTTTTAATCTAGATCAAGGTTTGGTTGCTTGCAGTTTGCAAGAAATTTGTCCACTTATACTAAGCTGCTAAATTTAAGAATGTAAACTTCCCAGCTACTCCAGAGTCTAAGGCAGGACAATTTCAAATTCAAGGCCAGCCTGGGCAACTTAGTGAAAGCATCTCAAAATAAAATACGATTTAAAAAGCTGGGGATGGGGCCGGTGAGATGGCTCAGCGGCTTAAGCGCCTGCCCGGCAAGCGTGAGGGCCCGAGTTCGACTCCCGGAACCCACATACGAAAAAGGGACCGGTGATATTGCTCAGCGGCACGGGCGCCTGCTGGCGTGCGAGGTCCTGAGGTCGTCCCCCCGGTACCCACAAAAAAAAAAAATAAAAATAAAAAATAAAAAAAATAAAAATAAAAATAAAAAGCTGGGGATGTAACAATTCAGTGATAGAGCACAGAGTGCCCCGGGCTTGATCCCTACTAAGTACAAAAAAAAAAAATTATAAAGTCATTCATATTATTCTTTATGATTCTTTTAACAGCTTCATGGTCTGTAATGTTGTATCATATTATTTCTGATATTGTCATTTTTGGTTTCTCTTTTTTCTTTACCCTTGACAGAAGTTGATCAATGTTATCTATTTTTCAAAGTAATCAGCTTTTGTTTCATTGATCGTCTGTATTGTTTTATTTTCTCAACTTTATTGATACTTGCTTTTTATTTCTTCCCTCTGTTTTCTTTCAGTTTAGTTTCTTCTTTTCCTTCGTCTTTGATGTAGGAAGTTATATTATCATTAAGAAATTGTTCTTTATTTATAATGTAAACATTCAATGTGATAATTTCCATCAGCACTGCTACAGATATGCCTCACACAATTCATTTCATTTTATCTCCTTTTAATCTATTTTTATTTCCTTTAAGATAGTCTCTCTCACTTCTGGATTATTTGCAAGCATGGACATTAATTTCCCCATACTTGCATATTTTACTCTTGTCTTTCTGTTATTAATTACTATCACATTATGATTAGAGAACACAGTGTATGTGACCCTAATTAGTTTACACTGCTGATGTTTGTGTTATGCTCTCAGATGTGGTCTACCTTGTGAATGTTCCATGGCACTTGAAGAAAATCTGCAGCCTGCTGTTTTTAAGTACAGTGTTTCATATATGTCAGTTAGATCCTGCGGATTATATTTCACAGAATTTCTATGGCATTACTGATAGCTAGTAGATTTATCAGCTGCTGAAAAGGTGTTGAAATCCCCAATGATAGTTGTGAATTTGTTTCTTCTTTCAGCTGTACATTTTGGCTTCATGTACTTTTAGGCTCCATTTGATGTGCACACAATTATAATCACTGTGTCTTTCATGTGGTTTGATTCTTTTAATTTTGTGTTATGTCTTATTTTATCTTTATTAACTTGCTTTGCTCTGAAATCTTTTAGTATTAGGTAATAATACAGTCTGTCATCCTTGGTTCATTTTTATTGTTAATGTTTAAATGGTATACATTTCCATTCTTTTACTTTCCCCCTTCCTAGATCGTTGAATTTTAAGTGAATTTCTTGTGAATAGCATACAGTTGGTTGTGCTCTCTATCCACTCTTTCAATCTGTCTTTTGAGTTGTCTATTTACACCATTTATATTAAGGCACTTATTGATATGTTTGAGTTTACATTTCCTAATTTATTGCTTGTTTTCAGTTTTTCTATTCTGTTTCCTTATCCTTCTCTTTTTCTTTCTTTCTTTTTTTCTTTTTTCTTGTGGCTACTTGACTATTTTGGCAGATTTCATCTTTATTTTTAATGTTTTTGAGTTTTTAATAATATATAAGATGGTATCTTTTATGTAATCCTTCTTGTTCTTCCAGGTTTCTTTTAATAAAGATATGGATACAAATAACTCAACACCTTACCACTCAAGTGACTTGTGAAACCTTCAGTTCCATTTAGGTCCATTCGCCTTTCTACACTTTTAAACATTTCAGATTTGCTGAGATCCTTAGTTTTGTACCTTTGACCAAATTTTGGAGGTGCTCAGCCATTATTTCTTCAAATACTATTTTTGCCTCCATGTCTTTCTCCTTCCTTCCTTGGAGTACAATAATACAAATATCAGATCTTCTGTTAGTGTTTCACAGGTCCTTGAGGTTGTATGAATTTTTGTTCAGTCTGTTTTATCTTTGCTGTTTAGACACTGTAAGTTCAATTAATCTGCCCTGAAGTTCACTAATATGAATCACCTTTAGTTATATCACATAGTTAAGCAAACCAAACAGCCACAGATTTACCTTTGGATAAAAGTGACTAACTTGTGAATCAGCACATTGCCTTTTTAACAGTTTACTAACTACAAAAATATAGTATTATTTTGCTATATGAGGCCAGAGTAGAATTAGAATTTGTTCATTCAACTGCTAATTTTCCATCTATTTCCTAGACACAGACGTGATTTCTGTTGTTTCCCTTTTTCCTGTTAGTTTTTTTTTTTTTTTTTTTTTTTTTTCCGCTTTTCGGAAACAAGAAGCCCAAATTCAGTGTAAATGGAGCCATTAAAGGAAAAGTTGTGTCCTCATTTTTTGAGCATAAATACACAGCCACAATGATTCATGTCCTTTTGTTTCCTTGGTCTTGGAAACATGAGGGATCTTACTGAAACTGCCATTTGTGGTGACACTGTGGCTGTTCTCCCATCCAGATTTGGTAGCTGTTCAGGTCCCCAGCCTGTGCAGAGACAACTAATGAACACTTTTTGGCACATACTAAGAATCCTGAGAAAAGCATCATTCTAATTTATTTCTATCTAAATTACTCCAATTTGGGGAAAGATGCTGAATTACACTGATTTCCCGTAAATCTAGCTCATTTTGATGAATACCAGTTTGTCTTCTGATGTAGCATATTAGAGCAACAGAAAGTAAACACACATACACACATATAAATGATTCCAACCTTTTATTTTGAATCCAACAATTGTGCTTTGTTCTTCTCATTGATTCAGTTCGTAACTAATACTATGCTCTACAGTGAATGCCACTCACATAATTTGAACATTGAACAAATTAATATTCCTTTTCTTAGAAACAAAAACGAACCAAAAAACCTTTTAACAGCTGTTTGAAGCATGTTTTGTAATCAGATTGGACATTTTTTCCTGTAAACAACGAAACGGTGAATTATTCTTTTAAGTCTGCAGCTCTGTCAGTATTTTACAACCTGATCATTTTATTTGAAGAGACTAGGCTGCATTATGAACTAGTTTCCTGAGAAATTCATCTCAATATAAAACTCTACCAAATATTATTTTTTTCAACCTCTTCCCCCTGTGATTATAATTAGATTTGAAATTTGAAATCTAAAATAATTATAAATGAAACTGACAGATGTCACTTGGCAGAGAATTATAAGCTAAATGACTACTTGGGCTTATTATTTGCAACCATGGACGTAAATGAAAATATTAAGCAGAATAAGTGGGAAGGGGCATTTATACATTACTAAGGCATTAGAAACTATTGAATGACATCTATTGAAGAAAGACAAAATTTGGAAGAAAGACTGAATGGAACAATATGAGAATTTTTCATCGTGTAATATATGTCTTAGTTTCAAAAATAAGACACACAACTATCTTTAAATTCAAAACTGACACAATATAAATATGGGACTTTCTAAGATAGTATGTAGTTAAAAGCCAAAAGCATGGCACAGAAAATAAACTCTAAAAATTTAGAGAAGGGTTAAGAATTCATATAATTCATGAAGTTTTTACGAGTCTTATTTGCAAGGATTTTAACAGTAAAGGTGCAACATGGCATGTTGAACCCAGCATTTAGTAGCTTATGAAAGCTGAATATCAGCAATTTTTCCCAGGTTTGCACTCAGCGATGTTATGTTAACAGCCTGAAATTGTCCCTGTTGGGAGTATTTACACCATATAAGATGAAAAACTCTAAAAAGATTTATTTTTTTTTCTCTGAAAAACAGGTGATAAACATATACCAATACCAGAGTGTGTAAGGGAACTTATCAAAATACAGTTCAGCAACATCCTTCACAGAACTACAAAAAATCCTAAAATTCATAAGGAAGCACAAAAAATCCAGAGTAGCAAAAACTATCTTAAGCAAAAATAGCAGGGCTGGAGGCATCAAAATACTCCACTTCAAATTATATTACAAAGCCATAGCAACAAAAACAACATGGTACTGGCACAAAAATACATGTGACCAATGGAAAAGCACGGACGACACAGAAGCAAACCCATGCACCTGCAGCCACTGAATTTTCTACAAAGGTGCCAAAAATATGCATTGGAGAAAAGATAGCCTCTTTACCAAATGGTGCATGGCTATCTGGATATCCTCATGCAGAAGATGCAGATAGATGCCTGTCTCTAGATCCCCGTTGCTCACCCTGTGCTAAAATCAAATAAAAATGAGATCCAGTTTGAAGACCTAGGAGTAAGACTAGAAACTTTGAAACTGCTAGAAAAAAAAAAAATAAATAAGGGAAGCACTTCAAGTCACAGGCACAAAGATTTTCTGAGCAAGACTCCACTGAAAATAATATCACTGAAAATAATATCAAAAATCAACAATGGGACTACATCTTTTCGAAAAGCTTCTGCACAAAAAAGAAACAATCAACGGAGTTAAGAGACAGCCTACAGAATGGAGAATATCTCTGCTAGCTTCTTTCTCTGTCTCTGTCTCTATCTCTCTCTTAAATTTTTTTTTGTTTGTTTTTTGAGACAGGATCTTTCTATATAGCTCAGGCTGGCCTTGAACTCACTGTGTAGTCCAGGCTGGCCTCATTTTGCAACGATCCTCCTGCCTCAGTCTCCTGGGTGCTGGGATTACAGGTGTGCACACCACAGCCGGCTCTACTCTCCTGATAGAGCAATAGTATCTAGAATATGGGAAACAAACAAACAAACAAACTCAAAAATTTAATTCAAAAAACCCCAAACAACCCAATCAATAAATGGGCAAGTGAATTGAACAAACACTTCTCAAAAGAACAAGTATATGAAAGAAAAACTTTAACATCTTGAGCCAGTAGGGAAATCCAAATCAAAACAATATTGAGATCACATCTCACCCAAATCAGAATGACTAGTATCAAGAATACTCATTTATTTGCAGTGATAATTTTTGTAAAATCTAGTTCAAATATTCATTTAATTTCTATTTTAAAAATATTTTTTAAGATAAAGAGGCTGAGACCAACTGGTTGATATGATTTGAGTAAGTCATACTGTAAGTACATGACTAATTCTGATTTTCAGGTTTTCTCCTAAAAGTTCTTACCATTTTGTAGCTCTGTTCCCATACTGACAAATTTATTTTTACTGATAATTTCCTCCTTAAACTAACAGGCATTGTTGGAACTTCAAATGTCCAATGTATCACAAGGCTATGTTCACAGTTAAGTAAATTTATTGATAATAGAACAGCCTAATAAAATGTTTTAGTTATCCACTTCTACATAATAAATACTTCAGGTATTTATATACATATGAAAGAAAACCATGGGTTCTACATGGTAGGAAGTAGGTAGAATTTGTAAGTTGATGTTGCAAAATGATGTGTGGATAATTTTTTTTTTTTTGGTGGGTACCGGGGGTCGACCTCAGGACCTCACGCACCAGCAGGCACCTGTGCCGCTGAGCAATATCACCGGCCCTTTTTTCGTATGTGGGATCCAGGAGTTGAACTCGGGCCCTTGCGCTTGCCAGGCAAGCTTATGCCACTGAGCCATCTCACCGGCCCATGGATAATTTAAAAATCTACTCCAAGATGCCTTTGGCTCTGTTTTTATATTTGTATTTAAATACTGTCTTAGTCATTTTCTTTGTGCCTGAGACACAATAACCAACATTTACAGTTTAAAGGAGTAGAAGTTTATTTTGGCTCACAGTATCAGAGGATTAAGTCCATGGTTGGCAAGCTCATATGCAGAAACTGAATGATGGAAGAGTCTGGTGTTGAAAAAAGTGGTTCATGTCATCATGGCCAGGAAGCAGAGAGAGAAGGGAAGAGCTGGGGAGAGAGTCACACATTTTCAGGTCATGCCCCTAATGGCATGCCTCTAACAAGGCTCTTCCTAAAAACACACCCAGTTACTAAATTACTTATAAATCACTAATGACTATAGTGCCTTATTATTCAATCTTATTTCACAAGCCTTGCCTTTGGGGGCATGAGCTTTGGGGGGACATTTTCAATCTAAACCATAACATTCTTCCCCTAACCCCAAAAGACATATGCATTGGTGAAAAGTCCAAATCTAAATTCTCCTTTGAGAGTCAAGGCAAACTCTTAGCTGTCAGCCCATGTAAAAATCAAAAGAAAGTTAAAGACTTCTGACATATAACGGCATAGGGAAAATATTCCCATTTCAAAGGGAATAAATGGGATAAAAGGAGTGGGATCAAAGTAAGACCAAAACTTAGCAGGGCAAACATTAAATCTTGTAGCTCTGTGTGCAGCACCCAGTACTGGTGTTGGTGAGATGTGGGAGGTCCCACCCCTATGGCATTGCTAGATGCAGCCTTCATGGCCTCTCATTTAGTAAGGCTTTGCTCACTACCTGCACCGTTCCTCAGTAGACATTCCAAATTTCTGGGGTCTCCAACTCCCTGAGAGCACCACTGCAGTTTTGGATTTATTCTCAGAGCTTCATGCACTGCTCTGTCAGGAATACACCATCTGACTTCCCAGACCTGTTTCTGAAATCTGGGTAGAAGTCTTTCGTACCCCATAATTCTCAAATTCTGCACACCCATAAAATCAGTATCATATAGATGATTCCAAGGCCTGCTGCCAGCTCAAGCATCAGCCACACTCCCCCACTGGATCATGGCTGCAGAGGCCTCCTAGATGGTTGAGCATTGGGAACCAAATACTGAGAAACCAATTCCCTAGGTTACTTTTCTGCAGCATGGTGCCCTGGAGTTCTCTTCTCCAAGCAAAGTTTTTCACATTTCCACCCCTTACTCTTTGATTGGCTGGGTCTTGCTGGTTCCTGAGATGCCCTCAAACCATGTTTCCTGATACAAAATACTTCACTTCTTTGTAATGCTTGTTTTCAAAGCAACCAAGATGTCCTCTGCTCAAACTTTGCAGGGGATCTATTTCTGTAAAACTGAAAACTTTTTAAATGGGTTTTTGCTGCTGATTTTCACTATAGCCTAGCTAAAAGCCATCAGTAATACTTATGCCACAACCTGAATAATGGAGTGTTTTTAAATTTCCTCCACCACATTGTTTAGTTTGCCACCCTTAATCTCATGTCCTGTGAAGTCTTAAGACATGGGCTAAACATCAGAAAATGTTCTGACATGGCATTACACACATGGCCTCTGGCCCAGCTGTCAATGGAATCCTTGTCCTCAACCAAAAGCTCCTGACCCAGGACCTCCTGTCTGCATTTATATGAGTATTTTAGTCTCCTGAGATCCAATCAGAATCTCTCATCAAGCCTGGCTTACAGCATTCTATAGCTTCTCTAGCACACATTCCAAATCTTTCCAAACTTTCCCCACAAACCTGTTCTAAAGGTTTCTAAACCACATGGTCAGATAGTCACAGCAATAACCTTACTCCTGGTACCACAGTCTGTCTTAGTCACTTTCCTCACTGCTAAGATAAAACACCCAACACCCACAACTTAAAGGACAGGTTTATTTCAGCTCACAAATTCAAAAATTTCAATCCATAGTTGGCAGACCCAAAAGCAGAAATGGCATGGTAGAAAAGCCTGGCATGGAGGAAAGCTACTCTCTTCATGGAGGCCTATAACAGAAAGAGAAGGGACAAGCCAGGGAGAGATACACCAGCAACCCCCGCAACAGTACACCCATTCTCCCCAACAGCACACTGAACTAATGAACTCATTAATGATGATTCCACCTATGAGTATAGTATAGTGATAACATGATTAAGTCACCTTCCAAAAGCCCTGCCTCTGAGTGCATGAAGCTTTGCAGGAACATTCTCAATCTAACCATAAAATATATGAACACATCTCTGAAAGAGGTGTTAACATAATACAGAATAACAAAGTCTTATTTGGAAAACCTGATTTAAGAGAAAATATACAGCTCCACAAATACTATGTTCTATCCGCTTAATCAGTTTTTATGATTACATGAGTATCTTCAAGATTCAGTGAAAGAAGAAAAGATGTCCACAAACATATATATAAGTGAAGGAATATAAATATGTAGTTCAAATGAAGGAATACAAATGTGCAGTTTAAAAAGTTTTTCCATAAGCCAAAGCAAAATTTATGAAACAAAAAGTGTTTTTGAAGAACTATTTAAAAAGGGAAAGGATGACTATTTTAGAACAAAGGACAATATGAATAGTACCCAAGCTAAAGAGGTACCACTTGTACTTCTAATGTGGTCACTAGGATTTGAATAAAAGGGATTCAATATGTCTTATGTACATACAAGATAGTCTTATTTGTTGCTAAGAAAATGTACTATGCCAAAGAATATAGGAAATGTAATGAATATAAGAATAACTATAATAAGATTACAAGTCATTAATATACAACATCAATACAAAGGTGTAATTTAATGGATTCATCTATTTTTGAGGCTACTAGCATTAGGTTAACACAATATCTGAAAATTATACAAATGTGTCTTTTTGAAGTAGCTATTAAAATGTGTCTTTATAATTAGAAATGTGCTGCAATGGGTAGTCCTATTGTTCATACAACTGAATTATTCACTGATCTTACAGTTTTGTGTTATCATAGATCCTTGACATACATAAGTATAAATCTATTGAATTGTCAAGCCTCACAACTGATTTAGAAATCCTTACCACTCAGATGATAGAACCATTAGATTCTTTCTGACATGTATTCCAGTAAACCTGACCTTTTTTCCTGTTAGTCTTCCACACTGAATCATTGACTCATTCTCTTCCCCCTCTAGACTCTGGATCAATCTATTCATTTCTAAGACTTGGGAGTATACACAAAATGCTAGGAAAGAGAATTTTAAGACACCAGGGAGACCTGCACTTACATAACTGCAGAGTATTGAGTGGCAGTTATGTTAAACTTAAGTGATTTTTCAATCCAATAAGTTGCTATTATTGGTTTTTCATCATATAGTTGTACTACAGTGTCAAATGCTGGAGAAAGCCTACATATCTTTCAGAATGGGCTACATTATATTTCACTAACAATCCCAGAATCTGAGTGAATTAAAATAACGAAAACGTATTTCCCACTCGTGCCGCATGGGTCTCTTAGTTTGAAGGTGCCTCTGTTCTATGTCACTCTCACTTGGGGACTCAGGATGACAGGTCTTCCACATCTTTATGATCACTGTGGCATGGAAAAAGGAGCATGTTTAAACTGGTCCACAAAAGCCTGGAAGTGACCACTTCACTGGACTCACTTTGCTCATCACGTTTTCATTGGCCAATGGGAATCCCATGGCATAGTATGTAGGGTCTGCCCTGTAGTATTGGACACTGATAAGAGCTCTGAGCATTGCCACATCTTAGGTAGCTACCATTAGTAATCAACTAAAAATTTAGTCTTACTAACCTTAAGACTAAAAATTTCTAGCCGAATTTGGATCATAAAAGCCAATCTAAATACAATTAAAAGCCAATCTAAATACAAAATACAATCTAAATACAAAAGCCAATCTAAATACAAATACCAATCTAAATACAATTATGTTTCATATGTATGTTTTCAAGTGGAATACCATCAATATTTACTGTAAAATCAATACACAATATAATTTTAAAAATGAGGAACACCATCTCAAAATGGAGGTATGTGTAATCCTTGTCTTCATGGAAAAGATTTTAGTCATTTTATGTAGCTTAATTTCTCTTTCAAGTTCACTTGATTGTTTTTGACCCCAGCTGGGGTGACACCTAGCCCCTCACAAAGAGATGTGGCTGGGAACTTCCTAAAATTTTGTGACTGCCTGGGGCCTTTGTGGTTTAATCATCTCACAGTCTCTCCTTTTGAGTTCCTTTGGGTGTTGAACTTCCTGGGGTATTGAACAGTAATTTCTCTGAATTGGCTTACCCTATTTGCCTTGAAATTTATTTTTTCTGTGTGTAAGAACCTGGTAGGGAAGGTTGACATGATACATCATAGATTCTTTACAAAGAACACTCAGTGCTGACTGAGTAGAAAGGTTTATCTGGGGTTGGGGAAAATTAAAAATATATTTGTAAGAAAACGTTCATGTTTCCTGACTCCAATATTCAAAAATGTACTTTCACTAGCCCTAGTAAGTCATGTTTTTGTTTGCTTACTGGCTTGTTTGTTTTTAAGCCAGGTGCTGCCTGAGTGACTAAGTCACATTCACAAGCATGTTACGTGTTGGCACTGATTCCATCAAAAATGTAATATTTTGCTATTAATAGTAAAGCACATTATGCACAATTCCACCTGCCTGTTATTGGTTTATAAAACTGTGTAACTTGGGGCAGTGAGACAGCTCAGTGGCATAAGCGCCTGCCTGGCAAGTGCGAGATCCTGAGTTCGACTCCCGCTACCCGCATATGAAAAAAGGGCTGGTGATATTGCTCAGTGGTACGGCACCTGCTGGCACGCGAGTTCCTGAGTTCGACCCCCGGTACCCACAAAAAAAAAAAAAAATTCTGTAAATTGAAAATAATTATCCTCTTTCTAAACACACAATAGTTTCAGGGACATTGCTTTTTTGGGAAAATTTTAAATTGAAAGTGTCTCTTGTCACTTCAATATCAATTTCTGAGGCTTTTAATCTATGTGTGTTCATGTGTGTGTACGTGTGTGTGTTTAGCTGATGCTCTTTGACACAAAAACAAAGTTCATGTGTTTTAAAACAGAGAAACTTATTTTGGTTCTTCTCTTTATTTTACCTGTGAAAATATTAAAGTTCTGAATTTTTTTTTTCACTAAGGGAAGAGAAATTTCTAGGAATCCATTGTAAATTTAAGCAGAAGTTTACAATGGCCAAATGAAAACTGATAAGAACAAGTAATTGATAATAACAAGTAAACCACGGAGTTTATGTTTGAAATGTCATATCTGTGCTTTTGTAAGGTATATAAAATAACTGTAGTGTAGGCTTGCTGAAAAGTTTGAAATTCACATATGTAACGTGATTGCCAGGTAGTGGCTGCCTAAGGCTGAGTTAAGAAAGATTTTGAAGGCACATTAAAGCCTTGGCAATAAGGTTCTTCAATTGCTGAGTAATGTTTTATTTGGTTCAGGGAATGAAGGAACAACACACATGCTACACTTTCTCATTGTTGCTATAACCCAAAATACAAGCAAATGGGTAGAGATTGGCTATGGATATAGGATTTTATTTTCATCACGATACTATATACAAATTATGAAAGACTTTAACTAGTTTTATGCAATCCGTGTCCTGTCAAAACAGTTGATGGTTTGTTTTAGGGAATTTTTAAGTTTTTTTTTTTTTTTAAATGGAACAAGAGAAATAAAGTACACTGGAGTAATCTTACAGTAGTTAGATGAAAAATGTGGACTAGAAGTAATTCTTATCTAATAATTTCCTACAACCTTTGGGCACTGCCAAATGAAGATATTGTGCAACAATGATTGTAAGGGCATTTCTGAGAGCAGCTAAGCAGAAAAGACCCCTTTGCAAGATCTGTGTTTAAAGCTGTATTTCAAATAAAAAGAACACTGATTTGTAGCAGGGGAAGCCCTAAGGATTGTCTTTGAGGATAGCTCTGAAATATGGCTATTTTTTCCTCCAGTTTAAGGGTAGTAAGGACACTGAAAATTGTTACAGGAGAAACAAAAAGAATTTACAAAGCATTTGTCATAAAATTGCCCCAGATATGGAGGCAGTGAGAAGATAATGAATTCTTGACAATCAAGGGCACAAAAGTTAACAAAGAAAGAACTCAGCCCAAAATATCATAAAATGTATTATAAGTGATAGCTACTAGAAAACTATTTCATTCTCTGAACGTAAAATAATTCTAAGAGTTTGTCATGTCATTTTCAACATCACTTACTAATAATGCAGCTATTTGTCTCAAACTGTGTTTGTTCAACGTGACAGTTTAGTCTTAGAAGATGAGTCAGGAATTTCACATTTGAGTCTTAGATTTGTCACTATATATCTATGTTATTTGAAGCCAACTTCATTACGTCCCTGGACCTTACCTTTATGTCTTAAAATACTTTGTTCTGATTAAATAATCTCTGAAACATTTCAACCTGAAATGATGTTATGCAAAGCAGAAAGAATATTCATTAGATACAAAAAAGCTACCGAGAGCACAGCAAAAAGGAGAAGTAGAAGGCAATGCCATGACTGATTTAAACTTCCTCCTATTTACCTTCTTGGAGTGGCTATTTAAAGAAGAGTAAAAAATTGATTGCTTTGCTTGGCCTAGCTGGACAGCTCTCACATGCTTCCAGTTGGCACTGTGGAGCAAGAGAGTGGAATTGAAAGGTATGGGAAGGCAGAGAAGTAGACCCACAGGTTCTGTCTGAGCTCCTGAAGCCCTCAGTTGCCTCTCTGGGGGAAGGCACACTGTGTGGTCCCAAAGTAACCATGACACATCCTCTCAAAGTGATGGAATCCCCAAAGTATAAATATGCCTGTCTATGAGAAAGTTCTCTGTATTGGTGGGACTTATGTCTCTGAATCCCATCTTCAGAATTTACGGGCCGGTGAGATGGCTCAGTGGCATAAGCGCCTGCCCGGCAAGCACGAAGGCCCGAGTTCGACTCCCGGAACCCACATACGAAAAAGGGCCGGTGATATCGCTCAGTGGCACGGGAGCCTGCTGGCGCATGAGGTCCTGAGGTTGACCCTTGGTACTCACAAAAAAAAAAAAAAAAAAAAGAACTTACTACTCTTTCCCTAAGAATCCCACCTTCAGAACTTACTGGTCTATCTCTGAGGAGTATATTGCATCCATCCAGGCTAGTGGCCCAGAAAAAAAATTAGGTCACTTTATAGAAATTTTTATAAAAATTGATGTAAAGATCTTATTAGCCTGGGTGAGAAGTTGAGAATGGAAAGAAGTGATGCAAGAAGATATACAATGATCAGTAGGATTTGGTGATGGTTTGAAGAGGCCAAAAGTCACAACAAGCAAACTCCTTTACTTAATTTGACCAAGGATCTAGAGAATTTTCATAAATGTGTAAACTACCTCTTCCCATGGAATTAGTCATGCACGATGCTGACATGGCTCAAGTACTAGACATTTTCCACCTCACAGTCCCTGGTTATTCTGTAGCATAGCACTTTGTTTCCTTTATTAGAATCTAATTATTCATTTTTTTAAAATATGCATATTCTCTGTGTTCTGCACTAAAGCATAAGCTCTGTGAGAGCAGGATCCTCATCTTTCTTTATTAAAAATGCTGGTGTATCGCAGGCACTGAAAAAAATATAAGTGAATGAATAATCTATGAATACTGAACAATAGAGTAAAATAAAATAGAGAAATGCCAAGTACTGTATACTTATCTTTGAGTATTATGACCAATACTTTTCTTAATACTTGTATCTATTTGACTGATGGTGATGAAAGCTAGAATGCCTTTTGATTTCAGAGAGGTAGAGCTTAGGATGAGGATGTTTTCCAAAATAAATTACTGTGTTATCTTTCCATTACTCTGACAAAATACCTAAGAAAATCAAATTAAAAGATGAAAGATTTACTTTGGCTCACAGTTTCAGAGATTTCAGTCCATGGTTGGTTGAATCTATGGTTTTGGACCTGTGCTGAGGCAAAACACTATGGCAGAGTATGGTGGTAGAGGAAAGTTGTTCACCTCATGGTGGCCTGGAAGGAGTCAGGGTAGGGGCAAGGTCCCAATATCCCCTTCAGGGCACGCCTTGGTGACCTAACTTCTTGCCCTGATACCCCAACTTTTGATGGTTATATCCCCTTCTCAATAGTGCCATTAGCTGAGGACCAAACTTTTAACACTGGCTTTTGAAGAATATTTAAAATACAAACCATAACAGTCACCAATTTTTAAGAAAATAATAATATAAATGGCACATGGGCATGGTAAAAATCCTATGTATCATGTCTGGACCAAACAAAGAGAAATGCATTAACTTCAGCCTATATAAATTTATCATCTAACTTTTGCAAGTCCTGAGTCTTAAAATCAAGTTGTTGGAATAGCTGTATTTTTTCTGGAGCCTCTGGAGGGGAATTTGTTTCTTGTCTTTCCTATCGTCTAGATACTTTCTGTATTCCTTGGCTTGTGGCCCTTAACAATCTTGGCATCACTCTGACTTCTATTTCTGTAAACACATCTTTCTCTGATTCTTACAATCCTTTCCCAATTGTAATGACCATTATGATTACATTAGGCCCACAGTGACAGTCTAGGATCATCTCCCCATCTCAGGATTCATAATTTAGTCACACCTTTAAAGCATTTAGAGGGCCGGTGAGATGGCTCAGTGGCATAAGCGCATGCCTGGCAAGTGCGAGGTCCTGAGTTTGACTCCCGGTACCCACATAAAAAAGAAAAAAGGGCCAGTGATATGATGTCGCTTAGCAGCACAAGCACCTGCTGGCAAGTGTGAGGTCCTGAGTTCAGCCCCCGGTACCCACATAAAAAAAAAAAAGCCTTTAGACCAGTTATAGTTTCAAGGATTAGGATGTGGACAACTTTCAGGGCCCCACTGGTGAGATGGCTCAGTGGCGTAAGCACCTGCCTGGCAAGCACAAGGTCCTGAGTTCAACTCCTGGTACCCACATAAAGAAAAAAAGAGGCTGGTGATTTCGTTCAGCAGCACAAGTGCCTGCTGCCAGGCGCGAGGTCCTGAGTTCGACTCTCAGTACCCACAAAAAAAAAAGAAATGGATTTTGGGCCGGTGAGATGGCTCAGTGGCATAAGCGCCTGCCTGGCAAGTGCGAGGTCCTGAGTTCAACTCCCAGAACCCACATACGAAAAAAGGGCTGGTGATATCGCTCAGCGGCACAGGTGCCTGCTGGTGCACGAGGTCCTGGGGTCGACCACTGGTACCCACAAAAAAAAAAAAAAAAAAAACTTTCAGGGCCCCTTATTCCATCTACCAAGTGGAGAATTTTAATTAAGATGGATGAATTCAACACAAGTCGTAGATTGAGTGCCACAATGTTCTTCATTCTTCACTACTCCTTCTTTTAAAATATTTTGAAATATCTTTATTGGTCCTCCCACCAATATTTTTTCACTACTTTAAACTGAGCTGCCCTTTGAGACATGTTTTGACAATAGAATGTAGCAGAAGTGAGGATATGCCATGAGTAATCATAAGGCTTGCGTGCTTCTGCTTTTGTCCTTGAAACCTCATCACGAGAACAAGCCAGGGACAGCTGATAGGATGGAAAAAGACCTCTGACTCAATCATCCTTATTAACACAGCCAACAGCCAGTCAACATTCAGATACACAAATAAGACCACGTGGACCACCCAGTCTCCAGCCAACTTGTCACACAAGCTGACCACAAACAAGAGTAAGTCCAGTAAAGATGACATGACCCTGGTTGAGATTAGCAGAATTACCTAGTTAACCCACAGAGTCTCAGTAACAGTAAATATTTATTGCTTCAAGCCATTGAATTAGGGAGGTTTGGTGGTTTGTCATTCAGTAATAACTAAATGCTATTGGTATCTATCTCTACTTCTTCCAAAAACTCACGTAGTGACAGTAGAAAATTGTTTCCATTGTTCTTGT
The DNA here is from genome assembly GCA_028451465.1 of Erethizon dorsatum. NCBI lineage: Eukaryota > Metazoa > Chordata > Mammalia > Rodentia > Erethizontidae > Erethizon > Erethizon dorsatum. Next base: position 16,513,641 of record CM051835.1, read on the forward strand.
TTTCTTTCATTCACCCACAAAGACAAAAAATTTGGAAAGAATAGAGGATCATCTGTGTTTGGAAAGCTAAAAAATAAAAGGGCTAGTAGTAATGGACTCGGCAGACAAAAATAAATAAATAAATAAATAAATAAATGGAGAGTGGGAAGGAAGAGAGAGACCAAGTGAGAGAGACAGAGAGAGATAGAGAACAATGAACAATGTAAAATAGCATAATTTGTTTGGAGTACTTTTGAAGTCTCTCTCATCATAGGAAGACTCTCATCATAGGCCACTGTATGGCTTGTGTCAAGATGTCCCCCCAAAGCCTCATGCAGTCATGGGGAGGTGGGCTTTTTGAAGGTGGCTGAATCTAGAGTATATGATGCTGGGATTAAGGGTATGTGATCAATTCACTACTTGGTTTGGCATCACCCTAATCCCAGCAGCCTGGGTAGAGTATAAAAGGGGCAGAAAGATGCTGTCACACTTGGTTGTTGACTTTGCTGTCTTCTGTCTGCCATGACTGTTCTCTGGAAGGCCACCCTGCTCTGGAGCCAGCCAATTATGGACTGAAACCTCTACAAACTGTGAACTAAATAAACCTTTCTGCCTTTAACTTTGGGTGTAGGGTATTTTGTCTCAGCAAAGACAGAAAAGTAACTAAGACAGCCACTAAGAAAAATAGGAGAAGATTTATTCTTTGGAGATTGCAAAATATATCAGGAACACTTGAGGTGAAATATTATATCTACATTTTGTAACTTTCAAAAATTTTCTTTACTTTATATTTTCCATTCAGTTTTCTGAACCCTAACAGCCTGTCTTACTGCAGAGCGAAAATTAAAAAATCTTTCCCAGGTAAACTTGTTTAATTAAACTGACAAAGGTGCTGATGTGTGGTCCTCTCCAATTGAATGGCCTATCAAGCCAGCTGAGGCCAAAAGGGAGCTCACAGCGAATGGTAGTAGACACAGACCTTCTAGCCCAGCAGTCCCCAACAATTTGGGCCCCAGGAAGCAGTTTTGTGGAAGACAGTTTGTCCAAGGACTTAAGTAGAGGTTGGTTTCAGGATAATTCAAGCACATTACATTTACTGTGCATGTTTTATCATTACACTGTAATGCATAATGAAGTAATTATGCAACTCACCATATTGTAGCATCAGTGGGAGCCCTGAGCTTGTATTCCTGCAACTCTAGTTGGTCCCAAATGGAGGTGATAGGAGATGGTGATATCTGAAATGTATTGCTTAACCCCAGTCTACTCCATATTATTTTGGTTGCTATCACTGCAAAAAAATAAAAATAAAAAAACCCTGCTTCACAAAGATAAAAGTCTTTTCCATGTTTTTGTACCAATCCTAGGATAGCCCATCTTGACTTTAATCCAGAACATATGGAGATCTGAAGAAGTCTCAAACATACTTTTAAAGCCACCATCACTGACAATCTGGAGCTGTTCTTCAACTTCTAGCATAGATAAAATTGATGACTTATTTTAAAATGGATCACAGGTGAATTCCTTCCTAGTTTGGGGTCATTGTGACTAGGAAGTAATGCTCAAACTCTTTTGAAAGTTGACATAGGTTGATCATGCATCAGCTGACTGGAACAAAGAAGGTTCTGGCTCAGTCTCTTAATATCTCTGCTAATATTTGAAACATGTCAAAAACCCCGATGTTTGCTCATCACCCCAGTTTGGTTTTGAATGCAACCACTTTTTCTGCCACCAAGAACACAGTTGTTCTCCCCTGATGTGACAAATTAAGTTTATTGAGCAGGTTAAATATGTCACATGAGTAAGAAAGTTTTGCAACCAGTTTCGTGTCATTGAAATGTGCTGCCAGGGATGACTGTTTTTCTAAACAAAATCTCTGGAGCAGCTCTTGTAACTGAAAAACTCTGGCCAGTGATCTACATTTATAAAGTCATATCACTGCTGTGTATGAAAGCAGATGTGTGTGCTATGTCCATCTCTAGGGTTAAGTTAAGGATGTTTACTTTAATTTGGTTGATAATTTTAATCACACCTGGAAAACATGGTTAAGTTCAGATGACAGTTTTCAAATAGCCAGCATTTCTTTACGGATGACATAGTGTGTAAAATCATTTTCAGAAGCAACCTCTGTTACTTGAGTAGTGAAGCCAAAAAGCCACTCCATCCATGCATAAACTGACACAGAATAACCACTTCAGTTTTCCTGACATGTAATCATTCAAAAACTTGAGTAAATCTGCAGCTGTGGTGTTAGTCGCCAAAAAATATGCACATAATATATCCTCATGCACATCCTCCTGAAAAAACGTATAGCACAAAAACAAATATTGCTGTCTTGTTGTCTAAATTTGTTGACTTGTCAATAGGGATTGTGAGCCATGTGACTCATTAATCCTCTCTAACAATTGTGCCTTAATATCCTCTGCTATTTCTTCGGTTGGTCTGGTTATGGTGCTAACTGAAAGAGGAATATGTGCTGTCTTTAAATTGCAGCCTCTCTTAAAAGTTCATAGCACGTTCTTATCATTAGGCAAGATCAATTCTTCACCAATAATAAGGGTTTCTTAGCTCTAGCAATGTAGTTAGCCATTAAGAATGATGCCTTCAGTGCAGACACATCGGATGAAGTGCTGGCATTCAGTCATTGCTTCAGTTCTTCATGTCCACATTTTTTCTTCTAAAAATCTCCAAAGCCTTCTTTTTTTAAATGCAGGATGCTTTGTCTCCACATGGTGAAGCAGTATTGAAGGTGTGAGGGCTTCACTGGATAGCTAATCACCTCACATTATATAATGTGGGCTTGGAGAATGTGAATCATCTGCTGCAATGAACCCACAATTTAAGTAGAACTCTTTGTGTTTTCTTTAAATGCTGCTTTGTTTTTGTTGGCAGTCATAGGGTATTCTGCTGTCTCATCATTAGGTCTTTCTGCCTTGTCAAAGAAGCTCTCCCGTGATGTTTGTATTTTACTCATTTTGGCCAGGGTTAGCTTGTTGTCTACCAAACTTTGATGAGACATGTGCACAGTGCAGGAAAGAAGTGGGGATGGAAGTGGCAAAGAAAATAACAGCCAGGCCATATGTGGACTGACTTAAAGCTGGCCACTTGATGCAGCTGGACAACTGAATTCATCAACTCACTTGCTACTATAGAACCTGTCACTAGATGCAGTTTAATTGTCCCTTGCCAGTCACTGATGGGGTTTCTACGTGACTCTTCAAGCTGTTGGTTTATTATGGTCTCTGTGCAGTCAAACTCTCTGTTAATGTTACCCTGTATTTTCAGCCACTCCCCAGCACTCGCATCACTGCCTCAGCTCCACCGCAGATCATAGGAATTAGATTATCATAAGAAGTATGCTACATAGATCCCTTTATGCACAGTTCATGGAAGGGTGTGTTCTCTTATGCAGATCTAATGTCACTGCTGATAGACGGGAGGTGAAACTCAGGTGGTAATACAAATAACAAGAAGTAACTATACATACAAATGAAGCTTCACAATTGCCAGCTGCTCACCTCCTGCATGTGGCCCAGTTCATAGGAGGTCAGAGACTGGTACAAGACCATGGACGGGGGTCAAGGACCCCTGTTGTAGCCTGCTTCTTAGAACATCACTTTCACTGCAATCAGATCCACAATGAGCACTACATTTTCATGGACATTTTCAATACAGAATATAGAACTCAAGATAAACAAGAAGAAAAATATAGAAAGTGAAGGTAGACGATGCAGAAAGGTATTTTGTTTTGCTTTGTTTTAATGTATAAGACAAAGTAAATGAAAAATAGCATATTTATAAATGTGTTTGCTTTTGCTAAGATTGAGTTACTAGAAGACTTAAGAAAGTACATGTAAGAAAAAAAGAAAATTTTCAAATACGTTTATCATTTATCCTATTTAAGAGATGAGTAAAGTAATTATGTTAATGAAGAAAACAAGCAGGGCACTATTAAAACAAAAGAACAAATGATGGGAAATTCAAAATTCAGTCATGCAATGCACAATGACATTTCTCTCAGTGATGAACCACTTGAACAATGCTGGTCACCTGGTGATGTGATGGTCATCTTAGTTTGTTTAAGTTCACTTTGTGATGGTGAAATAATGACAGAATCATTTAACAACTCGTTCCTCAGAAGGTACTCTCGTTGTTACATGAAACATGAATGTGTGCCAAAAGAAATTTAAAGTTTCACAGGATCATTCTATAACATGTCTGTTCCATTTGGTTTGACTTAGTGGATTGACTGGTCAGTAGGATTCACTTCCAAATGAATTCACTGGCATGGCTGGTGAGTGGGCGCTGGAGGTAGATGTCTGTCCATTTGTGTATCTACACTGCGTGCTTTGTGCTTCCTCACAGCATACTGGTTAGATTCCAGAAAAATACCCCATGGTAAAATAATTCTATATAGCTTTTTGCAACCTAGTTAGAGAGGTCATATAGTATCACTACCACCATAGTCACAAGTCAAGGGCAAGAAATGAAAAATGCTAGAGAGGGCCGGTGAGATAGCTCAGTGGCATAAGTGCCTGCCCGGCAAGCGCGAGATCCTGAGTTCGACTCCCGGAACCCACACAAAGGATAAAAAGGGCTGGTGATATCAGTCAGTGGCACAAGTGCTTGCTAGCAAGCACAAGGCCCTGAGGTCGACTCCTGGTACCCACATTAAAAAAAAGGAAAAATGCTAGAGAAAGGAATATCAAAGTCGTATTCTACAACATTGTAGTATAAGAGATACTTCTGTAAGTATTTCTAGAAAAAATAATACATCACATCAACTCAAAACTCTACCTAGAGAAACTACTAAGTAGTGCAAAAGTTGAATGAAAAAAAATTCAGACATTCTACGTATCAGAAAATCTACCTCCGAAGTATTCATTCTCAAGAAGCTAAAGGAGAATGTGTGCTACCAAGACATGAGCATAAATCAACAAAGATGATGACTGAAACCCAGGAAAGAGACCTGGATCTATGAAGAGATGAAGGACTCACAGGGTGCAAGGGTGCTCTCAGTGTGGCAGCTGTGCTACTCAGAAAGGCCAACACAAAACAGCCTAGACCGGGACAAGTCAAAGGAGTGAGGACCCCATTAAAATGAAATTTTTAAATATTTTTACACGTTTGATTGTGTTAAGGGAGATTTAATCAACAAGGGGAAATTTTGAGGTTCAACTAGAATAGGACACATAAGGAAATGAAGGAAATAAGGAAATGAAAGTAAAATTCGAAGAAAATTGATAGTTTTGCAAGAAAGGGAAAGCGTACTCCATGACTTACTTGAGAATAGTGTTTGTATGGTCATAGAACTGTCAACATTAAATACTTACATAATGAAAATTCTGCTATCATTCCACTGGAAGAGTAGGATCCATGTTCAAATTTGTATGTGTATATGGATGGGCATTGTGGGAGAGTAAGGAAAGTTAAATAATTATCTGCTGTAGTAAGAAATTAAGAAGTGATGTCTAAAATGTTAAAGTTCAAGCAGTTGTAATGTTAGTATGCTTTTTAGTGACCGTGATACATGAATTTATTTAAAAATCTTGAAGTAGTTGCCTCTGGAAAACACGTTGGTTTAAGAAGAATGTTGGGGAAAATATGTGCTATTTTCATAAATTTTTGGAACTGAGCCCTTAGAGTAAGGAATACGGGAACCTTCTTTTGGGCTTGGAGAACACAGGGAGGTTTTCACTCTGTGTTGTCTCTGTCATGTACATTGCCAGGGTTTCTGGGAGGAGCGTTTGGTGGGTGTGCCTAGAATAACAGAGCTGCTCCGCTCCTCCAGCACCTGCAGGGACCACTCCTGGGAAGTGCAGAACCACCATGAAATGTTCTGTGCACCCAGGGCTGCGAGAGGGCAGAGGGTATACACGGAAGATGTCCTCATCGGTGTCCTGCTGACTCTGTGGCCTTGGAGGACAGAGCGTCTTTAAAAGGACCTTTGATAAATGGGGCAGAAATAACTATCACATCCAAAAAACTCATCAAGCTTCCCAGGAAATATGAATGTAAATAAAATATTGATTAAAAGCTAAAAGGATTTTAATTAGGTTACTTAGTTTAATAGTTTAATTTGGCAGAAACAGACAACTTGGACAAGGTTCTTTGTGTAAGCACATTTTAAATCACTAATTAAAATTTCAGATGGCAATCTGAGATTAGCAAAGGGATCTTCAAAGGCAAGCAAGATGCCCATTTATTTTATTTTATTTAAAAAAACTCAAAGCAATTCCGAGATATTACATTGGGTCCTCTATTTGAAGTAATATGAAGGCTTGGATATACTGTAATCCACTTTGACCCATGCACCATCTGTAATTAATTTATATTGAACAGAAAAGATAATTTGGATGAGCACACATCACATAAATTATTTTTATTGAAGAATCTCCTATACTTTTTGTGAAACAGAATTGGTCATTCTGAAACACATTGTTACCAAAAAAGGAGAAACTGAGTCCTAAACATGTACTGCCCATAGCACAATAAGACATTATTTATTCAGTCTGATTGAGCTAGTACATAAACCATTTTGAAGTGAAATATCCAAAGAAGATCTATCTTTTAGTCTCTGTTAGGTAATTACATACCAATGTACTAAACGGCACACTTCAGTGTCGACCTAAATCTGTGTTCCTATTTAACATAGTAAAGCGTACAGTGTATATCAGTGGAGGCCAGCTCTACAAGGATAAGCTCTGGAGCCACATGGCTGTGCTAGAATCCTGGCTTATCACTTACTAGTCAAGTGATCATGAGCAATTTAGATAGCATTCCTTTGCCTCAGCATCTGCATGTGTAATGTAAGTGTGGTGATAATAATTATTCCTTCTTTTCAGGATCTGTGCGAGGCTTACAAGAGGGAATAAATCTTGAATACTTAGTATATGAATCTATGGAACATAGTCAATATCCAATACACATTAGCTCTATAAGTGTGATGTAATTTGGGTCATAGAATTGGAAAACATTGAAAATGTTTGTGCTTAATAGGAGGAAAAGAAAAAGGATAGCATCAAGGACTGTGCCTTAAGATAGATCTCGACTCAAATCTCAACTCTCACATCCATTAACTGTGTGTACCTTGAACAAGTTACTCAGCTTCTTTGTGCTTCTGTTTCCTCTTGAATAAGTGAGAATAACCACATCTAACTTAGAAATTCAATTAGATTAAGGCCCTACACAAAGCTTGACCCTTGAGAATTGTTCAATAGATATTAAGTTACAATCCTCCCTCTTCTACAAGAAATATAAAAATACAGGAGATACGTAGTGACCACCTGGTAGGAATTTATACAGGTGGTGACACCTAGAAGTGGCATCCACTAGTTTAAATTCTCTAGGAAGTCCCTTAGTGGTGCACTGATTTTATATAAGCTCCCCAAAAACAGGAGGGTGTGAGCATGCCTGATGTAATCAAAACCCATCACTCATCTAGTGTAGAGGAAATAGTATTTTGACTCAAGCGCAGATTAATCACACATGTCAAAGATACTGGTATTTACATAAGCGTCACTGTAGCTTTTGAACAAGCCACGGAACGGTGGGCATGACATTTACTTTCCCTTAGATAACTTCAGAAAAAGTGCTGAGGGCAGTATATGCATTTCATGGTTGTGTTCCTGACCTCAGTCCGACATGTGACTGATATCACGTTAAGATACCAGCTTGAAATTCTAACAGGATGCTGATTTCCCGATAAATTCCCCACTACTTTGCATTGATGCTACAAGTTACTGGCGAGGAACTATTGGCTGGAAAAATAGTAAATATATTTCCTGTAAATAAATCAACCAAACCTGCCTATGTTTATCTATGTTTAACTAAGTTATTATTAGGCCACAATGATGGTGACTGAAAACAGGGAAAAATGAGGGAGAAATCTGTGTATAAAAATTTCAAAGAAATAAAAAGTTTAATCAGGTCCTCCATCCCCTTAATTCATGGTGTTATAAATAAAAACTGGATTTAAAGTTACATTCATTTTGATATAGCCAAAGACTGCTTTTCATCACTTAAAATCATGCATTTCTGTTTTGAAGCTCCTGTTTTACTACAGCTAGAACAAGTCATTTTCCCTGAGTTTTATTTTCCCTTTAACTTGTCACCTTTTAAATAAGTCATCATTTAACTCTTTGAAAACTCAGCTTCTGTTGGAAACTACAGAGGCCCTTCTTCTTTTTTCCTATCACTTTCTGCATCTACGACCTTTGTTACTCACTCAATCCTCATATACTTCAGAACCTATGATGTGTGCCCAGTCCTCTGCAAGGATAATATGGTATTAGGGAAGTCCATGAAGTTTGTAGAATGTATATTATAGCTTGGGAGGCAAACCTGATGTATTACAAATAATTAGAGGAAAATATAAGGCAACTTGCAATGGGAAGTCGAATTGTGTAGTTCTCGAGGTATGTGGACAAGATGGCCCATTTAAAAATGTTTAAGTAAAGCCAGGTGAGACCTCAGCCTCCCTTTACTAGGCCACACTCCAGGTTACTTCATTCTACTTCCCATACACACAATGCACATCTCTACGGTAACAGAACAAATCACTGGTCATACACCCAAATCTTTTATTGTGATTGCATAAATGGGTGCACATGTTAAATTCTAGCTCCTTTTTAAAAATATCTAATTATTACTTTTTCCTCTCATTTGGTAAAGTTAATCCTGTGGGATGAATCAACTGGTGGCCGGTTTTAATGGCACAAGGCAATCGCTAACCACAAGGGCTTCTTCTCGAACAGAAGCTGTGTTCCATTAGCATTCAGTAAATCCTTGAAACAGATGTAAGCTCAAGCCGCCATGCAGCTCTTTATCTGTCATTATCGGCTGTTCTTTGATGAAACTACTCTCTTGGAAAATGCATCTACCTTCCTCAGGAGATTGTTTAGCAGTCGAGAATGAATGAACCTGCAATTTCTAGGCTTTGTGATTTTGCTCTGAATAGCAACTAATATTGAGAGATATGTGTGCCACCTTTGTTCAGCCTGATCCAAAAATAAAAAAGTTATGTAACCTAAATCAAAAGCCAGGTGTTTTCATGAGGTAAAAGTTCACTAAATCCAACATAATTCATAATGGACGTTATCCAATTTTTCCATTAAACTACAAAAAAAAAAAAAAACAACCTCCAAATAATAGAAATAAATCCTTAATTCCAGTTAGGTAAAATGATAGTACAATTTTAATTCAAGCTTCATTTGAGATAACTGATTGGAATATCCTAGATAATGAAGGCTGGTTTAATGGTCCCTGGGAATTGAAATCATCCTCCAGCACTCCAATAGACATCTTTGAACTTTATTCTTTCCGTCTACTGTCAAATTCTCTGTTGGGCTTTCTCCTTCTTGCCTCAGCATCACAGAACTGAACTACTGTGACAGTACTCGTTTCTCCCTTAAAGTTGGGCTTCTATAGATTTGTGTTACCATGAAGAACTTTTGGCATAAAATTTCCAATAAAATTGACATATCTTCTCACATTGTAAGAAAAATCTGGGACTCAGACCTTTTATCTTAATTCTCTTGCTTTTTAAATGTTGGGTGTTAATATTTAAAAAGTTATTAAATATCATTTTGAGAAACACAAAGCACTCTTAAGGATCCTGAACTCATTACCTGCTGAAACACATAATGTGGCCTACTGGAACACAATGTAAATTATTTGAGATGCTGTTCACAGTTTTTAAGAACAAATTTGCAGAATCATTGAGCTGAGATTCCCATAGCTCATCTTGGCCAGTTGCCTGTAGTGTACCAGCTCATTTTATTGTGCGAACATTGAAATTGTTAGAACATCTTCTTTCTGTTGTAATAAAATAGCCCTTTTGGTGCTTGATTCCAATGGTCTTAATTTTGCCTTCTGGAGATACATTGCTAAAAAAAAAAATCTTTCTTCTACAAAATACTCCAGATTTTTGAAGAGAGATTATATGTTCCTTTATCTTGTGTTTTATATTCCACAATCACAGATGCTTCAATAATTCTGTGACATGGTTTCAAAAACTTTAACCGGCTTTAAATAAAGGCAGACAGTAACATTTATCAAGTGTCTATCGTGTGTTATTCTGGTGGTGTTCAAATTCTGGTTTTGATTCACAATCCCCTCTCATAAAATACTTTGAGTGTATATTGATATATAAACATACATTAAACCATATGTACATTATATATGTGATATGTGCAGCTCTGTGATTTGCTCCACATACTGCCTCACATCTCATGGCACAATGTACATTTATTTCAGGGTTTATCAACCTCAGAATTATTGGGCCAGAAGATTCTATATTATGAGGTCTGTACAGGACACTGCAGAATGTTCAGCACCCTTCCTGGCCTCTCCCTATTAGGTGCCAGCAGCAACTCCCAGTTTAAGAACACTAATGTCTCTAGACATTCTGGACACTCCAAACGTCCCCACAAGGACGCTGTGGCCCTCAATCAAGAAATACTGATTTAGGATAAAGTTAAAGACAACATTCCATTGTTTAGATATTCTTCTTGACATGTTGGCCAGCTTCTTGTTGATTTATTCAGATTGTTTTTCCTTTTGTCTTTGCATGTGGCTAATGAGTTTGTGCTGAGCATAGAAGTGCAGGTCCTTTCATTTTATTTTGGCTTCCTTATTCCACCATTATTAGTACTAATTTGATGAGGTGCCTCTTTGAGGGAATCCTCTCAAGTTATTCACATGCCCATTGAACTGGGTCCATTGAAGTTAAAGTATGTCACAACTCACAGAGCACCTGAGAGTGGGCACCAGGGTGGAGCTCTTGCTCTAAACCACAGGATATGCATGGCATATGACATTTGGTTTTCTAACTCCTGGCAGAATAAATAGCATTTAAGCTTAATAGATTTCTTTCTCTTTGGAAAATGTAAAATTAATAATACTTCCAATATCTTACCTCCCCCCAAAGTATTATTTTGCTTCTCCCTGGAATGCAAGTATCTCATGTTGGAGACCACTGGACCAGTGCTTGAACTTCCAGGAATATCTTGTGTTTATTTCAAATTGAAACTGTGGAGGACCACTAGGATGGCTTTTCTTGAAAGAAGAGCATTTGGCTCCATTTTGGCTAAACCTGACCCTATTTCCGTGTATTGATACGTTCAGAGCTGGCTAGGATATTTCTTTATCCCTTCAATTGGCTTTAAGCAATGCAAGTGGGTCTAGGGAGGTGCTGATGTGTAGTCTGTAAAGCAATGCCACAGGTCAGCGATGCCCTGCCCATAGCTCCCAACTAGTATGCATGACCCAGGCCGAGTGACACAGCGCTGTCTACTGAGACTGAAGCTCAAGAAAGAATCTATGATGTCTCAGGGTGTGAATATTATACAACAAAGCTGAAGCACCAACTCCCAAACACAAGATACTCCCTCAAACTCTGTTATGCAAATTACTCTTTCTGCATATCTCTCTCTGCACATTGCAGAGGTGCTACCTCTCCTCTACCTAACCCAGCTCACGGCACTCACGTACTTCCACCATTCTCAGAGTCACTCATCCCCGAGCCACTCCCCTCTTCACGAATTAATAAAACCCAGGTTCAGCCCTTGGTCGAGGCCTTGTTCCAGTTAACCATCGTTCTAACTGGACTTAGGAACCCCTTGGCTCCCCACAACTACAAATATGCTTTACTGTCTTTATTCTCACCTTGGATTGCACTGGAATTTGTAGACTGGAATTACATATTGGATCCAATAACTTTTTCCTGGGATTACAAATGTGGACTCCTCCAGACTGTGACAAGTTCTGGGAAGGGCTTCCTATAGAAATTATCCCACTAAAATATGAAATTCAAACAAGAACATGAAGGTTCTCATCAGTACTAGGATCAGGAGGACCTTAACCTCCTGTGATGATGTTCTGGGTTCTTCAGAGTGAGGGCTTGGGTAGGGAAATAGCAAGTTGAATCACAATATATTTGTGGAAACCTAGTGCCTCAGCTTGCTTTTTCCCTTTATAGAACAACCTGTTAGGCAGACTTCATTCCATTATATTTCTCTGGTTTATTTAGATCTTTCCACAACTGTGTTCTTACTGGATTTCTCTTTCTTTTGTCTGCCTGGTGTCAAATCCCCTTCCAAGAGCTTCCTCCTGCCCTCTGTTCATATGCTGAACTCTAGAGAGGACTTATAACCCAGGCTAAACTCATTAGTTGTTCTTGCTCCTGAAATATGCATCTTGAATGGACCCAAATATGAAAACTACTGTGATCTGTATTTCCCTGAGCTGCAGGCTGATCAGATATATATTCCTTCCTTAGATCTCCTTCTCTCCTTGATCCTCCTTTTCCAGGCTTGTTATTCTGTCCCTCCATGTACTTTTGATTATAAACGGTACCAAAGCTAGCATTGGGGCCATCTGCTTGAAAGAAACCAAGAATATTCAAACTTTAAATGTATCAGTTTTATCCAAATTTTGTACTATCTCAAATCGTGATAATTATATCTTCTAAATCTCCATCCAAGACACATTACTAAATTAGGATTATTATGTCTACATAGACCCTTAGATGATTATATAAATAAATAAAAATTTAAAACAATTGTAATTGCTCACATTTATTGAATGTTTATCATATGTTAGGCATTATTTATTTAGATGTTGAGCACTATTATATGTTAGAAACTACTAGCCTTGAGTTTATGAAATATTCATTATATTTAAGATATTAACTTTTTAATAATCAACTATATTTTGGGAAAATACTAGATTTATAGAAAATTTGCAAGGAAAGTCCCTGAGAGTACTATATATCCTTCACCTGTAATCTTACATAAACATGTACATTTGCAAAACTAAGAAATTACCATTGGCACATTGCCATTAACTATAGAATATATTGGAAATGTGTGAGTTTTTAAATTTCCTCTTTCAATTCCAAGATCCAATCTAGGTGCTGCATTTCATTTAGAAGTATTTTATTTTCATCAAGTCATTTCATTCTCATGGTGCCTTATCAGTCAGGCACCATTGTTTTCTCCCACTTTATAGATGAGACCATCCCCAGAAAAATCTAACAATTGGCTAAAGTCACTCAGTAAATGGAAAAACTAGGATCTGAACCTAATAGTCTGCCTCCACAGTCTTTGTTTTTAATCCTTATCCCATACTCTGTCTCACACAAAAAAGTGCATGGCATTACCTGGTATACCACTGTATTTTAACTTTTAGATGTTTTAGCTTGTGTGCTTCACTCAAGGGGGGCTTCTGCTAGTCATGGAGATTACTACAGTCTTTCCATGTTGGCACAAACCATTCCTTGAAGAAATCCTCTTAGGCTTTGCTGAGATTAGTGTCAGTATTCCACATGCTTTAGAGCAAAGAATTGACTCATTTGTGTTGAAGTGACGTTTCTAGAATAGAACATGCTTTGGTGAGAGATCTGTAGACCCATGTCCTTGAAGGCAAGAGTGATGCCCCTGCCTCTTCCTATTTCTCTTTGCTCCCTGGATCGTGATATAAATGGTTTTGTTTTTCCATACACTCCTGCCATGATGTGCCCAAAGCATGTGACCACCTGATCATAGACTGGGAACTCAAAACTGTGAGCCAAAACAGGCCCTTTCTCTTCATTAGTTAATTGCCTCAGAAATTTCATAATAATGATGGAGAGCTGACTAGTTCAACAGCCTTGCCACTGTATCTGCTGAGTTTGTCACTCCCTTTTATTAGTTTTAGGCCATGCATTCTTCCTTCCATCTTCTATGTGTGATGTTTTAAAATTGAACAGGTCAAATTTTTCTTTTGCTGCCATATTGATTTCTTTTTATATAACCTCCCACTCCAGGCTCCAACAGATTTCTTCTGCATTGAAAACATTTGCAGTTGTAATAATGTCATGTCCTTTCTGTTCATTTATTTGTTTTGCTTATTTTAAGAATTTCCATCTCCTATTCACTTAGTATCTCTAACCAACTCAGACATATATTTTATATATTTTCTTTTTTATATATGTATATTTTCTTTGAACCTTTTGATACCTGCTTTTGTAAAACTCAGTTCTGAATGTGGAATACTCATTACATTCATATTTGATAATTAGCAACTCTAAGATGAGATCATTTCTTTCTCTAAGTTTCTTCTTCTTATTTCCTACATTTTAGACTATTATTTGGAGTCCACAAACATGTCCATCTTTATAGGAGAGAAATAAGTTCAAACTAGCAGTTCCCACCACTGCTTTGCTTCTTTTCTGGAAGATTAAAATGCTAAATCTTCCTCTGGGCTAAGCATTTCCATACTTCAAATTTTTTAAAGGAGTAAATGAAAATTCTCAGGCCATGCTTTGCAGAGATGATCCAAACCTGGTCAAGGACAGAAGAACATGCTAGAAAAATACTCTCACTCTGGAGGCTAGGGCAAGGGGAACAGTGTCAGGATCAAGCTCTCAGCAAGGGCCGGCGAGATGGCTCAGCAGCATAAGCGCCTGCCTGGCAAGCGCAAGGTCCTGAGTTCGACTCCCAGTACCCACATACAAAAAAAGGGCCTGTGATATCGCTCAGCACCGTGGGTGCCTGCTGGAGCATGAGGTCCTGAGGTCGACCCCCGGTACCCACAAAAAAAAAAAAAAAAAAACTCTCGGCAAAAGCAGCACCTCTTCTGGGACAGTCATGTTGTCATCTTCTGCAGGGGCAGAGATAGCTGCTATGCTATCATATTAAATTTTTTTCAGATTAACCTACAACCAAGATTTTAGGGTCCAAGGATATTCTATGCATAAATAACTAGTCTCTGGGATTAGATCTTTCTGGAAAATAATCAATTTCAAATCAAGATGACAATGTGATGCGCAAGGTATAACAAGCGCATGTGTTGGGGAGCAACTGACAACTTCAGCTTGCTTTTATTCATGCATAAATAGCGATGGGGCACTGTGGGTGAGGAGAAGCCTTGACCCTGGCAACACCTACTGAGATCATTGCCTATCTGAAGAAGTGGCTGAAGGAAAGAGGCAATTGGGATGAGAATTATCTTCATGGGTAGACCTGGGCAATGGCTTTGCTCTTTGGTTTTCCACTAACTACCCAAATGCCATTGATCCATCCACATGTTAGTGACAGCCAGAAGTGGTGAATGAGGATATACTCTAAATTTATAGTGAGATATAGAAGTGAAGAAAAAAATGTGTCAAAGGTTCAAAGGGAAGGAGGTGAAAGGGTAAAGCAGTCCACACGTGCAATGCTGTATGTGGGGTGCAAAGATAGCTAGAAGTGGCCTTCTGTATAATCTGCTATTTCATGTCCTCCACCGGTATCAGATCAGATCTCTTCCTCCACCAGTATGAAATCTCTACCTCTGTCCATTTACATTATTGGTTCCACCCAACATTTTGGCCATAAGCAATTAAATAATCTAATTTCTTGCCAATGCTCTGAGCAACTTATCTTAATGTACCTTGAAACTTCTGTTACTGCTGTTTATTTATGTACTTATTAAAACACGGTTTATAAAGATATAGCTGTGAATGCATAGATCAGATACTAAGCACTCTGGATATTGGATATCTCACGTTGCATTAATAATTACATGATAGGAAATAGGGATATAGACAAGTGGAGATGGGAAGGGGCTTTAGAGATTGTAGAGGTGAGAGTCAGGGAAGGGGAAGGAAAAGTAAGAATGATCGAGATGTAATATGTATGTGCGTCAATTCCTTATGAGGAATTTGAATCCATGTATTGTCAGCCAGAGTCACTCACTTATCGACATTCACTGGTAGCTAACCTGGACTACTCAAAAAAAAAGTCTCAAGGGCATAGATACTGGAAGGCATGGCTAATGACAAAGGAGAATCTGTCATCAAAAACATCTTGCATGTTTGCTTGCTTTCAAGAAGCACCTTTGTAAGAAGACAAAGGCAGAAGCTGGAGATTTCTCAGTGCCTGGCCTCCAGAGTTAGCCAGCATCACTTCTATGACATTCTACTTGACAGTCAGACAGCCCAGATTCAAGCAGAGTGACATGGACCTCACCACTCCATGGAAGTAGTGACAAGTTGAATCCCACATCTTAAAGGAGAGATTTAATTTGGTTCACAGTTTCAGGGGATTCAGTCCATGGCCAGCTGGCTCCAAGGCAGAAACTTCACAGTAGAAGGGTGTGGCAGAGCAAAGATGTCTAGTTCATGGCTGCAGAGAGGAAGCAACAAGGGAACAGATACAGTATTGTTCACCGGCAACCGTGGTGAAGCTCAAGCCAATCATGTTGACATAATGAGCTTAACTACCACACACTACAAACTGCCTATGTGATTAGATGTTAGGTTTGGGGGAAAAATCACAAAAAAATATTTTTTCAAAGATTTTTGGGTAAGTTATTCAATTAATAATAATTAATACATTGTGAAAATATTATTTTGTATTAAAAATTCTAATTTTGGCTTAAGGGCCTGAAACTTCTTCATCAAAGATGATTACTACAACTTTTCAAGTTTAGGGATGTGTTGACAGCTTCAAATCCTACAGTTAAGCATCTTTCTGCTATTTATCCAATTTGAAGTGAATTTTCCATTTTGATTTTGAGGAGTTTGTGGCTGAAATAAACGAAATCATTTTGAACTATTTACTAATGGACCCGTTGTACATTAAACTTTATTTGACTCTCATTATATTAAACAAATGTCTCAATTCATCATGTTAACAATGTACATATTAGAAATAAAGTGAACATAAGTCTAAAACTAAACTATTAAGAATTAATCACTTTCCTCAGAAATGTAAGTTTCTGGTTTTTATAGTTTTTACCCAAGGTTTTTTTTCTACTTATACTCTTTAATAAGGCTGTTTAATACTTGTAAATAAAACTAGAACATCCCTTCTAACATAAAATCTTATAAAATGTGAAGATTATATCCCTATTACAGATGTGTCCTCTTTTCATACAGGCCCCAAAAATGCACAAAACCATATTTCCTGAAAAAAAAAAAAAAAGTGGAATGACTACATAAAATATAAAGTCAAATGCTAAGTTGTTTCAAAGTCACATTTATTAATTCAATTAACATGTTGATTAAACATTTGCCTAATCCTGGATGCTTTGGGTTAGAAATAAATCAGATAAATATCCTTTTTTATTTTTATTTTACTATGGTTTAATTTTCATATTTATTTTTTTAATCCATCTACAATATATAACATAAAGTATGAAATATATAGCTTTTATTGATAATTCAAAATGCTACCTTTATATATTAAATGTTAATGAATACAAAGCTCTGATTCTTTTTTTTTTTTTTTTTTTGAGACAGGGTCTCACTATGTAGCCCAGGCTGGCCTTGAACTCACTGCAATCCCCTCGCCTCAGCCTCCCCAGTGCTGGGATTACAGGAGTGCACCACCATGCCTGCCTTGATTCTTAACTTTATGATCCTATTCCATTAATCTCTGGATCTTTGATGCTTTTTGATGCCATATTACTGTAGCTTTAAAATATGTTTCCGTTTGAAGTTTATATTGTTGTCATTTTAATATTTAGTAGAGACAAGAGCGTTTATTATAGTTGAAATTTGAGCTGTACAACTCAGCTCACATCTGTGTCTAGGTCAGAATCTAGGGTCCATTCCTTACTAACAGCATGACACTAGACGAGTTTCTTCACCTCTCCCCAACTGAGTTTAATCATGCACAAAATAGTAATGATAAAATTCACAGTAATGATAATATTCATACCAGATAAGTTAATACAAATTTGTTTGGATCGATTGAAAAATGGTGGATGGTAAAAAAGTTAACTAAAAATCTCCAGGGTGTAGTACGGTTGGTGATTATTTCTGGTTCCTGTACTGTCACTGAGGACTCCGTTCAGGCGAGCAGCCATCTGCAGACTTTACTTTTCAGGGTAAAGGGCAAGATCCAGATGCCTTTCTATGGGAGGATCTATACATTCCATTTCGCAGTGATGCTTGCCACGTCATTTCCACTCACTTCTTGGCCAGAATGTGGACACACATTCATACCTAACTACACAGGAGAAGAAGGTCCGGCTGAGTGTCCAGGAGATGTTCAGAAAAGATTTGGTGAGCTACTAACCAGTTTCTGCAACAACATGTGCGATTTCTGCCAAAATGTCTGGTACAAAAGTGCTTAATAAATATTAATTATTGTAATTATTATTATGGACTTTTAGATGCAGTCCAGCCAAACCAATAAATGGGTGTAAATAATAAACTGTGGCAGTTCTGGTTATATGGAAGTGCAGCGTGTACAAAGAACCTAGAACCAAGTCCAGGGAGAGTGAGGGATGGTTGCACGGTGATGAAAGCAGCATTTAAAGGCTTATCAGAAGGAGAAGTGGAGTTTGGCTTGTTGAAAAGGGGGTGAAGAGAGTTTCAAAGAGTACGACCAAAGGTCTAGAAATGAGAGATGTGAGGGAATTGAAGAACTTAGATACGTTAGATGTGGCTGTAGCAGTGTGTGGAGGAAGACGATCGGATAATGAGAAGTGAGAGAGGAGAGAACTGAGCAGACGAGGTCGTGAAAGGTCTTAGAAAAGTTGGTTTGACTTTATTCTGTGATCAGTGCTGTCACTGGAGAGTGAAGACAGTGAGGGCTTTGAAAGGCAACAGATGGTGATGAGGAATAGTTTATAAGATGGAAAACAGGTTCCACATTCAATAGCAAATGAGTCAGAACTGAAAAATACTAGGTCATTGTGGGTTCCTGGGCATGGTGTGGTCAAAATAACTTTTTAATGATGAGAAGTAATCTTGGACATAGAATGGGATGAGAAGCAGTGAAACTAAGCACATTAGCTAAGAAGATGTTGGAGCTGTCCAACTCTGTGTTGTTTTGGAAGCCTAGACTATGATAATGGAAGGTGGGATGAAAGCAAAGAAAGAAAAGACTATTTCAAACAAAAATAATCATAAAACCAAAGTCCCTCATTAAAATTCAAATCCTATTATATCAAAATGTGTAATTAAAATCTTAATCTAAAGAAAAAAGCAACTGCGCATTCTTTAATCAATTTCTGAAAAACAAATTTACTCTATAATAGTTTATTAGAATATTTGACGTGCATGCCACATATAAGTGTTTGGAATTGACAAATTAATAAAACCCCATCTCCCTAGAGTCCCAAGTCAAATGGAGAAACTAGATGAAAATGTAATAAGAAGGCTGGAACAACTTTCCATAACAACAGCAGAGTATGTTTTAATCTTAAATATTATACTTAAGGACTATTAACAACATATGGGACATATGAACTATATGTTTAATTCAGACTTCACAAGGCTGGAGAGAGAAGGAAGGATAGCCCAAGAAGGAAAATATATTCAAGCGCTCAGAAATTGTGACAGGAAGGGTAGGACTTTAGGAAGGACTTTGAATATCCCTGCACACTTTGTAACTAGAGAGTGACTTTATTTGGCTAATGATTCAAAATGATATGGGCGGAAGTTTTAAAACCTGATAGTTGATTCAGTACACAGCCTTTCCACTTTCCTGAGGACTGGCAATACAGCAGTAGTGGAGGCTCTTTATCCCCAACTGCGGTTGAGAAATGAGTGGAACACAGCCTCCCAAGGGCCCAAGATGGGTGCGCAGAATGAGTAAGAAATGAACTTTTGGCCAGGTGTGGTGGTAATCCCAGCACTTGGGAGGCTGAGGCAGGAGGATTGCTGTGCATTCGAGGCCAGCCTGGGCTACATAAGAAAGTTCAAGGTCAGCCTGCACTGCACAGTGAGACCCTGTTTCAAAAAAAAAAAAAAAATGAAATGAACTTTTGTTGTTTTAAGCTGCTGAGATTTTCGAGATTGCTTCTTACCACAGCATAACCCAGTTATTCTGACAAATACAGACAAGAGAAACTGTCAGAACAAAGCTCTGAAGTGTGTTGCAATGTGTTCTAGGTAGTGGGTGATAAGGAAGCTATTACTGAAGGCAAGAAAGATAATGATGACTAGTTCACTGTCACAGTGAAAGCTTTAGTAAGATTGTCTGAAAACTACAGTAGTGTAGGCAGCGGATTATGCACATAACACATTTGTAGCTTCAAGCAGAAAATATTAGAAAATATTACTTTGTCACATTTGAGATGGTATATTACAAAGGGAAAGAAAGGAAGGAAGGAAGGAAGGAAGGAAGGAAGGAAGGAAGGAAGGAAGGAAGGAAGGAAGAAAGAAAAAGAAAGAAAGAAAGAAAGAAAGAAAGAAAAAGAAAGAAAAGGAAGGAAAGGAAGGAAGGAAAGAAAAAGGAAGGATAGAAGAAAGAAAGAATGAAAGAAAGAAAGAAAGAAAGAAAGAAAGAAAGAAAGAAAGAAAAGGGAATGAGCCCAGAAAGCAAATGGCAAATTTCTGTAGGCTGAAGGGAATACCAGACAGTCTATAAATTAGAGGAGAGCAGGAAGTAGCAAATGTTTTTCATTTCTTAATAGAAACAGGTAAAACTAAGAAATCTTAGGGCATCAAATACAACCAAAATGTGGCAGTCTCACAAAGGTTATTTAAAAGTCTCCACATCACACCAATTGTTAAAAACCACTGAATGAATTAAAGGCTGAGATTAAATGTCTCACTAAGGCTATGATGTCCCTTTAATTTATTCAACTGAACAAACTGTCTCAGAAAAGGAGACTTTAGTCTCTTACTCTTTTTTTGGTTCTTCCACCAAGGCTTGGTGGTATCATCATAGCAGGTAGAGCGAGAAAAGCATGTGGGAAAGAAAGGCCAGGGATGTGAGAACTATGTTTCAAAAAAGACTATTAGAAAATAGACTTGGTAGCAAATACATAGGAAGCCAACTAATTTTTCAAGGCAGTTGTAGTACTAAAAGGACCATTAATTTGTATCAAAAGGGACTGACTAAACTTTAAATGACCTATAACCACCCGGTGTCTGTGGTGAAGATGGGAACTGCCAAGGGTGCTTGGTGCACAGAGAGGACAGGTTCTCAGGGACACATTTCACAGTGAAGGAGGGCAGGGAGCGGAACCAGGGGCCACAGAGAACTAAAGACGTGGAGGCTACTGCCAGGAAGTGAAGCAGTATCTAATCAAAGGTATCCCGCAAAGTATTTGAGTTGTGAAAACAGAGTTGCTACAACCAGACCCATGTGTGCTGTGCACCTTTCATTCTTCTTTGGTCTGAACACAAGCATTTATTGCAGTGATCCTGTCTTTGTTGCACTATGGTTCCTGAGTGTGTGGGAAGCACATCCAGCTCTTGACACACTAACAATTGCATATCACTTCCTGATGCAAAGACCTCACGATCCTTCTATCCCCAGAAGTCCTTCACGTTGAGCTTGATGCCCTGGTTAGAGGGCGATTTTAGGTTGTCTCACTTGGAAAGAGGATGAGCACATTTTGCACATGGGAAAGGAGTAAACTAATTATTTCAGGACTACATGGGTCTTTATCACTCTTCGCTGATGCTTCCAAGTCTCCCTCATCCAGGCAATGATACACTTGCATTACTCACCCCTTTAATGTGAGGATGCTTCTCACATCTTGTTCTGGCCATTAGAATGTGAGCAAAAGTGCTATGTGTCACTTTTAGGTAGAAATAAATGTTTCTATTTTTTTTGAGTCAAGTCAGTGTATGAGTCCCTCTCTACATCACCAGGATCTGTAGTAGTTTAAATGTTCCTCCTGTGGACATTCTATGTCCAAGTGGGGATGAGGCAGAATAGACACCCCCACAGCCACGATGAAAGAGAAGCCTGAACAGGAACAAAAGTTTTTCTTTGTAAACCACTCTATTGTTTGGGGTGTGATGGTTACTACACCTTAATAACCACCTATCTGAATGATACAAATGCTAAAATATATGTCACGAATTGTAGGCACAAAGACTTAAAAGTTACATGAACGGCAAGGGAGAAAATGACTCAAAGAGAATACTGGATTTATGGGCATTCATTATCCTAGGCTGAATTATTCCTAGAATAAACTCTAAATTTAAACAACTCAGATAATTCAAACAGAGGTTTAACAAACTAATGACATATTGAGAGTAATATTTTTGAAGCCTGAAATAAAAAACATATATGATATTTGAGATTCTTTAATATCCTTATCATTTAAAAGAGTATTTCTAAGGTCAGAAGAATATTTTAATTGCTTTCCAGTAAAGGAAATTAACAAGTTCAAATACTTTAAATCTATGGTTAATCTGTTTAAACACAGTTAAATATATACACAAGGAAATTATGCCACTTATATCTGTCATGGAACATGATCTATTTAACTTTTCATAGATCTTTAGTAATGTGCTTGCTGATGTTCATTTAAAATATAAATCAAGCTCTGAGAACAAATCATAATACTAGCTTGATGATATTACATGTTACAGATTTGATGTTGTGTTGATTCAGAAATACTTCAAATTTCTGAAAGCTGCATTTGCACCTGAGATCTGGCATTTATCTGTGAATGAAGAAAAGGAATTCGTTGAGTTGTAGTAAGAAATACTCTGATTATTGTCCTGGCCAGACACAAGTAAAATCTATGTTTCTTTTTGCTTTCTTTAAATCCTGCGCTTCCTGGGAGACTTGAGAAATGTGTCTTTATGCTCCAACTTCACTATCTTAAGTGAAAAATACTAAAGAAAAATGCTTATTATTGACATTGCTCAAAAGCTCCACTCTCAGGCTCATATCATATGTGCATTTTTGTTGTATTGTGAATACATTTTTTGAACTTCCAATTTACCTGGAAACGTGTTCTCCTTAACACACTGACTCATACATGAGCATTAAGTAGACATAGGAAAGATGTTTTCACTCTCAGGGGATAAGTAGAACCAAAAGGGAAAGTCTGATGGTGCCCAAACTAAATGACAAGAATCTAGGGAGGGTTGATGGTTCTTTCAAACTTGGAAAGGAAGTTAACTGAAAAATCGAACATGTGGTATACCTGGAACCTATAATGTATTTGGCCACAAGTATTTTTTTGTTTCTTTGTTTTGCTTCTTTCATTTGTTTCATGATGCTTATTGAATCAGGTTTCTAGACCTTCAGAATGATGATAGGTAGGATATTTACGCCAGGAAAAATCAAAGCCCATGCACAACTCTCCCCAGTCCCCAAGCTCTTGCTCTGTATCCTTCTGATTTTCTGCCAATTCATTCTTTGGCTTGTGAAGGGTAGGAAATATGATAGGTCCAAATTTACTTCCCATTCCCTTTGTGACCACTACAGTAGATGTCAACTTGATTGGCTTTGGAATCCATCTAGGGGATTGGTAGAGCATATTTCTGGGTGTGTCTGGGTAGGTCATGGATGTGTGACCTCTTGGTCTATATCTAATCCTCACCGTTTCCTTTTGGGCACTGTTGCATGGCTCTGCTTCCTGGCCACCATGAAGTAAGCATCTTTGCTCCATAATGTCCTTACTCCATGATATGTCAGCCTCAGAGCCAGCCAACCATTTATGGAATTCCCCGAAATGGTAAACTAATTGAACTTTTCCTCCTTTTTGTTGTTGTGTCAGGTATTGTGTCCCAGCTACAGGAAAACTTAGTAATATTCTTTCCAAATCAAGGAGTTATTGAGCACATGATATCTTTTAGGTGTCAAGAGCTATGGATGTTAATGTGGTCACGTGATAACTCCTAGGCAAGCTCCTTGGGCTTTAAATAAGCATTTCAGGCAAGTGTGCCTATCCCAGTGGAATGAATCCAATCAGGGTGATTTGGGAATAGCTATTTCTTTTAATGTTCTTCAAACATCACCATTTATTCATCTTCCTACTCTACTCTGGGGCAGGTCTAGCCTAACATGACCCTCCACAATTCCCTAACTGATCCTCCAAATTGGGTCTGGACATTCATCTCTTTGGTGATTTGTGTAGGTCTTTTGGACACTGCCATTCAGGGCACTCTAATGCATTTACACTACAGACTTGTGCTCAAACTATTTCTCCACAGCCATGATGTTCTCGTACTAAAGCAATTCTTGGGAACATGGGCAATGTTAGTGAAGCCAAAAAAAGTGCTAATTTTTATTTAACAGGTGAAAAAGCAGGAAATGAGCTTAAATGTCTAAATTACTATTTCAGTACCCTGTAATGTTTTATTTTAGTGGGATAAAATCCAACTTCTTTGGCATGGCCTGTATATCATTCTTTGTAAAATATCGGTCACCTATTTTGCCAGTTTCCTTCTAAGCTGGCTTCTCCATCTCTTTAATTTCAGTATCCATGCACTCTGTTCCTTGGTCATGCTATTCTGTATCTATAATACACTTGTCTATCTTCTAAGAAATTTCCACTTCTTTAGATTTAAAACTCTGGTCTTTGTCTCCTTCCAGGCTTTCCTTGCTGTCTTGTGAGTTAACCCTAAATCTGAGGTTCCACTGTCTTCATTCATAACTTGGTTACATGATTTACAAAAATGTACTGCAGGCATTTATTTACATAAATGTTACCCTGCTACCTTGTATGCTCCTGATAAGAAGGGACCATGTTTTATTCATAGTTGAATCCTTAGCACCTAACACACCGTTGCCTGCCCTAGGAAAAGAATTCAATAAATGTTTGCAGAATGAAAGATTAAAAGAAATCATAAAAAGTGTAAAGTAGCCTTGTTGATAAGAAACATTTGTCTTGACACCAGGGAAAAAGTACAACAAAGGACATACGAAAGAAACAGAATAATTTTGTCATAAAATATTCTTGTTGAGGAAGCCAGTGTATTAAAAGCTGTGACACATCGGAAACATTTCATTTTAAAATGAATTTGGCTATAAATTATAGCTTGCCTCTTTAAAAAATCCCTAAAAGATGGGTATCGGTTACTAAGCAATCAAAAATTTAAAATTATATTCAGCCCACAAGTTAGGAGATGCCTAAGGAGGTGGAATTTGTTGAGTTCTGAATAAAATCAGTATTTCCTTGTTTTCTGACATTAAGGTGCTGAAATAGGCTCTGATATTAACACGTTCACTGATGGTAACTTGGCTTGGCAGAATAGAAATGCTGGTGTGAGTTTCTGATTACATTTTCATTACAAAACGCAGATCTATATCTATGGCAGTTTATTGCTTGGATATTAGTCACACATCGGCATGGTGCTTGCATGCTATTACTCCTGTTCCGTTTGAACAGCAGAGCTGTGCTTGAAAACCCATTTGGTAAACAGTTTAGCCGATGTCCACGATCTCAGTGGCGAGAGAATGCATGTAAAAGAATTAGTTAAACCAGATGTTGTATATGGTAGAATTAAAAAGCCATTTAAATATTGCACAACTAAATTTTTTTCAAAGCATAGTATATATAAGTATAATATAAATATTATATGTTAATATAAATATATTAACTCCAGCATATAAAAGTTTATATCCAAGTAAAAAGTATTACTTTGTTATTCTTTGTATACTCCATTTATCAATCCTCTCTTGGTAATGTATTACAGAAAATTTTAAACCAATTGTAATAAAAATTTAGGCCAGACCTGTAAATTTTGAGCAATAATCATGGCTAGAATAATATTCCAGTCACCTTGAATTTAATTAATGCAAATACTCTGATGAAAAATAAGAGTTCAAAGTTAGATAATATTCCCTTATGATCCACATTCCCCCCAAAAAAAAAATAAAAAGCAAAATGAGTTTTTGATCACATTTAAATATATGACTGGAATTTTCAGTATAATTTCAAGTCAGGGATTTTTATGTCCCCTCCCTTGCCTTTGTTGCCCAGAGTTGCTTTTGGTATTTTAGGTTTCTTCTGGTTCCAAATGAATTTTAGGATTGTTTTCTCTTATTCTGTGAGGTATTGTATTGGTATTTTGATTGAGATTGCATTAAATCTGTGTAACAGTTTTGGAAGTATGGCCATTTTCACTATATTTTTTCTTCCTACCCAAGAGCAAAGGATACCTTTTCATTTTCTGATATCCTTTTTGATCTCTGGTTTCAGGGTACTGTAGTTTTCAATGTACAGATGTTTTACTTTCTTCATTAGATTGATTCCTAAGTATTTTATTTTTTGATGCTCTTATGAAAGGTGTGGTTTCCCTAATTTCTCTCAACGAGTTTGTTATTTGCATACAGGAATGTTGGGCCAGTGATATAGCTCAGTGGCATAAACGCCTGCCTGGCAAGTGCAAGGTCCTGAGTTCAACTCCCGGTACCCGCATATATAAAAAAAAAAAAAGAAAAGAATTTTGTTGATTTTTTTTTTTTTTTTTTTTTTTTTTTTTTGTGGGTACCGGGGGGTCGACCTCAGGACCTCGCGCACCAGCAGGCGCCCGTGCCTCTGAGCGATATCACCGGCCCCTTTTTCGTATGTGGGATCCGGGAGTTGAACTCGGGCCCTCGCGCTTGCAAGGCAGGCGCTTATGCCGCTGAGCCATCTCACCGGCAATTTTGTTGATTTTTGAGTGTTGATTTTGTATCCAGCTACATGATTGAGTTTGGTTATTAAATCTAGAAGATTTTTGGTGGAGTTTTGGGGATCTTCTATGTAGGGTAACATGTCATCCACAAATAATGATAATTTAACTTCTTCCTTTCCTATCTCTATTCCTTTTATTTCTTTCTCTTGTTTAATTGCTCTGGCTAATGTTTCTAGAACTTTGTTGAATAGGAGTCATCATAGTGGACCTCATTGTCTTGTTCCTGATTTTAGAGTGAAAACTTTCTATTTTGACCATTTAGTATGATGTTGGCTGTTGGTTAGTCATAGATGACTTATCAGATTGAGATAAAGACCATCTATTCCAATTTTCTCTAGAATTTTTTATCATGAATGGGTGTTGGACTTGGTCAAACACTTTCTCTGCATCTGTTGAAATGATCATGTGGTTTTTGTCCTTGGCTCTGTTGATACGGTATATTACATTTATTGATTTCCATATGTTGAACCATTCCTCCATCCCTGGAATGGATCATACTTGGTCATGGTTTATAATCTTTTTGATGATTTGCCACATTCTGTTTGCCAGTATCTTATTGAGCATTTTTGTATCTATGCTCATTA
This sequence comes from Erethizon dorsatum, assembly GCA_028451465.1. Classification (NCBI taxonomy): domain Eukaryota; kingdom Metazoa; phylum Chordata; class Mammalia; order Rodentia; family Erethizontidae; genus Erethizon; species Erethizon dorsatum. The sequence goes on from CM051835.1 coordinate 16,540,560, forward strand.
AGGAGATTGATCTGCAGTTCTCTATTTTGGTTGGATCCTTCTCTGGTTTTGGTATCAGGATAATACTTGGTCCCTTTGGAAGTATTGCTTTCCTTTCAATTTCATTAAAAAGTCTGAGGAGTGATGGCATCTTCTCTAAATTTCTTGTCATGGTACTGACAAAAATAAATAAATAAATACATAAATAAATAAATAAATAAATAAATAAATAAATAAATAAAACCCAAGGCTCAACAGAACAGATAGAAGATGCAGAAACAATTCCAAACACACTCAGCCACCCTATCTTTGACAAAGGGGCCAAACATCATCACTGTAAAAAAGACAGCCTCTTTAATAAATGCTGCTGGAAAAATTGACTTTCCACATGCCAATGATGAAAACTAGACCCATATCTCTTGCTATGCACTAAACTAAAATTAAAATGGATCAAAGATTTAAATATTAAAACAGAAACACTACCTCTGTTGGAAGATAGAACAGTTAGAGCTCTTGAAGACATACATGTAGGCAAAGACTTCATGAACAAAACCCCAATTGCACAGGAAACATTGTAAAGAATCAACAATTAGGATCTCATCTTATTGAAAACCTTTGCACAGCAAAAGAAGTCACCAATAAAGTAAGAACACAACACACAGAGTGGGAAAAAAGTTTTTGCCAGGTTTTCTTCAGACAAAGGATTAATATCTAGAATATATAAAGAACTCAAATAATCAGACCCCCCCAAATTTAAAGACCCAATCCAAAAATGGGCATCTGAAATGAATAGACACTTCTCAGATGAAGAAGTACAAATGGAAAATAAATATATGAAAAAATGTTCAACATCACTGGTCATTTGAGAGATTAAAATTTTAAAAACACTGAGATTCCATCTTGGCTATTATTATGAAGAAATCAATGAATAACAAATGCTGGCAGGGCTGTGGGGAAAAAGGAACCCTTCCCCACTGTTGGTGGGAATGTAGACTCATACAACTACTGTGGAACGATGTGTAGAGATTCCTCAAAAAACTAGGGCTAGAGGTCCCATTTGACCCAGCTATTCCACTTCTTGGTATTTTCCTGACAGAATTAAAAGTATTATACAACAGCGATATATGTACCTTTGTTTATAGCAGCATGGTTTGTAAGAGCTAAATCTTGGAAATAGCGCAAATGCTCATCAACTGATGAATGGATAAAAAAGATTTTTTTTTTTTACACAATGAAGTGCTTGCCATAAAGAAGGATAAACTTCAGACATTTCTAGGGAAACATATGCACCTTGAGATCACACTCTGAAATGAAATAAATTAGACCCTCATGTTCAAATATCGCATGGTTTCTCTGGTGTGAGAAACCGAAAGTGTCAATAAGGACTAAAATGTATAGTAGGCATTGTGAAATAGGAAGAAAATGTTCAAATGGGAAGGGGCAGTAGGGAGGGGGGAGAAGGAAAGGAATGAAGGTAAAAGAAAAAAATGTGAAAAGAAGAAAAGAATGGAAACAAAGCTTTTAAAAATAAGGAGGGCAATAAGGGTTGAAGGGAGGGGAGGAGAATGGGAGAAAAAGAAGAATCAAGATATCATGTACAGGTACAAATTCCCTATGATGAATGTGGTCATTGTGTATATCTAAAGTGTACTAATAAAATTAATTTATTAAAAAAAATATATGACAGAAGATGTTTTTTAATTGTTAGTAGCCTTAAAGGGTCAGTGAAAGACTTCTTACAAGTCTTGAATCACTAAGCAGCACCCATATTCATTTCCATTAGTTGACTTTTTTTTTTTTTTCTGGTACCATAGATTTAAACCAGGGCCTTTGTATTGAGTTACATCCCTAGCACTATCATTTATTTATTTATTTAGAGACAAGATCTCACTGAGTTACCCAGGTTGGGTTTGAACCTGCAATCCTCCAGCCTTAGACTCCCAGAGTGCTGGGATTACAGGCATGCACTATCATAGCCAGCTACAAGTTGATTTTTAATTTTTTTTTCTTAGTACATGTTTGCAGTACATAATGTTTACATTCCTTGTGGAGAGTTGGCCCATGTGCTTATCTCATCTTAATTCATTGTTTTATTCCCTTCTCCTCTCCTCCCTATATCTCTTGGTCTCCTCCCCACTGGAGAAAGAAGTGACTCATGGGGGAAGATCACTGTGGTCCTGGAATGTGATTTGAAGAAAGGACACACCTGTCCTTCTCTAATGTGATTGCTATACTATCATGACTATTTTCAGTTAGATATTCAGCTGAATATTCTGTTCGACCATGCAATTCATTGCATTTTTACATACGATTATTCACATTAGAATGGTTTGCAACATCGAATGAATAATTTCAATCCAGATTATTTTCAGCCAGCCAACAAAATTTAATGTGGCAAAGAAAGACGAACCTGGCTTCTAATGCTTCATTACTCCTTTCTCTCTTATGCCTCAATATGAAAAGAAAATTTTTCTATAAACTAAGGTTATCGGTTTGCAGCTAAGGAAAAAAAAATTCCTTCTTTTATGCCAGGATTGAGGTGTAACTGCCAATTAGAGGCCAAGTCCACGGAGCACTCCTATGGGTCTACTAATGACTCTCAACCATTGCTCACGGCAGCGGATTGCAATAATTAGTGCCATAAGCACAAATATGAAAATGAGGGGGTTGCCCCAGGTGATCTTTAAGGTCCCTTCCAGCATCAAAATTTGGAATGTTGGTAAGCCTGAAATTCCTAATGTGTTTCTGAAAGTAACCAATTTATACCTAGAGACAATTTAGTCATTTGAAAGATGGATCATTTTTATTAATTTGACTGAAAAATACAATCTTAAGTGAGAAGTAAGTGCTGGCTAAACACTAATAATAAATAATACTATTACATGATTCTACAGCAATTCACCTTTTACAACAGTGCATTTAATTGGCAATAACGTTATGAAGAAGTTCTAGGACCAGGATTATTCCACGCCTCTGGCAAATTGTAACAAAATTGCACTGTCCTTGGTGTTAGTACTTTGTGAAAGCTGCTAAAGAGTCAAACTTGATACTAGTATGTCTGAGAAGTGGAAGCTACACACTTAAATTCATCTAAGTTTGGAAGTTCCATGAACACACTGGGATGAAACTTTTTCATAGGTTTGAAAGATAGCAAGGACTTCACGGGCTGAAGTGGAGTGAGGCAGAGTCTGAATATTATAGAGATGGTTACTAAATACAGGCATAATACTTAGGTCATTGGTGAGATAACACAAAAAGTAGTTCAACCTACTTTCACATAACTAACTACGAAAAGGTAAAAATGAAAGAAACTGCAAGAACAGTTAGGTATTTTTTCACAGTTTAACCTGGAAACTCTTCTCCAAATCTTTACATGCTCATTTTTTTCTTGCCTATGAATATGGGCTCAACCCATTTTATACTTTTCTAAGAAAGACTGATTTTTCTACAAACCTATCCTATTCACTCTGAAGGTTATGTTTCCAAAATTACACTTTTTAAGTTTCTATTTCCTTCTTCATCAACAATGGTTCCAAACTTCCTTTAAAAGATGGGATACTAAGTCCCCTGGGTATAAACCTGTATCTTCAAACAAAGTTTCACTAAATACCATTTCTGGAAAAGTTAGTAGGTACTCTATGGTCCAGTAAATTTCTGAAATATTATTCACCCTATTTCTTCTTAAAATGTCATAATACACACAGACACTTTTCTATGAGAAGTCCTTTAGTTTATTAAAAAATCCCAAAGTGATGCAACAATACTGAAATGTATTTTGCCCTGGAGATTTGAATTATTTTTCATGACACTTTATTAATAATATATGCTACAGACGTCCTTGTTCCCAAATCTATCCTGCCTATTCTCAACATATTTTTTCAGTGCTTCTTCCCATCCATCCATTCATCGACACTTCTATTTTTATAATTGAGCTACATGCTGGGAATAAAAAATAAATATATAATCCTTAGCTTAAACATTTCTCCTCTAGTGGAGGAGATACCTACATAAAGGGCTGACTTGGATTCAGTGTAATGCATACAGTGACAGAGATGTGCAAAGAATCTTGTAGAAATTCAGTAGAGTACTTAATAATGCAGATTGTGGTCTACACTGACAGGCTCCTCTTCTTTTGAAGTTATATAACCAAAATAAGAAATGTATTTCAAAGCAACCAACAATGATAGATTTCCTGCCATCATACTGAATTTTTACTTAATTTAATAATTTTTAACTATAAAAGAACTGAATTTTATTTCTTTTAGGATTTTATCTCTTATGGTAATCCTACTCAAAATAAGAAAAAAAAAATACACTGTCAGAATGCCACTCCAGAAATTCCAAGATAGCATTTAAAAGCACATTTATATGCAATTCAGAAAAACTCCTGATAGCACATTGCCAAGAAGAACATAGTGAACTTGGTCTCCATACCAGGTGACCTTCCTGGGATTCCTGTGTGATTCATTGCTAATCCTAAGGAGTTTGTTTCAATCTAGAATATCTAACCCTGTCAGAGAATTCCTTTTTGTTAACCATTTGTTTGAACTGTCATATGCTTAAATATATGCATTACTGACCTTTGTTTTGTTTTGGCCTTTCATAAATGCAGTGTTTTGCTAAATTTTGTTATTTTTTAACATCATAAGTAATGGCTGGAAAAAATGGAACTTAAAATGTGGCAAAAATTAAACAAACTTTCCTAAGAAGACAGATTATCTTTTAAATATAAACCTAATACATTTTTAGTAGCTGTGGGATGTGTGAATTGTCTCCTGCCTTTAAAGGCATAGATCTATTGCATTCTGCCAGAATTGGTTCTTTCCTCGAAATATCCTGGAAGAGAGGATTGCAACATAAATGTAATCTCTTTCCTCAGCAAACGAAAGGAAGTAAAAGTAATATTCTAAAGACATAGTCAATATCCCATACCCGTTGTCTAAATTCCAATGTATGAAATTTAGAGAATTTGTCTTTTGGATCCTATTCCAGCTGTGAGGAAAATGACAATATTTATCTCTATAATTCATCATAGTTTGAGTATATACAGAAAAAAATTTACAGACATGTGAAAATACTGATACTTTTGCCCCAAATCTGACAATATAACCTACCCAAATGTTTCAACTTTTTGTTTTATTTACTCGTGGTCTAACTATGCAACTACAATGGAGATTTTAGCTGTCTTTATACATGCTTTAAACCATTACATTTTAAGAAGTTGATTAGATTAATATTAAATAAGACAGTCAATTCTTTATTATTATTATTATTATTTTTTGTGGGTACCGGGGATCAACCTCAGGACCTCGCGTGCCATTGGGCACCCGTGCCGCTGAGCGATATCACCGGCCCCTTTTTTCGTATGTGGGATCCGGGAGTCTAACTCAGGCCCTCGCGCTTGCCAGGCAGGCTCTTACACTGCTGAGCCATCTCACTGGCCCAAGACAGTCAATTCTTAAAAAATAGTTTGACATAGCCTTATGACTTCTTCAGTTCTTTATGTCACTTTTTAGTAGATACATAAATAGACAGAAGTAGATGGATCGAACAGTACATATCTTTGATAAGATGTGAAATATAATGCTTATTCTTAAGTCTGCACCTCAGCACTCTTGATAGTTGAAGCCAGATATTTCTTTATCACAAGAGTGATGTTGGTGGGGAGAGGTCCACTATACTATAGGTGTTTAACAACATCCACAGAATCTACCCACCAAGTGCCAGTAGCAGCCCACCCTTGTTTTGTCAGTTGTGACTCCCGAAATGTCTCTAAACATTGCCAAAGGTCCCTGGACCAGGAAAATTGCCCCTGGTTGAGAATCGCTGCTTGAAAATATAGGCCATTTGAAATACAGATGAGAGGAGGAAGAAGATCACTGCTCCTAATTCCTCCGCGTAAGGCTGGGGGAAAGTGGACACTCCCTTTCTGGTCCAGGAGAAGCTGCATACTGCAGACCTCCCGGGGATGCCAGTCTAGAACTTAGAGGCAAACACACCCCTGGGTCTGAGAGACTCTTTGTGACGCTGAAGCCTCAGCCTTTCTTCAAGACTAGAGCTACGGTCATGGTGAAGTGGAAAATAGAAACTTTGCCCCACTAGAGGCCAAGGACAGTCATGCAAAGTCACACCAGTGTGCATCCATCGTCCAACATAACTTGGGCAAAAGGTTGGTTTCTCATACCGATGGCTCTTATCAAGACCACCAAGATAAACAGGAAGGCCACATCAAAGACAGATAAGAGAACCTCAGAGATAGGCATGGGGTCGGTGCCCACTTGGCACACCCTCATGAAAGTTCTCATCCTCTTTGGCTAGGATCTCACCAACCTCTTGTCTTATCTCCTTTCTCAGGCTGGCTCCAGTCCAAACTTTCTCCTCACAGCTGTCAAAATGTTCTTTCTAAAGCACAAGACTAAAATTATCTCTGCCTTACTTGAAATGCTTTGATGTTGCCTTTGAGACAAAGTTCAAGCTCCTTAGTCTGGCCTAGCTGCTGATTTGATTGTATGACGCCCTTTCCATGCACGTCAAGCTCAAATTCACATAAGAACGTGTCCTTTCTTGTCCCTATATTCTTGTTCATGCAGTCTTTTTGTGTCAGTGTCACTTCAACATATGTGTCTAGTCCACATATTTCTTTGAAAAAAGTCACTAAAAATAAAGTTATTTGTCGTGATTATTTTCTTTCCTTCCTCTCTCATCTTTACCTCTCTCTGTCATTCCCTGCCCACATAAACACTTCACTGCACCATTAAAACTGTGATTTAACCATTTTGTAGCTCATAGTCAAGTTGTTTTTTATAACTCCATATCCTCATTTATTTTTGTTTTTGTCACAGTGGGGATTGAACCCAGGGCCTTGCATAGGAAGCACTCTGCTACTGAGCTACAGTCATGGGTCTCCTCTACTTTACTCTTAGATCTATCTGTGTCTTTCGCTGTTCCTTTTTGACCTCCTCCAATAGAAATTCTTCCTGTTCCTTAAATGTCTGCATGCAACAGGTCTCAACAGTGGAACTCTTCTTTTTCCACTTTCCATATTTCAGTTGGGTAACTATTGACACTTTCATGCTGGTAACTTCCAAATGTATCCTTCCAGCCTCAACCAAATTCCTGAGCAGCCATCCCTGCTAATTACATCTTTATAAAACAATTCTCCTAGCCATCTTACTCACATGCTCAGTGCAGCATGCCTCCAGCGTGGCTCACCTTTCCCCAGCAGCTTGTTCTCCATGAAATGTCACATCATGCGACCATCTTCACCAGAAACACGGAATCTCCCCAGACTCCTTCTTTGTCCTCCACGCTCTGTGAGTGATCAGATCCAGTTTATTCTCTACACTCAAGATCTCCCATAGCTTTCGCGTTGTTATTGACTTTATTCAAACTCTGTAGTGAGAAATGTTTCAAATATCAACCATCAGTGTGGTTCCAGTCTTCTCTATGCCAATCTATTCTCGCTGTGGACAAAAAGATTCTTCTCATGTTCTTTCTGAGTCTAGCAGTCTTCCAAGGCTTCCCCATGAGACACTGCTCAAGCTGATTGCTGTGGTAGACTAGAGAAATGGGAGTATCATTATGTCTGGGCTACAGTAACACCAGAATAGTCACCATAATGACCATCATTAAAAGGCTTTATCAGTCCTCATGAAATATCTTCTTTCATAGGTCTTACATGTTCCAGCTATGTGAAGTCCCTGCAGATCCCTAAACGTGCAATACTATCTCCTGCCCCTGTGCCTGTTTTATTCCAAAAGTATCTCTTTCTTTCTCATCCTCCCAACCCTTCTGCTTTAAATGCCCTTTCCTGCTCTAATTTCCTAGTAAATATACTATTCCTTTAAGAACTTGCTCAACTATAACCTTTTCCATGAAGGCTTATCTGATTTCTTTCATCAGATAAGTTCCTCTCTCTCTTTTTACCCACACCGCATCATGCAAAGGCAACACCATTGCATCTACAATTTTTAAATTTAATTGCATTACTTAATTTACCTCCTCATTTGCAGGATGGATTGTAAATTGGTGGTTTTCCAATAAAAACTGTATCTTATTTATTCCTAAAACCCAGAGTATATAAACATTAAAAATGTTTTGAGAAAAGAATGAAAAAAATAGATTAGTGGATGAATTTAAAAAATATCAGATATATTTATGGTTCATTATACCTCTTCATTCTACTGTGCTTTCAATGATTCTTTCTTAACATTCACAGGTAAAGAATAAAAGGCAATTCTCTCATGAGAGGTGCTACATTGACTTTGATTTAAAATAAAAGGAGTAGAAATGTATCACACAAGTTCAAGCAGACAGTATCTGAAAAGAAAGTTTAATAGAGATGAAAAACATAGCGAGTGTGGCATTACTGAGAAGCAGAGGCAATAAAAGAGGAAAGAAAGTAGCTCCATGAGGAAGATTGTTGAGGTCGTGTACTTTCCAAGTGTTTTGCCAAAGGAGAGCTAGGGTCATTTTTCACTTCTCTATCCCTTTGCAATGAGGAATGAAGAACCTGAACATATTACATGAATGTTCTTTCTAAAATGACAAAAATAACTGGAAAATATGAAATAACCACTCTTACTTAAGTTACATCTTTTGAGTCCTTTAAAATAAGCGAAGTCATGAAAAAACAGCAAAATGAAAAACAAAGGCTAATTGTTGCTATAAGGACAATGCTAATAAAAGGTTATATATTCAATTTTCCACTCAGAATTCCATTGTAAGTACTACTATGAAGCTTGCTTCCATGAAATACTATTCCATGATTATAGGTGTGAAAATATCAGTGAATATAATTAAGAGAGAAGACTTTATTTTAATCAAATCAATGTTTGGAGATAATAATTGAAGTCTTGCCTTGCCTGAAATGACTAAATTTCCATCTCTCAATATGATTGGCATCACGGCGTTCAGCCTCTTGGATGGCTAAATTTTTATACAGTCCAATAGTATGTATAATGCAGACACGACCATCAGGTAGCCTTAAAAAACAAAACTCTTAATAGATCATCAAATAACAAAAGTTATTGATGAATGCAATTCTAGAATTTCCATCCTGAGAGAAAAAACTTTATGTCTTAATGTCCAGCTGCTCTCTATGACCTCGGCTCTGAGCTGGAGGTGAACAACCATGCCAGTGCCTCTCATGCCTGGATTCTGGGATCTGGTCTGCACACACATGCACACTCTGGCAGGATTTGCACAAAGCACAGTAACTTTGACAGGCAATGTCTCCCCACAGAAGGTGGGAGGAAGATGGAGAAACAGAAAAACAAGATCCAACTTTATTTGAGGCCAAATATTGCCAGGTTTTGGCAGAGTAATGGCTGCTTTATTACGTGTTTTTCAGAACATGGGAGTCAAGCGCTCTCACCCCTTCTGTACCACCATCTGCCTCAGCCTTGCTAAGGGAGCATCCATGACAGTGATCTCTGAAACACTGTAGTATTTTGACTTTTGATATCTGCTATGCAATGGCATAGGAAAGTATTGCCAAAAATATAATTTTGTATATTATTATTTTTAGGATAAGCCAGCTGGGGAATGGGCTTTTAATGGGAATACCATTAGTATAAATTGCAGGGTTAAAAACAAACACCAAAATAGTCTACCCATTATCCAGAAAGAGTTGAATTACCTAGTTAAGTTAAACAGGATCAAAAATACTCACATGTTGCTTTATAAAAAATAATGACTCAACTGATGGTTGCTGATTGCTGCTCTCAAAGATAGTCCATGACCAAAAACTAATGAGTGGTTGCTTTCTGACTACCCCTTCCAGAAACAATTCTCATATAATTCTATTGAGCTTTGGGGGATTAACTGTATTCTGTGATTTCTTGCATACATTATATCATCTGAATACAATTGACTTAACCCTTGGACATTTGAAGGTGATCGTTGTGTCTGTTATTAAAAAGAAAAAATATGGCTCATATTAGTTCTCAGGACCAGGAAATCCAGACTTCAGGGTTTGGAATAGCAAGAATGCTACCATTACAAGGTTAGCATTTATAAGTGCTGAGTAGTCTAACCAAATGTTTGTAACCTTTACATTCCAGCTGTCAGAGGAATACACGTGCATTTTATTACCTGACTCTCTGGAAGTCCAAAGAAAGATTTAAAAATCAAGCATGAGAAAAAGAGCTTTTTTGTATTTTTAACAAACATTTACTTCAATTTCAGTGTCTTTCATGGAAGCTGCAAATATAAGGAACTGGTGCTTTGCTCTGGAACAGTCCATGGGTAGCTCTCTCGCTGCGCGCACACACTGAAAAATGGTCAATTTGAACCTGAAGATCTGGCCCCCTTAAAAGCAGTGGTAGGGCTTAGCTCTCCATCTCACTGCCTGAAGTTTTTCAGCAGTGCACACTCAGGTTCAGAAGAGATAAGACATTTATTTTCCTGTTTTGGGGGAAGTTAGATGAAGAATAGGACATACATTTTTATTTAGTAAAATGTGGGTTTCATTCCTATCCTTTCTATTCACAGTTAATATAATCACCTCTTGTCAGAGTCTCTGAATCCTGATCTCAAAATGGAAACAATAATATTTTATGATATGATATTATATTCCTCACATGGGTACTGTGAGCATGTGTGATGATATAAATTAAAAGTATTTAAGCATGGGCCCCAAAATACCTGCCTATCCATCTTTACATCTTAGTTTATATGCTAGTTTTCATCATCCTCCAGTCTATAGCTAAAATGAAGTCCAGATGCTAGCAGTGTCAGAATGATCAAGAAAGAAATATTTTATGCTACTATGTCCATAAACATAACTGAATTCCACCAATGAGATACCCAGCCATCTGTTGGGTAAATGCTGGAACCAAGGTTCATCTAGGTGGAACGCCCTTATTTTCAGCAGTACAAACATGCACACTCTCTCTCTCTCTCTCTCTCTCTCTCTCTCTCTCTCTCTCTCTCTCTCTCTCTCTCTCTCTCTCTCTCTCCTCCCTCCCTCCCTCCCTCTCTCTCTCTCTTTCTCTGAGGCATGTGATCCATGGAGCAAGAGAGGTATAGTGACTTGAGAGTCTACCCCACACTGCCAACACATTCCATGCCTCCCATGATGTAAGGAATGGCTACCACCATAATGCCACATTACAATGATTCTTGTAATATTCCAACATCTCATGTCCAAGTCAGGGTAGAAAAAGAGTAGAAGAGGTATAGGAGGAGGCAGAATGGATGCTAAGAGAGCTTATTTGAATTGCAAACATTCCTTATAAGAATTAAGTGTAAGATAGATGATCATTTGAATGGCTTTGTTTAAACACTGTTCAAAATTTTGGCAGAGTCAAGAATAACAGTTCTGACCTTAGTTCCCCTCCTGGAGGCGGGATACCTCTCACAGACATTGAACCGCAGTGGGAAATTAAAGGCAATAAAACAACAGCCAGAATCCCATAACCGACTGGGTATACATTGTACATGCAATTCACACTTCAAGAATTTCCTTTCCAATCATCAGGCTTCCATTTCTTTTTCTTCAGTGATCATTACAATGGAGCTTCTCCTAATGAAATGGCTTTCTATTTGCATAACCCAACAAAATTGATCTTATTGTCACCTTCATACACAGTTTTGTTTCCAAAAATTTGAAGAGCTTTGTTATTCTTTACTCTGGTTGCTAAGAATGGGTAGCCAAAGAGAAGGGACATTTGAATGAATGTCTACTAGATGAGCCATATGTATTTGATGGTCTCAAACAGTGCTATTTTGCCTACTGTCATGGGCATTCCTTTTCCAATTTCATGAGTAACTGAAGTTAGGAGAAGTCTCCAGGATAACTATTTCTGTCTGTACACAAAAATACTTATGTGAAGTCAGATTCTTCAGCAGAAAAATAGAGTGAGTTCCTGTAGTCCACTGGAGGAGAAATCAATCATTCAACTTCAAATGTTCATAATAATAAAATAATGGAAATAGCTAAAAATTGACTGGAAATATTTCCTATGCCTGTTATTGTGCCAAGCGAGTTACATGAACCAGTTCTTTTACCTTTTCTTATCCTCTCAAGACTCTCTTTCACTCTTACAATCCTTATTTTACAGAGAAAGAAATTGAGGCTTATGGGGGTTAAATAATTCATTTTGGGCTTTGGGCAGCAAGTGATAAAACCAGGGTTTTAAACTAGGCAATCAGGCAGTTTTACCTCCAGAACGAGTATTCTAAATGAGTTTTGAAATATAAATAAATTTACATGTATGTGTGTATGGACAGATCCAAGGTTGTTGTCATCTGTCACTCTCACTTCTACTATACTATCCTTCCTTGACTGGGGAAAAATGGAATTATAACCACCTGATTGGCAAAACCAGTGAAAATGTGTTGCACGATTGAATGTCATCTGTGAGATGTGTCACATCTGAAAACATGTTAAGATCCCTGCCTAATGGGAAGACCGGGTGAGTAAGCAGATGGTCACCATACCATCTGTGTGGTGAGTGGTATGACAGGAGCATGCGCACAAGATCATGCAACAGCCAGAAAAAGAGTTGCCCACTGGAAAGGATTCTTAAAAAGAAAATGCTGGGCTTGTATCTGGGAGGCAGATGAGGAGTCCACCAAGAAAAAATTGTGTGGACAAGCGACAAGACAGAGGGGAAATACCAGTCAAAGAACATGCCATGGCAGTGAGGGTAGGGAGGGAAGCCTTTTGCATGCATGTGGTAGGTGGACTTAGGGTAACAGGTGCACTCGATGACATGGTTGCTTTTTTTGGTTTTCTATTTGTCCCACTGAGTGACTTCAATATTAACCTAAACGGTATTGAGAACCAATTAAGGATTTAAATTTGGGGAGTGATATGATCCTAATTGCATCTCTGTGAAATGGTTCTAGAGAAAATGTGGAGAATGAATGGATAGAGTGAGAGATAGAGTCTGAAAGATCAGGAAAGAGGCTGTGATTCTGACTGACCCACAGAAACTAGTGCAGATGACAAAGAATGCAGGTCTGAACTGAGATATTGGTAGGGTGATAAAGGAAAGATAACTTAGAAAGAGAACCTTAATAGGTGGAGTTGATGGAACTTGACATGGTGAATAAAAGAAAAAAAAAATCAAAGATGAACACAAGCCTGCTTACTTCAGTGTGAACTGTGGGAACATTTCCAATGGGAAAGGAGAAAGAAAGAAGAATCTGGGGTACAGGGACATATCCAATAAAGTGTCCACATAGAGAATGTGAGCTATAGATAGAAGAATATATACAATAATGGAGGATAGAAGGAAGCATGGAAACGCAAAGTTTTGACTGGTATGGAATTGATGGTCAAAACCTTGGGAGTGGCTAAGGTTTCAGAGAGCCTTAAGGGCAGTCACAGATGAGAGAGGAGACTGAATCTAGGATAGGTTTTTACCCATTTTTATGGAAGCGCTAGTGTTTGGGACATAAGTTAGTGGGAGAGATGGAAACAAGTAGCTTGAGTGGTATGAAGAGAACCTGACATTACTCAAGAGAAATGGCCTGAGATTAAGTCAAGAGCAGAGAAATTCACGTGAAACTGTCATCTGTGTCAAATACCGGGGAAAGGCCAGGTAGTAAGAGTAGAATGACTTCATTGAAGTATGGCAAGAGGCAGTGCACCGATGAACCTAAGGAAAATTTGTTTGTTTGGGTCTACAGCAAAAGGGGGAAGGTGATGGTGATTTGAACACTAAATAAAAGGGATGTAGAGATGGTCAAGCAACCTCTTACCCTTGGAACACCGAAAGCAGAGTCACATACCTCCATTTGCACGAGGTTTTGCCTATCTAATATTTCTTATACGTCATAGGCTATATTCACTATATTCTATCGTGACAATTTCATCTTGCTAATGTATTTTTATTATAATCAGTGAATTTGTATTTGTTTCTCGGTGCATAAATTTTTAAATTAGCAACATTGAAAAAACTAAATGTACGGACATCTTAATTGCTTTAAATTCTTTCACTTTCCCTTACTTTTTGGTCTCTGGATAGTTGCCTTACCTTAATAGCCATTATTCTATGTTGAGTACTCTTTGAAAAATTTTACAATTCTAATTTATTGTAAAGTGTCATTGTTTCCGCTGCTCAATCTTTGATCAAAAGTTTTCCCAATCCTGGCCTCAGTTTTAACACAACCCAGTAATGAGTTCTCTTAGCTTTCTGACCACCGCTATCTAGAATTTATTGCTGCACTCTATTTTTATTTTAATGACATTATAATATGCTATCACACTGTATATAATCAATTTATTTAGTTTAGCTAGAAAAGCATATTCATCTTGAAAATTAGACAATTTATGTGTTATCATGTAGAAAGACATAAAGTATTGTATGATTTTTATGGACGTGACATGTAATACATGAAACGGTTCTATGCAAGGACTCATTTATTCTACCCGATCAGTTTACCTGAAGAGCAAGACAATGTGATTTGTAACTATATGCTTCAAGTACCAGTCCGATAATAACTTACAATTATATTCACTTGAAGCCGTATAAAACCAAAGTATTATTTGAAAAGGATAACTTACAACCTAAGCATTATTTAAAAAGGACAACTTCATCCCAGGGAACAAATTCTGTACATATTCACTAAATTAACTTAAACATAGATTCAGCAGTTTTGAAACAGTATTCAGAAATGATCATAACCAGATTGCAGGTAACTACGATAGAGGTTCAAAGGGTTATTAGGGCCCACAGACAGGAGCGTTCATGTGCTGTCTCAGCCTCTCCTGGATCTTTTTATCTTCTCATCTCCTAAAGTGTCTAACTCCCTGTGTGCCAGGTTAGCCTGTGCCCGCTTGCCTGCATCTGGCATTTAATGGGATATTCTCTCTGTAGAGCTATCTCAAATTCTTCCTATGCAGAAATCAGAGTTCAAACTTTGATGTAGGGGCAACACAGAAGCCATCAGAATTACAAAAATATTTTGGGGCTGGGGATATAGCTCAGAGGTGCAGCGCCTGCCTGGCAAGTGCAATGTCCTGAGTTCAATTCCCAGTACCAAAAAAAAAAAAAAAAAAAAATTGAAAAAAAATTTTTGATTCTAATTGTTTTCCTATTAATCCACATAGAATAGGCCCTGCTGCACAACATCCCTTAAGACCCTGGTAATGTCCTCTGTATTGTGTTAGGCTGTGAGAGAAGTTTCTTTATATTTTTGACTTTGAGTTAGGAAGAAAATGTTCTGAGCTTATCAGTATAGGGAATATTGTTTTCCATTACTCAAGTCCTTTGCTCTGTGGCTATTTCTTGCCTCATGCTTCAAATAGAACCTATAATAGATTTAAAAGTTCATTTATTCTTTCACCAAACATTAACTGAGCAAGACTGTGGGACACCAAATTGAAAAAGACAACTCCTCCTTCTTTTAAGTAGGCTATCTTCTAGCTGAGGGGAAAGACAAGCAGATCAGTAATTATGGGATAAGTGGAAATAGTAACATTTGGGCATGTACAGATTGAAATACAATCTAGGGGTATACCTACTTCAGAGAGGAGGTCAGAGGAGGCTTCTCGGAGCAGCCAGCATTCAACCCAAGTATTGATGAGTGATGTGGGGTTTTCTAGAACATATAGAAGGATGGCTCACAGTGGAAGAGGAGAGGATGAGTAGATGCAGAGGTTTGAAACAGCGTGGTATCAGGGCAAAGAGTGGAATGGGGCTAAGTGGAACTTCCTTATTATGCTCTGCACAGTTTAAGATTCTTAAATTTTGCATCATGGGAATGTACTTACCTTAAATTTTATATGTAAAGGAGAAATAGAACAATCACACCAAAAGCAATAGCATGACACCTTTGAGAAAGTTTGTTATTATTGGAGTGATGAGTGCGGCCAGAGATGGGTGGGGCTGAGCTTGGAGCACCAAGCCAGGGCCACCTCATGCCAGGAGACCTCCTGTGTTAATAAAAGTCTTTAAATGTTCCCTGAAAGCATCAAGAAGAGAGTGAAAGTTTTAAAGAGGGGAGCAACACTGTTAATTTTGGGAAAAATATCACTTTGAGAAAAGCATGGAAAACATAGGAGAGGAATTGATTTCAGTAGTGGAGGAACCAAAAATCAATAACCCAGAAGAATAATGCTAAGGGCCTGAGGTTTAGTAAAGTGAAGAAAGGAGGAGCTGAGGGAGCAGATGAGAAAGATAAAAAGTTGGAACCACAGATTGAGTGACAGGCTCAGTATATCTGCCACTAGTATAATTGAAGTGGGATGTAAGAAAGGACTTTAGTTCATAAAACTATTGTCAGTCACAAAGAGGGGTACAAAAATGATGGAACAAATTTAGAAAAAAAAAGTTTGTCTTTGGTGGGTTGAATTTTTATGTCCCAAACAACATCCAAGGAGTGAGAAGTTGCCTAGTTGGCATTTGGAGACAAGAGTCTGGTGTCCCTTAAAAACCCATAAGAACATCACCATTTACTACATGGAGCACCTCAAAAGTCAGAATGGAACCCCATGGGCCGGTGAGATGGCTCAGTGACATAAGCGCCTACCTGGCAAGTGTGAGGGGCCGAGTTCGACTCCCAGGACCCACATACGAAAAAGGGCCGGTGATATCGCTCAGCGGCATGGGCACCTGCTGGTGCATGAGGTCCTGAGGTTGAGCCCTGGTACTCACAAAAAAAAAAATGGAACCCCCAAACTAAGGCATACAGTGAAGGAGGTCCAAATTGGATAATTTTCATTATTTATCTTATAAATGTTCTTGCTTTAGCTAACACAATGTGTGAAAATGAGTTACATATAGAGGAAGTTTCTCCACTTAACAAAACAGAACACCCCTTCCCAAACCATCCCTGTTTTCATGGGAGTAAAATCAGTTATTTTGCTATCATGAAATCAAAACAACCAGCTGATTGTTACTGACTCAGTAAATAGTTGTTTTGGCACTGAGTGCGTGATCAGGTCCCTACCCAGAAGCTTCTAGCAAAGATAATAGTAACAGTGAGGTCCTGAAGGCTATGATCATAAATGGGCCGATGTTAAACAAATGAATATATTTGGTAAACATCCCAGTGAATCAGAAGACCCAAGTGCACTTCGTGGGATGGAGATGAAAGCAGCAAAGTCAAACAGGAGAAGTAACATCTGCTCTCAATCATGAATCAGTGTTGAGCTGAGCTACATGGGGCACAAAGCCCGGTGAAGCACCAACTCCCCTGTTTGTAAAATGTCACGTTAAGGTCCAGTGACTAAGAAAACAATAGAAACTGAGCAGTGTTCACATTGCATATGGCAGCTAAGGTAAATGTAGGAGCCTCTAAAACACATTTGTATAGTACACATATTTTAATTTTTATCCATAAATTCCGTGATAGCTTGGAGTATAACTAAGAAGTTGGAGAGGAAGGCTTATTGTTTAGACAGGGAAGACTGAGGATGAAATTAGCAAATGTCATTAACATTCTTTTACTTATTCAAAATTTTGGGGGCCTTTAGTACATATCAGGCTCAGCAGTGACAACAATGAGTGAATCAGATTAACCTCCCGATAATCTCACACAGACATCCATCCCACACTCCCTAGGTCTGGCCCCGCTTGGATTTCAGAATCCAGTGAGTTCAGAAAACTATCCCACGTGCACTGAAAACTGGCACACAGTTGTGAAGTAAACCGCCAGTGTTATAAAGTTAATAACTGTCAGAACCAGGACTGGACTCCAAGTCAAAGGCTTCTGGCAATGTAGCTGCATTTAACAGTCAAAAAATGTCTCATAGACAAAAATTCAGTTATTAAAATGGTGAAACTTCATTCATTATATGGCCAATCTAAGAACAACCCAAATATCCATCATCAGGATAGATAAATGCATGTTCATATATTCATAAGATGGAATAGTATGCATCAGTGAAAGTAAATGGGTTATGATCACATGCAGCAACATAAAGGGAAGGTACAGTGGCATATGTTTTGTGCAGTTTCATTTACACAAAGTTAAAGGACAGGCAAGAATATCAATGGTGAGAAAAATCAGATTAGCAACTACCTCTGGGGACTGACATTAACTGGGCGGGGACATGAGGAGTCTTCTGATAGACTCGAAATGTACTCTCTTGATCACGTTTGGAGTTACAGCTGTATAAATATATCAAATTCACTGCCTTGTGTATTTACAATCAGTGGCCTTTATGTATAGCTATTTTAAAATAATAGATAATGAGAAGGGAAGAACTTGATGAGATGGTAAAGCATATATCAAGCAGTTGTCTTCAAAATAATCTCAGAAAAAGGGGGTTCCAAGATTTTAACAATTTAGTTTCTAAACTGTCTTCTCACAACCTTTGACCCTATCTCAGATCTGATTTATCCCACATAAGCATAATCACCCTAAGCACAATTTTGTCTATTTGTCGTTTAGTCCATCCACACAATGAAGCCAGTTGTCCTTCCTAAATGTTGAATTGCCTTGTTAGCTCCTTCATGTACACATCTTTGGTGATTCTCCACTTTTCCTAAAATAAAATCCACTGTCTTCAGCATGAATATGGGCCTTTGGCAATCTTTTGCCAGCCAACAAATCTAGTATCATCATCTGCCTGTTCCCTCAGTTTTTCTTCCTTTTTTCCTCTCTTAAATATTTACTGAATGTCTGATTATGTAAAGCACTCTACCAGGTTATGGGGAAATGATGAGAGAGAGCTTTAGCATCCTACTGCAGACTAGGGAGGAGGTAAACATACCTACAATCACAGAAGAACAGCTAAAAAGAGAACAAAGAAAATAGACAAAGACACTGTAGAATCCAGAGGAGAGGCATCAACTCAATCTGGGAGCTTCTTTATAGAGCTGGTGGAAGATGTTAGGTCTGAAAAGAGGAAGAGAATAGATCTGGTAGAGACAGGTAGGTGGTAGAGGATGGCCTCGTGGGCTAAGTAAATTGACTGGAAAAAGCCTTCTAGTCATAAAAGAGTATGAGATATCTAGGCACCCAAAAATGAAAAGTTCAGGATGATTCAATCTTACGGTTCAAGGGTGAGGATGAGGTGTGGCAACGCTTAGGGCAGAAAATGTAGGCAGACAGCCATATCATCAAGGACCTGATCTGGAGTGCTCAGGTGTTTGGATTTCATCCTACAGGCAACAGGATCTCCCAGACACACCCGATATTACAGCCATGCCAACTCTGCATGGTTCCAGAACAACCGCTCCGGGCACTTTCACAAGTCCCTACTGTGCTTCATCTTGTTTCTTCAGCTCCAAAGCCAGCCCCATCTGGCAAAATTCTATTAATTGTTCTGAGTTATAAACCAGACAACACAAAATTGCTTTTAGTGAACTTGGCATGGACGTTCTACTGTTTGGTTCCCATCAGGAATGAGGTGAGAACAATCTCGTGAACCTTGGTGTCTTATTGCCTGCAGTGACATTGTTTGAAAGCAGTGTTTCCCCTTTTTTACAGCGTTCTCACAACACAAGGCACCAAGGGAATCTCTCAGTATCAAGAATAGTGGAGGGCTCCAGAGAGTTCGTTTGTGTTCCATCCTAAGTATATCTCATAATTTCAAAAACCGTTGCTTGTCTTTACTTTGGCTCAGAGCCAAATCTGTGATCCACCTCTAAGAAGACTAAGGGTCACACTCTGTTCTCACCCTGTCTTCAGCTTATTTCCTCCTCCTACTTTCTCAGTATCACTTTGGTATGGAGTTCAGAGACAAGAAGAAAAAGAGAAGGAGCTTGTGTTTGTTAGAGGGTAGGGGATAAACATGACTAGATGTAGAGTTGGCCGTAGGTAAGGGTCATGAAAGAAACATTTATTGAGTTATCGACTAAATTATATCACTAGCTTAGATGCTATAAAAACAGAAAGAAAAGAAAAAAAAAACCTTGAGGGGATATGAACCTTTAATCCCCTGTCTTAGGGCAGGCTATGTGAGTTAAAAGAAAAAGAATAGGATTTGGAAACCCACTTATGAAAATATTTAGTGAGTGCTTTTGTTCCACAATTGTGGTGACTCACATTAATTAGCATTCCATTTATTGTTCCAGTGCTTTCTTTCACGGGCATGTCTCCTTTGAGATACACAGGGGTGTGTGGGGGCAGAAGGGCAGATGTTTTCTCCCTCTTTGGGAGATAAGAGGATTGAGTCTCAAGCAGGACCAGGAGCTTGTACAAGGTTAGTCACAAGGTTAGTGGTTAATGGAACCAGCAAGAAGGCTTTCTGACTCACAATCTAGCACACCATATGCAGTTTATTTGGCTAACTCAACAACCTTTAGACAATGCCTCATATCAGCTTACCAAACAGAGTGAAACCATTCCGGGAGTTTCACTACACGATTTCATTTAAGGTGGCTTCCAGGAGCCTCTGGGATAGAGACTGAGTTCATCATCATAGCACTCACAGCCCTTCCCAGGCTGGATCCACCTCCCCAGGCAAAGTCATTCCGAGCTTTTCTGGTACAGCTGAACCTGCTCAACCTTTCCAAGTCTTTGACCCAAATTTCTCTGGAATTATAAAATATCACTTAGGTTCTTTGTTAAGAAGAGTTACAGAGATGGATGGAAGAACAAAAGACTACTAGAGGGAGGGTGTGAGACCTGACCAAGACCATAAATGTTTTTAAATCTTTGTAAATTTTGCCCCTTTCCATGAAATATTCATTTTTTATCTATAAAAGTGTTTTTGTCTATACAAAGTGTTTAAGTAACTTACTAATTAATGTTTCCAATAACTCAGACTTAGAGTGAAATTGAAGCCCTAGGAAAACACATCATGTTTATCCTTTGGCCTTAGGGGTCACCTTCCATGAGACGAGGGGTGAAACCCAAATAGAGAAACAAGGCATTTTATTACACTGTGAACTCACTCAAGCAGGGAATGTGTCTCATTGCTCTCCATAACCACAGTAAACACCTCAGGTGTATTCTGCATCAGCTGGCTGACTGGATGAATGGATGGATGGATGGATGGAGGGATAGATGGACAGATAGTTAGATAGGCAAGTACCATTAAAAATTATTGAAGCCACAAATCAAAAAGAAAAACATCTATTTTCCAATCATTCATAACTTCTATGGTTAACCTTGTGGTTCCCTTACCATTTTGCACAATACTATGACCCCCTGTTGACATAGAAACGGTAATCTTAAATATAACATGAGCACAAGGAGTAGATTTATATGACCATCTTCTGGCAAAAACCTAGAAAACTTCTAAATCTAATTTATCTCATTAATTCCTTTCTCTGGATGTTCAGTGCAACATTTTTCCCACTTAGCATGTATAATGTAGGAAATATCTTCACTTTCAAAATCCCTGGGGGCTATATTTATTGTTTATTGATTGTACCTATTCTAAACTATGCTTTTTCTAAAATTCAAATTTGTTATTATCAAGCAGACAATAGATGAGTTTCAACAAAGGTGACTACAAAGTAAATTACCATTGACTTGTGGAGAAAAGAACAGAAGAGGAGAGAAAATGCATTCTCAAATAGCAAATTTAAAACCACTTCTTATTAGCAAAGTGATAAACATTTGCTGAGTGGAATTAATGTGTGTCAAGTAGGAGTGGAAGAAGAGGAAGACCAGGCTGCAGGGGGTGGGGAGGGCGGTGGTTCTGGAACTTGGGTTGCAGGCAGAGCCACAGAGCTCTGAGGGACCTCTTCTGAGGGACCTTCCAGGAAATTTCAAGTGATGATTTCTTCCTCTCTCATGGAAATTTTGAGAAAATTTTTTCTCAAAATTAGTTTATTCCCTAATTCTTCAATTTTTCTATAAGACAATGCTTATATATGTAATATATTTAAAGGAGAATGAGTAAGGGAAGAAAGTACTGAAGTATTCATTTAGTACCACACTCCTCAAGTTTCCGTTAACAGCTTCCCGTCTCGGTAAACTGAGCACGTTTGCCCTCTGTCCTGGGTTTCCTTGAGGATGTTGAACTAGACGGGAAAATGAAGATAAACTATTAGGATTCATGAACATTTTAATATACGGGTATTTTGTTTTTCTAATGAAAATGTTGGTAAACCAAGGACATCTGTAGTTACTACAAACTAGGTCATTTACATTTAGTTAGCATGAGAAAACAATAAAGCATTATGGATAATACAGTTTTTCCAGAAAAAAAGGGATAATGTGTGTGTATTATTTAAAAAGGAAAAAAACGGTCGGTGAGATAGCTCAGCGGCATAAGCGCCTGCCTGGCAAGCGCAAGGTCCTGAGTTTGACTCCCAGTACCCACATTAAAAAAAAAAAAAAAAAAAAAAACTAAAACATTTGGTAGGGATCGATAGTGTTTTACCTGTATTTTCCTTTAATTTCTTCTGACTTCCTCTTCCCTCTTTTCTCCCCCGCCCCCAGTCTCTCCTATTCTGCACGGTTTTGTTCCTTTCTCACCCCGCCCCAGCAATGTTGGACTAGAAGTCAAGACAAAGTCCAATGATTTTAATTGATTTGCAGAGTGAACTAAGAAGAACCACTTTAGACTTTAGACTTTCTGCCAAATTAGTTAGCTAAGATTTTTCCAGATCTTTCATTTTGTGATGTCGCCCTTTTTGATGAGGATAACCCGGAAGCTGTAACCATGGTCCCTGGACTTTCCTCCAGAGGCCCCCAGGTGAGTTTCCTGGTGGGATGCAGTACATCAGAAAACTTACAGGGACGGATGCGCGGAGTAAGGACTGTTGGGGAGGGTATGAGACTAGACCCAGAACTTAAATGTAGATGAGTCTAAATTTCTAGGGAAACAAAAGGATGAGGAGTGCCAGCTCTCACGTAGACTAAATTTCACAGTTCATGGAAAAGATTTTTTTTTTTTGTGGGTACCGGGGGGGTCCACCTCAGGACCTCGCGCGCCAGCAGGCGCCAGTGCCGCTGAGCGATATCACCGGCCCTTTTTTGGTATGTGGGTTCTGAGAGTGGAACTCGGGCCCTCGCGCTTGCCGGGCAGGCGCTTACGCAGCTGAGCCATCTCACCGGCCCGGAAAAGGGGTTTTTAACAATCAATTCCTTTTCCTTTTCTACTCAGCAGTCATTTTCCCCTTCTTATTTTCAATTACCATAAACAACTCTCTTTTAGACCACCCTCTGAAACATACATTTTTTTTTTGTCTAACCTCAGTGGAATTTCAACTCTTGCTCCTTCATCTCACCCTTGGAACGACCGCAGTCAAACTTTCTGATTTGTCCATGGTGGTTTGCATGCTTCTATCTTTGCCGCCCCCCCCAGGCAACAGTGCATCGCTACACACAGGTTGTTCAATAAAATCCTTGTAAACTATGCATTGTCCAACCCCATGATTTTAATTCCTGAATCATTGAAACATGAAGAACCTTCAAGTTAAGTCATCTCTAATTCCAAATTGGGGACTGTCCCATATAATTTATCTTTATTTCCAATTTAAGAACTTCTATGAAGTGGATTATTCTAACATCTGTGCAGAAGTTCTTGTTCTACTCACTTCCTATGCCCCAAACTGGCTTAGAAACTCACTCAACCATTTTCTGCCATTTGAGGGAAAGCTGAAGAACAACATTGTAATGTGCAGAGATGAATGCATGTCTCCATTTCTCTGTTACATGTTTTAATGCTCCTCATTTTAGTGAAACAATGGCATAATGAAAGGATGACTTTTTTCTAATTCTAAGCCTAAATTGTCTCAACTGTACTATTTGATTTTAACAGCACATGTTAACAAAATTGTCTGACATCTGCTTAGTAGTATAACAACAAAATCCACTAGCAATTCTCATATTTTAAGCATCACTTGGTAGCACGTTAATACCAACGTGTTGCTGATCCTGAAGAATGCCACATAAATCTGATGATGAGCAATTCTCTCTTGCTACTGAGAGCAGAAAGGAGGCATACTGATTTAAATTCCAGCAGGATTGGAACAGCGTGCTGTAAAATGACCCTATGTGGTGTTTCAAAACTTATTTTTCCTCATATCTTTGTTCCTGGAAAATAATTTCCTCTACCTTTATTCACCACTCTAAAATTGCTCTTTCAAAGTTGGTTGGGGAGAAATGCATCCATTTTCTTCATCAGAACCATTACAGCAAGCTAAAGTATTCAGGGAAAACCATGCTGCAATTCACTCTGAAATGCATTGTGAAAATAAGATGGATTACCTGCAGGTAGAGGGATGGGTGAAGGATAAATACGTGATAAAGCAGGTGTAGTAAAATGTTAATGGCAGAATCTTGGGGGAAGGTATAAAGATGCTCAAGGAAAAAAATACTTCTAAATTTTGGTATATGTTTAAACATTTCCATTATAGAATGCTGGGGAAAAACACCTTGTAAGACAGAGTCATTTACCCACTCTGCTAGTTCACCTGACATCACCAACCTTCCAATCGGATGCAGGATTTACTTTCCACCGATGTGCAGATGGACAAGGCTTCATGTTGCAAGGGTGTAATTAGGGCACCAGTTTAGAAATTTGGCAGTCAGTGCTAAAAGGGAACATTTTCTACTTTGTGCTGTGCTCTTCAAAAGACAAGACAAGATGAAACATACTCTTTTGTCATGATATTTTTGCACTGTAACCTGAAGAAGGTTTGAAGTCAGCAAACTCCACCATGCTTTTGCAGGCTGAGTTCTATTCACAATGTGACAAAACTTGCCCTTGCTACAAAGAGAAACTGAAAAGGAGACGTATGTTTAGAGCATTTTGTTATATACCCTGTACGTATACTTGATAATAGAAGAGTAGGTAAGAATAAATGTCAGCAAAATCTCATCAGAAATCAAAAACCAAGAACTTAAAAAAGATGTTAAGCAAAAAGAGAGAAAACGGTGTGAATATTGTCTAGTCCATACAGATGCATAAAATATATCAAAAGAGGTCATTATAAAAACTCATATACTGCCTAACAGGTTAATGATGTGGTCTCTAAAAATATGTCACTTTTATTTAAAGCCAGAATTATTTGCTTTTCCCTTTAATTTGTGAAAAAGCAGGTGGTCCCCAGTCTGATGTACAAGTTAGTTAAGGAAAGGAAGGTGTTCTATTTTGAATTCTACAGCCAATTATTGGTAATATAAGAGCACATCATCTTATCTAGTTACCTTTTGGAAAGGGATATGCTTTCCCTGGGTATCTGAAAATGCTTATTGTTATCAAAGACAGTGTCTAGACAAGGAATTGACCTTCCTACTATGACCTACAATAGTCATTGCCGTACTTTACCTTGGGCAGAAATGGCATATATTAAACTATGTCATGTTTAAAAAAAAATGTTTGAGGAGAGTCAGGTCCGCTGTTCTTTGTTTCTTAATCTTAAATATTCTCTGGGATTAAATCAGTTACACCCTTTAATTCTGGGATATTTTCTATTTTTCATTTCTACAAATGAATAGCATTAAAAGAAACTTGGAAAAAGATTCTAGAAACATCCTGCAAGATGAGAAGACAAACAAATGAAAAAGAAATTCACATTTGGCCAGCTTCATGGTCATATGTTAAAATGTCATAGATATTTTGTTTGATGGACAAAATTTTGGCCTAATTTTATTTCTCTGATAAACTTTAATGATGCATCAACATGAATGCCAGAATTGATTTAGGAAAGAGACTGTGTAGTTTAAAAAGAATTTAAATTTATCTGTATCATGGTAGTAATTTTAATATATTCTCAGTGGTGATATTAAGAAACATTTTCTCTGGGCCGGTGAGATGGCTCAGTGGCATAAGCACCTGCCTTGCAAGCACGAGGGCCCGAGTTTGACTCCCGGATCCCACATACGAAAAAGGGGCCGGTGATATTGCTCAGCGGCATGGGTGCCTGTTGGCGCGCGAGGTCCTGAGGTCAACCCCCCGGTACCCCAAAAAAAAAAATTTTCTCTGAGATTAGATATTTATCCTATTTATGAAATGTATTAATTAAAATATTTTAGGTACTTAGTAAATTTTCTTACATTTAGTATTTAACCTCAAATTTTATTAAATCTAAAATAGAATAGTATCTCCATCCAAAATACAGCATGTTAAACTTAGTTAGCTCTGTCTTCCTTTTTATGAATTCCTCTTCTGTATTTTCACCTCCCTCATGTCGAGTTCTGACAGAGATTAAACTTCAGTTGGTGAATGAGTTTCGTAGATGTTCACTTTGTCAAGAGCAAAACCTTCACGGAGAGCATATTATTGATAATAACATCAATCAAACACTGAGTTAAATCATGGTAGTACCTTCAGTGATACCTTAAAAGAAAGCATGAAATGCTAACACACTTTAAAAAAAAAAATAAGTCCTTTATGATATGTTATTGGATGTTTCTCCGTTTCCTTCTATTTCTCTCTTCCTCTTTCCCTGTCTCTCTCTCCCTCTTTTCCTTGTTTTCTCTTCCCTTTTCTCTCTCCCTATCTCAATCCCACTCTCTCCATTGGTCTCAATAACTTTAGAATCACCTAATAGTGTTCATAGTCAAAATATCAACAAGGATTTTGATTTCATCATAATATCCCAAAACATCCATAATTATCCAGACATTATGCTACATTCCTCATATATTTGCTCCAGTTATCTGGAAAATCAGCCGGAGGCTTGAATCATCTAAGTGTCAAATGGGAAGAGTATGACCTACAGTTTGATAGAAACTAACACTTGAATTATACTTGGTATCTAAACAGTTGAATATTTCTTTTTTCCCTTAAGATATCAAACACTTGGAAGGGGGTAGATTATAAAGAATAATTACCCCATTATTATTCCAAAATATGCTCCTATTGTCCCAAGAAGAAGCAAAAAAATAAAGAGGAGAAAGGAGAAAAATTCTAATCATCAAGATCATGAAACGTCTTTGAGCAAATATTATATCCAAAGGTCTTCAAACAGAGAACCTTGTGGGTCCTCAATGAATTTTGAGGGATTTACATATCATATAAAAGTATAAAAAATAGAATATCTGGTATTCCATTCATAGAACATATGGTGATAACAGTAACCTAGAAATATAACAGCCACTTTTAGATATTTCAGTTGAATTCCCTTGGCCCTATCGTAGTAGTATTAAACTACAGTACAGTATTAAACCAGGATATATGTCAATAATTATTGCAGCCCTGATAGCAGATATGCTAGCATATCTCTGTTGTGATGATTTTAATGCTTTTTATCATATAAATATCTCCATTCTTCACAGTATGTCCTGAGAAATAATTTGGAGATGAGGTCAGAAGAATCAGCTGTTGCCCACTCCCTTATATCAATGTACCGTGACGATAGACTATTACCTGCTGATTGTGAATGCACTGTGAACAGAAAGGCCCCAATAGATATTGTGAAATGGGCATTATTCAAAAGGAAAGAGGAAATAGGGTGGGAAAAATGGGAAAGGAAGGAAGGGAAAAGGAAAAAAAAATACAAGATAGTGATACTACTAGTTTCTCTTGGTTCATTGAAAAGAAAGGTTCATGTTAGTACTGTTTGGAGAAATTTTTATGCCCATATCTTGTACTCTGAGTAACTACTTTGAAGATAACAATACACTATGCATTAACTATTGTTATTCTATTATTTTGTTTTATTTTTTTCCATAAAGTAAATAAATAAAATGACTGAAATATAATTGTTAGAACTTATAATAATTATAGAAGAATTTGTTATCACTTATTTTCCTGATTCTCAAATCCAGAGATAGTATATGAGCCTATGTTTTTTTTAAACTCTAAATAAACTATGTTATCATGAAAAAATAAAAGGCCCCATAGTTCCCCCTTTTCTAAATGAGCTATTGGAAGTTCATGACCAAAGCTCCTGGGAGAGTAAACAAGGACTGAGGAACCGGCCGTAGGAGGCACCATCTGCAGCAATCCAAAAACCACCCTTTAACAATCTGCTAGGCAATTATGGAGCTGGATGGGGTATGTGAACAGCAGTTCAAGTCACGAGAAAAATGGAGTCAGCCACATTTATAGATCTAAGGAAAGAGATATGAGCAACGGGATAAGAAGAAACAGAAATATCAGCGAGGCAGGGCTGCTCCAGGATGCTCAAGAGTATGCTAGAGAGTAGACAGTGACTGGCTGATCCTGCTGGACACATCTCCCGTGAGGTGCAGCAGGCGGATGAGGACTAGGAGAACCCCTGCTGCTGTAGAAATATTATTCTAGGAATCCATCCCTCTGTGAGGAAAGGCGCTTTCTCTCTCTCTCTCTCTCTCTCTCTCTCTCTCTCTCTCTCTCTCTCGCCAGAGGCACCTACTAAGAGGAGACAGAATGGCCTCAGGTCCTGGTTCACACACTAAGGCTTTCAGGAAAGAGCTTGGGACGGGAGTTCACAGAAGACTTCAAGTCTTGGTTTTCTCTTTCCTCAAAAATACAAACTCCTGGAGAGCGAGACTGAATCGATGTTATTTAACACTTTATCCGGTATACACAATGCAATTCTTGGCATGTATGGCAATAAGTATTTATAAATATGTCATGAATGACATGAAAGGTGAATTAATGAGCACACCATGAATACGTGTTCTTTGACAGCGAGCTCATTGTTCCTCCATTCCCTCACCTGACCAGCCATAGGGCTGGGCTTCCCGGATCTTGAGGGATCTAGAGCTTGCATATTCTAGATTTTGCTTCACTCTGCACAACTAATCTGGAGATAGAGGATCACTGTGATGACATCCCAGGATTTTTGCCCATCCTACCTCATGTTGATAAAGTCAGTAGAGGGGAAAGAGGTGAAATAAAAGCTACAGATTAGCATTTCCAATTCAGGCTGATGCTGGAAATTTCATGTCAGTCGTAGCACTGTTGCCTTCCCCTCCTCCTTTCATCTTTCCTTTTTTCTTGCCAAAGGGCTCAAGATAGTAAGAAAAATACCACATCTGTCATCCAAACATACCCAGCCTACTGAGTATCCAAGGCAGAAGGACTTTCTTCTTCTATAGATCTTCAGCTGCATGCTGCGCCTGGAATTGGAGGTAGGAAGAGATGGTGAAAGCCAGTGCGTAGATGAGAAAGAGGAAGAGCATGATGAGCATGCTTTTCTCAAAAGGTCATTGGCTTTCAGTATAAGACAGAGGAATTATATGTACAGAGAGATTCTCACATCCTCTTCTCTGTGGTAGCTGCAGGGATGTGGATCCTCTGGTGTAGAACCATGCACTGCAAAGTTAGTTTCCAAGACTTCATATAAACAGCCCACTCTATGTGAGCGTGAAACCATGCCTCTTTCTTTAAGATTTGAACCAAGTCCTATATCCTCTGTGAATTTTTCTGGGATTGACCAGTTCTTTCCTATCCTCTCCCTTGAACATAGAGATGTGTCAGCATCTGCTTCCTCTACTGATAGCCAGTTCTGCTTCCACCCTCCTGCCCATCCAGAGCCTCTCTCAGCCCCAGCACAGCAGCTCTCTATCTGCTCTGTTTTCATTGATGCGAAAGCTGTGAAATAAAATGAAAATAAGTGGTAACAAATTACAAAATCCCAGCATTGTTTGTAACAATTAAACGTTTGCTGAAACGTATTCTCTGATGAGAAAGGATGATTAATTACCAACCTTGGAAGGAGTTATAATGAAACTGAAAGCTACGACAATTGGAGCCTGTCAAAACCTGTGTTTGAGTCCAGGAACTTCTATTTATTGCCTGTGAGTGCTAATTAAGGTGCTCAATATTTCTGAGCCTCAGTTTGTGCACCTGCAGTTCTAGGGTAATGACACCTTCTCACATAATTGCTCTGTAAAGTTTTATGCCTACCACTGTTAAGCATATAATGTGTACTGGATCTCCAGTATCGATTCCTCCTCCAGAAAGGAAATGCAGTCAACTGTTCAGAACACTCTACCGCAGCTATATAGGTCCCAGCAAAAATAAATAAATAAATAAATAAATAAATAAAAAACAGAGATGTTGAGAACCGTGATTACAAAGATTTTCATAGTAGCTATTGAATTACAAGAGGTGAAATGAGATAGGAAACTGGCTAATTTAATCATCTAAAAGTTCCAAATTATTTCTAATGATACTTAAGTGTCAGTTCCAAAATCAAACCTCAATAAAGTATCCCTGAGTACACTAAACTATTGTACACAGTCTCCTCCATTCAGTTAGTGTTTAGCCCACGTAAATGCCGAGCATCACGTTTGACACTTACTGGAGCCATTTAATTTGGGATAACTGAGAAATTATAATCCTAGCTCTACAGAGTTCAAATGGAGAAGCCTCGGATGACACATCCACAATAAATTAGCTTACTATGTGTTAATAGCTATAATAAAAGTCTAAAAAAAACTGTATTGAAGGTTGAATTAATTCAACCTTTCAAATTCTCAGTTAAAATGAGAACTGGTGATGTGGATGTATTATGACAAAAATAACTTATACCACCAATTTGCAGAAATGAATTTGGAAACAGTAAAACCTGAGCTGGCCTGATTAATGGTCATCAAACTGATCAATAACACTGAATCAATACTAAATAAAAAGGATGCTAAAGGTCGATGAGAGATAAGACTCGTGATTATGCCCAAATCACTTCTCTTCAAAGTGCTTCACAAAAATCCACTAATTAATCTTTATTATACTGTGTTGAGTGTGATAAGTATCATTATCCCCCAAATAACAGTTTTTAAGCACTAGGGTTTAGGGCCTTTCACAGAAAATGCCCCATGTAATACTGGAGCACTTGCTAAGAACCAGGAGAGTGAGTCAGCTCTAGATGTTTTATCTTAGCATCTCTGGTTAAAAGTATAAACCGCAGAATCTGTGATTCATAGCCTAGAAAGCCAACTCCAAACTTTAGCTGATGGGTGATCTTGAATAAGTTATTCTGAACTTTAGTTCCCGCATTTTCAAAATATGAAATCCAATGTTAGAATAATATGTCAACACTGTGTTGTATTCTGCAAGGCCCAAGTAACCTGGTTCCAGCTCCCTCTCCAACACATTCTTCCTTCCTCTTGGTTTTTGAATACGTGATCGTATTTTCTGGCTTAATCCACATTAAATACTAGACCATCTACCTAGAAAGCTGTCTCCCTAAATTCCTGGCAGAGCCATTCTCCATTGCCACCCAGTGCCACAGTCTGCTGTTGGCACCCCCTCCAATTTCTCTTTTATAATGGTTTATTATTCTTCATAGCATTGACTACGCCCTGAAATTGCCTTGCTCACCATTTCCTCCCCAGCTGACCCACCTCCTCCCTTGCCTACCCCTATGTCCCCACTTCCGGCCCCAGGTGTAGGGTCCTGGTTGGTCCTGTCAACTCCATCATCACCCGCATCCAGCTCAGTGCCTGGCATGTGGAGGGTCTCAGGAAACGTGTGCCGGGTGAATGAATGATAAAATGTAGAGCTCTGATGGAAGCTCCCCGTCCGGAGGCTCAGTCCTCTTCCCTCCCTCTATATCTCTCTCTAAGGCACCTTAATGGGACGCTAAGAGTCTCAGGAAGTGTCCCTAGGCAGAGTGGCTAGAACTAAATCCCACTCTCCCTTAAAATCATGATGGCTACCTTGAGGCTATGAAGTAGCAAGCAGCTGCCAGAGGAGGCATCAGACAGCTGCCGAGATAGATCCCGGGGGAAGAAATGATATTCTTGCTTCTCACTATGGCAGACAGACTGCTATGATATGAGCAGGAGACCCTGTGTGTGCCCTTCATCTTTATTTTATTTATTTGCTTATTTTTTGTCCATGGAAATTTTAAAATAAAATGCCTCTCCATGTAGAATCATTAGATTCTAGGTCAGAGAGACCTTGGCATCAGCCAGTGAAGCCTCCTCCTCAACTCACCTTTTCACCATCCACTTCTGGGAACTGCAATAATTACTTCTTTCAAACAGCACTGGAGCAAAGATTTCCTCCTGCTCTCTGGCCTATTGAGAAAGAGGCTCTGATGACTGTTCTGGGATTCGGGGTGAAAGGGTCACTTCAATAGCAGAGGTAGCTCGGACCACAAAGAAAGTGAGAACATGAGCTGACTGCAGAGGATGTCAGAAAGGGAGAGAAGGAGCGGGAGGAGGCAGCTCAGCCTTTGGGTAAGTCCTGGAGGGGCTGTTTAAAGGACTTGTTAAATCAGGGGCTTCTCCTGGCCACCCCTGCTATCCTCCAGGCAGGCCCTGAAGTCTGAACCCAGAGGCAAAGTAAAAATAATAGGAAAGGCTAAATAACGTAAAAAAAAAAAAAGAAAAAAAAAGGAGAATGTGCAAACAGCAGGGTTTTTTCTGGACTACAGATATAGCTGCACCCCGTGCCTCTCAGGAGATGCCTTCTGCAAAACTCACATGTGCAGAGCCAGGAAATTGCAGATGAGTCTTCTACAGAGTCCAAGACAGTGAGCCTCAGGAGTTCATGATTTATTAGTCAAATAAGAAATAGCCAGCAGTTGCTATGTTCTTGGGGACTGCAATTTCTCAGCCCTTTCCATGGACATATTTAGAGAGTGAAGTATAATACGTATGTAACCGCACATATTTGGCTTAAAAATTAGATGATTACTTAAGGTGTAATAGGAAAAATGTATAGTTTGTTCTCTTTATTGTAGTTATGAAGTATAACTCTAGGCAGTTTGTATGAGATGAAATATAATGTCCTTGATAGACTTGATCCTCCTTGATAACTATGATACTTTTATTCCTAATTATTTGCATTGATAACATTCATTGCTCATCATGTACTACCTACAATAGAGACCCTGTACTCCGCTCTTTACGTACCTAACCTCATAAAAGTCAGTGAGGTAGACAATGTTACCATCACCATTTTCCTGATGGGAAAATTATCCTCCAGCAAACTAAGTAATTTGGTCAAGGTCTCCTGCATTATATACAGAAGGACTGGAATATAAACCCTATGTTATCAACTACATCCTGAAATCCATTAATATTGTTGACATAGACGTGCCACCAGTCATGTGCTTGGGAAGTGGGAATTCTAGGCATAGTATGGAACATGCATAAACTTATGTGAAAGATTAGTACACTAATACATAAGAAGGAATTCCACATGGCTAGAGAGTAATAAATGAGAATTCAGGGGGAAATGGGAGGGTGAAAACATAATCAGAGTCTAAATTTTGAAGATGCGACATGCGTATGAGAGGTGTTTAATGTTTATCCTAAAACTTATTTGGATATTGTACATTCTGCATGTTGAATGCAGTGGTGTGATATTTAGATTTCAATTCTGTAAAAACGACTTCATTCAAAGGGAGGGAGATAGTATGATGGAAAGGTCCATGAGAGGCATGGTGGTGGCCTGGCCTAAGGCAATGACTGCAGAAATGATGAAGAAACAGGCCCAGTCTAGCTTACCGAGGCCAATTCCATTGAACCTACAGATAATGGCATCCGGGAGGATGGGAAGAAAAGAATCAGGTGTGTTGCCCAGATTTTCAAGTTGGGGGAAAATAAGGACAAATAGTGGCATTTAGAGCAATGCACTGTTTTGCAGCAAAGTGAAGTGGAAGGTGATAGGTTCAATTTGGGACAGGTTGGCTTTTGGTTATTTATTTCTTCAAGATCAATAAAGACAGAAAAACATGATCTAGATATTCATATAGCAAAAATGGAGGCCCATTTATATTTATGTGGACAATCACAATAGAATATCATTTATATTCTATTTTTAGAAAATGTGCACATCTCAAAAATTACATCTGGTTTTTAAAAACTGGCTGAAAAATAAACCCAGTGAAAGCACAGCAACTCTGTAATATAAGTAAAACACTTGTACTAATTTAAATAAAAACAAGTAAAAAGTTAGGAATAATTACACGCGACTCCCCTCAAAGATCCACAGCAAGAAAAATGCATTTTGTCATAATGGGGTGGCAATGAAGTGTTCAAAAGCACCATAAAAGTGGAATTCTCCAAAAAATAATGCAGGTGTCTAGGTCAAATGCAAATAAAGAGGTATGCAAATTGAGCTATACTTGACTACAAAATCAGATGCTTAAAAACATTTCAGGAAAGTGAAGTTTTCATCTCACAAAATGCACCCAGTCCTCATTATAATATGTTTCCCATTTGTGCCATTCATTCAATGAACTAAATGCATGATGGGGCTCCAGTTAAGTAGATTTAGGAGCTGATTATGCTGCATTAAATGTATTCATTTCAATTTCAGCAAAATTTTTTTTTCCTTAAAAGGATTACTAAACAAAAAAAATAGTAGAAAGTAAGATGGAAAATAAAATACCCTTTGGTGATACTGTAACAAGATTACAAAATAGTATGACTTCATGAAATCATGTAAGGACATACATTCTCACTTATCTGATTTAAATAACTAAAAGAATACATTTCAGTTTCACTAATTGCTTTTACTCTGCACTTGACACTTTCTGTGCACATGGTTATTTCATTCCTCAAGACTACATTTCTCTTGAAATACCTATTTTCTGTTATGAACTTATACTATTTCCCCTTGTACTGTAAATAAGATAGTCAAAAAGTATGAAAAAATTATCAGAGAGGACACTCTCGTATTACAAAAAAGCTCTAGTTTTGGATTTGCTATTAAGAATGAATGTCACCAATCTAACCCTTAATTAATTTATTGATCTCTAGCATGAGTTTTACTCCCCGAGCTCAACCATCCTCTGTCTAAAAAAAATATAATTTTTTTATTGGGAAAAATTAATTGGATGCCATTTTTGATCCTGCCTTTAATTGGCTTCTATTTAAAATTTGGGAGAAAATGTAATTATTGGTACTATGTAACTATTCATATGACTCTTTATGCATTACTCTTCATAGGAAAATTATATTATTTACTAGATAAAGGTACCTAAAAATCCAATAGTTTGTACTGTAGTAAATTTCATTTGTTTCTAAACCAGTCCAAAGGGTTAGCAGAAGAAAATGATTGACCAAAAAAAAAAAAAAAAAAACAATTTTAGACATTTATTAACTGTATCATAATTTTATATAACTAAGTACCCTGATCAATGCACCTTGAGATGTGTGTAAGACTCAGGATCCTTCATTTGTATATATGAGGAATTTTTGAATTCCAAAAGGAATAAAAAGAATTTTTATTGGTGGTCCAATGTTTTAAAAGTTAAAATGGTACTAATTATTTTAACAATAATATATTTTGTTTTATAAAATTCTTGAATTTAATGTCAGCTACAATAAATTCTAAATAATTTGCAAAATACAAAGCCTCATACCTGTCTTACTGTGAAGAGAGGAACCCTAGCTAGACACAATAACACACTTGCTTAATCTCAGTGTATAAATCAGCCCAAGTTCTGCTAATTTTCCCATTCTTCCACTATTTCCTTTAGAAATAGTGGAAGAAAACTATTAGTTTAGCTGCTTTTCTTTTCTTTTTTTTTTTTTATTTTAAAGAGAAGAAAAAACAAAACAAATCAAAAGAAGAACAAATTTTCAAAACAACATAATAGGAGGGTAACAATGGTTAATACATTACGTATTACTATCTTTAAGTTAGTTATTCAGGACACCAGACATTAGCATTCAATTGTCCAAACATTATTGGCACAAACCTTACTCTTCAATGAACTAAGTAAAAATGGTAGTGTATCTATCTTAACCATCTTATATATATATATATATACAATTTTTTTTCCCTTTCCCTTCTTTCTTTTCCCTATTCCAGTCTCTCTTTCCTTTTGACCAGTTTCTTTTTGATTCATCATGTCTATTGTACATTTTGGATCTTATTTACTCTTTCAGTTTCTCATACTAGAGAGACAATACGATGCTTACACATGTGCTTCTGGTTTATTTCACTTATGAGTATTTTCTCGAGTTGCATCCATTTACCTATAAAAGTCTCCAGTTTATCCTTCTTTATGGCTGAATAGTACTCCATTGTATAAAAATACCACATCTTTCTTATCCATTCCTCAGTTGATGGGCATTTGGGTTGTTTCCAAGATCTGGCTATTACAAATTGTGCTGCTATAAACATGGGTGCACATATATCGCTGTGGTACGATGTTTTTAATTCTTCTGGGAAGATGCCCAGAAGGGGAATAGCTGGGTCAAATGGGACCTCCAACCCTAGTTTTCTGAGGAATCTCCACACTGACTTCCACAGTGGGCTGCTTTTCTTTTTTAAAATACCTTCTTCATAAACTATTGAATTAATTTTCAATTTATGTCTCACTTTTTGCCCATATTTTTTGACTTATCTTTTTTTGTTTTAAATTTTGAGAGTTTTCCGTGTTTTTAAATATTTTCTTCCAACCTTTCTACTGATTTAAGTTTTAGGAAAGACATTTTAAATGTACAGAAGCTCTTGTTTTCTGGTGCCTGGCTTTTAATAGCGTTCTGGTTTACAAATATAAAATTTCCTTGAGTGATTATAAATATTGATTAGACATTTATAAGCTCTCTTCTTGAGTTACCTCATTTCCTTTTTGATTAGTTTTTCTATTTTTTGTGGATTATTTCTTCAAATGCCTGATGATCCTTGGTTATCCTTGCACATTTAAAAATTAAGCAATACAATGGCACACTGAGAACTCTGTAGACTTGGGTAGTTTACCTGCCAGAAGCTTTGATTTAGTATGAATGGACATGAGTTCATCATTATACTACAAGTAGCCTTCTTCAACCACCAGATTAAGAAGGGTTTTATTGGAGATGACTGACATATTACTCTCGTTTGTTGTAATGATACCTTTCTGTTCTAGACAAAAACAGGAAAATACCTCTTTTTTATGTCCTTTCTTGCTGTTTTGACTAGAGAATAAACACCTAGCAGTCAGGTACTTTTCAAGCAGGGATAGGAAAAGGGAGCTGGTCACTGTTACATACAGGGATCGATCACACCTCTGAAATGCCTCTGACTTCTACGCCATTTCTCACTTGCATATTTCCCTCATGATTCTCAGCAGGCAGATGAACCTCACCGGCAATGCTCTAAATTGTTACCAGTTCCACTCTGTTTTCTCAGTTAATATTCTTCCATCAACGTTTTATCTTCCAAGTATTGATTGGCACCTATAGGTAGGTGGCATCTACTCTTCATTTTTAAGATCATACTATTTTTCTAAAATGTGTATGTATTTTAATGGACTCAGGCTGACAATTATGATAGATTCTGCTTTAAGCCAACTCCTTTCCTGGAAGCCATGAAGGCCCTCATGTATGAGCTACATGCTACAAATGAGACATGATAGGTAAGCTTGTGATCTGCCCTGTGCAGTGATAGAAGTGGGTAGCTTCCTGATTCAAATCTTGTACTTCATGTTGAAATTCTAGCTAATTCCTACAAGGACTTGAGATTAGCTTCTGGGTTTCGGTTGTGCACAGCACAAAGATGGCTGACACACCTTGAGATTATTGAAAAGTGATCAGTAAGTGAGAGAGCTTAGCTGAGTTAGATTACTCTCCACTTCCCCAAGTGCTTTTTCTATGCTTTCTTCAAAAAGAGCTCTATCTTCAAGTGAATGGATTAATATGCAATCTCATGACATTTGTTTAAAGCAAAACATACATTAGACAAAGTACTTTTATTTATGATTCCAATTTATCTCCTTTGTTGTCTTCTTAGCTATAACTCATAGCTTACTAGTTGCTTTAGAGTTTATGGTATATATTTTAGCTATGCTTTTAAATATATATTTTATTATACTACTTCATATCTATTATAAGAACTTAACAGTAGTTTATCTTTGTTTCTCCCTCCTGTATTTTGCACTACTGTCATCGATTTCACTATTGTATGTCATAAGCCAGACATCACATTAGTATTTTTGTTAAAGATTTAACTGTATTTAAAGAGATTCAAATAATAAGAAGCTTCTGATCTACTTTTTCCTATGTAGTTACTATTTTGGGTGCTTTGCTGTCCTCTACATGGATACACATTGCCATGCGGTATAATTTTCTTTCTGTACTAAAGAATAATTTTAACATTTCTTATACAGCAGACCTGCTAGTGCTTAAATTTATTTCAATGCCTTAAGTATGAAAAAAATCTTCAATTGTGTCCTTTTAAATTTACATCTCACACTTACTCTATAAAAAAAAGCAAGCAAAACAAAGTCAGAATATTAGAGCTAGAAATAACTTTGGAGAATAATTTGTCCAGCCCCAGCTTTTCAGATGAAAACTATAAGGCCAGAGGTTAACAAAATTACTTAATAATACCAGCTAAATTAGACAATATAGCACTTTAGTCATGCTATATGTAGCATTTCCCATGATACTAATGCAAAAGAAAAATCTCATGGCTTTCTTGCAGTTAAAATCATAGATATGAGGTATTTATTAGTCAGGTCACTCACTGACCCGCCCCACTATAGAAAAAATATAGAATATTTTCTTATGGTAAGAGATTTTAATTATAAAAGAATCCAATTCTCAAGTATTCAGTTCCCAGTCCTCTTTTTATATTTTTGTGATATCTGGGATTGAACCCAGGGCCTCAGCTATGTTACACCAGCACTTTACCACTGAGACAGACACCAAGCTTTTTAAAAGCTGTTTTATCTTGAAATAGTCTAAAAGATACCTAGTCTGTCCTTGAACTTGTGATCTCAAGAAATAATGGAGATTTATTAAAGATCCAGCTGAACAAAAATCCTGCCATTGAGTATGTTTTCACATATTCACAGGCTAGTTCCCCTTCTTTCTTGGTGACTTGACTACATGTTTTTTGATTGGGGGGGTACCTGGTCTTTGAATGTTTTTATTAGTGTGTGGTGGGTTGACAACTGGTGCTCAACTTGTAACACCCAGCTGAACTGAATCAGCGTGGTGCTGGGTGTCGAGGTCCCACCTGAGGACTGTCGCCAACAACATAAAAAGGAGAACTGGAGAGGAAGAGTTGGTGCTGTTGGTTCTCCTTGAGGAGCTTGTCACACTGGCTTTCCTGATAGGAACTTGGCTATTCTCATCGTCGGAGGAGCTCCGGACCTCATTGTCGCTGAGGATGGCTGTGGTGCCTTTCAGGGGAGCTCTGGTCCTTACTCTGAGCATCACTTCCTGGCTCCGGGGCAGATCCTTCATCCCGCTGGCGCAGACTTTCTAGCTTCCACCGCTGACCTTTGGGCCTCCTGGTGCAGATCTGTGAAATATCCTTGTGTGAGACATTGTCGTGGGCCCTAGGCCTCCAGTTGGACTCATGGGGGCATGGCCATGGGCTCTAGGTCTTCAGCTGGACTCATGCAGGACACTGCTGTGGGATCAAGGCCCTCAGCTGGATTCTTTGGGTCTTTAGTGATTGGACAGATTTCCTGTGCTCTTTTTGTATATGACTCTTTGGATGACTATTACAAAATAATCCTAAAAATTATGTGTCCTGTATTGTATGGTTTCCCTTGCAAACTCTGACTACAACATAGTGCATGTTTGTAATAGAGAATAGTGCTATTCATTTTGGGGAATTGGTACATACAGGGAACATATTTTGATTACTTTCAATAGCTTTATTCCCTTCTCTCCTTCCTCTGCCCTCAATTCAATCTCCTTCCTCATCTGTAAAAGTCTCTACTTTCCTATTATCTCTATTCTATTAACCCATTTGTTTATGTATATATAGGTTTCTCATATAAGAAAAATACACAATATTTAACTTTCTGAGTCTGGCTTATTTTACTTAGTATAATGAACTTGAATTCCATCCATTTTCCTGGGAATAACATGGTTTTATTCTTCTTTGTAGCGGAATAATATTCTATCACGTGTAGAGACCACATTGTCTAAGGCCTTTCATCCGTTGACAGGCATCTAGGCTGTTTCGAGGACTAAGCTATTGTGAATTACACCACTGTAAACATGGGTATGCATGTGGAACTATAATATCATGTCTGCAATTCTTTCAGAAATATACCGGGAGAACTGTAACTGACTCAACCTGTAGTTCTATTTTTAGTTTGTTGAGGATTCTCCATACTGATTTCCATAGTTGTTGTACTAGTGCACATTCCCACCAAAAATGTAGGATGGTTCCTTTTCCCCTGTATCCTTGCCATTGTTTTTGTGTTTTTGAAGATAGCCATTCTTTTTTTAACCCCTAATATCATTTTTTAAATTTTTTTCAGCATTTTTGTTAATTTTCTTTCTTTTTTTTTTGCATTTTTAAAATTTTATTAGTACTTTTGTTTTGTTTTATGTGGGTACTGGGAGTCGACCTCAGGACCTCGTGCTTATCAGCAAGCACTTGTGCCCTTGAGCGATATCACCGGCCCTTTTTTCCTTTATGTGGGTTCCAGGAGTCGAACTCAGGACCTTGCGCTTGCCAGGCAGGCACTTATGCCACTGAGCTATGTCACCGGCCCTATTAGTACATTTTAGATATACATAATGATCACATTCATCTTAGGGAATTGGTACCTGTACATGATATACCTTGCTTCTTTTTGTTTGTTTGTTTGTTTCCATTCCCTATTGGTGTAAGATGGAATCTAAAAGTAGTTTTAAATTGCATTACCCTAATTGCTAAAGATTTCAAACATTTTTAATATACTTATTGGCCATTTGTTCTTCTTCTTTTCAGAATTATCTATTCAGTTCATTTATCCATTTATTCGACTGGGTCATTTGGGGAGGGTTAATTTTTTTGAGTTCTTATGTATTCTAGATATTAGTCCTCTATCAGAAGAGTAGGTAGCAAAATTTTTCTCTCATTCTGTAGGTTATCTCTTCACTTTCTTGATTGTTTACTTTGCTGTGGAGAAGTTTTATAATTCGATGTATTTCCATTTGTTGATTCTTAATATTTCTTTTACTATGGGCATTTTACTCAGGAAGTCTTTACCTGTGCCCATAGCTTCAGGTGTTTCCCCAATGTTACCTTCTATCAGTTTCAAAGTTTCTGTTTTCACATCTAGGTCTTTCACTTATTTTCATTTTATTTCAGTACAGGGTGAGAGTATGAATCTAGTTTCAATGTTTTGCAAGTGGATACCCAGTTTTCCTAGCAGCATTTGTTAAGGAGATTGTCTTTTCTCCAACATATGTTTTTGGCCCCTTTGTCAAAACTCTGTGGCTATCAGGGAATGGGTTTTTTTTTCTGTGTCTTTTGTCTACTCCATTGGTCTAAATGTTTGTTTTTGTTACTATAGCTTTGTAGGATAACTTGAAATTTACTATTGTCATACCTCCAGTGTTGCTTTTTTTGCTTAAGTTTGTTTTGGCCATTTTGGGGTCTTTTATATAAAGAAACATATTACCTGAAAATAGGGGTAATTTGACTTTCTCCTTTTCTATTTATATACTTTTTATTTCTTCCTCTTACCTGATTGCTCTGGGTAAATCTTTGCATTCTATTTTGAACAGGAGTGGTAAAATTGGACACTTTTCTCATTCCTGACTTTACAGGAAATGATTTCAGTTTTCCCCAATCCAGTTTGATTCTTGGCTATGGTTTTGTCGAATATGGCTTTTATCAGTTTGATATAAGATCCTACTGTACCTGTTAACATCAGTATTTTACATGATGGGATGATGGATTTTGTCAAAGGCTTTTTCTGCATCTATCAAGATAATCATGTGATATTTATCCTTGATTCTGGTGTGGGACATTACATTTATGTGGTATATCACATTTATGATTTATATATGCTAAACCATCCTTGCATCCCCTGAGATGGAAGCAATGTGGTAACGGTGTATGACCATTTTAATGTGTTATTGAATTCTGTTTGCAAGAATTTTTTTTTTTTTTTAATGTGGGTACCGGGAGTCGACCTCAGGACCTCACACTTGCTGGGCAGGTGCTTATGCCTCTGAGCCATCTCACCGGCCCCTGTTTGCAAGAATTTTACAGCAAATGTTTGCATCTTTCTTCACCAAGGAGATTGCCTGTAGTTTTCTTCTTGTATAAATCTTTATCTAGTTTAGGAATCAGGGTATTGTTGGCTTCATATAATGACCTTGGAAGGATTCTTTCCCTTATTTTTTATTTATTTATTTTTCTGATGCTGAAGATTGATTCCAAGGCATTCACACTCTCTCTGCTCCTGTGCCTCATTGGTCTTATCCCACCCACTTCCTGAGAGTCTCTGTGGCTTGCCCTTTCTGGGCCAGCCTGACCCTCTGTATTTGTTAGTCAGTTTTCCTGTCACTAGATACAATACCTGTCACTCATAACTTACAGGAGGATAGGTTTAATTTGATTCATGTTTTCAGGCCATGGTAACCTGTCTCCAAGGCAGAAACATTATGGCAGAAGGGCGTGGGGAAGCAAAGGTGCTTCGTTCATGGGGGAAAGGAAGCAGAGCAGGGAAACAGCACAGGATAGGGAGGGGCCATGCATCAAGATCTCAAGCTCATGCGTCTATGACTCACCCAGACACACCTAGAAGTGTGCTCTACCAATGTCCCAGGAAGATCCCAAAGCAAATTAAATCAACACTCTACTCTAGCTGCCACACCCTCCCTGACAAACATTTCAATATTTAAGTCATGGAAGGAGCACTGGTAGGTCTAGTGGGCCCCAAGAATGGCGACAACTGGTCTGGGCACTGATCAATAGCCACCCCTCTCAGCTTCTTTGCATGGAGGATTTGTACATTTCCTAAAATGGCTCATTCTCCAAACCGGTGCTCCAAGCAGCACTGTCATCCAGCAGCAGCCTTACTTCTTATTCTAACTATCCCTGTCTCTGGATTTCACATGTTTGCTGTTTCCTTCAAGTTATCTTCTCATGGCCAGTCTCCCTCGCTTCTACCCACAGTGATCCCGTATTTCCTGACCTTGGTGAGTGTCCCAGCCCAACCTGTGAGTGCTACTGCCTCTAGCCTGTCGTGATGGATCTCTCCTCAATTTGTGTGTAAAGATAAGTTCACTCAGTCTAGAAATTTAGTTTGCCAGTCATTTTTCTTTCCGTACATTGAAAATGTTGCTTCTTTTTGCTGCTGCTTGTAGTTTCTGATAAGAAATCTATTTTTATCTTTGTTCCTCTATGTATTATGAATCTTTCTTTTCCACTAGCTACTTAAAAGATTTTTTTTTTATAATTGGTACTATGGTTTGAATGCTAAATGTTCCATAAAGGCCCATGTATTTAAGGCCTGTTCCCATGGTAGCACTATTGAGAGGTGGTAGTATCTTTGAAAAACGGGAGGTCTTTAGGTCAAAGGGAATTTGAGGACCCTAGTCTCTTCTTTTCCTCTTTCACTTCCTAGCTTATAAAATGAAAAGTTTTATTTTACCAAACACTCCCTGTCACTTTCCTCTGGGACCCCCAAGAGAGTCCCAGCCATATGATCTACCCACTGTGCAAGAAGAAACCACAGAACTGTGAGCTAAAAAAACTTTTCATAAGCTAATTAACCCAGGTATTTTGTTATAGTAACATGAAAGTGACTAACAAAACTAATGGTGAGCAATTCGATTTTTATGTGCCTTGGTGCAACTTTCTTCATATGTCTTGTGCTTGGGATTCACTGAGCTTTTTAGATCTGTGGGTCTATGGTTTTCACATTTGGAATTTTTCCAGTCATTATTTCTTCAAATAGGTCCTTTCTCCTGACTCTTTCAGAGGCTCCAGTTAGACATTTACCAGACCAATGGATATTGCCCTATAACTCATGAGTGCTTTATTCTTTGTCTCTTTCTAAAATGTTTTTCTGCACTTAATTCCAGATAGTTTCTGTTGTCATGCCTTAAAAGTCACTATTCTTTTTCTCACAATGTCCATTTACTATTAATACCACCCAGTATAATTTTCATCTCAGACATGGCATTTTTCAACTATAGAAGTTTGATTTGATTCTTTTTTTTTGTACATGTTCCATATTGCTCCTTAACTTTTTGAATAGGGTTCATACATAATAATTCATTTCATATCTTTGTCTGCTAATTTTAATACCTATGTCAGTACTGGGCTGGTTTCCATTGATTTATATTTTTTTCTTTTTTCAAGATTGATAATTCATTAGACATTGGATATTGTAACTATTACCTTGTTAAAAAAAATAGTTGATTTTGTATTCCCATTAATATTTTGGGACATGGTTTCAAGATGTAATTATTTGGAATTTTGATCATTTTGGGTCTTGTTTTTATGACCTTTTTATGTGAGATCAGAACCATACAGAGCCTAAGATTAAATTTTCCTATTATTCAGGCAAGGGTCTCCTACGTACCCCACCTAAAATCTCGTGAAACTTGAGGTTTCTTAGTATAGCGGATAGGAATAGGCACAATTCCCAGACCTATTAAAATGCTAAGTGTTGTTACTACTAATCCTTTCAGGTGGTTCTTTTCATAATTTTGCAGTTTACTCATATGCATGTACATTTCAGTATTAGTTGAATGTTAGAAGAGTTTTCTCTCTAGTTTTCTCTGTGCAGATCTCTCTTTTCTAGTACTCTTATAAACTCTAGCTACTTTGGATTTCTTAGACTTAGATCCATCTTCTCTCTGCTAAGGTCCCTTTCCCTGCCCTGCAGTCTTTAAACTTTCTCCTGAATATAAGTTTGAGCAATTGTGGACTCACATTGTTTCTTCTTTCTCAGGGATCACTGAATTCTATTGCCTGATGTCCAGTATCCCACAAAGCCTTTTTTTTTTTTTCCAGACACAGTACCTATTTGTGATTGTTTCCAGAAGGAGGGTAAATTTGATCTCTATTGCTTCATCTTGAACTATTAAATCATGTTCTTATTGTACCTGGAGGACATGGCAACCTCCAGAGGAAATGATAGCATGGTACGTAGCACAAAAGCAGTAGAAATAAAGGAATCAAAAGGGTTATGGTGAAAGAGAGCTTTTAATTAACTTATGTAGGTATGTGGCTAATGGCCTGAGGAGCAGAAATAGTAAGAAAAATGCAAAAGTTGAGATTTAAAGACATCCCCAGT
This sequence comes from Erethizon dorsatum, assembly GCA_028451465.1. Taxonomy (NCBI): domain Eukaryota; kingdom Metazoa; phylum Chordata; class Mammalia; order Rodentia; family Erethizontidae; genus Erethizon; species Erethizon dorsatum. The sequence goes on from CM051835.1 coordinate 16,585,220, forward strand.
TTCCTAAAATCCCAGAAGGAGGGAGGCTCAGAAATTAAAATTGATTTCTTTTTATAAAATTAAAACAAATGCTTCCTGATAATAGCAATGTCTGAGAAGGAAATGATACAGATAGATAGGATATTTATAGACAGCTTGGCACTAGTAAAAGTATTTATTAAGTATTAAGTCATTTAAAATTTTCAATAACCCTGTAGTGTAGATAATAATATTTTCTCTCTTGTATGGATGAGAAATTTGAAACAGATAAAACTTTGCTCAATATTCCATGACTATAGAATTGAGGCTTGAAATGAGAACTGAGACTTGAAATCAGATAGAGCAGCTCCAGAGCATGGATTCTCAGCCCCTCATGTTCAATCACTTTCCAGCGTAATTAACAGAAAAAAATTTAAAAACATAGTATTTCCACTTCTCAAAGAGGAAGAATGCATTTTTCTACACCATTTCCTACATATTGTCCAGTAGGAGAATTCTATTCTCTTTTTGGTTACTCAGCATGTACATCCTAGCTCTTTGTGGAATCTACATCGTTAAGAAATAGACAAGTTGATCAGGCTCGAAAGGAGAAAATGACTCAGAAACCTCAGAGGTAATAATTCACAATGCAGCAGTAACTGAACAATAAGGAGTAAAGACAAGGTCAAGAACCCCTGAAAATGTCTTCATACGGTGTGTTTGGAAACTCTACATCACTGTTATTCTCACTGTTAGAGTCCTAAGGGCTTTTCACTTTTATTTGAATTTTGCCTTTCACAGCACTAAAAAATTAAAATGATATGAAATTTAAAACCTTACTAAGAAATTAGGGGAGGAAATCTTTGAGATAATTGATGGCACACTATAGTATTGAGATCCCTAGAATTTGAAATTATTTATTAAGAGTTCATTGTAGCACAATTTGTCTGTTTCAGTAATGTCTTACATCTGTATATTCAGAAATACACTTTATATCTGAATTTTTCAGACTAGTTAACATCTTTCTGCTATAACTATTTGGTGCAGAACCTTAGAACCCAGGCTATTTCTCCTTCTGAATAAGTCTAAACCAATGGAAAATGTATTTCAGTGTAGCCATAGCAATAATTCTGCTCATGAAGTATTTGAGCAACACTGGCTCTAGTTTCCTGCCTTTTTCTTTATTTCTAACTCAATCTCTCAGTGATATTATATAATCTCATGGTATCAAATACCAATTTTATATTAAAGATGGACCATAGTTTATCTTCCACCAAGACCTCTCCTGGACTCTTACATCAAACCACCTCCTTCCTCTTGACATCTGGATGCTAAAAATGAATCTCAAACTTAGTATGTGCACAGTGAAACTACTGAGTTCTTGTTCTAGTTCACTCTTGTCATCTAATTCTCCATCTCAGTGAAAGACAACTGAATTTTTACACTGCTCAAGGAAATACTCTGGGGAGTAATTTTCAATTGGTTTCTTTTTCTCACATTCCACTTTGAATTCATCAGAAAATCCTCTGGTATCTGACCACTTCTCGCCATCCACACTGCTAGCCAAGTGTGGTGACTAATCTTAGTTGTGTCAGTTTGATTGGCTTTTGTATCCATCCGGGGGACTAATAAAGCACACTTGTGGGTGTATCTGGGTGGGAGACATTACCTTGAGGTCTATGTCCTGTCCCACGTTCCTTCCTTCCGCTCTGGTACTGTTTCTCTCTGCTTCCTGGTCGCCAAGAACTCAGCAGCTTTGCTCCACCACACACTTGCACGATGTTATTTCTGCTTTGGACCCAGCTGACTGTGGATTAAATATCCTTAAAACACGAGCCAAATAAAAACTCCCTTCCTTCAAATTGTGCGTGTAATTGTTACAATTGTGCATAAGCTACGGACAAACTAACTAATAAAGAAAATTGTGCTGGAGAAGTGCAATCGTTCCTGTGAATATACCTGAGTGTGTGGTTTAGAAGCATTTGGAACTGGTTTGTGGAGAAGTTTTGGAAAACTTTGGAGATGCAGACTAGAGAAGTGCTAGAATGCTGCAAGCAGAATTTGGTGGGTGACTCTGGTTGGAGTTCAGAAAATCAGAATTCTAATAGGAATACAGAAGTAAAGGCCAGGTTCAGGAAGTGTCATCCAGAATCAAAGACTCCATCTGCAACTGGGCTAGAGTCCATGCATATTTCATTCTGGCATAGAATTTATCTATGTTTTGTCCAAGTCTAATGATTTTTGTCTGAGGCTGCATTTAAATCTTGTGGACTAATTAATCTGACAGAATAAATTTTAAGGTAGTCCAATGTTCAGACCATAATATGGGTCCTACTGACTTATTTTATCCAGATCTACAGAATCAAGAGGTAAAAGCAGGGCTGAATGACTTGAAAAGTTTGCAGTTTCACCCAAAAGAAAGCATCTGCAAAATTGGGACCTAGGAAGGCAGATTGCTGAAAAAATTAAGGTTTAAAAGAAGCCAAGTACTTTGCATCAAGGTGACAGGAAAGATGACTTAAAGGCCCCTTAAAAAGCCAGAGCCCAGGCTTCCCAGGCTCAAGGGGATAAAAGAGTAAACTCCTATAAAAAACTTTGCTTTGAGACTAAATCCTCAAGGTGCGCTACTCTTTCAGGGCCACCTAGGGAAGTATTTTTCAGAGTTTAGCCATCTAAGCACTCACTACAGCCATGGTCCAAAGGGGCCAGGCTACTTACTGAGTTGATGGCAGACCTGGGTGTCATCCATATAGTGCTGGTTTTTCAGGCATGAAGAATGCAACAGTTATGGGGTCATAGAGGTTTACACCTATATTTCAAAGGAAGGATTGTGAGGCCAGGCAGGGAGCCCCTGAGAAGACAGTGCCTGGAGCTGTTGGAATGAAATCAGTGGTGTAGTGGAGACCCCAGAAATTCAGAGAGCACATGAATATAGATCATCTGCCAAAGGAAGCTGTAGGCCATGAGCAGAACAAGCTTAAGAGAGAGATCACATGGGCCAGAACCAACAAGAACATAGGGATTAGGCTGCCTAAGATCTCTGGAATTCACATCTCGTTAGCATGTGCCCCAGGTGGCCGATACAGAGTTAGCACTCTATATATATAGATATAAAGACTTATGTTTGCCATGCTGGGTTTTGGTCTCACTTTAATCCAATTCTTTTCTATCCTCCTATTCTTCCTTTTATGGAATGAATATACAGTGGTCCCTCAGTTTATGAATTTATTTTTACTTATTTATTTTTTTTTAAGATTTGGGGGGAGATGGCTCTATTTGTGTTTGTGTGGGGAAGACTGTCATGGTTGTGTTTGTCACCTCATGAGGAGTTTGCTAATGGAAGCAAAACTGGAGGCATTTTTGCTGGAGGCATTTGTTTGCCAACCAAATTGTTTACAAATAGAAGCATTCAAGAACATAATTATTACAATATTTACCCTGCACCATTTTACCTTGATATTATTGAACTTGTTTTTCTTTTTTATTTTTGCAGAGGTTGATAGCTAAAGAATTTCACTTGAGTCTCAGAAAGGACTTTGACTTGATCTTTTCAAAAATGCTGGAACTGTTGAGACATTGGGGAAAGGATTATTGTTTTCTTCTTTATAAGCAGGATAGATATATTTTAGGTGGGATTACGAAAGTGTCATTGTTTTTATTTGGAGATTAAATGTGGTCTAAGGAGATGTGTTTGGGTGTCGAGCTGTTACAATAGGAGAATGTGTTGATTAAGCTTAATTGTTTCAACTTGATTGGTTTTGGGATCTACCCAGAGAATGAAGAAAGCACACTCACACTTATCTGTATGAGTCACAGTTGCATGACCTTGGAATCTATACCTGCTCCCATGTTCCTTCCTTTCTGGCACTGTCTTCTTGTTCTGCTTTTTGTCCACCATGAATTCAGCAGCTTTGTCCCACCACACCATTCTGCCATGATGGAGTGACCTGACCATAGACTAAAGCCCCTGAAACTGTGACCCACATTAAAGCTTTCCTCATGTATCTAAGCAAAAGGAAAGCTGACTAATACACCAAGTCAATCTCTAGCTTGGATTATTGGAATACCTCACAATAGCATCTCCTTAATTTTTTCCTTGTCTTCCTGTAGCCTGTAACAGAGTAGCCAGAATGATCTTACAAAAGTGACATGTTATGCCCATTTTCTACTCAAAATCTTCCAATGGTTTCTCTATCACTTAGAGATAATGCATATGTTCTTACAATAAGCTACCAAATCTTACATGATGAGCCTCACCACATTTCAAATCCTATCTTCTATAACAGTAGTGACAGTAGAACATGCCAGGCACATAGAACCAGAGATACAATGTAAAATTTTCTAGTAGCCCGTTTTACGAATTTAAAAGAAATAATACAATTAATTTTATTGCTTTACTTTATATGAGCCAGTATATCCAAATATCTTTTCAATTGTTAATCAGTGAAAAACTATGTATGAAATCTTTTACATTTTACTTTTGTGTAAAGTTTCTTGAACCTGGTGTGTATTTTACACTTATAGCACATCTAAATTCAGGCCAACCACATTTCAAGTGTCCAATAGCCACATGTGGCCAGTGGCTGCCATAAGGGACAGTGCAATTCTAGAATTTTTAATTCTCAGTTCCTCCTATTACACCTAGATACTTTTACATCTAGGTCTCATGGACCTTTTCTTTCTATCTAAAATACTCTTTCTTTTGCTTTGTAAGTCTGACCTCTTTCAAAAAGTTGTTCAAATATTTTATTTTCATTGAAGTCTTCTTTCTCCACAATATTCAAAGACCCTATTTCTTCTATGACGTTCTCTATCAGTAATCCTTGATTTATTTTCTCCATGGTATTTAATACATTCTAATATTTATATAATAAACATAAGGCACAAACATAAAAAATAATTATTCATTTTCTTTAAGTCAAGTTTTGTCTGACACTAAACCTTCATCCAGTTGAATTGTTGTTGAATTTCATTTATCTATTATTGGAGCTCCTTCTCCTTGCTCCAGAATTTTGTCTAGGACTCCATGGTAATTCCTAACAGACTATGTGTAACAGACTATGTGTGAAGCTGCCTTGATACTATTGGGCAAAGGTGATTGCCATCTTGGGGCCATGGCATACTCAGGTCCCAGTTTTGGCTCAGTTCTCAGGTCCCTTCATTCCCTAGGAGAGAAATCATCTCACCTCCTTGGGGTTATGCACATTTTCTCATTGTATAAGGAAACTCAGGCCATTTCAGGCTTTATATCTAGATCTGCTCCTTGCCAAAGTTTCATGCATTCACAGGTGGGGCCTTTGAATGGTGATTGAATCATAAAGGCTCTATAGCTAAGTGTGGCTTTAGTAGGTGGGGTCTGGTTAGAGGTGGTTCATTGGGGGCATTAACTAGAAGGTCATAACTCCCTCCTTGTCTCTTCCTTTTGCTCTCTGCTTCATGGGCACCATAAGATGAGCAGTTTTTCCTTACCAGACCTTCAACCATGCCTTTCTGGAGCAAGCCAAACATGTATTAAAAACATCAGCTAAAATAAACCTCTCCTCCCTTAAGTTTCAGACGTCAGGTATTTTGTTCCAGCCCAGGGACAAGAAAGTGACTAAGATAGAACGCTATCCTTTTCCCTTTTTTTTTTTTTATCAATTCTTCCTGTTTTGTTTGTTTGTTTTTGTTTGTTTGTTTTTTCATATTTCCCTTCCCAAACACCAAGGCATTAGTCTCTTTTACTTCTCCTTAAGCTCGATCCTCAGAAATTTAAGAACTGAAATTCTAAATGCCTAAGGGAGAGTGAGGACCAGGCACAGGTAATTGTGGTGGATGGTGCAGAGGACCTAGAGAAAAGTTTTTAAAAGCAATCATAAGCCAAAAGCTTGATTATACCCTTAGACTGAATAAGGAGAGATGGCAATACAAAGTACAGTAAAATAAGTTATATTAGAGTCTTGAAACAATCATAATAAAAATATTGGTAGATTCTAGGATATTTCATGGTTTTTGTTTTTTTTTTGGTTTTTGGTTTTTTTTTTTTTGGTATGGTTCATATTTTCCTTGCCCCTATATGTTATCAGGACTGCTGCCAAATTAGAAACATTTCAGTATTTCTATTTTTGGTACACTGAAAATGGGAGGCTGAAAGTACTGTTCACAGCATAGCTTGAGTGAAATGGACCCCTAAGAAAATGAATCAGAGAAAGCTGTGGGAAGGATAAGGAAATAAGTAGGTTCTCATATAAAAAGGAAGCCTGGAGGACAATGAAAACTGGAAATGTGAGAAAAGACTAGAGAAGCAACCTGATTTCTGGCTTGGGAATGGGAGTAGAAAGGAAGAAGGTTATATGACATATCAAGTCAGGCCTGGGAAGCATTTCCTGGAGAAGACATGCTGGACAAAGTATACACCACTATACTACTTTTTGAGGACAATGGAGTGGCTTGAGATCTTACAAATGAAAACAACTTTTACTGGATATCTCCCCTCTGTGCTAGACACTTCCATATGTAATATTATATTCCCTTTCCTCTTCACAATAACTGTGAAGTAGGTGGTATTAATCTCATTTTTGAAATGAGGAAAAAGTCTTAGATGGTTGAATGACTTGTCCAGAATTGCACAGCTACAAACTGTGGACTCAGGGAAAGGAGGCACATAAGTCATCCTACTGTAGGTCCCACATTCTTGCCAAGGCCATCGCACTGGCTCTATGTCCCTGTGGAAATCATTTACTTTTCCAGATGGAGTCCCATATACAGCTTCTGCTCCTCACTGGAAATATGTCCGCATTTCTGAGATTTTATTTTCCACCATTTTTGTGCCTACTAATATGTTCAAGACAGGCAATGAATAAATACTTGATGCCTACATGAGAGAAAAATAGAACTCTTGTGTACAGGTATTTGTATATTGAACAGTTTTATCCAAACTGAAAAACCCGACTATAGAAGCCTATAAGCATGACATAAACAGTATTCATAACAAAGATATATGCAGAGCGATTCAGGGAGTGACCTCATAAATGCAAAGTCCCCTCACAGGGTGCTATATGCTAATCCGCAAAGTGAAACCAGTGGTTTCTGAACAAATTGAACATATGCATGAAAAATGTTTCTAATTTTTGTATTATTAAGATTTCATAAGATATGTAATGGTTCTTTGGTGTACTCTGTTACAATGCTCGTTATAAAATCTGCAAGAAAGGATTAAAATAAATCTCAGATGTCAACACAATCTCCTGGGTAATTCTTCACTAGACCAAATGATGCCATCTATGACTGCGTTATCTATGAGGCTGAGAATGGCTAATAAGTCCCATCCATTGTGAAAGGACCTAAGGAGGTTGAAAGGCTTTTCTTTCTCCACACTCAATCTGGCAGAGGCCAAGAGTGAAAATGGCCAGTGTTATTTGGTCCAGAAGTCAACAAACTTCACACAGTTAGGTTGAATTCTCCTGGGTTCTCTGGAGAATTCTCATGGACCAATTCCCAAGGGCAGAGGATTTTGTCTGTTCTGTGTGTTCATGTGTCTCAGGCACATAGGACAGAATCGGGCACAAAGCAGGGATTCATGACTATATCTACTGATAGTATATATACACAGATAATACGTACATATATATCTGTATACAGGTACCTACACAGTTTATACTTATATATTATATAGGTATGTACATCCATACACATAAGTACATATGCATATATGAGCTAATATATTTAAAATAAATATTAAACTTTTTTGTGTCACCAGAAACCATCTCATGTACTCCTAATAAGTCCTTTACCTGAGCCTTATGTGTGCCATTGTTTGGAAAACATTGAACAATATGATTTTAAATACCATTCCTAGCTCCTGAATTCAATGGCTTGTTTATTTTGCTGCTTTCAGCCTCCTACCATGGTGTCAGATGTCTCTAAATAGCATTCTGGTTATTTGTGTTCCATCTATAATTATTTTCTTACCAAGAGTTTTTTAATCCCTATGTAGTTTTTAAAGAAAAAATAAAACAGCACTTGGAAAATGTCATTTCTCGTGCCCTGTCTGACTAATTCTGTAATGTGTCTTTAAAAGATGCAAATACATCACCAGCGATGCCAAGCAAGGTTGATTTGAACCTGGGAGAAAGGAGTGAACATTAATTTCATTTTGCCACAAACTCTCTGAATGAGTCTTTGCAAGGTTTTTTTGTAATTTCTTCGCTTCTTTTGTCCTCAATTTCTTTAGTATATTTGGGGAATGGAAATGAATGACCCCTAGCATTTTCCAAACTTTTAATTTCTCAGACCCTAAAGACATATCTTAGACGAATGTATATTGGTATGACTGACATTATATAAGTACAGCTAGAGTTTGTTGCTGTCTGATTACAAAGAACACAGGCTGACTGTGCTAGATTCAACTCTGTCCTTAATGAGCACACCCATACGATTAAGAGCAATCACTCATGAGTACACTTGTATGATTAAGAGTAAATGTAGGTAAATCTTACTTCTCTCATAATAGCTATGAGAATTATAAGCCACTTTATACCTTTAATCACCAATAGATTGAAGACAAAATCTATATTCATAGCATTTGAAGCAGTAGGTAAGAAAGAAATGCAGAGTATTTGCAAGCATACCCAGAATATGGCTGAACCCAACCGAAAGCTTCTACTAAAAGTCCTTAGAGGAGAACATCTCAGGTCAAATGATAGAAAAGAGCTGACAAGTGATCCACATGATGGGAATCAAGACTTAACCAAATGAGAGAATTGATCCCAGTTAAGCAAATAGAGATCTATTTCCCCTTTACACCAAATTGTTCTTCAATTTTCAAAGAGGTGCATTGTTGTTCACAAGATCTGAACCTCGGGTAGTTGATTCATGGCAATTCAGGTGGTAGATAAATGGAGAGCTTCAAGCATGAATACACTTACAGATAAATCCATCGTCTTTATTCTTGTTCTTTTCTATGAAGTCCCAGGAAGCTGTACTGATTAGACAAGGTAAAAGCCTGACCTACCATGATCAAACAATAACTTAATTCTCTCCCTAGAAAACATCCATGGAAACTATAAAAGAGAGTGTTTTGGAACCAAGGGTAGACAAGAGTTAAGACAACTATCCATATTTTGGTTTTGAGCATGGTGAGTTTTCTACAAGCTGGTTTAAAAGGCAAACACTTTGTTTCAGAGGTTGAATGGGCTATTTCTCTACATATCTGATTACATGCCATACATCTCTAAGCATATTGACAATTTCATTATTCTGAGTGCAGTAATCCACATCAACAGCTCATCCCTGTTTTGAATTATAAAATACAGTGATTTAAAAAGCCAGGTATAAGAAAACTTATCTGCATTTAGACCTTCGGAAATTGGACTAGTTCCAAAATTAAGCAAGATGCAAAACAGCTTCTTAAATTTAAACACTGCCTAAAATCGTCTTTTCACCAAAATGAGGCCACCTAAAAGATTAAAAGCTCTGTTCTTTTCTTCCTCAAAAATAAAAAGAGAGAGAAAAACACATAATTACATTCTAATTTAAAACTCTAATTGAGTGCTCTTGTATTTGTAAGATGTTCCACTTTCCTTTAGGGACTATATTCATATTAGTCACACGAGCTGTCTAATCCTTTAAGGGCAAGGCTTCTTCAAACCCTATACCTTTGTTGCGAAGCAAATGAGAATGTGTGATCCTGTCTTTTTTCCATAAGTGCATCTCAATTATGTACTTATAAAAGCAACAATAAAATACCCAGGCTGAAAAAATAATACCTTCTTGACTACAGCAAGTCTAAAAACAGCTTAGGTTAGGCCTGTGTGTGTTTTTAAGGCAGAGCCTTTCCTCATTTAAATATAAAGAATGATAAAAACACACACACACACACACAAAAGAAACACAGGCACGCATGATTAAAGAACAAATAAACTTGGTTAGCAAAGTAGAAATGGGAAGATTGAACACATTGGCTTGACTTTGGCATCTGAGAGACTCACAGTAAGTTACCTAATCTCTGAATCTTGCTCTATGTGAAACAGTGATAATAATCTCTCTCCAAAAGGGCTGAAATGAAAATTACATGAGATAATAATAGCAACACTTTGAACTGTTCAAAGTAATCAATAGGTGTTGAATATATTTAATCATAAGTATGATGCAAACATGAAATATACTACATTTGATTTTCCCCTGATCCCCATTTCTTTCCATATTAGAAAGCATTAGGGGAAGGAAACTATTATTCTCAGAGTGACTGCCATGTTCCAGGTACTTTATACACTCCTCTCAATTAGTCATCGTAATATTTACCTGGGTTATGTCCATTTTTAAGACAAGGACGCTGAATCTGAGAGAGCCCTGCTGAAAGTCAGCTGATGAGGAAAAGTTAAGTAGGGCCTGAAGCCAAAATCCCCAGTGCATACCTCACATGCATTCTGTTATGAAAAAGCTCATGTGCACGAACATAAGCACACACCCATTTCTGAGAGAGTTTAGGGCTTTATTTGAGGGGTACTCAAGGGTTCCTACCACCCAAACATATCAATGATTTCACTTAATCCTCGAAACAGCTTTGTGAGGTTTACCATGGTCTCTATTTCATAAATGAAGAAATCGAGGCTCAGAGCATAAATAATATGAAAAGGCAAAAGACAATTAGTGAGGGATTCAGGATTAAAAGTGAGGTTTATTTGTCATTAGATTCCATATTATTTATCTTATTCCATGGCGTGGTCTAGTGAAAAGCAAGGGCTGTTCAAATAGAAACCTTTCATTAAGATATATAGAAAAATTTACCCTTCAGAATCTTAGGTTATACGAGGTTGTACTTTCTGTTGGCAAAGTGATTTGTTGCATCATAAAATTTTTCTTGTTGAATAAAAGTGGTAAGAGCTGGTGCTCTTTAAGTTGGATAGAAAGGGTGAGTAACTCAGACATGGGAATCCTGCTGGTCTATTTCTTATATATTAAGGCATCTAACAAAGAGGAAAGGCTCTGTTTGATTTTAGCAGAGTGTGGGAATCCATGCTGGTCATTTGTAAGCTCCCTTCCTGTAGCAGCTACCTTCCTCATAGAGTGAGGTCATGACGCTGGTCAGGTGAATGCTGCTCCTGCTAGGTGAACTTTAATATACTAGCTATTCCAACTATGGGATTTCAAATGCAACCTGTTTCTTGGCTCTGTTTCCCAGCAATCCATAGATCTTTGTCTAAAAGCACTGGGTACAGCAATGAGCTTGCAAGGATAGCTCAGCAAATGCCTGCAGAACCAAACTGCGAAGCAGGAAATCCTTTGGTTAATACCTTAACAATATACCCAAGGGAAGCCATCACATGGAACACCTTCAAAGAACCACAGCCAGGATTCTGTTGCCTAAAAAAAGTACTATCACAACAGCAATTCTTATTAACTCTTGAACTGACATCTTGATGACCAAGTAGGTTTAAACTGAAGCCATCTTACAGAGATGTCCACAACCCATGAGTTCTCCAAAGTAAGATTTTGAGAGGGGAAACTAAGATGAAAATATTCAGATCAGCACAAACTCATAAAATTGTTATCTTTTGTATCAGGATAAACTCTCGGTCAGAGATGCAAAGAGGAAAAAAGTCAAAATGAGCTAAATATCCAAACATTAATCATCTGTTTAAAGTTCTAGCCTCCATTTACAAATCTCACTCCTCTGAAAAGTAAAGGTTTTGATAGTAAATATCATCAATTTGACTTTTTCAGTATTGTGGCTAAAATTCTTAATTAGAAGAAAAATCTGTTTTAAATTAAAAAAACAATACTAATAATACAAAGTTTGCCAAAATACGTTTTAACCATGAATCAGTTGTTTCAGTGAAAGAAATACAAGTCTTCAAAGTGTCACTGTTCCAATCCAAATTTCCACTCTAATTCCTAGCAGTTCTGAATGCTACCCAAAACATCACCAAAGCTTCTTAAACACATTTGCATACACACTCTACAGGTAGTGATAGTGAGAGAACACAAATATTCTTAAACATGTGATAAGAAACATAGCAATACAGAAGAATATGTGTGAGTGAACATGCAAGCATGTATGTTCTCTCTGAAGCAATGCCTTTCATTCTAAATTTGAGTCATTTGTGGGAAAATGGATGCAGCTTGAGACCATAGTATTAAGTGAAATAAAACAGACACACAAGCTTAAATATCACATAAACTCTTGCATGAGAAACCTAAAGTATAAATAATTTAAAAAATAAAAGCTAGACAACAGAGAAATGAATCTTTTGCAAATGAGAAGGGGATCCAGAGACTGAAGGAGAGGGAGAGAAGGGAATGGAAAGAAAATTAAAAGAATTAAGATATGTTAAGTACATGTATCTGCCCCTCAGATGAATGTAAGCATTATGTGCTACAAACATGTACTAGGAAAAAATTGAAAAAAAATTCTGAATTGTAATGGTTTTATCTCAACAGCATCTGGCTCCATTTTCATGTGTAGAAGATCACTTCTGTGGTTCTGGTGCTCATCGCTTGTCTGGATAGCAGCAACAGGGAATCCACCAACCTGCTGCAAGAGATGACTTCCTAAGATGAGAGCTGTACTTGGTGAGCTTTTCTCCTCATGCTTTCCATGAATCTCCTTTGGTGGCAGAACTATGGCTCCTCTCCGTTTTATGCCACTTACAGACCTTGAAGAGAGTAGGTACAGCACAGCTCAGTCTCTCTCAAAGTACTGTATATGCTGCTGAGAAAATCCAGTCAGTCCATGCAATGAACAGTTGTGTTATGTCAACTGCAAGGACACCTCCACATGTCCCCATTGCTGCTCTGGGGATGTCGACAGTGATCAGTGTGTTGAATGTGGAAGCTAAAAGTTACAATCTGTGTCTGGATGCATTCCACCTGTATTTCATTAATTTACAAGAGTCATCTATGAAACTCTTAAAAATATGAATTCTTAGGTTTTGACTCTTTTCCCAAAGGCTCTGATTTGTTAAATCTTGGACAAGATCCAGGAATCTGTATTTTTAAGAAGTTCCTGGGCCTTCTGATGCAACCCAGCAGCAACTCTACTTTTAGAATCATACTGAATTTATTTTGTTCCCTTCATAGATATAAAAACTGAGACATCGAGTAAGAAAGTGATTTATTAAAGATCATACAGGAAGTTGCTACAAACCAGAGCTGAGAGTCAAGTCTCCCAATTCCCAGTTCTTCCTTTCTGTCACGTTTCCTACCACCAAAGCACAGGAGTGTCATACAGAAATCTCTACGTGGCTTCCTGAAGCTCGTCACTGGCTCCACAGGGCATCCTTCACTGCAAATGCACGTTATTTTTCTCAATGGAACCAATACATTTTTAATTAATTTTATTGGCACATTTTAGATGTACATAATGATAACATCCATCGTAAGGAATTTGTACCAGTACATGCTATATTTTGATTCTTCTTTTTTCCCCATTCCCCTCCCCTCCCTTCAGCCTCTCTTCCCCTCCTTATATACATGAAAATGCATATTTTTAAAAGAGCAAAATGTCTAAGAAATGCTTGTTACATGTCAATGCAAGAAACTCATCTCACAAAAAGCATTTTTCTGCCTCACCTAATTCTTGAAGCACTGAGCAAACAATGCTCTCTGCCTCATTCACTCTCTCTGTACAGTGGGGAGAGCACCGACCTTCACCGAAAGCTGTGTTAGCATCATCCAAAGCATGAACCAAGGTAAGAATTTCTCTCAAACTACCCTATGTCTCATTTCCTGTAAATAGCAATATGTGTGTACATTTCCGTTACAGCAGCAGCATCAATGATAAAATGGAAAAATAAACGTAATGTATTAACCATTGTTACCCTCCTATTATGTTGTTTTGAAATTTTGTTCTTTTTTGATTTGTTTTGTTTTATTTTTTCTTCTCTTTAAAATAAAAAAAAATTTTTAAATGGAAAAATAAGATCATCAGTTCAAAATTTAGCATCGTCTGGACGGAAGTTTGTACATGTCATGTAAATGCCTCACAAGTTGACATTTATGTTTTGGGCCAGCTGAGATACATTTATCCTTAAGTTGAGCTAATGTGTATACTTGGAAATAAATTTGATCCACTAAGATTGAGACTTTCTGTGGCTAACATTCTTGGAAAATAAAAACTTGACATTTGACATCTTTGATAGATTTCATAATTCATTCTAGATGAAACTCGTTTTATGTGCTCAAATAGAAACTTCTCAAATACTCCGCTGCTTGACTTAACTAATTTTATGTAGCTTCATTTACTTCCACAGAATGGTTTAAGCATCAGGGGAATTGGATTCATGGTCTGTTTCACAATAAGAAAATGTGCTTAGTAGGAGAAAAAGTCTTTAAAGTCATTTCCGTACTGGATTATTAAATTATTGCTTTTCTAACAAATAGGTCAACTTATTCAAGTAAGGCTTAATTATTCATTCATCCACTCAACAAATATATATTAAGCTCTTACTTGGGTTAGGAACTGCTGGGCATTGAAACATAACAATGAACAAAAACAGATTTTCCTTGCTTAATGGATGCACGAGGTCTTCCAAGGGGGACATAAACATTAATCATACAATCACACAGAAGAGCAGCCCATTATGCTGTGAGAATACAGGATGGGGTTTGTTTCAGTGAAGTCACAGACAGCTGCCAAGAGGTACCAAAACCCAGCTGAGACTGGAGGGATGAGCAGTTTTTACATAACGCAAGGAGGGAGAGGATGTGTGCACACAACAGTAGAAGCATCACAAACTAGGAGCATGTAGCCTACTTCCAAAGAAAGAGTAAAAAGAACTCTATCTACTTATAGGGTGTTGTAAGCCAGCACTGAAGCTCGCATCAACTAACCAGGTCTTATTTGTCAATTAGTGGATAAAGTACTTAATGAAGAGCAGAAGACCTAGAGAAGCTGCTGATCCCCATGGTTCTAAGTCAACACATTTGCAAAGTGAAGTTAATAAAGTCTGCCGCATACTTGTTCCAAACTGAGTTTCAAACTGAGAAATGTTCCAAACTGAGAAGTAAATACTATACAAACATGAACAATTATGAAAGATTATAGGGACTAAGAGTTCCAGTTTATGAACTACTTTCTGGTGAAAACAAAATAAAGTATCATTTAAGTAATGCTTGTTGGTTACACAGGCAAGCATATTATTTTTTCCTGGTATCACACAAACCAGGGCATCAGTTCTCTAAGCCTAGTCTGAAGTGTGTTGAGGCTCCAGTACAAGACACACCTGTACAGTGTGCCTTTTACATGAGCCCAGAGTACAGTCCCAGTGGCCTGCTGTCTTACATAACTAGGTACCCTCTATTTGAAGGCCATCAAGGGGAAATGCCTCACTTCAAACCATGGATCCCATGTCAAGTGGCTGTGTACTATCAGCCTAGTCTTACTTGCTCACCATCTAAACATCAGTGGTTAGATTTTACCTAATGTCACTAGGGTAACCACAAACATTTCTCCTTACCTACAGGTCTTTGGATTCACTAGTAAATATTATTATTCTATCCTCATTCAGAGACTCCATTCTAAGCCCTTCTCGAGGTCACCAGAGAACCCAAGGGAAATTACTATGTGTAAGTGTTTTAATAAAGTTTAAAGTGTGGTTATAAAATTAATATCATGGAAAGTCTTGACTATTCAATCTAATTAGGGATTGGACATTTCAGGAAACATAATCGATAGAAGGCAAAGGAAAGGAAAATTTGGCATACCCAAAGAACAGTATGTGGCTGGAGAACATTCTGGGGAAATGGGTGGTCACCACAATCAGAAATCAGAAAAGGTAAATAGGTAAATCATGGCTCATTATACTGGCCCAACCTAGGTAGAGTGGGTGGGCTCTTTGGTGAAAACAGAAACTTAGAAGAAGCACAGAGAGCTAGAAATTCTTCTTTCTGGATGAATGCAGTTTTCCCCTTGTTTATATTCTGTAGAGGCTGTATTATTGTCCTCAGGAAGTTGTTTTGTCTTGTTTTATTTTGTTTTAGGAATTAGATTGGCAAAGTTTAATTTCTACAAAAATCCCAGGTGCAAGGAAAGAGGCACCACCTTGATCCACTTATTTTGCCAGACACCATGAACCTGGGAGGATCTTGTAGTACTTACAGGCAGCATTCAAAGTTTCTGATGTTCAACTAGCCCTCCCAGGAGAGAGGCCTGTGTTCTCAACAGTGGTCTGTCAAAGAGGGCTGCTCCACATGGCCAAGGGAGAGTCAGGAAAGCAAACTGATCTATGGACATTGTTAAAGCATCCATAGTAATTTAATATCTCCACTAGTTTTGTATGGAAGCCAAAAGAAATTAGAGTTTACCTTTCTTTAGCACAAATTTAAGTTACATAATCTTACATAGCTGCATCACTATGTGGCTTTTTAAAGTTAAATCTATTGGTGCAATTTGATCAAAATAACGATCACATTCATCATGTGAAATTTATACCTGTATATGATATATCTTGAATCCTATTTTTTCCCATTCCCCTCTTTTCCCTTCAATCCCTCTTTCCCTCCTTATTTACAAAGCTTTATTTTCATTTTATCCCTCTTTTCTTATTTTTTTTCCTTTTCCCTTCCTTCCTTTCCCTTTCCCCTCCCTAGTTCCCCTTTCTTTTTTGAACAATTTCTTCCCATTTCATAGTATCTATTATACATTTTAGTTCTTATTTACACTTTCAGTTTCTCACACCAGGGAAACAATGCAATATTTATACATGTGTGTCTGATTTATTTCACTTAACATTATGATCTCAAGGTCTATCCACTAATCTATAAATGTCTCAAATGTATCCTTCTTTATGGCTGAATAGTACTCCATTGTATTAAAACAAAAAAACAATCTTTTTTATCTATTCCTTGGTTGAGGGGCATTTGGGTTGTTTCTAAGCTTTAGCTACACAAACTGCTGCTATAAACATGGGTGCACACATATCACTGTGGTATGATGCTTTAAAATTTTTGGAAAAGATACCAAGAAGGGCAATAGCTGGGCCAAATGGGACCTTTATTCCTAGTTTTAGAAGAATCTCCACACTGATTTCAACATTGGTCCCACTAGTCTACACTCCCACCAACTGTGGAGAAGTGTTCTTTTTACCCCACACCCCCCGAACATTTGTAATTGGTTGATTTGTTGATAATAGCCATTATTTCTGGAGTGAGATGGAATCTCAGTGCTATTTTAATTTATATCTCTCAAATGATCAGTGATATTGAACATTTTTCGATATATTTATTTTCCATTAGTACTTCTTCGTCTGAGAAATGTGCATTCATCTCAGATACCCATTTTTTGATTGGGTTTTGACCACCCAATAGCCAACATTGTACTAAATGGTCAAAAATGGAAAGCTTTCACCCTAAAATCAGGAACAAAACAAGGATGTCCACTATCATGACACCTATTCAATATAGTTCTGGAAATATTAGCCAGAGCAATTAGACAAGAGAGAGAAATAAAAGGAATAAAGATAGGAAAGGAAGAAGTTAAATTATCATTATTTGCAGATGACATGATACTCTACATAGAAGACACCAAAAGCTCCACCAAAAGACTTCTAGATTTAATAACCAAATTCAGTAGCGTAGCTGAATACAGTGTCAACACTCAAAAATCAATAGCCTTCCTGTACACAAATAACAAACTCATTGGGAGAGAAATTAAGGAAACAACACCTTTTACCAGAGCATCAAAGAAAATGAAATACTTAGGAATCAATCTAACAAGAGAGGTAAAAACTCTGTACATTGAAAACTACAGTACTCTGTAAAAGGAGACAGAAGAAGATAACAGAAAATGCAAAGATACCCCTTGCTCTTGGGTAGGAAGAACCAACATAGTGAAAATGGCCATACTTCCAAAACTGTTATACAGATTTAATGCAATCCCCATCAAAATACCATTAGCATACCTCATAGAACTAGAGAAAACATTCCTAAAATTCATTTGGAACCAGAAGAGACCTAGAATAGCAAAAACAATTCTGGGAAACAAAAGCAAATCAGGGGGCATCACAATCCCTAACTTGAAATTATACTATGGAGGTACTGTGATAAAAACAGCTTGGTACTAGCAAAAAACAAAACAAAACAAAACAAAACAAAAAAACAAAAACAGACCTCCATATCAATGGGACAGATTAGAAGATGCAGAAATAACTCTAAACACACTCAACCACCTTATCTTTGACAAAGGAGCCAAGCATGTTCACGGGAAGAAAGAGCCTCTTTAATAAGCGGTGCTGGAAAAACTGGCTTTCCACATGCTGAAGACTAAAACTAGACCCATGTCTATCACCACGCACTAAACTAAAATCAAAACGGATCAAAGGTCTAAATATTAAAACGGAAACACTAAATCCACTGGAAGAGAGGTTAGGTATAACTCTTGAAGCCATAGGTGTAGGCAAAGACTTCATGAACAAAACCCCGGTTGCATGAGAAATACTACAAAGAATCAAAAACTTGAATTTCATCCTTTTAAAAAGCTTTTCCACAGCAAAAGAAATCACCAACAGAGTGAAGAGACAACCCACAGAGTAGGAAAAAATTTAGCCTGTTGTTCCTCAGACAAAGGGCTAATATCTAGAACATATAAAGAATTGAAAAAAATCAGATTCCCCTAAATTTAAAGACCCAATGTGACTTTTAAATGATTTTAAGGTCAATCCTGTGCCTTTCAGCCCTAGTTTGAACAGCACCTAAGTTCTTATTAATTCAGTTTTTTCCAGTTGTACAGCCTAATGCATGTGTGTGCATGTGCATATGTACATCCGTGTTTAATAAATATTACCTTCAAACCCCATCACTTTTGGAGAGTCACTGTTTCTATTTAACTCATGATTTCTATCAACTATATACTCACACCAACTCTCCTACTTATGCGTTTCCTCCAGTTACATCTACATTGACTGCCTCAGTCTGAACTCTGTTTCTTTCTGATCTTTACAGTAGCCTCTATTCCCTCACGTTGCCCATCCATCCTTTACATTTTCCCCAGATTTATCTTCATGAGGCAGAGTTTTGATCATGTAACTATTGTTAAATCTATTTGACAAGTCTGAGTGTCCATACTCTTGGTATAAAGGCAAAAATCCTTCAAAATTTTCATTAACCTGACCCCAATCCAATTTTATGATATATAGCCTCTTCCACACATCTACAGGAAAATAGAAAGAAGGATGTGTGCCACTTTCTGTGTATCTCTAATTTTTTCACACTTGTGTTTTGCTTATTGTTCTTTTTGACCAGAATACATTGCAAACCTATTACCGATCCCCATTCCTACTATGCAAAATCCATTGTTGTCCTTCAAATTGCAATCCAAATGACAACTCTATGAAATTTCCTTAATATTCTTACTCCTAAGTAATTACTTCTTCATCTGATCCCCACAGTATTTTCCCTATATATCCATTTTGCTTACATTTTGTCATACTTCATTGTTTAAATAGATTATATCAAAGGCTTCCTGATGGACCCAGATATCTAGTACTTATTTTCTGTTTTCTTTAAGAAGTATTTAGAGAAAACACCCAATTAGCAATGAAGAATTAAGAATATGGGGAAAATCTAATAATAAATGTATGATACAACAGTAAGATAATTCAAAAGAGTTCCCCAAAGAAGTCAAAATTCCTGATTTTAAGAATTGTTAGAGTATTAAGAAAAAAAGAATATTTTCATACTTTAAAATGCTCTACCTTAAACTGGCATTTGCCAACTTTTATTAATGCATGCTACATATACAGAATAATAGGCTTCATTTTGGCATATTTATACATGGATACAATATACTTTGATCATTCCCTCACCCTAAACCCCCCACTTAATTTGTAAAAATATATTTGCAATTAGAGTGATAGTTCTGGTTCAACACAGCTTTTACTTTCTGTGACCACTTTGAGATGAAATTGTAAAATAAAGTTCAAACCCATAAAGAGGGTTTTTGTGAGATTAATCAATTTCTAGAAGAATGACGGCACGGAGATGGAGAAACGGCATCTATGAATAGAGGTAAGAGACTGTAAAACCTAAGGTGCCATCTGCCTTCTGTAGCCACAGGCTCAAAAATATTTGAAAAAAATTTGTGTGTACTGAACATGTGCAAATATTTTTCTTGATACTATTCCCTAAACAGTACAGTGTATCAATTTGCATGGCATTTATATTGTATTAGTTATAAAAAAGTAATCTAGCAATGATTCAAATTACATAGGAAGATATATGTAGGTTATATGCAAATGCTACAGCATTTTATTTGTTTAATTATTTTTGTTTTTTGTTGCTGTTGTTGTTGTTTTTGATTTTTTATGAGACAGGGTTTGGCTATGTAGTCCAGTCTGGCCTTCTCCTCATGGCAATCCTCCTGTCTCAGCCTCCCAAGTGCTGGGATTACAGGTGTGCACCACCATGCCCAGCTCTGCTACAGCATTTTAAATAAGAGATTTGAGCTTTCTTGGATTTTGGTATCTGTGGGAAGGTTCTGGAACCATTTCCTAAAGATACTCAAGGACAGCTTTACTTGAACAGGAAGATACAGCAAGGAACTGCAATTCCACCCTCCAAAGTCTCAGAGAGATTTGAGACACACAAACACTAGGCACAAGGTTGAGAAGGAACAAGTGATGACACCCACTGATGATATGTATTGCTAATTACACATACCCTGCATAAAATACTCCTGAAAATCTGGTTATTGCTTTCAAATGAAGGAACTGAAGATACAGATCTTAAAGCTGGAGAAATTAATAGGGCCCAATTTGTAACTTCGAGGGTTCTACAGCTTCGTGAAAATTTTCTACCCTTATCCTACTTTAGTGTGGCTTGTTTAGCCCATCAGACTAAATGCCCTACCCTTGTACAAACAGTTGCCAAACAGTTTTTCATCATCACATTTCTAAAAATACACAAATAAAGGCCACTTGAAGATAAAAAGCCACAAAATGTGAAAGAGGCCAGGATACATAAGGACAAAAATGGTTCCTAAATAAGGGGTATTTACAGTAGAAAAATTTAATATGTGAGAAGGGGGTCCCCTTTATTCTTGGAAATTAAACCAATATGTTTCTTTCATTAGTACTACTGAAATTTGTTTTTGAAGATCCAGCCAAAGCAGTTAGTGAAGAAATAGAAAAACTACATTTACAGATTTGCATTCCCCCTGACAGTGTACAAGGTTTCCCTTTTCTCTGCATCCTGCCCAACACTTGTTACATTTTATCTTTTTCATAATGATAACTCTAACAGGTCCAAGGTAATATCTCATGATTTTAATTTGCATTTCCCTAATTATTAGTGATGCTGAACATTTTTTCTTGTATCTCTTGGCCATTTGTATATCTTCTTTTGAGAAATGACTATTTAGTTTCCTTGTCCACTCTTCATAGGGTTATTTGCTTATTCTTTATATATTTTGTATATTAACTTCTTATCCAATGTATGATTTGCAAATATTTTCTCCCAATCTGTTTCTTGTCTTTTTACTGTTTTTCTTTTACTTTTTTTTGTCCAAAAGCTTTTTAGTTTGATGCAATCTCATTTGTCATTATAGTTATTGGAAGAATGAGTAAAAAGTAAAACTATCAATAAGAGAATATTACCTATAAATACAAAATAAAAGATTTAGTGTAAGAACTTTTAAAAAGTAGCACATATTAGATGCCTATGTGCAAAGTAAGTATACAACAGACCAAAAATACTTAAGTGCTTGCTTCCCATTTCCCAAGAACAAGGTAAATGAATTATTTGTCCATATGGAATATTGACCTATGTCAATGATAATCTCATCAAAAACTGTAAGTTGACAAGTAAAGTTAACCCTTGCAATAGGATTTTTAAATGTATTCAAATTTTGCACATAAAATCCTCCATTTGTTCATCATTCAAATTTTACACCAAACCATATTTTCCATTGCAATAGTTTTATAATCAATTTTTACATCAGGTAAGATAATGTAATCAATATCAATCTTTTTTTCAAGTGATCTTTGTTATTTTTACCTATTGATTTTTTTTCAAGAGACATAGGCAGATTTATTAGGCAGAGTTAAAGAAGTGTACACTCAAAAGAAAGTAGACTGTGGGCACTCAGAAGTGCTATGTAGTGTATTGACTTTTATAAATGAATTTCAAATAACTTTTTCTCAGAATCATCACTTCAATACATTACTAAGAATTAAGTTACGCCCACTATATTAGAGTGGTAGCTTTGTAAAATTTCATTTTTCATTCATGTACATACAGGTATTAAAATCCATTATTTAAATATATAATAAGTGGGCCGGTGAGATGGCTCAGCGGCGTAAGCGCCTGCCTTGCAAGCGCGAGGGCCCGAGTTCAACTCCCGGATCCCACATATGAAAAAGGGGCCAGTGATATCGCTCAGCGGCACGGGCGCCTGCTGGTGCGCGAGGTCCTGAGGTCGACCCCCGGTACCCACAAAAAAAAAAAAAAAAAAAAAAAAATATATATATATATATATATATATATATATATATAATAAGTATAGTAGTTAAGAGCTCACCAGAAAAATAAAACCGGAGCCTCAAGATGGCGGATGAGTAAGAAGCAGGCAACGAAACTCTCTCTAAAAGTTACCATTGGAACACGAGAAAATAGCGACCCGGAAAGCGCAGGAGGGGGGGAGATGCCTCCCCGAAACCCAGAGAAGTTCTGAAGCGCAATCTGGGACCCCCAGCACCAGTGATGGGTGACTTCTAACAAAGAAGACGGAAAGAAGGAGCAGACCGCGCGCGCGCACCTTCTAATATCCCGGGAGTTGGAGTGCCGGCGGAGGCTCAATTCTACGGACACACGGTGGCAGCTGGCGCCCAGGGAGCCCCCACGGAGGATCCTGAGACAGCGGCGGGGCAGGGGAGCGGCGGAGAACGGCGCTGACCGGCGGTGAGTGTCTCTCAGCCACAGCTGCCCCGCGCCAGAGAGCGACCGGCCGGGCGCCATTGTGGGGGGTGTGGCGAAACTCAGAGCGGCTCGGAAACTGCTCTGGGAACTTGTGCTCCGGACAGGGCAGCACAGGGCCTCTCAATTGAGCCCACGAAAGTGTGCTGAGGTCAGCAGGCGAACGAGACTGGACTCTCAGCCACACCTGTCCCGCGCCAGAGAGCGACCGGCCGGGTGCCATTGTGGGGGGTGTGGCGAAACTCAGAGCGGCTCGGAAACTGCTCTGGGAACTTGTGCTCCGGACAGGGCAGCACAGGGCCTCTCAATTGAGCCCACGAAAGTGTGCTGAGGTCAGCAGGCGAACGAGACTGGACTCACAGCCACACCTGTCCCGCGCCAGAGAGCGACTGGCCCGGCGCCATTGTGGGGGGCGTGGCGAAAAACCAGAGTGGTGGGAACCAGTGCAGGAAATCCGCGCTCGGACAGCGCGCTGAGCCTCTCAGGCCCAGGGATCGTGAAAGGGCACTGAGAGCGGAGGCGAGCTAGACTGGTCTCTACCTGAAAGTACGCGCCTCTGCTCACCGCCCGCCAGAGGGCGCTCCTGGCTTACTGGGACGGACCTGCACAGAACAGGTAGCTGCCTACAACAAAGTCAACACCTGGAACTGATTCTTTTTAATTTTTTTTTTTTCTTATTTTTATTTTTTTTTATTATTATTTTTTTTTTCTTCTCACTGATTTGTTTTTTGTTCTGGCGAAGGGTTTTTTTGTTTGTTTTTGTTTTGTTTAGTTTTGTTTTTTGGTGGGGTTTTATTTTTGATCTGTCTGTTTTATTGCTTTTATCTTCGTTATTGTTTCTGTATGTGTATTTGCTCTTTCCTTCATTATTCTCTCTGTTTTTTTATATGAGTGTAAACAGCGCCTCTAACTTCTTTGTGATTGTGGTCGTGATCTGTTCTTCCTTTTATCACTTCCTTCTCTTTTTACCACCTGTTCTCTGCACTAGTGTCCCAATTTTAGTGGGATCCCTCTTGGTCCTCTAACCTTACATCTAATTCCTTCCTCTTCTCCCAATACTCTATTTCCTCCTTAACTCATTTTAAATTTAAACTCCTTAGGGAAAAATTGACATACATAGGACTTGTATACTGCATATAATTTTTCTGGTGTGTTTTAGATTTTGTTATATAACCGCAACTCTATACAGCTAAAAGTGGTAAATAACTGGTTAGCTCAGTCTGTCATTTTCTAGGCTGTGTTTGATGCTTTAGTTAACATTATAGCCAAATGTGAAATAATTGTTCTAAACATCTTTCCTTCCTGATATTTCATGATTGAGATTGACTAAGGGACACAGAAAATACAGTGGCACAGTACCAAAGAATCAAGGACTGGGCCAAACAGGTAGCAACTTCGCATACCCAACGAATTGAAGAGGTAGGATCTGGCAGAAAGCTCAAAACACAAAAGCAAGCTCCACTTGGAAGATACTGCAGAGAAGTAGTCATCTTCTAAAGATCTTAAACACTAGCAATAAAGTAACCTACTATAGGTAATTTGCAAACATCACCCCAGGAATTAAAGAAAGAAAACATGAGACGTCACTTAAACAAGATGCAACCCCACACATCCAATTCACCAAAGGCAAACCTAGGGAGCAACGAGGTGGGACAATCCGAAAGCCACCCACCTGGCCTATCTGAAGTGGTAACAACAAAGCAACTGAATGAGGTTCTGGAAAAAATTAAAACAGAAATAATCTCACAGATAACTGCAGAGATAATGTCTACAACGAAGACCATGCTTAAGGACACTATAGCTGATACAGACAAAAAAATAGATGAACTTAAGAAAACTATAGAAACCATGAATGCTCAGCATAGGAAAGAAATGGAATCCATAAGGCAGATTCAAACAGATATCCAAGAGATAAAAAATTCCATTGAAAGTATTTGTAGCAGAATAAGCCAATGCGAGGACAGGATCTCAGATATAGAAGATAGGCTTGCAATTAGTGATCATGAAATGGAAAAATTCTTAAAAATAGCAAGGGACCATGAAAAATCAATTCAGCAGCTGCTGGATGACTCAAAGATAAACAACTTAAGAATAATTGGAATAAATGAAAAAGCAGGAGATAACATCAACGACATTAAAACCTTGTTCAAAGACATAATCAGGGAGAACTTTCCTGGAAGAGAAAAGGAATTTGACACCTCTATAAGTGAAGCTTTCAGAACACCAACTAGACATGATCAAAAAAAAACTTCAGCCAGACATATTATAGTCAAGATCCCAGAAATTCAACAGAAGGGCAGAATCTTAAAAGCTGTTAGGGAGAAGAGACAAATCACCTATGAAGGAAAACCCATCAGAATCACAGCTGACTTTTCAGCACAAACCCTCAATTCAAGAAGAGCTTGGAATGATGTATTGCAAGCTCTAAAGGAAAATAATTTTCAGCCCAGATTGATGTACCCTGCAAAACTATCTTTCAAAATTGATGGAGAAATAAAATACTTTCATGACAAAGAACATCTGAGAAAATTTATGACCACCAAACCAGCACTCCAAAACGTTCTGAAGGACATTCTAGAAAGAGATAGGAACCCCAACAGAAGGAATCCACCAGGCAGGGCAAATAATTAAATAGCCGGAAAGCGGAAAAACAAAGAGTGGGAACCAACAACAGGAAAATATCATGACAAGTCAATACATATCAGTTTTAACCATCAATGTTAACGGTCTCAATTCACCAATCAAAAGGCACAGACTGGCGAAATGGATCAAGAAGCAAGATCCAACAATATGCTGTATACAAGAAAC
This sequence comes from Erethizon dorsatum, assembly GCA_028451465.1. Lineage (NCBI taxonomy): Eukaryota > Metazoa > Chordata > Mammalia > Rodentia > Erethizontidae > Erethizon > Erethizon dorsatum. Next base: position 16,610,873 of record CM051835.1, read on the forward strand.
ACATTTAATTCAGAAAGAAATTCATAGACTGAAAGTCAAAGGATGGAAAACAATACTCCATGCCACAGGAACCCAGAAAAAAGCAGGGGTAGCTATTCTTTTTGCAGACAAAGTGAACTTCAAGCCAAGAAGGATTCAGAGAGATAAAGACGGTCATTACATCCTTGTAAAGGGAACAATCCAAGAGGAAGAGATAACGATCATAAATATATATGCGTCAAATACCAATGCACCCAGCTATATAAAACAAGTACTAAAGGACATGAAAAATCAAATAAGCACTAATACAATTATATTGGGAGATCTCAATACTCCACTGTCACAAAAAGATAGATCAACTGGACAGAAAATCAATAATGAAATAGTAGAACTGAACCAAACTTTTGAACAAATGGACTTAGTAGATGTCTACAGAGTGTTCCATCCCACAACATCAGAATACACATTTTTCTCAGCTGCACATGGGACGTTCTCCAAAATAGACCACATACTAGCTCATAAAACCTGCTTAAGTAAATGCAAAGGAATTGAAATTATCCCATGCATATTATCAGACCATAGTTCAATGAAATTGGAAATCAATGGCAAAAGATCCCACAAAAACTCCCTAAACACATGGAAATTAAACAGCATCCTCCTGAACAACCAATGGGTCACAGATGAAATTAAAGAAGAAATTAGTCACTTTCTACAACTGAATGATAATGACAGTACAACATACCGGAACTTATGGGATACAATGAAAGCAGTCCTAAGAGGGAAATTTATAGCATTAAACACTTATATCAGGAAAATAGAGCAAGCGCAAATAAACAACTTAAGGGTGAACCTCGAGCTTCTAGAAAAAGAAGAGCAGGTTAAGCCAAAAGCCCATACAAGGGAGGAAATTATAAAGATCAGAGCAGAAATTAACGTATTGGAGAATAAAAAAACAATACAAAGAATCAATGAAGCAAAAAGTTGGTTCTTTGAAAGAATAAATAAGATTGACAAACCCTTATCCAACCTTATTAAAAAAAGAAAAGAAAAGACTCAAATCCATGCAATTGAAAATGAAAAGGGTGATATCACGACGGACCCTGCAGAAATCCAGAAGATCATCTATACCTATTTTGAAAATTTATATTCTACTAAGATGGAAAATGCAGAAGAAATGGACAGATTCCTAGATTCGTATGAATTACCAAAGCTGAATCAAGAAGATTTAAAAATCCTAAATAAACCAATATCAGCCAGTGAAATTGAAGATGTAATTAAAAACCTCCCAACAAAGAAAAGCCCAGGCCCTGATGGATTCACTGCCGAATTCTACAAGAAATTTAGAGAAGAGCTAACGCCCCTACTTCTCAAACTTTTCAATGAAATTGAAAGGGAAGCAATACTCCCAAATTCATTCCTGGAAGCAAGCATTACCCTGATACCAAAACCAGAGAAGGACCCAACTAAGAAAGAGAACTACAGGCCAATCTCCCTAATGAACATAGATGCAAAAATCCTTAATAAGATACTGGCAAACAGAATCCAACAAATCATCAAGAAGATTATACACCATGACCAAGTTGGATTCATCCCAGGGATGCAGGGATGGTTCAACATACGTAAATCAATAAATGTAATACAGCATATTAACAGAACCAAAGACAAAAATCACATGATCATCTCAATAGATGCAGAAAAAGCTTTTGACAAAGTCCAGCACCTTTTCATGATAAAAACCCTACAGAAAATTGGAATAGAGGGTCTTTATCTCAATCTGGTAAAAGCTATCTATGACAAACCAACAGCCAATATCATACTAAATGGCCAAAAACTGAAAGCCTTCCCTCTAAAATCAGGAACAAGACAAGGATGTCCACTGTCCCCACTCTTATTCAACATAGTTCTGGAAACTTTAGCCAGAGCGATTAGACAAGAGAAAGAAATAAAAGGAATAATGATCGGAAAGGAAGAAGTTAAATTATCATTATTTGCAGATGACATGATACTCTACACAGAAGACCCCAAAAACTCCACTAAAAAACTGCTAGATTTGATAAGCAAATTCAGTAGTGTAGCTGGATACAAAGTCAATACTCAAAAGTCAATAGCCTTCCTGTACACAAATAACAAACTTACTGAAAGAGAAATTAGGGAAACAATACCTTTCACAATAACATCCAAAAAAATGAAATACCTAGGAATCAACCTCACGAAGGATGTAAAAGACCTCTATACTGAAAACTACAGTACTCTGAAAAAGGAGATTGAAGAGGATATCAGAAAATGGAAAGATATCCCTTGCTCCTGGATAGGAAGAACCAATATAGTGAAAATGGCCATACTTCCAAAATTGTTATACAGATTTAATGCAATTCCAATCAAAATTCCAACAGCATATCTCACAGAATTAGAGAAAACAATCCTAAAATTCATTTGGAATCAGAAGAGACCTAGAATAGCAAAGGCAATTCTGGGCAACAAAGGCAAGGCAGGGGGCATCACAATCCCCGACTTGAAATTATACTATAAAGCTACTGTGATAAAAACAGTGTGGTATTGGCAAAAAAAACAGACCTGAAGATCAATGGAACAGATTAGAAGATGCTGAAACAACCCCAGACATACTAAGCCACCTTATCTTTGACAAAGGTGCCAAACACATTCGCTGGAAGAAAGATAGCCTCTTTAATAAATGGTGCTGGAAAAACTGGCTCTACACATGCCGAAGATTAAAACTAGACCCATATCTTTCACCATGCACTAAACTAAATTCAAAATGGATCAGAGATCTAAATATTAAAACAGAAACATTAAATCTGCTGGAAGGTAGGATAGGTAAAACCCTTGGAGACATTGGTGTAGGCAAAGACTTTATGAATAAAAACTCAACCGCACGGGAACTATCCCAAAGAATCAATAACTGGGATCTCATCTTATTAAAAAGCTTTTGCACAGCAAGAGAAACCACCAACAGAGTGAAGAGACAACCCACAATGTGGGAAAAAATGTTTGCCAGCTGTTCCTCAGACAAAGGATTACTATCAAGAACATATAAAGAACTCAAAAAAATCAGACCTCCCAAATTTAAAGACCCACTCCAAAAATGGGCATCTGAGATGAATACACATTTCTCAGATGAAGAAATACTAATGGCAAATAAATATACAAAAAAATGTGCAACATCACTAGTCATTCGAGAGATGCAAATTAAAACAACACTGAGATACCATCTCACCCCAGAAAGAATGGCTACTATAAAGAAATCAACTAATAACAAATGCTGGAGGGGCTGTGGGGAAAAAGGAACCCTTCTCCACTGTTGGTGGGAGTGTCGACTGGTACAGCCACTGTGGAAGTCAGTGTGGAGATTCCTCAAAAAGCTAGGGTTGGAGGTCCCATTTGACCCAGCTATTCCCCTTCTGGGCATCTTCCCAGAAGAATTAAAAACATCATACCACAGCGATATATGTGCACCCATGTTTATAGCAGCACAATTTGTAATAGCCAGATCTTGGAAACAACCCAAATGCCCATCAACTGAGGAATGGATAAGAAAGATGTGGTATTTTTATACAATGGAGTACTATTCAGCCATTAAGAAGGATAAACTGGAGACTTTTATAGGTAAATGGATGCAACTCGAGAAAATACTCATAAGTGAAATAAACCAGAAGCACATGTGTAAGCATCGTATTGTCTCTCTAGTATGAGAAACTGAAAGAGTATATAAGATCCAAAATGTACAATAGACATGGTGAATCAAAAAGAAACTGGTCAAAAGGAAAGAGAGACTGGAATAAGGAAAAGAAAGAAGGGAAAGGGAAAAAAAATTGTATATATATATATAAGATGGTTAAGATAGATACACTACGATTTTTACTTAGTTCATTGAAGAGTAAGGTTTGTGCCAATAATGTTTGGATAATTAAATGCTAATGTCTGGTGTCCTGAATAACTAACTTAAAGATAGTAATACGCAATGTATTAACCATTCTTACCCTCCTATTATGTTGTTTTGAAAATTTGTTCTTCTTTTGATTTGTTTTGTTTTTTCTTCTCTTTAAAATAAAATTAAAAAAAAAAAAAAAAAAAAAAAAAAAAAAAAAAAAAAGAAAAATAAAACCAACAGGATGTATGTTTGTATATATGTGTAGAAAAAGAGATTTATTATAAGTAATTGATGTCATGTGAGTATGGAGGCTTGAAAACCAGATTAATATTGATTATGATCTTTTTATTAGGTATAAAAACTGACTACAAAACTACTAAAATGGAAAACATTGTTTGGGTGCAAAATTTAAATAATGGAAAAATGGAGGAGAATGAGCATTCCATGTGGGCAAGAAATCCATTGATCTTGTTCACATAGACAGTTTTAGATTTTATCTCATTTTAAGAATGAGTACACAGAGCAGATAGCATGAAGACTAAACCTGGCATCTATAAGTTGTTAACTTATAGGGAAGGAATGAAGGGATGGATTACTCCACCAATACTGCTGACAAAGTAGACCAAATTTTTTGGTATGTGATTTGTTTTGTTTTGTTTGGGGTGTGTGGCTTTGCTTGGTATTTTAACAAGCAAGATGTACATCTCAGAACTTCTATCAAAAAAAGTCCAGTTTGCTGGAATCATTCCACTCCTTATAAGCTCAGGTGGCTTAAAGAACATAAAGTCGAGCGTTGCAAGAGAAAAAGCATCAATGTGTTCAATAAACTCACACAAAGACCTCTTAGGCAACTTTTTGGAAATCATTACTTGTTTAGAGAATATTTGTTTAGAGAGACAAAACCATATTTGTTTAGAGAAACAAAAACACAAACACACACCAAAGAAATAATGGAATTGTGGCCAAAATTTGAGTTCAGATAAGTCTATTCACATTTATAGAAAATTTATTTAAGAAATATTTAAGAAATAGGAGGAGTGGAGGGCACAAGATGAAAGACACATTCCTGGATGAAGTGTGTGGGTGCACTGAGAGAGGCCGCCTCATCAGTAAGGGCGCATCAGAGCGGTGAGGGTCAGAGGTAGCACTGGAGCCTGATGCCTGGTGCGGAGGGTTCTTGGGATATAGGTCCAACTGCCCTCAAGCTGGCCTATGGAGGAGGGAGCTGGGGATTCAAAGGCATCACTCCAGACTCACATAAACTGACTTCCAGGCTCCTTAACCCACTCTTGTCTTTGATCCAAACAAAGAAAGGAAGCATGGCTAGAAAAGGTAAGCCAATTTGGCAGCAGCAGGACAGAATCCAAATATATGAAATCCAGAATCAAATGCAACAGGTGAGTAGCTCCAAGTGGCCGCAGTGGAGATATAATCTTCTCCAAGAGGCATCTTGGTCTAAGGACCTCCTGAGCGTGGCTTTTGTTGTGTTGGGTGGCATTGGAGCTGTGGGGCCGTGTTCATATCTTGCCTAAGATTTAGCATTGCCACAACCTGGGGAAAGGAGAAATAGGAGTCTGCATATAGCTAAAGAAGAAACCCAGGAAATCCTCCTCTCTTTCACAGAGAGCTAGAGAAAGAGGAAGGCCCAAGTACCACCATTTCAAAATCATGGAAGCTCACTCCATTCAATTAGTGACAATACTAGGTTTATATTGTACTTAGCCTGCTGAAAGCTTGGGATGCAGAGAACTTTCCAGTTAAAATAATAAAAGTAATGAGTTAGAGGTTAAAGGATGGGGTAAAGCAGGTACCTCTTAGGAGATTTCACATGGGCAGAATTCTAAGGGGAAAATAGCAGCGATGAAAAGCCTTAGTTTTTCCACTCTCAGTGAATTCAAAATTTTATGTACTCACACATAGCATTAGTTTGAATCAAGTCAAAATATTGTTATCTAAAGTTATGCATAACCTGGTGTAAACTATTACAAGCCTGAGTTGCAGCTCTAGGTAGCTTGGCAGCTTTGTTCTTGTCAGAAAGCAGGGATGAAAATCACAGAGAGAGGCTTGGCAGACCCAGTGCTTAGGGAAGCACTGTGTTGGGAAGCTGCACTCCAGGCGGTCTTGACTCCAGAAAAGCTACTCCCTCAGATGCATCCAAGCTGCCTTTTATGATCCTTTCTGCCTCAACTTTTATGCAAGCATGAAGGAAGAACTGAAATTTACGAGGAGATGTGTTTCCTGGTTCAAAAACTCAACATCTCTTCATAGTAACAGTGGAAAGCAGCCATCTTGAAAGAGCATTCAACATGACCTGCCTATTTCGTTATTTGTTACTTTGAGTATCTTTTAGGATTTCTCCACAGATGTTATGTTTTCAAATCTAATCCAAATCTGACAGCTACCAAATTATTTTACTTTATTAAGTTGAAAATTTTATAACTAATGAGTATGGCTAAAAGATTCAAGAAAAGTCACTATTTCCTCCCACAACTTAATAGAATATGCTAGTTTCAGGTTCTCTGGTCACCTCACGTCCATTTAATTTTACAGCAAATCTGGTGAAATACTTTTTTTTTGTTTGTTTGTTTTTCTAGAATGTTTTTGCCTTAAATAATGTAAGAAAAATTTGGACTGTATGTCAACAAGGCTTTTTCTATATGAGCTCAAAAAGATGGATCACTCTAAAGCTAACCAAAGCGGTTTGCAGATAGTCTCTTAAGTGATTAGTCTGGACAGCGAGATCCATCGGGCGAGGACAGAACAAGCTTTATCAAAATGACAAGCAGTGACAGACCATAGTTCTCTGTCCCGCTTTTTGGAGACGTGTTTATTAAGCACATATTTGTGGACTCAGAGTATAAAGGCTGAATAAGTCCTTAGGGACTCTCTAAATTTCATTTTACAGAAAATTGACACCAGAGCTAGAAAGGAAAGTAATTTTTCCAGAACCCACATTGAAGTTACAGAAACAGAACAAACTTTCCTATCTCTGTGAGAAGATATTTGGGGTACATATAACTGACAAAGAATTTGTATATGTAATATATAAAGAACAGATCAAGAACAAATCTAATGAGCTAATTAAAAATGATAGAAAGATAGTGTAATACTGGAGGATCATGCTACTTACTACAGAAATTTGTTTAGAGGGTCATTGGCATGTATAGGCTGGTTTCTTTCCCATAACCAGAGGTCACAAAGAAGGCAATCTAAGAAGGTTATCAGAAGCTTGGCTTTTGTATTGTCCCATAAGCTTACTTCTCACAGACTTTTTTTTTTTTTTTTTTTTTTTTTTGGTCTACTCTGGGTATCCAGTCTGAGTTACAAATAGAAAGGTGAAGTAACAGGACCAAAGTAAGAGATATATCTCTTTAAAAGCTCACTGGAGGTTCCAGTGACTTCCATTTACTTCCCACTGGCCTGAGTTGGGTCACATAGCCACATACAGACTCAAGGAAAGCTAGCAAGTAAACTTAACTGAACACATTAGGATCTCAAATCACATCAAAATCCATTGGAAAAGAAATGAAAAATGCCTAAGGAGGAGATAATTAGCTGTACCTGCTGAAGATTGAGGCAGTATGCAAATGAGGGAAACTTAATGGGCAATACTGTGAGAAAAATTACCCCAAAGTAAGCCAAGTATGAATTCAGTAGTTACAAATAAATAAAATAATGATGTGGCATTTGATGCCATATCAGAATGTTAATGTCCTTTGTTTACAGAAAAGATGGCAAAGACTGAAAATCCAAACATATATTTATGCATGACTTGGAAGGAATTTTTAAAATATCTAGTAAATTTGCCATGAGCCAAAAATGGCACTTCTAAGTGTGTTCTTTAGTTAGCTTTTCCTGTATTTGCTAAAAAACATGCACAAAGGTCCTTTGCAGGGTTAACTATAGTGAAAAAATAGTGGCAAGGACTCAGGTCCTTCCACAGAGGAATGGAGAACTAAAATAATACATCCCTACAGTGAGTGCGTTAAACCTGTAAGCTTAGCATAGGCTGGTTCTTGGTTTTACACTCCATAGTTCTCCTGCCTCTGGTTCCTGCATCCCTGGTACTACACAGTGGTACACCTAAAATATCAATGTTCATAACACTGTATTTCTTTGGTCTCCCCATCAATTTCCACTAAAATTCCCTTTCACTGGGTTTTTTTTGTAAACACACGTAATTTGATGAAGATTTGTGGGACATACAAAAATATGAAATTGGAACACTTGGCTGACTCCCATTTTACATCCCCTTCCTATAAAGTTCCCTTCTCTTTTCACCATCTCCAGGACTGCCCCGCTTCAAACTTCAATATCTTTCATCTTTATGCAAAACTTTATTATACCTCCCATTCAATCCATTATACAGGCACATGTATGCATGTGTGTGTTCATGCGTACACACACACACACACACACCTTCAGAAGATTCAGTTTCTTCTAAAACTCATGTTACATGCATTGTTGAGTATCAACTCCAAAACTTCAGTGAAGTATTGAATCATCCCAAACAGCAATCTCCTTCAGAAAAATTCTGCTGCTAGCTGACAGTGAAAGAATGTTTTTGCCACTTCATTACTAGCCAACATTACTTTCATTGAAATAAATCCCTCCTCAATCCTTAAGAAGATTATTATTAAATTGGTGATGCATTGTATAATCAATGGCATCTTAGAACCCAGGAAATACAGCAAATGCAATTCAGTCAAATAATTGCTGAAAGGAGGACGATAAAGTGGTAACAAAAATTATCTGATCATTTTATGGTAAATGATTCTGTGACAGTATGAAAGCCCATCTTTATCTACTTTTACAAATTCAAAATAAGGAAGTATTTGGATAATATAACCCAGCTGGAAGTGCTGGCCCTTGTTATAGAGAAGATATTTAAGAGATCGAAATAGTAATGGATAACCCTCTTTCTTGCAGTCCTCGATGTGTTTATTTAAAACACATATTTTGTAAGCAGAACAGCATATAACAACCATATGCCTAATAATTTACCCAATCTGTAAATCATAGCTGAATCCAGGCATTTACTTTGTTATAAAGAAATATGGCAATTTATGTAATGATTGAGAAGAATTATGTGTTAAAGAAAAGGGAGCTTCATGTTTTGATTATGTAGGCAAGGGATGAAATTAAAGTGGTACACGCTGATTTATGGCCAAGCATTCTATAACTATATAGGGAGACCTAGGAAATGCATGTCTGCTTAATTTATACTGTACCTAACCACTTTGAAAGAAGGTGCCATCATCAGCCCTCGGAAGATATACTGTTGATTTATTTGCTTTAAATCCAGCTCAGACCAGTGGAAGCGCTAGGTGAGAAGAATTTTAAATTACAAAATATGAATGTTGATTTAGGGTTGCTAAGCTGACTCTTAAATCCCAAATAGTTTATAAAGCATGCCGTGTAATCGAGCCAAAAGCAACACTGCTGTTCCCCGAATCTCCCCTGGTGTTCATGTGGCTATAGTTATGTCTGGCAGTTGTCACCAGGACACAGATAGCAAGGAAGAAGTAGAAGCATGGTCACCACACCTACATGATGTCTAGCACTACCCTAATCATCCTGAGTAAGGCCGGCCCTGGTCAACTTTAAGCAAGAGTTGTAAAAAATGAGACTGGATAAAGAGGGTGAAGTTCGGAGGCTCATATTAATATAAGTGGACAAGACTCATACAAAATGCAACAATATAAATCTAAATAGCCTAGATATAATCAGTCTTTAAATCCCTCTTATAAACCTGATAACTTAATGGTTGGATATCAATTTTGTAAGAATTTTTAAATTTTATTTGTAATGACACTTTTGCAATTTACATGTCACATAATTCTAAAACTAGCAGAAGGTAGAAATAATTTGAAATAATAAGGAATAGAAAGTACACATTATTATGCAATAATGAATAAGTAATCATCTAGACCACTTAAATTGCATAAGGTATAAAGACATATGAAATGTTAGCAATTTATAATTTGGTCCATAATCTGGACCGGTGTTTTCCAATAGAATTTCCTACAATGACAGAAATATTTTGTAAGTGTTCTGGTAACTGAGGTAGCTAATGGTGACATGGATATTGAATTTTTAATACATGTCTACTGAAGTTGAAGGACTGTATCTTTGATTTTATTGAATTTAAATTAAATAGCCACATGTAGTTAGTGACTACTATATTGAACAGCACATTTTAGAGTATGTATATTTTTACAGCTAACCACTATGGTTGGGTGTGCATCCTTTTAGTCCAGGACAATAGAAAATGTGATGAGCAAAATTAGCTGATCAATAAAAGTATCCTTGTTATTTTCATGGAAGCAGATTCTTACTTATCCCAAATATCTTAGAAATGTGTTTCATAGACTTTATCCAGACAGTGAATAACTCTTGGTGTGATGGTTTTGTAGAGGACATGGCAATGTCATTCATGTTTCCATTTTTTTAAAAATAAAGTCCAAATCATTGCCACAGAAGTAATACAAACCATGATTCAAGAATGACAGTGTCATAGAAAATTAGAATACATTGTTTGGTAATCTACCTAGAAACAATTAACCTGAGAAAATCTAGAATATTAGCTAGAGAGGCCAATACCTTTATCTTATACACAGACACACAGACACACACACACACCTTTTCTGAAACACTATAGTAAAACTATATTCAGTATTATTCATAAATGGAAAAGCATACAGCTATTGAAATAATGTTTTGATTCACAATATCAAAGAGAAATTCTTATAAAAATTTAAGGTAAGCCAGGAGAACATAAAATTATACCTATGGAAATACCTATGTTCTATAAAAACTGAAATATATAGAATATCAATATTTTAAATTATACATAAAAGTGAACTGAAAGCAAATACATCAATAGGTAAATTGCAGTTATTTCATAGGATTTGGACTGATGTTTCTTCATTGTATTTTTAAATGTTTGAAAGTAAATATTTAAAAAATGTTACTAATAAAAAAGGAAACCAATAATAAAATAATAAAAGTTTGTTTCTGTCATGCTACAACTTTGTACAACTACCAAGACATTTTTATATGATTAATTTAAGTAATAACAGAAACACTTACTTAACCTAACAGATTTAATAATAGTGTTACAAGCATGGGACGTTAGCTGCTAATACTCCACAGGGAGTATTGTCCTTTTACCCGGTCTCAGACTGTGAGGTGGGCTCCATCCATTGGTCTTCCTACTCTACAAGATTCTGTGATACAATAACCCCTTCAGAAAAATCAGATAAATGAGAGCAGGCCCTGTCTTATGAGTTGTTAGGGTACTGATAATATTAGATGAATTAAATAAATCAATCCTATAATAATTAGCATACATGGAGGTTCAACGAATATAGATCACCTCTCCTATTTCCTTCACGTTTTCTACATAAATAGGAAATTTCCCATAGAAACCTGTAAGATATACTTACAAATATTTCATTTACCACAAGAAGAGCAAATATTCTTAAGAATATTAAAAAGAATCATCTTTTTAAAAACATTTTATGGCAGCTTATTCTTTGTAGTCTATCTTTCCATATCTTATTTAGGATAGTCTATAATTCTGAGCTCTACTGACTGTTATCCCACAAAGATAGGTCATAGGTAATAGACTGAAAAATAACAGTTCCTGAGATGATTCTTAGAATCATTTGGTAATGGTTAAAATACAAATTTCATGAGAATGGAGACTCTCATTTGGTCTATGTGGCAGAAAATTACTGAAGAATTTTTATTTCTTTTGTGCACTCCTGGACCTAATGACTTGTATCAACTTAAAAATAAGGAATCTGTTTCTTAAATTAAAAAAAGAAAGAAAGAAATGAAAGAGTGATCTCAAAATGACAAATATTAAGTGCTAATTTAATCATTTCTTTGCAAAATATTAGGGAATTTTAATATTTACCTAAATTCCTTGCATACATCTAAATTGTTTGTGTAGAGTCTGATAAACAGATAATTGGAAGTAAGGAAGAGACAGGCAGAGGAAAAAGAAAAAAAAGGAAGCATGAAACAATAGGTATAAAGACAACCTGAAAAAATAATTATTTTTGCATACAACATATTAGATGTCTCTATAATGAAAGCCTGAAATCAGGATGACAAATTAACTGTAGGAGAGAGTGAGAGATCCTGAACTCATCAGAAGATTTCAAAAAACACATTCTGTTGTGCAAAGTGTTTCTTCCTTGCCAGTTGTGACCAGCTCACTGCACAAAGCCAACTTCTCCTTCACAACATGAATTGGTTTCTTATAAAACATATGTATGCCGGAGAATAACCCATTTGATTTCCATCATTTTGTTTTAAATGTTTTGGTGAAAATAGAAAAACCGATCACAGTTAAAGTGGCAAAGGAATTAGATGCAAAGGTATACCAATTTTAAAGATTTAAACTATTTTTAAATTAAAACATGACAATATATAGAAAAACAGCCTTTACTTTTAATAAGATTCAGCTATTTAGAAAATATATTTTTTGAAAACACACACAAATGAGATGCTGACTCGTATCACAAACTTGAACTGTGTCTATGCTGAGTAAAATGTCCTCTAAAGTCAGCTGGGACGTACGTGATCACGAGTGAAGCTACTCACCCATGTTTCTGGTCACCCTTTCAAACATCACCTGTAGAGTCTGGTGTAGTCTTATGGCTTGCTTTGACGAATAAAATACGAGCAAGCCGATACATGTCACTTCCAGGTGGAAGTTGTAAGAGTGAGTTAAAAATTGGTAACTTTCCTTTTTCCCTATGCCATGACAACCAGTGATACTTCAGAGAGGGAAAAATCTGTCAGCTTGGATCCCCGAATGAGAGCAACACAGAGTCCAGTGCCAACTAAACCCCTACGGTGATATCATGGGAATGAGAAATAAATCTTATCATTTTAAGTCAGAGACTTTTTGCCGATCAACCTAGTCTACCTTGATTAATACTTAGAAGTTTTTCTGTCCCCCAAAACTCATCACCAGGTGACAAAGGTTTAAAATTAGTAATATGGATGAAAAGATCATCTTTAAAATAATACATAACCAATGAAAAAGTTAGAGGAGAGCCTAGGAAGGTTAAATGTTCATGCACATGAGGGACTCTATATATTTCTATCATGTTTCAAATATTTCAAGTCACATTTATAAAATGTCTGATTTGATCTTCAGAACTTTACCACCTGATCTTGGGATTTTAGCATCCTCTTTACAAAAATATTTTCAGTATTACTTATGAAACTTAAGAGCATAAATTTCATAGCCTCATATTTTTCTTGTTATTGATGTGTATTATGACATAAAAATATACTGTAATATGAGGATTGTTATGGGCTGTTTTCTCTCCAAAAAATGAATATGTTAAAACTGTAACCCCATTGTGACTATATAAAGAGATAGGAGCTTTAGCTAGAGAACTGAGCATAAATAAGTTCATAAGTGTTAGCCCCTAATTCAGTATCACTTGTGTCCTTATGAGAGAGAGAGAGGGAGAGAATGAGAGAGAAAGAGAGAGAGAGAAAGAGAAAGAGAGGAGGAGAGGGAGACCAGGGATGAATAGGTACAGAGGAAAAATCATATGACAGCCCAGCAAGAAGGCTGCAAAACGTGGAGAGAGGCTTTAGGAGAAATCAAACCTGCTGACATCTTCATCTTGGACTTACAAAGTGCTCTCTCTCTCTCTCTCTCTCTCTCTCTCTATATATATATATATATATATATATATATATATATATATATATATATATGGAAAATAAATTTCTGTTGTTTATGCCACCCAGTCTTTAGTATTTTGTTATGGCAACATTAGAAAACTAATACAAAGATACTAAGTGTAATCTTAAATTTCTTGTATTGTCTCATGTTTCTGAGTTCAGTCTCCTTAAAGGTGTGGATTCAATCATTATTTATTGAGCAACCATTTTTAATAGATCTGACCATACAGTCACTCAAATTTAGTATTAGGCTGGCCTGAAATGGTAGTGCAGTTATTTCTCAATTTACTGATTTATTAAACATGATCATATCTACATATAATCAACCTTATTTCCTTATTTAAAAAATATGGTCAAATTGTTTTAGGCTGTAATAGCAATTAAATCAAATAAATCCTATGCTGAGCCAATTAATTGTCAAAAAAAATCGACCAAATGTATCTCAAAATAATTATTGGTTCTGCACAGACTGGAATTAATCATATTCCATGAAAATTTACAATAAATCCTGTTAAAGCTTCATAAAATTAAAAACTGTAAAATATACTTTATTAAGGTACTTTTCCCTGCAAGTTTTTATCATTACAGTTCTTCTGTGAAAGTAATAAAATCATAATGATTCTCCACATAGTCCCTAATGTGCTAATCATAAGAGAATGAACAATCGAGGTCTCAAAAACCTGAATTCATTAGACAAGTTCAGAGAGACATTCATTGTGTAAGGGAGTAATTTGTGGAAGAATTACAGCATATGTGGAAGATTTGAAATAAAAAAGAGAACAAAATTCACAGATGTCACTTAAAGTTGGCATCATATTGAAAGATGATCCTATGGCAATATCAGAATGAGTAGTAAGAGAAAGATAAGAAATGCCTACATTTTGCTTCTCTCAGAAAACAACCACAAATATACAAGTGTATATTTACATATATATTTAATTACATACACACAAAGGAGTGGGTATCACATTTGACCTCCTACTACAAATAGTGATAAAATTAGGCAAAATACATGCAAAAATTCTGTTTATGCATTGAAAAACAAAGATATATGTCTGTCTGTGATCCTTAAGGGAAAGTATACGCAGAAGGTTAGTATTACATTCGCCTGAGCATTCTGCCTGGGATTACATCCAAAGCCAGGTGCTATATGGTGGAACTTAATAGGGGGCAGCATCTCAGTGCACCCAGAAAGCCTAGTTCAGAATTTCAAGGTTATGGAAGCAGTTGTATTCTATGGAGCAGGATAAGAAAAGAACAAACTGTGCAGAAAAGATGCTCTAAGCACCTGATGAGGCTGCTCCTTCTGCTATTGGTCAGGTACTAAGCTGGGCACGTGATATATGAAAATCCACAAGACCTACTCACAGCTGACAGCTAAATGGATATTTTTGAACTTCAAATGGTTCAGAGAAATGTTACTGTTCCCCCCAATCAGAGAGAAGTGGCCTTGTTATGACAATGGTTATTTGGTCAAAACACCGCAAAGGCCAACCCTCAGGAGTAAAACCTATGCCCTACAGCAGGAGTTGTAGTAGACCCAACCTAACAAAGCCAAAAACCATGCCCTTCGTTTTTTCAAGAACGGCAGGCTGTCATGTGCTGTGCCTCATTTGGATAAGTCTGGAGTCTTGGAAGCTTAGCGAAAGCTAAGTTTCAATAGGTTCAATCTAATCTAAAAGTACTTAACTACCTGAGAAAATAAAAGTTAACACTCTATAAAGAAACAACATTCACAATTTCAGAAAAACAGCAGTAATAAGACCAAACAGTCAATGGAAATAATACCAAAAGTATAAAGAAGCATAAACTATGATCCAGAATTGGAAATAATGATTTTCTAGATGTTAATGTTAACATACATGTGTATGTATGACAATGTATATACTAGAATATGTTTTATTATTAGTTAGGCATGACAAAACCAAAAGATCAAAAGATGATTAACTTTGAAAAGATTATATATATATATATATATATATATATATATATATATATGACTTAAGTATATGTATATTTATTTTATATATGTATATGACTTATATCAAGTGCATGTAAAGAACCTTACTTCAGGAACAAATATTCTCCCTACAATAATTCAAAAGACTTAGATAATTCCCAAAGGAAGGTGTACAAATGGTCAAGAAGCACATGGAAAAACAAAGTCAAATAAATAAAATTAATTCATGCGACATGTCTTTCATCAAAATGGTTAAAATTTTAAAAATTGCCAAATATTGCCAAACATGTGGAGCATCTAGAAACCCTATAAAAATACAGGGTTGGCAAGCACTGTACCACTGAGCTACACTCCAGTCCCCAAAATATATGGTTGGAAGTACAAAATATTAGTTTTCTTTCAAGAAATGTCTTTAAAATAAAGTTAAACATATGCCCATCCTATGAATAAGCAATGCTACTCCTACATATTTATCCGGGAGTAGCAAAAACATATTTTCACCCCAAAATTTGTATAAAAATATTCGTAGAATATTCATAGACTTTTGAGTCATAATCATGCAATAACGAAAAAGTAGAAACAACACATATGTTGGAATGGAGTAAAATGAAATTGAGCAGGCTGCAGTGTATTCCTACCATGGAGGTTAACCAATGGTGTGCCGGAGCTGGCTCGTGCTGGGACAAATCGAACTATGCTAGTGTCATGAGATGTTTATGGTGATGGAGGACATACAGCAACTTGAAATTACCTAGTCTCATAGTTTTTACATCATTGAACAGACAACAATTACCATGCAGAGATTTTTTTTGAAGGCCAGTTGTTAGACATTGATTAGCACCTCACTGAATACAACCCTAAAGGAAAAAGAAAAAACTAACAGTATCTAACAACACAGCTGAATTTCTGAATTTCAGGAGCATTGTGCTGAGTAAAACCAGCCAGGTACAAAACACCAGTGTAAATACTTTGTTTATATTGAATTCATGTAGAAGCTCTAGAACAGGAAAAATTGCTCTGTGGTCATAAGAAACAAGACAATAAAGCAAAACAAACAAACAAAGCAAATCTGGTATTTACAGGCTTGGTTTATGAACTCTGCAGGTTAATTTCAGTTGTCAACATGACTGGCTTAGAGGTTTCTGGAGAGGTGACTGGATGGGGGCGCGTGCAGTGCTGCCCATCAATGGGTTAATCCACTGATGTTCATGGTCGAATACACTGCTAGGAGGTGGAGCCTGGCTGGAGATGGGTCACAGGGCTGTCCCTACAGAGGGCTTCTCTCTCCCTGATGCTCTTGCCCTGTGCACTGCTTCCAAGCAGCCAGGAAGTGAGCAGCTTTGCCCTACAGGTCCTTGTGCCATGAAGTTCCTGCCTTGCAGCCATTGACTGAAACCTCTGAAACTGTGAGCAAAAATAAAACATTCCTCTGTAATGTTATGCATTTCAGGTGTTTGGTCCCAGTGACAAAAAGTGGACCAATACAAAACTTTCTTGGATCATGGAAATGTAGTATTTGTATATGTAAGTCACACAGTGTATGCATTTGTCAAAACTCACTGAAGAGTACACATAATATCTGTGTACTTGGTTGTATGTAAATTATATCTTCACAAAAATATAATGATAAAAGCATAATTTGGAATTCTTAACAAAACATAAGTAAAACATTATTAATATAGCCATCGGCTAGAATAAAGGTAATGATTTACATATAAATAGCACCCTGCCACTATTCCTAATGGGGCTACTCTACTAATACAACTGCTACAAGTCCACATATTGGGCATGGGAAAAAAACTTAAATCACTTTTGCAAGGATTTCCTCCAGTAAATCAACACATTTATGGATAAATTGCCAGCTAAAATGCATGACTTCCTCACTAACATATTAATAGTTTTTTTTTTTTGGTCCAATATTTACTACACATTACACAACACGCATATGGTTTAAACTCCAAAGCCGTAGGACATGAGAATGTAAATTGATGGAGAAAATTCAGTCTTTTTTACCATTTTATTTATCAAAATTTTTGGAATGCCTCTCACTGAAATTCAAATGAAAACAAAGTTTCCTTTCTCCTGTTTCAAAGCACACTGTTTATACCTCAAGGTAGCATTTATTTTATTCTTTTCTGCTTTATGGGCACTTTATAGCGTATTTTATATCTCCATCAAATTAGTTGCACCTTAAGGGCAAGGACTAGCCCTGTTCATCCTTGTGTCTCCAAGCATATACATAACCTGCAGGTTTACACAGGACTTGGTTTCTTTATCAGTTAACATTCCTGCATAGCAAAAGTTTCAACCATTGTTTTATATGGCATGAACTCAGGTAGGATTTTCAAGTAGATCATAAACTTCTTTCCCAGCTGCATTCAGCTAAACTGTCACATTCTTTGGTGCCAATAACAACAGATAGATAGACTATCCTCGAAAAGTCAGGCAAAAGAAAGGAGAGGAGAGAAGAAATTATTGACTAATTTTATTAAATGGCTATGTTTAATAGTCTTCCTTTGCTTTCTTGTCTTATTTGTTCAGAGTCTGGCGTATTGAGCTTAACATGATGATTTCCAATTCCTTTCGTTATTACACAATAGAGAAGGAATATGGGGGAGGGGAGGGAAATGTAAGAGATGGCAATGGGGGGACAAATATGATCAAAATATACACAATGAAATCCAATATTTTGTAAGATTAATGGACTCTAATTTTTAAAAAGGAGAAAAAATGTCAATGTGCCATTGTATGTTCTTTGCCATTTTCTCATTTAATTTTCACAGCAAGCCTACAAACTTTCAGATATATAGTTGCTCACTCAAAATTATAAAGCTAGAAGGTTGCAAAAACAGTTTTTACTTTTAAACCTATGTTCTTTCTTTTAAAAGAATGGCCACAGAACTCAACTATTGATCACTAAAGAAGCATAGAATGAAGTCCCATGTGCTGAATGATGACATATTTTATGGGTGATCTCTGCAAAACATTGTCTTAGAACAAATGTTCAACTTTTTCTAGTTTTCATTGTTATCTAGAACTACCAATTCATTTTAAAATTTCTATCCATTTTCATTGTAATTATGTTGTTAGTGAACAAAATAATTCACAAGGTAAATCCACAGAAATGTGTCAAAAAATCTAAATTCAGTGAATGGTCAAGATAATTCATAGGTACACATAGGATTAGATTGAGTAATAGAATTACATTGTCAATGAAAAAATTTAATTATTGGGCAATTTTATAATTGTCATAATAAAATGGGATTAGGCTAGTATATATAAAAGGATAAAATAATTTATTTTTGACAGGAAGATTATAAAGATTTCTCAAATTAAAAACAAGGAGAAAGACACGATGTATTCACACTGTATATTGAATGGCCACCATATTCAAAATTTTTAATAGCTAATGTTAGCAACTTTGAGGTAATTTCCCCATGTCTACATATATATATATAAATATACAATATATATATTTGTGTATTTATGAAACCCCAAATAATTTATACCAATTCTTATTTTAATTATGCTATTTGGGGCTTTCTAACAATCCCTACTTAAATTTCCTAATAAGGTTTTCAAGATTAGCCTCTGTGAATTCAGTATATTTGTCCTTGTCAATAATTTGTTATTGCTAATATTTTTCATTTTACCTATTCTAATAAGTGATACTATTTTACATAATTTTGGTTTTAAGTTACATTTCTTTAACGACAAATAATGTTGAACATCTTTTTATGTTTTTATTTGTCATCTATATATCTATTTTTAGTGACATGTTTGTGAGCTATCTTTTGTTTAAGTATTTTCTTATTCTTGAATTATAAATGTTCTTTTATCGTTTGGATACAGATCTTTCATCTAGACTTACCTATATTTTCTTTTAGTCTATGGTTTCTCATTTCCTCTTAACAATGTTTTTCAATAAGCACTTATTTTTCCTAGTCAATCTTTTATTTTATGGATTGAGCGTGACTTTTATATCATATCTAAAACAAAAAGAAAACCTCCTTAACAAACTCAAGTAGTTTCATGCAGAATTTTTCCCATATAATCTTCCAGAAGTTTTATTTTAAATGTTTCATATTTAGTTCCATAATCTCTTTTAAACTAATTTTGTATGAGACATGAGGTAGGTGTTGAGATTTATTTTTTTATGAAGATATTGAATTGTTCAAGCACTAGTTGTTGACTATTCTTTTTTTCTGTCAAATTGCTTTTCCAACTCTGTCAAAAGCATTTGATATATGTTTATGGGTCTATTTCTGCGTTAGCTATCCTGTTCCAATGGTTTATCTGTTTGTCAGTACTACATTGTCTTGATCATTGTAGATTAGGGTATATATTGAAATTAGATAATATGAGTCCATGAATTTTGTTCTTTAATTTTAGAATTATTTGTGAGTATTCTAGTTCCTTTCATTCCACTTAAATTTAAGAATCAATTTATCATTACATACAAATTATGCTTGCTGGGATTTTCAATGGGAATGCCTGAATATATAGATCAAATTGGGAGGACTTAGTGTTGGTGGGATAGGTAATTAGGTCACTGCTTTCATTTCCGATACTAGCAACATTTTGGCTTCTCTCATTCTCTTTTATTTTGTTTTTCAATCTGGTTATAAGTCTATTAATTCTATTCATCTTTTCAAAGAACCAAGTTTTCTTTTTGAATTTTTTTTCATAGTTATTTCGAATTTATTGATTTCTGATCATACATTTTTAAATCATTTTTTTCTTTCCTTTAGCTTTAGTTAGTTCTTTTTTCCTAAGTCATTAAAGTGAAACTTTAGACTACTAATTCAAGACCTTTCTTTCTTCGTGATATAAGTATTTAATATAACATTTCCCTGTAAACATTGCCTTATCTACATCTCTCAAATTTCAATATGTTTTTTAAAATTTATTCAATTAATTTTCTCTGACACTTTTCCTTTGACCCTTGGATTATTTAGAAATTGGTGGTTCAATATCCATCCACGTGTTTGGGGAGTTTCTAAGTATTTCTTATTGATTTCCATTCTAATCCCATTATAGTTTAACATGTGTAGTATGATATGATCTCTCTCTCCCTCTCTCGCTGTCTTTCTCCTTCTCTCTCCTTTCTCTCTCTCTCTCCTCTATTTTTGTTTTAAGGTCTGCCTTGGTGAGTGTTCTCTGCCACATCCAGTGGGACTGCTACATAAGGACGTTATATCTTCTTGCCATTTTTATTTCAATTCTCACAAACTTTTTTGAGTGTGGGATGCAATAAAATTCCCCAAACTACATTATAAACATTTTGGAGCTTAGAACAGTCATTAAGTAGCCAGGCATGGTTGTATAAGCCCATAATCCCAGCACTCTGAGAGTCTGAGTTAGGAGGATTGCAAGTTCCAGGACTCTGTAGGCAAGTTCGCAAGACCCTATTTCAAAAAACAAAACAAAACAAACAAAACAAAACAAAACAAATTAAACTGGGCTGGGGATCCAGCCCATTGTGGAAGCCCAGGCTTACATCACAAGTACCTCAAGAGAGAGAGAGAGAGAAAGAGAGAAAGAAAGAAAGAAAGAAAGAAAGAAAGAAAGAAAGAAAGAAAGAAAGAAAGAAAGAGAGAGAGAGAGAGAAAGAAAGAAAGAAAGAAAAAGAAAGGAAGGAAGGAAGGAAGGAAGAAAGAGAGAGAGAGAAAAAAGAAACTCTTCAGGTACAGGCTAAAAGAAAAAAAGTTGAGACAGCAGAAGCAAAGTTATTGTTTTGTCCCTGTTTTAATCTTTTTTATTCTTTATCTATGTACAATGGAGAAGTTGCAGAAAATGCATCAAAATACCCTTATTACTTCCTCCTATCCTCGATTTAAAATTCAAGTGGCTTAGTACATGACAAGCATTTTCTAAGTTTCTGCGTATAGTTACTGAAAGCCATTTTTAAACCTGTGTTAAATAAGAAAAATGATATTTGGTTTTACCTTCAAAGAACAAATAATACAAAATGAACATATTGCACACATATAAAAACATGGAAGGAAAGGAGAAAATTAAGAAGAGATTAAAGTGAACATTCTTGAATGAGGAAAAATGTCAGAAGCAAATTGAATATCAACACCTATATAAATATTCTCCTATATGATATCTTTAATTCTAGATAAAAGTAATTGATAAATATAAATTGCATATCCTATCAGATTTTTACTTTTATTCCTAAAATAATTGTTTAGTTATTTTATAAATGTATAGACCATCTTTATGTTTGGAGCAATATCAAGCCATCTGGAAACCATTAAATGTTGAATGAAAAACTATTAAATCACACTTGACATTGTTGATAACTTCATTTATTTTTACAGTTTAAGAACAGAAGAGTTTTCCTGTCTTGACAATTCGCATTCTGTTTATGTTTTAAACCACTAGGAAATGCTGTTTGTACCTTAACCTAAATCATTAAAAATTCCCTTCATGTGTCTGCAATGCCAGTTGCTGTTTCTGAAAGGATATCACCCTTATATTCAAATTTAAAATACTCTGCATCCTATTTCTTTGAGCAATGCATCACTTCTATTGGAAAGAAAAGAGAAAATGCTGTATTTGGTTTGCCACTTAGCACATTTCAATTTCCTTCACCATATGTTAGAGTTTTGCTGCAAATACTGTATCTGCCATCTCCTCGAGCTGCAAAGGACATAAGAGAAAGCCTCTGCTTGGTTGTTGTCCTCAAATCCAAGAGCTTATTCTTGACCACCTACATACAGATTTATTTGCCATGTTCTACATTACCTTACAAAACAGTTACAATTATTTTTTCCTTGTCACTTTCTCCCTTTACATGGTGGTATCATCAAGAGAAAAGAATCACATAGACACAAAACATTTTTCTAACGTGAAAATCTTAATCTATCATTTCTGCACTGTGCTTCTCTATAGAGTTCCAGGTGGGCTTCCAGTTGGCACATTTGTTACAGAGCAGGGAAGTTGTCATGGGAAGCTGTGACATTTATTCCATATTTTTAGCTCAATTTCCAAGGGAGCTCAGCCAACATCTCACTTCAGCAGGAACCAAGGATTTTTTCCTGACGTTTCAGCCTGTACAGAGAGATGTAGTTGTATTAGTACATTACAACACCTTCACTTTCGGGAAATCAGTAATATCATCTTTCAGCTTCTTCAGGCAAAAACACGAACAAATAACATGACATTAGCTAAACTATTTACAACTTCAGCTTTATAATATTCTTCTTGGTATAAAAGTAAAAGTATTTGACTACCACAAATAACCCTCTGATATGAATTTTCTCTACACTAAGAAAAAGACAACCCAAATTTCTACCAACAATTCCTTGATGACATAAAACACAGAGATGAGCCTTAAAAATAATTCGAATCATGTGACAGTATTTCTCAACCAGTTTTTTCCACTCACAAAAATTTTTTTCACAGATAAACTTATATAGATGCAATTTTCTTTTGGAGAGAGAGAGATATTACTTTGAAAATTACATGTAACTGGTGTTGTCAGGTTTAGTAAATAAAAGTGCACACTAAAGAGTTAAATTTGAATTTCAGATAAACAAAGAATCATTGTTTTAGTAAGTGTCCCAAATATTGCGTGAATATGCTTAGATTAATTTTCACTAATATTAAAATTGAACTCAAGTTCTGAGAATAGTAGATTAGATGCAGGATATAGGAACAAAAGTTGACTGGAATTTCTTGTCCAGAGGGAGCTTTATACAGAACTTTGGTACCTATAATACTAGTAAGGAAATATCAACCAAGTCAACTAATGCAGTTGGGCGAGGGTCACCTCCCTGTGTCAAGGTGATGTTGACTCTCTTCCCCTCTCCGGTGAAACATTTGAGTGTCTCTCTGTATTCAGAGTTTGATTTTAGGCAACTAAATGATTTTTCAAAACTGAAATTATGATGCAGAATTATACAAGGTACATCTCTTTAATTCTCTGCCCTGCATCATGTCCTTCAACAGCTACAAAGATCCAAGTTTGTCACCAATGAGAACTCCAGTGTCACAGAGAGGACATCCAGAAGGCATGGGCAATAGTTGATTATCTTATAAAAAGTTCCATAACTGATGAATGTGCCTCCAGGGCCAGCTGGTTAATAGGGCATTTTAGAAGACAGGGAAATGAAATGGGTAACATTTCACACAGGTGACTTAGAAATGGGGGGCTATGCCTGTAACATGCACCTTGAGAGACATAAAGGTGTGAAGATCATTTCCATATACTCTGATCACTAAAGCAGTATATGATGCTTGGTTTCCATCAATGCACTCATTTGTTCCATGGTAATTGATTAATAAAATCGTAACTTACAAAAGATTGATTTTAATAGAGTCACTCTTCCTAAAGAAGAGGAAGTTATTGTACCTGAAGTGGGACTTCTTCGACCAAGTTCATTGTGTTCTTCTTAGCTACAGCTTGGCCAAAGCTAGAAATAAGACCATGAAAGCTATGTCAAGGTGCTCAATGAAAAACATCCTGCAGTCCAGGCATAAAGAAGTAAGGAAAACAAGGCATATGAAAAAACATAACATTTTGTACAAGTACTTTTACGTATGTGTACTCTTTTAATCTTCCAAGTCTGCCTTACGCCAAAATCAATTCTCTTTGTCACCGTGTCATATATTTATTCATCCATACATCCATTCATTTATTTATTTGACAATATGTACAAGATCATTTAATTTTCGCATAGCATTAGCAATGCACACACACACGCATACACACACAAAAGTGTATCCCTTGACTTTTGTCATTCTACATCCTGATGATAGACATTTGTTGAAATAGTGTGAAAAGGCATCATAGTGACTAAAAGATGCCAACATTATTACAACAGCTGTGCCATGAATAGTTTCTCTTTCTTAGCGGTACAATTGGACAGGAGCTGAAGAATATTACCCAATATTGCTCCCAGTTTCACATTGCAGAAGAATATGATTGCTTCTCTCACATGAGTGCGGGCATGGTTTTCTATACTAGGTGTTAACTTTGCTTAGTCTTAAGGGGGTTTCAAGTAGATGGGACCCAGTTTTATTAATTACTAGTCTATTCTCCCACATGGGTCCATCCATTATATTGATTATAATGACAAAATTAAATTTGGCTAGAAGTAATATATATTAGAAACAGATGATATCATAGGGATAAAGACAGAGAAGAGCCAATTACATCCTTTTCTTTTGGTTCCTGTCCTTCCTTCCTTCTTTCCTTTTTTTTTTTTTTTTTTTTTTTTGTTTTTTTTTTTTTTGTTTGTTTCCTTACTTCCCCAAGTACAGCAATGGGAGATTGGGAAATAGCTTTTATCTTACCTCCTATATTAGTTTGGTCGGCTGCTGTGACAAAATACCACACACCAGATGGTTAAATAAGAGTCATTTATTGTTTCAGGGTTCTAGAGTGCAGAAATCCAAGATCGAGGTGTCAGCCAGTACGATTGGTATCTTCCAAAGGCTGTGAGGAAGAGTCGGCTCCATCTTTCTTTTCCAGAGCCTCGTGGCGTAATGGCCATTGTTTATATCCTTGACTTGCAGATCTCTGCCTTTATTTTCACAATGGTAGTCTTCTGCAATCAAGGCTGTTTCCAAATCTCCCCACTTCGAAAGGAAACCAATCATATTGGAGTAAGATTCACCCTAACAGCCTCATCTTGTGTGAATGTCTTCATTTGGGCTCTCATAACTGCCTTGATGTCCTGAATCAATGCAAAATGTTTATTTTCATGATTATTTTTAACTCTGGAGAAGACCCCAGAAGTCACATTGTGGGGATTCAGTGAGTGAGGTAGATGAAGACACCATAAAGTGTTTTACGAGCCTTCCTTTCTGTTCAAGGGCACTCAGTAGCAGCATTCACCATATATTTTTTTATCACATCTTGTAAAGACATTTATGAAAGAGAACTCCTAAACTGCTTCAAAAGGTGGCAAGAATGATAGGATAAATCCATTTGAAGTGAGGGGGAGCAACTGGAGGTGATTAATGGCAATGAGACTTTTACAGTAATAAATTTTTAAAACTTAAAAATACACTCCATATTTTCATCAGACCTCATAGTTGGATTTCCACGGTAAAGAGGCATCTCCAAAGAAAGTTACATTCTTAGGTGCTGGGGGTTAAGACTTACATGCACTAATTTGGGGGAGACATAATTTTATGTACAGCTTCAGCCAAGTCTGGCTGACTTGCAGGACAGATGCCTGTAACAAGTACAGTAGGCTTCCCTGGTATGCCTGGCATCAGCAGGGCCAACTATAGTGTTTTCTTGGTGACCTCATAAGATAGAGGAGTTGTTTTGATGTGTGTGACCCTATGCACTGCTTCAGCGGTAGTGAAAGAGAAGGGAGTAGTAAATGAATTAACATAGTAATGTAATCAAATTAGCATAATTTATTTTTATCTGTATTTAGAAGTGACCATTATTCTCCATGCACAAACATGAATTTGAATCATAGATGAAATTAGGTTTATAAAGAAGGAAGGAAGACTGTCTCTTGGTGCTGGGATACAAGATGTGCATTGGAAACAGTCATGGGATGGCTCTCAATTCTGCCTCTGCCATTAACTAGTTCCATGACTTTGGGAACATTATTTTACCTCTTCAAGGAGACTCATTTATGAGGCCACTAATTCAACCCACTTCAAACTATTAGCATACATTCTGTCTGCTCATGTGATAACCAATGATCAAGAATGATTAAACTGCCAATTTGACACCTCAGTTCTGACACTGCCTGGATTGGCTAATTCTCTAATTGTGTGCCTCAGGCTGCATCCCACTCTCCTGTTTTCCTGTCCATCTCTGTCTTCTTTACTAGAAAACACATACACAAAGTTGTAACAGGAACTTATAAATTACAGGTGCTACATTAATTACATTGGGGGATATTCATAATGTAATGTCGCCCTTTTCCTTACAATAAGTAATACAAACCACAGAGCTCTTAACAGAAATGTTGCTCACAGAATAAGTTGAAGTTTGACTCTTTGTTGCACTGGCCATAGAATAGAAGGGGCAGAAATTGAAGGAAAAGTCAGCAGGATAAATGGCACGCACAGGAAGAAGCAAGCCCTCAATAAATGAGATTCTGCTTGATGGATAGGAGATCTAACAAAGGACGATGGGTCTGCCTGAAGGAAGGGCGTGGAGTGTCCTAAGGCAATTCCAAGTAGCAAGCGCACACACAGGGAAAGCAAATAGCATCCACCGTGAAATACACTGGTGAATATTTCCATGCATGTTTTCTTGAGGTTGAGCGAACATAAGCCCGGTCACTTCTTACAAATCTTTAAAAAGGAACTTTAAAATATGTTCAATGTGCTAACATTTTTCCTGGTCTGAAATCAGAAGGACAGGGGCTTTGACCACAGAGAAGGGATCAAGAAAATCCAATACAGCCTCATGCACAAGAGGAGTTTCAGATTAGCATCATCCCAACTCTTCAATCATTCAAGATCTGGTAAACTTTTTCTTTACTGAAACCATCGGTTGATGTCAATCGTTCATGACAGACTCCTGTACTGAGGACGCTTGGATAGCTGATGGTCAATTGAACCGCTTCATCCTCTCTCTCTTCCCTGATTCCTCCCATCTTTTTGTATAGGTTGGAAAAAGATGCTCTGCATGTTTAGGGCAGAGTCTTCTGTTGAAGGTCAGGATTTTAATTTCAACAGTGTTCAGCCTGGCTGCTCTGCTGTGTAAACTTGGACTAAATACAGTGCATGTTGTTACTGTTGAAAATATATTGCTCATGGATATATCATGCAGAAAATTCCCCTTGTAAATGTCTCTATAGCTTGAAGTGTTGAAACCTTAGCCCAGTTTATCAAAAACACAGCTGCTTTCCTTGGGGTTTCAGAAGGCTCATAACAATTTTTTTCTTTATGAACTTGTGAGAACACCCTGAGGAAAACAGCTGCGTGATTGCAAAGATGAAGAAATCTCACATGAGTGTGAAGTATTGTAATTTAAATAAGAGCGCTATTTTCAGGCCTTTTCATTTTAAGATCATTTCATTATTTTATTTTTCCCTAAATAAGTTATCTAGGAAAATAAGAGAGAATTACTCTGAAGACTGCAGGCACTATAGCAGGCAAATTAAGGGTTTTAATTGAGAATATCAAATGTTGTATTACATGATTAATAGAGATGTGATAGCAGTATTTACATATGTGGAATATGTACCATATTCACTTTGTTCTGTTTAAATATGAAGCCAAAAAGCAAATGAAAAATAACAAATTTTGTTAAATCTCTTTATTTCCTCCAAATGTGGTGTCTGTTCCAGCCACTCATGCCACTCATGATGTTAGTTTTTTCCTTTTATTACTTCAATATAAACATGCAAACTTTCATAGTAACTTTTCTATTTTATATAATATAAATATAAGCATGCTATTGTTCACTGAACGAGTACAATACAAATTTTTCATATTTGAAAGTTTTTAATACTTTATCTCAAATTGAGTTTACTACTGAATAGGGCTTAATCAGACCAGCCACAAAAATTTATTTGGTCTTGTCCTTTTCTGATGAGAATGCTCAGGAAAAAAATGTATTTTTTATGTTATGTGTTATTTTAATTGTAAATTTAAGTGCAATCACTATACTACCTTACATCTTGGTAATTCAAATTTTACTCAATTCATTCAAATTTTATTTCAATAAATAATTGGAGTATAAAGAACAGAAACCCAACTTAAACTGATTCAATTTTTTAAGTGTATGCTTTTCTTCTACATATTTCAATTAAGAAGTTTTGAATGCAGCATCAAAAATCGTTATTAAATGCCTCTCTAATTTTCTTTCTCGTCTCTCTCTTTCCCTCTCACTCTGTGCCCTCTTTACCCCACCAAAGCCTATTTTGTTTTTATTTATTTTTCCACTTTTGTCTTGTTCTCATCTCTCTTCCTAACAATTGTTCCAAATGATTATGGTTTAAAAAGACACAAGTAACTTCTGCATATATTTTTTATAGTGAAAGAAGAGTTCCTATGTTTTTCACAGTCACTGCATATCAAATATCAAATTCCAGACAAGTTGCTAATTGATTTTCCTTGAGCAGATTACAACTCTTCAGTGATTACCAAGTCGAGGACCTGGGCTACTCAGGGTGGCCAGCTCACTACCTGTATCTTGGCACTTGGTGGGAAGGAAGAATAAGACCCTTTTAAGCCATATAAAATGGTGGAAAGAAGGATCCAAATTGTTGCTAATCATGATGATAAGATTACAAGGAATTAGAGAAGGAGAAATCAAAGGCAAAGAAAAAGAGGAAGAAGTGAAAGAAGAAAGAGAAAGGAGGAAATCCTAAGGAGGAAGAGAAAATGTTGTTGATGTACTACCAGTTTGTCTAGTTAGTGTTCATAAGCACATCTCAAATACCAACCCTGTATGAATAGAAAAAATAAAGTTAAAAAGTCTCTTACGAGTGACAATCCCAGCACACTTCTGGCGATGCGGTAGCTTCATGGCTATGACTTCCTCATGGGGCACTGCTAATTCTCCACGAGGCCATGGAGTAAGTGCTTCACAATCACAGGGACTGGGTGTTTTTATGGTGATTTAGTCACATTCACACAAATAGAACTCTAGTAAAACAAATCTAAAGAACCAGAGTTTCACTGCAAAACACAGCATTGTTTAAAATGCAGAAGTTCCCATTTTATCACCAGTGTCCTTTCTTCCTCTTCTAGACATACACATAAACACACAAACACACACACTAAACACACATGTACATATAATACATACATATAAAAATGGAACAAGTTCTGTGCTGTATTCTGTAATGCGATTCTTTATTTGGACAATATTGCATTTTATTGATATTGGTGTACATAGCATTTATTAGGGCAAGGGCTAAACTACTATAACCGAAAACTGCAGTTGCTTAATAAAACAAGTTAATTCCTCTTTCAAGTAACAGTTGAGAATGGTATTCAGAGTTTAAGGCTGCCTCGAATCTACATAGTTATGCACACCCAGGGCCATCTACCTGGTGAGCTATGTGGACCCTAGAAGTACTACCACCTCTGCCTGGTTCAAACTGGTTTGTACACGTGTTCAAATTTCAGCCCAGGGCAGAAAAGGTAAAGAATTCTAGACCAAGACCTGTGGGGATTTTATTACAAAAGTGATATTAAAGTAATATCATATTATTAACATTTCTTTGGCAGAAACTTATAGAAACAGATCTACCTAGCCAGCTATAGTGGCACATGCCAGTAATCCCAGCATTTGGGAAGCTGAGGCAGGAGGATTTCCCTAAGTCCAAGGCCAACCTGAGCTACATAGTGAGTTCAAGGGCAGCCTGAACTCTATAGCAGACCCTCTTTCAAAAAACAAAAGAAAACAACAACAAACAACAATTTGTTAAAAAGCTAGAAAGAAACAGACCGACCTTTGTTGGCAGCTGGGAAATAGATTTTTATCTAGACAGTATGTGCCCTGGAAGAAACAAAGAATGGATTTGGGGAATTAGTTTGTTAACTTTAACTTCTGTGTATTGTTCCAATATATTAATATAATCATTATTTACCTATTACTAATACATTTGAATTTATGTTAATATGTTATAACCTGCTACCTCTTTGCCCCATTTTCCCCCATTCTTTATTGCTTTCCCTCAAAAACAAGTGAGGAATTTTTGTCCATTTTATTTTTCTCATTTTCTAATTCTGTTTCCCTCTTCCCACTCCCAGTTGTTTGGAAGTTTGTGTTCTGTGCCTAAACTCTGGTAGTTACCAAAGCTATTTTAACATGGTAGGACTTGCTAAAGTCTGAAGATGACCATTTTATTTACCATCCTCCTGAAATTAGAAGGTCCTTAGTTGTTTTTTACTTATATATTGCTGTATTACAGTAATTTATTTCTAAAATATTTTTACCTAAGGCTGGGGATGTGGCTCAGTGGTAGAGCTCTTGCCTTGCATGCACAAGGCCCTGGGTTCGATCTGCAGCACCACAAAATGGAAAGTTTGGCCTAAGATACTTTTACAAAAACAAAAAATAAAAAACAGTGTTTACTTCTTTTAACAGCCAAAATTGTTGAGTTGTACACAGCTACTTACCAACATCTATGTCCACTATCCCTTCTTACATTTTTGAACTTTCTGCTTAGATAATTTTTTTCATACTTGAGGATTATTCTATTGAGTAATGAGTATTGAGTTTGGGCTGGAAATCCTGTCAGATTGTACTTATTTGACAGGTCCCTATTTTGCCCTGTTTGGGGAAAGATGGCTTCATTAGGTACAGAATTCTAAACTGCTGAGAAGTATTTAACTTCATAGTGTCTTCTGGCTACCACTGATGTCCTAGAGATATTAGCTCTTCACCTCAACTCTTCACCTTTGTGTTTTGATCTTTCCCTTTACCTGTTTTTAAGAATTCTTTACCTATAGATTATTTAGTTTCAGTTGTTTGGATGTGGACTTCCAGTTTTATTTTTTGGTATGTAATATGGGCTTCCTATATCTTAAGTTGGTGCCTTAACGTATCCGGAAAATTGTCAACCCATTATATGTTAAAATATTTCCTCTGTTCCAATCTATTCTTTAATTTCAAATAGGTGAATATTAAACTTTCTCACTCTATCATATTTCTCATCATCCTCTTAATTTTTCATTTTTTATCTAGCTGGACTTCTTTTTGAATAGCCAATTTGGACCTTTAAGCTTATTAATTCTATGTGTAAGTTGTTTAATCCGTCCATCAGGCTTTTTAATTTCTGAAAGTTTTATTTGATTCTCATTCAAACTTAATTATTCATTTCTATGGTATAATATTTCCTACTCATGCTTTTAAATTTTATTTAGGCATATTAAATACATGCATTACATATATATACTGAATTATATATATATATATATATAAATACATGCAATATGTACATTTATATATATAAATAAATGCAATATGTATGTATATATGTATATATGTATATGTATATATATATATATATATGCTGAGTCTGCTATTCTAATATTTGAGCACTTTACTAGTCTTACAAAATCAAAACACTTCCAATATTGAAATCTTGCTGCAGTCTCTCTGTTGTTTTTGCTTTTTCTCACTCATGGAGATTCTGTTTGTGTGTGTATTTGTATGTGTGTGTATGTTTGTGTATGGGGGCGTGTGTTTGTGTTTGCTTTTGTAGCTGAATGTGAGATGCACTTCTCCTTGTAAATTGGTCAGTTGGGCTATCTTAAGGTGCAGAGTGAAACTGAGTTCCTCCAGAGGGAATGTGGGTTTGCTTCTGTCACTTGCTTATTGGAGAAAAGAGGAAAAAGAAGTGCGGAGACTGTTTAAGACTATTTTACATTGAATTAGCTGATGTTTTATATCAAACAAGATGACATGAATTTTTACCAAAAAATTGCAGAACACTAGCTCTTTGGTATAAATGCTTGGTTATATCGTCTTCCCCCAGTTAGAGCCACAGTTGAGAAGGACGAATGTCTACACTGTGTATGTTTGAAGAAGGGCAGGATTTATTCCTCGTTCAAATTTAA
This sequence comes from Erethizon dorsatum, assembly GCA_028451465.1. Lineage (NCBI taxonomy): Eukaryota > Metazoa > Chordata > Mammalia > Rodentia > Erethizontidae > Erethizon > Erethizon dorsatum. The sequence goes on from CM051835.1 coordinate 16,642,930, forward strand.
GCCTTATTTAGAGATTGTCTTCAAAATTCCTCCCACTTAGTGGGCTTACACTTTACTTTTTTTGTATTCTTTTACTCTACACAACGGTAAAAGTTGAAATATCCAAGTCACCAGGGTTCTGGAGAGATCTTCAAGGGAAAAGCCAGCTTTGGTGCTTGTTTATATCACAAGACTCCATTTTCTCTTTGTAAGTAGAATTTGTGCATTTGAGTCCTCCATGATTTTTTCATATTTAAAACAGAATTTTATTACTTGAATGTATCTCAAGTTCTTTCTGGTCTGTACCTTGACAGTATTATAGAGAGAGGTAAGTTGACCCCATTAATTTCTTTCCATAATTCTCTTGAGGTTACAATTTTACATAAGAAAATTGGCCCTTGAAAATCAAGAGGGATCATAGCACATTCCTGGGAAAACTTGTTAACAAAACAAAGTTACCCCGTGCTTCCTACCAACTCATTCCCTGTCCTTCCTATCTTGCTATTTTCACATAGCTGAAGGTAAATCTGTAAAACACAAACTGCACTCTCCGATTAAAAGGATAAAAAAGAAAATAGCCTTAGATTTCCAAATTAATTCATGTTTCCTACCTGTGGCAAATAAAACCAGGCACACTAAACATTCCAAACCTGGAAGATATTCAGAAGATATACAGTACTGATCAAGCTATTTTGCCAATCATTTCCTAATCTCTTATAGTTTTCATATCATAATGTCTTTGGATTATATTATATGAAATATGTCATTACATTTACCTAATTTTTAATCTGTTTCCTAGATTAAAAATTGGAATATATTTTAATGTATAACTGAGTATTCCTAATTACAGTTATAATCCGATATGTCAGATGCAGCTCCATTATGTTATACATTTACGTGTAACACACACGAGGCCCTGGCATCTGGAGAAGATCATCAGCAGTCTTTGTATCTATGCCTGGAAAAACTCCAATGCCTTTCCCACATGTCGGTGCTTAGAAGAAGAAAACTGAGTTCATCTCCTTTCTTTGATCATCTCTTCACTTCTCACTCGTCTTTCATACATGACCTTGGTGAAGAAGAGCCATACATTTAACAACCGGGTCACTGAGGATCTCTCTCCGCTCAGACACACTAATGATTTGGAAAAGTAAAGTACGTGTTTCAACAGACAAGCTAAACGGAGACTAAACAAGGATCACGATTTCAAGGCTGATTTGTAACTTAAACCCCATGTCTCATTCTTAATTATTATTCATTTGTTACCTCGTGAAGTCTATACTTCAATTTGCAATGATTATAATGAAGGAGGACAAAAGAGAGGAGAAAAGCAGGAGTTTTGGTCAAACTCCTAATAAAATTGAAAATTAATGCCTGCAAATATTCTGTCCCATGAAATTTGTGAGCAAGTTTTGGTACACCTTAGAAATCAACACGTAGAGAATTACTGCTTCTTTTTCTACCACGATCAATTCCTGGTACGAGGAGGCATTTGTGTGGAAAATATAACCTTTAGCTCCTAAATTTCTGAACACTTTATTTTAATCTTTGGTAAGTATAACTATTTGTCTTATTTATCTTATGTCATCTCCTAGACAAAATTGCCATACAGTAGAATAAAGAGGTCTAAAATATGGCCAGTGTCTAAAAAACCTATTGGTGAGGTCTATGTTTCTGGATATCAAGGAGTGGCTAGTTATTCTAAGATGGAATAAGGTTTTGATGGCTTGCTCAGCATGAAAACTTCTTCTAAACCCTGTGGTATACACAAGTCAAAGTCCACAGGTCCTGGGAATACAAAATCTACCTTAAGTCCCTCTGATGTTTCCTTTTATCTCTTTCATTTTTCAATTTGTAGCTCCAAACATGGTTGCCCAATACAAGGATTACATACCCCATTCTCTTTGAGAAAGTGCATCATGTGGCCATGTTCTGACCAATGGTATTAAAAAAAAAAAAAAAAACAGGTAAGAGACTTTCGCAATATATCCGAAAAACAAGGTGTGCACCATCACCCTGCCCTTTCCTCCTTATAATAGCTGGGATCCACACATGTGCTAATCAATAATAGAATACTGTGGAGGAGCCTGGGTTTCTGTACTATAACAGCGCTTCCATATCGGCCTAAATTTTAAGGATAATAAGACATTAATTTTTATGAAACTTAAATTCTTGTTCTTAGAGTATCCAATTTTGTATCCTACTTAATGCAGACCATCCAAAGCTAAGCTACAGATAATTTCCTGGATCCAAAAGCCTGTGATTATATGCATTGGATGGAGGGCTACACCTGTGGCCTCCCTTTACTTTGGTGTCTTTAATATGACATTGTCGATGTGGAGTTTTGTGGAAAGTAGCCCTTTCATGCCCCAAGCTATTCCAGAAGGAATGAATTTTCTTATCACGAATCTTTAGTATTGGATTACAAAAAGTCACTTAAAAATAAACAGTGACCTTTTTGTTGTAATTCCTTCAGTTTGAATCTATTAAAAATTCATTTATGATTAGAGCACATCCACGAACTGAAGGAGAGCCACTAATGAATAGGAAGCCGAATTCACCAACTGTGAAGATTGTATTTGGGTGGATAGCCACAGCTGTGATATTGGGGTTTTACTTTGTAATTACATCTAACTTCTTCAAAATTAATTTCGACCTTTGCCCCCTTCCTTTCTCTTTTCCAAATCTTTTCTCACAACTTGCATTACAAGGTTAGTAGCTAACACACTCACATTTTCAGTCCCACAGTCCTTGGGTCACATCTGGGAGGGAGGGTGAAACAAGAAGAGAAAGAGGAAGCACAAATGCTTCTGCATTAATGTGGCAAATTTCTCTCCTCCTCCTTCCAAAGCCAAGTGAGAGGAAGTGGTTCAGGTCTGTCCAGAAGTGGAGCAGCCCTTGGATCTAAACCAGGAAAGCCTCCAACCCATGGAAAGCCCATGACCATGCCAGCACCTGGCCACACTTAATTTGGGTGAGGAGGGCCATGTCTGCGGTAAGTTTAGTGGTATAACGTTTACTAAGTTTTTTTGCATAAAAAAGTTCTAGGGCTCTGTAAACCAGCTTTTTCCTTCAGCATACTCAAACTCATATCCTAGCTAAAACAGGCCATCTGAGGCTAATGTACAGATAACTTTTCCTGGAACAAAAATCTATGATAACATTCACTGGATGTAGGGCTACTCCTGGTGCTAAGGATTGAAGTATAGAATTCCCACTACATTAGGCTGGCCATCAACCTCATTCTTGACCCAAATATGACCTCAAATTTAACAAGCCCTTGAGCAAGTGATCCTAAACTAGGAATGTAGTGATAAGGAACACTCAGATTTGTGGAGCGACTCCAATGTATCAGGCAGTTTATACATATGGTTTCTACTAATCCTCAAAATGGACATAATTCCTTTTCCTTGTTAGCCAGGGAGGGCCTGAGGCTGAGAAAAAGAAAGTAGCTTCAAATAATTTTCCCAACATCAAACATCTGACAAGTGACCGGGTTTATTGTCAGGTCTCTGGACTAGACCCCCGCCCAGCCAGGAAAGAAAAACTCCCCAAGCAGATCGGTATTCACGCCTGCAGGTGCAGTGTTAACGGGAAGCTAGCAGCTGCCCTACAAAGCTCAACCTGCAGAGAGCTGGTTCCGCAAAAACCAAAAGAGACACGCTGTGCCTTCCGGCACCCCTGTACCCAGCACCGCCGTGTCCATCAGCCAGTCCCACACCCCCTACTCAGACACCCAAAATTTTGCACCCCCCCCTCAGCAATGCCCCCCTCCCCTACCTAAACTCCCCTACAAAACATGCTCTTGTCCCTAGCTCGGGGCCAATGGTCTTTTCGCCCTTGGCCAGACCGCTCCTGGTCTGCAATAAATCCTCGCACATTGCTTAAATTCTGCCTGCCTTGGTGGTCTCTTCTTGTGCCTCGGTTTACCCTAACATCTATATTTGACAGTCTAGCATGAGTAAGGATATTTTTAAGCAGTACAATGTCGAGTATAGAACATCTATTTATTTTTCTTTTTCCAGGGGTTAATAGAGGACCTACCTATGTGTGGTGAATATTCTTCTAGGCACATTTACTTTGATAACTTAATTACTTTATGCCAATAAGCCTAACTATGATTTGCCCCATTTACAGACGAGAAAATTGAGGCAAAGAGAAGTTGAGCTACTTTTCATATCCAGTAAGTAACGAGTTTTAAGGTCAATTTAAGACATACCAAACGAAGGGTCACAGGCGCAAGTCTTACAACATCATCGGTATGGAACCCAATGCAACGATGAGCTGCTATTGCCCATCTTCCCCAAAAGGAGGAGAGATATATAAACCAGGATGAAAGGCATTCCCCAGACAAAGTGGACGGCACAGTTAGTGGCCCTCAGGAGGCAAGTCATTTTTAGCAGGCTGTGGTTGTTTTTAAGGGAATATGACATTTATTGAGCACTTACTGTTTGCCAGGCACTTTGGTTAGTGTTTTTTTAACTTGTGAAATAGAAATTAGCATCATCTTCATGTTACAGAGGTTGAGAGTGGCCAGAGAACCTCACTCAAAGTGACTCCACTCCTCAATAGTGCTAGGTTAGAGGCCACAAAGTCGTGCTCCTTATATCACTGTGTTGCACGGTCTCTCGAAGATCAGAGAAAATGACTTTCTAGGCACGGGCTGGTAACTGGCCAAGGCCACTTGTGATGACCTTATTTGCTTTAGATTTTCTGTTAGATAATTAACATGCCTGTAGGGAATCCCAGCAATTTTCATAAGCCCTAGCCACCCCAAAACTCTGCTCACTTATCCAGCTTAAAATTTTATCAACTAACATATGATGAGTCTGGCATCTTAATTCTAGCCTGCTTGGATGGATATTGCGCATAGACTCTGTCCTGCATAGCCAGCAACCAGCCTTCAACTCAATCTGTTTATCCACTATTGGCCAACTTCCCTAAGGCTCATTGGGATCAACCACAACCTTCTGATTTGATCTCATCCTCCACCTCAAGACCTACTTTTACCTTTTGAAACAGTGTAAGATGATTATTTGAAGTTCGTCACCACTGCCCCTAATTATTGTGTTCGTCAGCTTTCTGTTAATATAACAAACACCTTACATAATCAAACTTTAAGTGAAAAGGTTTATTTGGGCTTGCAGATTTAGAGATTTCAATCCATAATAAAGTGGATACGTTATTTTTTGGTCCTGGCGGGGGTGGCCCGTGGCAATAGGAGAGAGTGCTTCATAGAGCAAATGGTTCACTTCATGTCCAGGGATCAACACAGAGAATTGGGGTCCTGCAGTCCCCTTTGATGAAATGCACCCCCATGACTTGAAACCTCCCAGTGGGCCCCCCACCTCTGAAAGTTTCCACCATCTCTCAGTAGCACCAAACTAAGGGTCAAGCCTTTAACACAAAGGCCTTTGGGGGACATATCAGATGCCAACTATAGCAGACCTCATAGGGTCTATCTTTGGTAAGTTGCGTGATGTGAGGGGTAGGGAGGCATTCTTGCCAGGACCCTATGAACACAGCTGCATCTACCACATGGTGTGTTAAAGGTTAAAATCTAGAGCTTTCATTACATAGATTTCAAATAGAAGTAGTTTGGCAGAATTAATTGAGCATAGACCGAAACTTGTCAGGGTATTCTAAAAACTAAGAAGGAAAAAGAAAGGGGCAAAACTATCCAAGCCAATTCCGAAGAATAATAAAGAGGGCAAATAAGTGCACTATTAGCTACCAGAAATTACAAGATTTTAAACAATGAGATAAATTGAAGATACCATGGCAGAGAATTGAGACCAAGCCAGGCCTACACATTTGTCTAATAAGCATAGAGTTACATGAACAACAAAATTGAGCTCTATAAAAAGAGGACAGTAAATGTTCAAAACTAAAATAGTCAGATTGATTATAAGCTTGAAGAAAGTAGATACCTGTATATTATATTATAATACAAAAGATCTGTATGTTATACCTTTATATTATAAAATAAAACCCAAATTGACCATCTTTAACATAAAAATCAAAGCTTTAAAACTTTTAGAAGAAAATTTAAGATTATCATGAAAACATGGTATTAAGAAATGAAAAAAAAAATTCTTAGACACTAAAACTGCAAACTCTGAAAAAGGAAATTATAAAAATTTGTTGAAATTAAAAACATCTAAGAACCAAATGAAAAGATGAAGACAAACTGGAAAGTCATATGTAGCCCACTTATAAAACAAAGGATTAATCAGACAAAAATAATTTCCACAAATCAATGAAAAACAACTCCACAGCACAGTAGAAATTTAGGAAATGAATGGTTTAGGCATGTCATGAAAGAAGTGTAGAAGAACCTTAAATGTAAAAATATATTCAACTTCACTAAGAACATAAACAAATTCATACTCATTAGAATAACAAAAACTAAAAGATGGAAAATTCCAAGTGCTACAAAAATGTATGAAAGTAAAATATTTCAAGCATGAAAGTAAAAACAAAAATTCAATGAGAATATAAATAAAAATCCCTATTTTTAGAACAATTTCCTAATATCTAGTGATGTGGAGATGCATAACCAAGTACCCTGAAATTTCCTTCTGAGATATATCAACTTTTCCTTCTGAGATATATAGGTATCATAGAGAAATGCTTACAATGTGCTTAGGGAGATATATATGCAGTTATGCTTTGTACTGTTTTGTTTAATAGACAAAAACTAAGAAAAACAAAGAAGTCTATCTATAGAAGGATGAATAAAGTATATTCACACATGGGATAACACTAAACAATAGAAATAAATGAACCAAAGTTCCCTAATGTATTACCAGGAATTAACCCTCAAAAAAATGAATGAAAATCTAAACTGACACACTGAATTCCTTTAATGTAAATTAAAGAGATTCAAAATAATGCAATACGCTATCTTGGATACATGCATACATGAATGAAAATATCGATACCTGGGCATTATCTTCAGGACATTAATCACCCTTGTAGAGGAAGAAGGAAGGAGAATCAAGTCTGGGAAGGGTCATTAATTCTTTCTTTATTTTATAGAAAACTAATATGTAAAATGATAACACTTCTTAGATCTAATTGGCCCTGATATTCTGGACAGGCTTTGGGGTCAGCAGTCTTTTTTTTTTTTTTTTTTTTTTTGTGGGTACCGGGGGGTCGACCTCAGGACCTCGCGCGCCAACAGGCACCCGTGCCGCTGAGCGATATCACCGACCCCTTTTTCGTATGTGGGATCCGGGAGTCGAACTCGGGCCGTCGCGCTTGCAAGGCAGGCGCTTACGCCGCTGAGCCATCTCACCGGCCCGGGGTCAGCAGTCTTGGTTGCACCATTGACTCTGCATCTTTCTAGTCATATTTCCCGGCCAAATTATGTCACCATGACGACCTATGTTCCCTCTTTTCCAATAATACATATTTCAAAGGGTTGTTCTAAGCATTAAATTAAAATATATGGCATAATATATATATAGCATAAAAATATATATAGCATATTAGCATAATATTTGGCACAAAATAGACATCAATGAAGCACCATTAGTTTTATTTCTTCAATAACTATCTACTTGTATATTGCCAAGCTTATAAAAATAAATTATCTGGAGTCAGACTATAATGTTTCATCAATAACTTTAATATCATATGCCATAGAATTGAATGGCACTCTTGACAATTTATAGAGATGATTCCTAAGTAGCCTGAAGCAGTTCTCATCTGGAAATTCCCTTTACAAAGTATTCTAAAGTAGTGATGGCCAAGAGAACTTTTATGACGATGGAAATGTTTTCTGCTAAATATAGTAGCTACTAGATCCGTGTGGGCTATTAAGCACTTGAAATGTGGCAAGTGAGACTGAGAAACTGAATTTTCATCTTATTTCTTTTTAACTTGTTTAAATTTAAATATTTTCATGTGGCTAGTGGTTACCATATTGGACAATGCAGGTTTAAAATAATGCAATGTACTTTTTGACCAGTCCATATGAGGTCCCAACTAAAGCAGAGCATTGTGTTGGATGCTATGGGAGAAGCACAAGCTACTGTGTGCTCTCCAAGGTATAACCTTTCGAAGGAAAAATAGATGTACTTGAAACCTTGAAATGACAAGAGGCTGCAGGGGCTGAGCTAATGTGAGCACAGCCTAAGGGTATATGGCAAATATTTATTAGATCGCACTGGACAGCTATAATGAAGGAAGGCTCCCAGGCTGTGGCAGGCTGTAATCAGGACTTTAGAGATGAACACACTTTGTATGCATAGGCAGCAGAGGGAGGACACCTGTGACACCCAGCTCAGCTTAAGCAGTGGGAAGGCTGAGGTTGCTTGGGATGCCTGGTAAGAAAGATGTGCCAGCGCACAAGTTGGGCTTAAAACAGCTTTCTTTGTTCTGTCCACATCTCTAGCCTTGCTTCTCAATATTGTTGACCTCTAACTTTCCTTTTGGTAGCTTATTTACCTGCATATTCCACCTGCATGCCATTCCTTCTAACAGATTGTCTCTTCTGGTACCTTCTACTCACCTCAAGACTCAGTTTAAGAACTCTTGTGACGTCCCACTTCCCCCTGGGACACCCTGTGTGCATTTCCAACATTCTTCATATAACACACTTTTATAATTAAGTCTACTTTCCCCAGTCAGGAACTCCTTGAAAGCAAGAACTACATTACGTCCATTTTTTCATCCCCACCTCTTATTGTACATATATTTAATGAGTGACTTTGTCATACAAATAAATATTGAAGGAACCCTAAAGAATTTTGCACATATATGTGACTTGATCTTTGTGGCATTTTAAAAAGTATAATCTGTTACTAATATTCAATGTGAATCTGTCTGTTTAAAACCAAGCATTATCTTTTGGGATCAAGAATGAAAAAAATACCAAGAATATTTTGAAAAAATTTTAACAGGCTTTTCTACTTATAAATTTTGTATATTCTTCTTTACCATGACCTCGGCCATGGCTTGAATTCTTGCTTCCATCAGGTCTTGTTCAAATGCCACATGTAAAGAAAAGCCCAAAATTTCATCTCTATCACTTCTAGCATCCTTCCTTGCTATATTTTCCTACATACCTCACAGAAATGCCTCTCATGTTTATGTACTTACACATTTGCTTTATTGCCTGTTACCCTCCCTGCAGAAGGCCAGCTCTTTAGAAGCAGGAATTTAGTGTTTCCTTTAATACCATGTCCCTAGCACCTAGAATATTATCCGATTGGTATCTGATGCATAGCCTGTGTGTGTAGGTAGAGGGGAAAGGTGTTTAAACTTTTACAATCAAAACAGAAAGAAATAGCTACATTTCTGTTTCTGGCATTGAAAATAAGATTTCATAGTAAGGCAATAAGGTCGGAAGCCAGGCTTTGCTGAGAAATATTTATCTACATGTTAAAGCAATTTTGCATATCAACAAGTAAATCTGGAGGATTCGGATCTTAAAGTGTGTTTTTAATATATCTAATATGTATCTTCCATTCACAACAAGCAGACCAGGGGCTTGTTTGCTAGAATAGGAGAATTTTGTATGAAGCAAAGCCAAGTCCATCCAGTCTTTGAAGGTTTTCAGAAGCAAAGCAATGGCTGAAACATAAGGACCCCAATCTTCTCTCTCCAGACATTAACTCAAAGATCAGAAAGTATTTTAGATAAATTGATGAAAAAATTAAGAACAGAGAACTCTGAAACTGATTCTAATACAGATTACCACTGAAAACCTGGTGAGAGAAGGTGGTGACATCAAAAATAATTAATAAGTCCAACTTTCTGGAGCATTCGTGGATTCAGGCTAGTATGGGCAGCACCAAGCATCTCCTGCCAGCCCATTAGGTGTGACTGCAAAGTAGTTGAACTGAGATATACCAGGATTCTCTGATAATGAGGGGGAAGGGGGCAGTAGTCAGGACAGTGCCAGGGGTAGAATGAGAACGTAGCCAAGACTTAACAAGGAAGGCAAAGATTCTAGCTGGGGCCAAGTTACAAAGAAAATATATTGAACCCAACAAAGCAAGAGTAAACACATCACAGGTTATACTGGTCATGGACGCAGGCAAGGACCAAATAGACAAGAATGCTATTCAAAGAGTGGAGGCTCTGGAAGACTCTTCCTGCATCTTCAAATCCATCACTCTGCTGCATCAAAACCACATAAGCCTTTTCTGAGTTTTCTTGGAAAACAAATCATGACAGTTGAAAGACTTAGCGTTTTTACATATAGACTGAGAAACCTAAAGGGATAGTTTCAATTATTGTACAAGGTCAGCTTATAAAGTTGAATGCACCCAAAGCTTACCAAGAAGGTGATCACAAGAAAATTCCAGATATTTGTAAATGAGATGGAGAAATTGCATCTTCTTTGCGCATTTCAGTAGACCATAAGTACTGATCCAATAAAACAACAAGTGCGTGCATCCAGACCCCCATGAAGATGAAACAGATACTAGTGGGCACAACTCAGAAAATTTTCACAACACCAACTTCCTTTTGGCCTTCATGAACCCCCCCTCCGGGTAGAGCAATTGTGAAACAACTGTTCTGCTTCATGCTAATAATGTAGGAATAGATCTTGAAGCAATTTCCTTGGGGATTTTAGACTATCATACTATAATTCACATTTATATTCCATTATTTAGTTCACCAACAGCTTCTCCATATACAATTTTATTTTGTCTTTACACAACAGCCTGTGGTTGTTACCAAGTTCATTTGATAGATAAGGCTGAGCTCACAAGCTCTTAGATTTCAGGCTTGTGTGTCTGAATTCCAGGCTGCACAGTCCCCAGATTTTGTTGCACGGTGTAAGTAGTTGACAGTTTTTGTTTTAGAAACTGGGGACTATTGTCCAAGTCCCCACAAAGATTTTTATCTCCAGTGACTGATCTGGGACCCTTTGGTTCCTGCGGAGTCAAGTCAGATGGGCAGGTATCAGCATGCTTCTTTCCTAGCAGGTGTAGTCAAATGAATGGCAGCGCTCACTGCCGCTTAATGAGTAGCCCCATGCTGCCACACTTACACATTCTGGTTTGAATTTTTAATTCCATCTCATAAAATAGTGCCATAAATCATCCTGTTTCCCATTTAGAGTTGAATTTTCCAAAACCATCTCTGAAGTAATTAAGGAGAAACTACACAGGCCTCTAAATCAGTTCCCCATGATATGTAGAAGCAATGAAATTTCTGTAGCTCACTTTCCTTTTCTTCTATCTCTTGCATCCATTCATTCTGGCTGTGACAAACTATCATCCCCAAGCCTTCATTCACAAAATATTTATGAGCCATTTGTGAACCTTTAGCCACTGAGAAATATAATGCTGCATGACAAAAATGAGTTATATGAAAGTATACAAAGTCTTACTTTAATGTAATCCACCCAGCCCCAGGTCTACAGATTAATAACCCAAACCTGACTTCAATATGAGATTCAGACCAAATGCAATATTCCAAAATCTTGTGGCTGTATCCAGAGACCTTACAACCTAACCTAATTCGCCTATCGCCTACATTTTCAAAATCAAATAAATACATAAATATCAACTAAATCCAAGAGAGATTTTCTCAGCTCCAGGGAGCAATTTTACAGCATATACAAAGCAAACCAATTTGAATGCTTCCCAAACATGCAGGTGCTAAATACTCATGTTTGGCAGGAATAATTATTTGCTGTATTCCCTGGATCTTCTATTTTGCTGAATTTAATTTGTTTTCAATACTTAGAGGGAGTAAAAATATAAAACTACACCCAAACAGTAGAAAAACTGTGACAGTGAAGGAGAGTTTTACCACAGAGCTTGTTATGAAAATTGTTTAGGCAGCATAAAATTGAAAAATAGAAAGACGACATCTACCCTGATTATTTCCTTCCCACTCTGCAGCTGATAGAAAAAATGGGGACCTGAAACAATGCAGGATGGGATGCTGCTTCCTGGAACTGCACATGAGCCCAAATTTCAACACTCTTTAGACAGGAAGCAGTTGGTGACTTCTTCAGAGTCCTGGGACAAGTGCTGATGGAGAAATATGGCAGGCAGTCCTGGGACCTCAGAAGTCATGTGAGCCAGGTGAGGCAAGGCATCAGCATGGAAATGGATGTGTTTTCTTGAGGCAATAGTTTGCCAGTCTGGCTGCACGCTAGAAATACCTTCAGAATTTGAAAGCTACTTATGTCAGATACCAACCCAAGACCAACTGAACCACAATCTTTAGGTCAGACCCTGGTCAGACCCTGGCTTATTGTAAAACTGACCAGATGAACCCAATGTTTAGGCTGGATTGAGAACCACGAAGTTGCAGGTTGATACTGTTGATTTAATTGTGATTGAAGATTAACAACTGATAGGCTGTTGATCTGGATGAGAAGATGCAAAGTTGAATCCTTAAGATTTTAGTTAAAATACAACCATGCTTAGTTTGGCATGCATTATGCTTACAATTTAACTGCTATTTAAAAAACAAAACCAAAAATGGGTTATTTCATATTAAAATATAGCTTTCAGATTACCCTTAGAAAAGCAGTTCTAGATATTCTATGAGGGGATACTGACTGAACTTAATGATGTCTGTCATTTTGCATAAAGGCAGTCTCTCCAGCGTGTCACAGTCCCTCTTACTCCCTTTGCATATGGTACCAAACTCAATCTAATATCTCACATGGCTTTAATAGCTGGTTTTCTTTCTGAGTACTAGCACAGACCTATAGAATTGCTGGGAATCACAGTTCTAAGAGCCACATTTACAAATAAATAAATGAAATTAAAAAAAAAGAAAATGCAAACTGCTTCTTGGTTCTATTATTTCTTAGGTTCTGTCATACTTTCTCAAATCTCCATTTACCTAAGCCAAACTTCCAAGTGAAATTTGTTTTTGCAGATTGGCCTATTAATATTTAATGATGTTTCTCTCTGAATTTTAAAGTAGTAATTAAATTGAACTATTCAGAAAGAGCATATTAATTCCAATTTTTTAAATATGGAAAAGAATAAATCTTGCTCAAAACAAGAACACAGTAAAAAGTGAGCATTAATTCTTAGGGTAAGAAAAGGTATCTCTTATTAAATATTTATTTCAATAATTAGAAATAAATTGAAACTACAGCTAGGAAAACATAAAATATATAGTAAGAAGAAATGTTTCCATTCCTTCCTCTCTTAGCATCCTAATTGGCGCTTCTCAATTTCTGGTCGATTCCACATATGTTTTTGCTCTTCAAGGATATTATGACCTCATGCAAGACAGAGCCCCTGCTTTATTTACTACTAAGCTCACAATAGCATCTAACAAAGTACTTTGCATCTAGTTAGTACCCAGTGAATATTGGTAACTATACCTTGAAATCTCCAAAGTGGAGCCCAGAAATAAATAAATAAACAAATATTCAAGGTTAAGAAAACATAAAAATATGATTAGTATAGGCATACCAAATGGTACTGACCATGCTCTCTGCATTAAATTCACTGGGGCCCTAACCAAAACAAAAACTTTAGTACTGTAGCAATCACAGCACTGCCACGGCATGCAGATAGGCAGGCAGTGATTCCTTCTGTCCACTGCCATCTACCCATGGCATCCGGGATGAAAGTAAAATTAAGCCCATTGTCTCCTCTACTCTGAGCATTACAAGCAGGAAGCAGGGTTTATTTAGTTATTTAAACCACTTTGCACATGAGATGTTGGTTTAGAAGTATTTTCCAAAATTTATGCAACTGGTTAGTAGCATAGCTCAGAATTTACATGACTTGGGTTCCACGTTGAAATGCAGATTTTTCTTTAGAAGGTCTGTGGTCCCAAAAGGCCACATTTCTCATAGACCCCCTGTGTCTTAGTTGCTTTCTAGTGTCTGAGATACAATACCTCATATCCATTGTGGGAGGAATGTTTATTTTGGTTCATAGTTTATAGAGGTTTCAGTTCATAGTCAGCTGGGTCCAAGGTAAGGCAGCATGGCAAAGAATAGCTCATGACATGGCAGACAGGAACCACTGAAAGATCAAGGGAGGACAGAGGGAGATATACCTTTCCAGGCCTCACTGCCAGCGACTCACCTCCTCCAGCCAGGCTTCACCTCCCAACATCACATTTAGCTATAAACTCATCAGTGGACTGATCCATTTATAAATACCACACCACCACGATCCAATCACCTCCCTAAAACCCCACCTATTCACATATGAGGCTTTGGAGGGATACCTTGATATAAACCATAATACTCTGTGACACTGAAGCTGCTAGCCCAGTTCCATGTTTAGAATAGAAGCTTAAAGCCAGAACTGAAGTATGAGGGAAAGCTTGTGGGGCCAGAGACTGGGATACTTGGAAGTTTTCCTAATACAATGAGCTGCGTGATGATTATTCAACCCACCACCTAATGCAAATTCTTTCTTCCATTTTGCCTTAGAGTGAACAAAACACTATCATAGAAGGCAGTGCCTTTATCTTCCTTTTCCTTCACTTTTTTAGCATGCCTTGCTTATGTTTCTTGCTGAAAGAGATTTGGAGTTCTAGTTCCCTGTGAACTATTATTCATTTGCACAGTAGAAATAAACATCTGTAATAACTCCCCTGCTGCAGGTACTGTACCAGGCCCTAGGATGTGGTCCTCAAGATAAAAAGCTGCTCTCTTAGCCAACCCCAAGTTGTAATCCAGAGGTGAAGAGCCATGAAGGGAAGAAAAGGGTTTGCTCTAAAAAGTACACTTAATCATTATCTGAGCCATGTTGGAGCTCATTTCCCAGAAGAGACAGGCTAGATAAGGTCCAAGAATAAGATACAGTCAGGTGAAAAGGAAAATAAAGCTGAGCATGATGGTTAATTTACATGGCAGCCTGACTGGGCCATGAGGTGCCTGTCTGTGAGGCTGATTTTGAATGATATTAACATTTGTATCAATAGACAGGGAGAAGCAGATTGCCTTTCTTAATATATGTTAGTCAATCATTAAAGGCCTGAGTAGAACATAAAGGCTGATCCAGCCACAAATAATAGTGAAAGTAAATTCTCGTCCTAATGTTTAAGGTGGAACATCAGTCTTTTCTTGTCTTCGGACTCAAAGTAAAAATACGATGTTGGCTGTTCAGCTTTCATATAGCAGATCTTGGGAATTCTCAACCTTCTTAATTGCTAATTCCATGTTCTCTCTCTGTCTCTCTGTCTCTCTGTCTCTCTCTGTCTCTCTGTCTCTCTCTGTCTCTCTCTTTCTCTCTTTCCACATGTGTGTGTCTCTGTGTGTGTCTTACTTATCAGCCATTGATTCTCCTCTTGGTTCTCTTTTTCTGGAAAACCCCGACCAATATACTATATAAAGGGGCAGGGGTCAGGAAGAGCACAGAGCATTGGATGAATTTCAGGTTTAGTCCAGGCCTAATAGACTAGAATGTAAATGGAGAAAGGCAAGTCATGAACCCGGAAATCTAAGCAGGAAAGATCAGGCAGAATGAGATGTAATTTACCTCTTCCACGTTTCTTTTGTTTTGTTTCACTTTGTCTTTTTGTTTCCCAAGGAAGGAAAAGAATTTCTGTTGTATTTTTGTTTTTATTCTTGAGGTAGGAAATGATAGGTTAAATATCAGAGGAAATGAGTAAATGTCTGGATTTTTATTAATCACATTAATTATTCATCTTGGTCAGGAACAGAAACATTCATATTACCTTTATGTATTCATTCAACGAATATTTATCAAAAGCTTACTGTGGGTAAGGCAGTATTCTACATGCAGGAGAGACATCTGTGGACAAAGTCTACCTTCAAATCTCATGGTGGGGACAGAAACACAGGTGATGGCCAAGTAAGCGGAAACGTGTGCTTTGTGTGCCAGATAGCAGTAATTTCTATGGAGAAAATAAAGCAACCTAAGAAGTACTTAGTTGGGGATAATTAATATTTCATAGAGGTGTCAGGAAGTCCTTGGCGATGAGATGAGGGAAGTGAGAGAGAGCCTTTCGGGCAGGGGAACCAGCAAGCACAATTGCCTTGAGGTAGGAGCGTAGTAGGTGTGTTCCAGGAGATGTAAGCAGGGCAGCATGGCCAGGAGAGTGAGGGGTGGAGGAAGACACCAGACTAGACCTGAAGGGGACTGAGACCCTATCATGAGAGTCTTATGGGTTTTTACTCTGGATTTGAGCTTTTGGTCTAAAAGAGATGGGAAGCTCCTGCAGGGTAACAAGCCAAGGAATGACACAATCTAAAAGATCTCGACGTTCATAGGGGCATCCTGCCTAATGCATATAGAAAATAAACTGCACAGGAGCACGGGTTTAAGCAGAGAAATCTGGAGGAGGGTATTGAATTAATCCACATGAAATGGGATGGAGGCTGGACACAGAAGGTACGGGTGGAAGTGGTGAGAAGTAGAAAATCCTAGGCCAATGGATGAATAGACAGACAACAGATAGATAGATAGATAGATAGATAGATAGATAGATAGATAGATAGATGGAATGTTAGACTATGCAGACCACAATACTTATTATTTTAAGCATTCGTAAGTACACAATTAACATTAAATACACTCATTGTCCCATGTAGCCACTATCCATACCCAAGACTTTTTAATCACCCCTAACAATAACTCCCTGTTCCTCCCTTCAGCCTCTGGCAAGCACAATCTCCTTTCTGTCTCTATGATTTTGCCTAAGTACCTCATATAAGTGGAATCACACTTGCCCTCCTGTGTCTCATTTAATTCACTAATCAAAATGTTTTCAAGGCCTATCCACACTGTAGTACATATCGAAGTTAACTCCTTTATATGGCTGAATGATATTCCATTGTGTATGTGTGCCACATTTAATTATCCATTTATATTTGATAAGCACTTAAATTTTCTCCTGATCTTGGCTATTGTGAATAACAACACTGTGAACATAGGTGTACAAATATTCATTCCAGTCTTTGATTTCAATTTTATTACATGTATATATATGTATGTATGTATGTATGTATGTATGTGTATAGGAGTGTTGAGAACTTTCCACTTTCTACAGTGTATGTATCATTTTACATTGCCATCACCTATGCATGAACATTTCAATTACTCCATTCTCTCAATAAATAGATATATAGATAGATAGATAGATGTAGATATATAGATACATAGATATTCAACAGTATTTTGCTAATGGATTGGGTATAGAATATCAAAGAAGGAACCTTGGAATAACAAAAACCTATGTTACTCCTAGGTGTTTTGCCTGGGCTATTAGACGAAAGGAGTGGCATTTACTGTGATGGAAGACTATAAAAGGACCAAGGTTGGGGATAGTATAAAAACAATTTTGTACACGTAGGGTTTTATAGTGCCAGTAAATCAACTAAGGGGAAATAACCAGTAGACAACCAGAAGAGTTTGGAACTCAATCAAGAGGTCTAGAGTAGAGACAATATTTAGAGACAGTCATGTGTCTGCTAGAGACGACCCGGGGAATGAATATACACAGAAAAGAAAGGAAGTCTATGTCAGTGGGTGCTCTAAAGGAAAGAGATGGCATGCAGGAATTTAGAGTAAACAGAAGAAAGCTTATTGATTAAGGATTTCCAAGGTGTAGGAAGGTATAAGACAAGGGTTGCTGGCCTGGGAGAAAGAATCTGTCCCTTGCCTCACCCCAGCTTCTGTGATTTGCACACCTTGCCGGTGTCTTTTAGTTCCCACATGCATCATCCTCACCCTTACCTCCGTGCTCATGCAGTGCTCCTCATGAGTCCATCTCTACAAATCCCCTCTTTATGAAGACACAAGTCATATTGGAGAGGAAGCTACTCTACTCAGGCATGACCTCATTTTAACTGCTTGCATCTACAACAAGCTAATACAGCTACATTCTGAGATACTGGCAGTTAGAGCTTTGATGTGAATGGGGTGGGGTACAAACGACCCACAACAGACATTAATGGTCATAATGGAATACGTGCAGGTCATCCTCAAAGGGCTGATCACGGGATGGTCTCAGAGAAGGGGTAAGTGAGTGAGAATCTGAAGGGATGCAAGACAAAAACCTAAGGGGTATTCCAGTATTCAGAGGTCTGGGGTATGAAGATTAATTCCAAGGAGACAGAAAAGAAGGAGTCTGAAGTAGAAGGAGAACCGAGAAAGAGATGTGCAGTGAGTAAAGATGCTACTCCCAGCAGGAACTCTGCCAAATGCTGCTGATGAGCTAAGTAAGTTTACTTTAACATAATCACTTCACTGAGGGACTCTCACATCACAGACTTCTTGGAACACCTGCAAACTGTCAGGTGCTCAGACCCTCACTCTGAGAACCACTCATCCGATGGAAACACTGTTGCCTTGAAGTAATACTATCCCATGTCCAAAGACACTTTGTAGCACTCTGGGTCTCTTCAGGAGACCACAGGCACCTCTTGGTGCGTTAAGATAATTCACTCGGCTCAGTAAGCGCGTGTAACAGCAGGAGTAGATTCATCACTAATCTTTCCACTGCCTTGGGGCTCACTTCCACGATACCTACCAAATGAAAAAGAAATGCTTTGATATTAAGGCTTGTCAACTACTATATAATCCCAAAGGGTTAATTCGGCACTAAGCCTATTTGAGTTTTTTAAATGAATAAAATCATGTCATAAGGAACAAAGAAGCATGTTCATGGAGAACTCTTGCTGACCCGAAGGAAAGAATGCCCATTCTGCTTTCCTAGAGTCAGGGAAAAGGGAGGAGGACTCCGGAGTGAGAATTGCTGATTAAAGTTGAGAGGCTAACATGGTTCGAGGTTAGAAGAAAAGAACTGCATGCTTGGGTAGCACCCAACACAGGACAGTGGAGAAGTTTCTGCTAGACATTGTCCTCTGTCTTTGTGAGACCAGAGAGAGAGCATGGCCAGCCAGGCCGGGTAAATGGACTGCGTTTTGCCAGTGTGTTGTGCGGCATTGATGTGCAAGGCCCAGGCAGATTAAGGTCACTGTTCTGGGCAACAAGCCAAAACCGGAGGTCGTTCAACTGATGCAAAGGGCTACAAACAGACTCACTAGGCAGCCTGGGGGCAAATACAGACGTCATGGTGTCAGGTCAGACAGAGTGTAGGGACAAGAAGGCCACAGGGCACACACGCTATGTGGTCTGGCCCACAGGAGGTCAGTACGGGGGTGGATGGGCAGGCGGCAACAGCAGGAAGCTAACCCCACACATCCAGGTGTGGAGGTCAGGCACCGACCCTCAGGAAATTTCAGACTGCAAAAGGGACAGTGATTTGAGAGGAACAAGTCTGTAGTAAATGGAAACACGTGCTTTGTCAAGGAGGAGACCACTGCAGTGCTTCCCGGACCTTGCTTTCTAGTCTCTCTATGCTGGGAGGAGCGTCCGGTTACAGATGGCCGTGTCCGAGGCCTGCAAGCGGGAACAGGCGAGTGGCAGCCAGCCGAGGTGGGAGGCAGTTTCTCTAGGCCACGCTGTTTGCCCGCAGGGAAGGCAGAGAGAAGCAGTGATTCAGTCCCCTGAACCCAATCCTCCTTTCTGCTTGTACTATTATAATAATTATTAATTTATCAAGTGTTTACTGCACAGTACATATGCTTATGTGTTACATCCACTGTCTTGTTTAAGGATTTTACAAGAAAGTACTGTTACTATCATTTTACAAATAAAGATACTTGAATCCAAGGGTATGAGAAAGATGTCCAAAGTTATACAATAGATAAAAGACAGAGCCAGGATTTGAGCCCAGTTTTGTTACTCCAGACCAGAGCTGGGTTCATGGGTTTCTGACTTTGGCAGTCACATGGGGCATGCCTGGTTTAATGCTCTGCATTGAAATTTTTTGATAATATTTTGACAAAGAGCTTTTTTTGTTTTGTTCTGGGCCTAACGATTTATAGAGTGGGGGCCTGCTCAAACCATGTTCTCTTTAACTATTACCCTTCACTGCCTTCCCATTTCCTCATAGTCTCATCTACTTATACAGTTGTGCAATGTAGGGTGCTCATTTTCCAAAGCAATGGTAGAATCATTTAACCTAGTGTTGGTTTATTTTCCCCTTGGGGGGAAGATGGGAGAAGATACTAGGTGGAGAATTTGGCTGGAGCCAGATTTGCATAGTTACTTTGAAAATTTAAAGGCACTTCATAGGTATGAGGACTATAAGTGAAATTATAACCAAAGCTTCTCACACCTCGGAATATTTTGCTCTGACCTCCCTACAAATGTTGGAAAAGTAAACACACCCAGCCAATCACCTAGCTGTTTTGCCTGTAGGACTAGGAATGAGTTTGAGGCTTTAAACAGGAAAGTGAGTGAATTTTACCAAAATTACTATGGTTTTCTGTCTTATTTTTACCCCTCCTTGTACCACCTCTGCAGGCCTCCAGTGTAAACCCTCAAGGTCAGAGCCATCCTTCTCCTGGCCGGCTCTGTCCCCAAGGAGGGACATTAATTTGCTGACCTAGGACCCCCTGTCATGCAGACATCCTCTGCTTTTCTCCCACACAACTGTTTATCAAAAGGATTTAGGTAATCCTCTCTCTGAGCAAGGATGTAGAATCACATATATGAAATTAAGCACAAGTCTAGGAGTAGGGTCACTTGACAGTCGAAAGCTAACTTTCTGGCTTCTTTATCAAGCCCATTTAAGAGTGCTAACACAGGCAGTTCTTGCTTGAAACAAAACCTTTATTGCCCAGGAAATCAGTCACTGGGTGGGTGCATAGGAACAGAGCAGAATACAGCTCATCAAAAATGCTGTGGGTTAGCACTAGCATCTCTGTTTTTACTTTGTTGTCATGTGTTAACCAAACACTTTCTCTGCCTAAACTTGCCGAGAGCATCTTTCTCATTCTACTCTCGCCTCCCTCACTGTTTCCCAAGATATCAAAGGAGGTAAGCATTTGATTGCTTCTCACCAAGAGTATCCATTTACTTCTGAGTCGCCCCTTAGAGAACACTGGGTATTCCTTTTACACGACCAAGACGTCACAATGTGCAAAGCAAAGACTAGAGTAGAGGCATGAGGTTAAGGCGTGAAGCTACTGATTTAAAAAAAAAAAACTGACTTGTAGGTGGAATATATTATTCTTATGGTAGGAAATATTCTGTGGGAAACACCTGCATTCCACACCCATCTATATGTACATAATGAAGCAGAAAATAGAGGCAATTCTTGAGTTAATTTGTGACCTAAATTTGTTTTCCTGAACCATCCAGTTATGGCAGGAAAACATGCATCTGTGTTAATAAGAAAGTGTTTCCTCTACTCTGTTATTCAGCAAATCCTGATTTTATTCTTATTTTTATTTAATTGTTTTAATAGAATTTAGTTTTAGAGAAGTTTTAGATTCATAGAAAACTTGAGAAGATACTTCAGAGAGTTCCCATATTCTTTCCCAAACTCAGGTATGCTGCCTCTACTACTACCATCGCACATTACTATAGCACATTAGTTACAATTAATGAATGGAGAATGGGGAAAAAAAAGAAACAAGTTATGTCATGTACAGGTACAAATTCTCTATGATCATTATGTATATCTAAAATGTACCAATAGAATCTGATTGGAGAAAAATAAAAAATAAAAATAAATAAAATAAAAATTTAAAAATTAAAAAACAGTGAATTCATATTGATGTTATTATTTACTAAAGATTATGTTTTATTCAGTTTTTTTGAGCTTTTGTCAAATGTCCTTTATTCCAGGATCCCAGCCAATGAAATGACATTATATGAGCCGTTATCTTAGGTAAATCTCCCCTATGATATCTTCTCAAGAGTCTTCCATGGCATTCACAGTTTGAAAGCACACTGGCCAGGCACATTGCAGGATGCCTTTCTATTGAAATTTCTGTGGGTTTTTCTCAAGATTACATTAGCTGTAAGTTTGGGGAAGGAGACTGCAGAGCCAAAGTGCCATTTTCATCACATCAAACCAAGAGTACATGCCATCAATATGACTTAGTACTGTTAATGCTGGCTATAATCACCTAGATGAAGTGATATTTGTCAGGTTTCTCCACTACAAACTAAATTTTTGCCCTCCCTTTATGTACTCTACTCTAGAATACACACTGCCCCCAGTTAAAGAGTGGGGATTTGTAATTCTACACCTAGGTTAGGAGTCTCAGCATAAATTCCTGTGCTCTTAAGATTTGTCTCTTCTCCTCTCACTTACTAATTTAGCCAATCACTTATTAATATCACTATAGACTCATTGATAACTTCTTTTATATTTTGGGTTATAAACCAATATTATTTCAATCACTTTTCGGTCTAATTATTTCATCTTCAGGCCATTGGCAGCTTTTAGTTGGTTCTAGTGCCCCTTTGACATACTTTCATTGTGTGTGTGTGTGTGTGTGTGTCTGTGTGAACACTTCCTTATTTTCTGGCATGAAAAGATGCTCCAGGCTTATCTTGTGTGTCTCCTCCTTTATGCTATAATCAGCAAATTTTCAAAAGTCCCCTGGTTTCTTTTGTTAGAGGACAATGCTACAAATCAACATCTGGGTACTTGGTGTGTTCATTAATACTGGGCTCTTATTTTTGAGACCCTCCAAACTGACAGGGAAAAAACTGTATGTGTGTGTATTAGTCTATGTGTATACACATGTCTATAAATGGTTCTACATATTTCCATCTGTAACTACATTAGTCATTTGTGTCTTCTATATCCATATACATGAAGAAAGTGATTTGCATAGGTCTTCCCATCCTGGGAGTAAGCCTATATAACACCTTTAAAATCCTGTTTGAGGCAACTCCTTGTGCCATGCACTGGCATGAGAATCCCTGGCCTTAAGGAGCCTCCAGTCTAGTGGAGAATATAGACATGTGTTTCAGGAAGATGCAGCAATTTGGTAATCTGCAGGGAAATTTACAAATTGTTGGAAAAGTGCACAGAACAATCACTTAGAACAACCTGAGAGCTTATGCCTAAAGATATCAAATATGTTTAAAAGATTAATAAGGATTTTTTAAAAGAAGGTTGGAAATTGCATCTGTGACATGGGGACAGTGTCTAAAAAGTCAAGCAAGAGGGACTGTGAAAAAACTGCAGACGACTTTACCATTTTATAGAATAAATTTTGCGTTAGGGAGTGTGATGAGGCTGGAAAGATGGACAGAAGTCAGGTCAAGGGAAAGAGTGTTTACATGCACAAGAGGTGAGGGAGAAACATTTGATTCACAATGAAGTCTGCATAAACCCAACCCAATGAGACAATTCTCAGTACTGAAGAACTGGGATCCAATGAAGATCGAAATGGCTAACAGTCATGGACCATCTCCGCTCCACTAATTGCCAGTAACTCCTTAGTGTTGATGCCCATGCCGTGGAGATGACAAGGACAATGCTGATGGATGATAATTACTTATTTAGCACTTACTGCGTGGCAAGTGTTATCTCCTTTAACCCTCAGAGACAGGCATTTTGATTAACGTCACGTGCCCAAAGAAGAAGTGAGGCTCAGAGGTTAAATCATGCACCTGGAGTCACACAGCTGGGAGGTGGCTGGCACCACTTCAGACCGTATCAGCCTGACTCTTCGTCCCTGCCCTTAACCATCCCTTTGAATCAGGGAGCCCTCACCTTCCCAGCACCCACGTCACTGATAACAAATCATCTTCTAAAGAAAGTAGGGCTTAGCAAGTTACACATTTTAGTTTTTACTTCTAAGGAAATAAAAAAATCTGTTGATGGAAGTCTAAGGAAAAGAAATCGTAGCTGTTTCCAGATTAAAGAACAACGGGTTTTGGAAAGCAATAATGAAGACTGGGTTCTCTTTTCCCTGAAATAGGCTCACCCTGGCTGAATGTCTGTGTAAAATGTCTGAGCTGAACCATTTCCTTTCCTCATAATGAGGAGAAATGGACAGATAAACCAGTGGGGAGTCTGTAACCCAGTCCTCAGAGGTGATGTGTCGACCTAGTCTTTCCCTCCCTATTCACTGAGATTTATGATGGGCCAACATGGCTGATTATTCATCATGTGTCCCTTCCATGAGTTCTGGGTAAGTACAAGGCAAGTTTCCAGGATTCAGAACTATAGTCTTACTACTTTTTCTGAACAGTGTTAGGACAAGCCAAGGGAATATCCAGCAGAGGAGGGAACATCCAGTAAACCTCATCCGTGCTTCATGGTATGAAGGAATCGCTAAGGTTTAGATCTAAACTGACTCTCAGAAGTTTTATGTGTTTGGACGGTGATTAGATCATGGGGCGCTGTACTCATCAGTGGATTATCTCGCTGGCCAGTTTATAGCTGACTTGCTGTTAGGAGCTGGGGCCTGGTTAGAAGCAGGTCACTGGGGGTGTGACCTGGAAGGGTGCATTCTTGTCCCTGGCTCCTCCCTTCTCCTTCTGTTTCCTGGCTGCCATGGGCTGAACAGCTTTCCTCCACCATCCCTTCCACCATTCCGTTTCTGCCTGGGAACCAGCCAACCCAGGACTGAACAGACTGGAAACTGTGAACCAAGTCAGCCTCTGCTGCTGTAAGTTGTGGATGTCGGATATTGTGTCCCAGTGATGGGACAGGGGCTAAGATGGAGATCAAATCTTCACAAAGGTCTCTTCTTTCCTGAAGGCTTGCGGCATTCTCCAAACCCACTCAGTAGCACCAGCACTACTCTCCTCTTCAGCAAACTGGGTTATTTGATGAATTCACAAGGATTGGGTTTGCATTCAATCTCTTTGAACAACCGTAAGTAGAAAGAAGTATATAAAACACTTTCAAAATGCAAACTATAAACCTAGGTGCAAGGAACGTATATTCATTAATAAAGCCGGTTTGGGCTGGTTGAACATGGGCCTCCTTTGTGATTAATAAAAGCAGAAATGCAATCCCGCCATCTGAATAGCATAGAGCTGCCTATTTAGAAAGAAGGCTTATAGGTTTCAAACACACCTCTCATTTATTTATATATATTTTCAGCCCTGCCATGTTTCCCTTTAGAAAAGAATTTAAGATGGATATGACTCCTATAATTCCTGTCTAGGCCACCATGACAAACCAGGCCTGCTCACCTTGACAAGCTCATTCTTACCGCCCAGGGTGGTTGCGAGCAATGTATGTGAAGGGCTTTGTGTGCTAATCATACACAAATGTAAAGGAATTTAAATGACCACTTATCTTACACTCCTGTATTCTTAGCCACAGTGAGTTACTTACCACAAGGGAGACGTGAAGGGCTGTGGGAAAGTGATGTTTCTCTAAGTAGGCAACGGGATAACTGGAGAAAGCAGACAAATTAAATGCTTCACTGTTTGAACACAAACCAAAATGGGGAAACCAGTCAAATTCTCAAACACTTTTTTGGCTCAAATAGACAAATGGTTTTTTGGGTTTTGTTTTTAATTTTCATATAGCCATAATTAATGGGATGGACCATAAAGCAAGTTCAGGGTCAGGAATCTGGGTAAATAAGTTGACTGTCAGAAATGTAGACATAAGTTATGCCACAAATTCTAACCTGACTGGCCCTGATTTAATAAGGCCCCATAGTCACATCCTCCCGTGCACTCGGCTTGCAATTGCCTGCTCTAGAGACAAGGCAATTAGTGATAAAGAGAGGGCGGGAGAATTACTGCATTCCAAGCACATCTGGGGAAGGGGAAAGGTCTTCCACCCCAGGATGTAGCCAGACAGAGGGTTGCCCACCAGAGTGAGGAATGAGAAACGGTCTTGATTTATAGACTTGGGGGAAAGTAATATAGAAAGTTAAGGCAAGTCATCCTGAAAAGCTTTGCATTGTCTCATCTCTGAAGGTAAAACGGGAATTTTAAGAGAGAGGCTTCTGGCAGTTTCCACAGAACTAAATCATAAGGTGTTTCATAATTCTGTGTCTGTTGATTGTGCAACTGAGCGCCTTTCTAGTTTTCTAAAATACATAACGCATCTAACTCTGCCCTCTAAGGTGTCCATCCTCTTCGCAGCCAGCATCAAGTGTCAAGTATTCAGAAGGTCCCAAGGACCCTTTCATTACTGGTATGTGGACTTCTCAGAGAAAAACCCAGGCCAAACATCTATTTCAGAGTATCTGATTTTAATATTTTGGTTTAGGATGATATTGCCTGAATTTTTTCCTTCATGTCAACATATTCTGAAATAGCAATGCTCTATGAAAGAATTCGGTTACATCACAGAAGTGGCACAGAGCTCTACTTGGCTTTCCTACAGCTCCGTATTTGTTTACAGTATTCAGGGCCACATGGGTCTCATAAAAGTTAGTGATGTATTTGCATTTCCCTGGTGCTATTGACTAAATATGTACATTCCCCAAAATTTACATTTTGAAAACAGAATTCCCAGTGCGATGGTCATAGAAGGTGGGCTTTGGGGCGGTAACTAGATGGAGACCTCAGGAGTGGGCTTGTGCTCATGTGAGAGACACCAGGTTGCCCCTCATCCCCTTCTGCCAAATGAGGCCACGGTAAGAAGATAGCCGTCTACGAGCTAGGAGCTGGAACCTCACAGAAACTGAATGCCAGCCCTTTGCACGTGGATTTTCCAGGCTCCAGTACATAAGAAACAAATTTCTTTTGTTTTTGAACCACCCAGTCTATGGTACTTTGTTATAGCATCCTGAATCCACTAAGATACCAGGAAGGAGAGGAAGAACAACTCTTTGCTCTTTCCTATCTCAAATCATAACCTACATTAGGTTTTTCAATCTTTCTCTTTTATGCATTCTTGTAAGGAAAGTGCTGCATTGGAATTGGGTCAGGACCTAAAAGTGCCCTCCCCACACATGGATGAGGCCATGGGCACTTGAGAATAAGCCCTCCTTCCTGCACAGGGCCTCCTTCCAAGTGTCTGCCCTCTGAATCAGTGAACCGGGTTGCCATCCTGGACCATTCCCTTCAGCTCAGGTAATTGACTCTTTTGAGCCAAGCTTAAGCACTGTCACTAGTGGTCGTTTGCTCTATATGCTCTGGTGAGAAGCCAGTATTTACCAAAAGACATACCTAGCTCTAGCTTCCTGACTGCAGGATGAGTCAAAGATACTATAGGAATTTGGTCACAAGTGACAAACATACACTTCTAACAAGCTCGAGCAGAAAAGGAATTACATCAACAAGCAGACTCCATGGAAAAGCACAAAAGTAAGTACATCTAGAGCCAGGATCGACTGTGGCACAGGTCTTCAGAAGCCACTTCTTACCATGGTTTTTCTCTGTTTGCTCTGGAGCTCAAGATCATTTTCTCTTGCACCTTTCTTGATTATATAGAGAATATGGAAGCACACAGCACCTGAATTTTTATTCTGATGGTTTCTGCCACTAAATAGAATTCATCTCAACTCTGTAGACCCCAAGTTCAGAATTCCTTGTGAAACGATTTTGATGTAACCAGATTTCGCATCAATCCAAAAGCCTGCTTGTATGTGAGGAAAGAATATCTGCTATAAAAGGGACCATAGGAAAATAATAATCATAGTGTGGATGTTTTTAGGTTTTTATTTTGTCGTTTTGTTTGTTTGTTTTGTGTGTGTTTTTTAATTTTGTTTTTTGGTGGGTTTTTTTGTTTTGTTTCATTTTGTTTTGTTTTGTTTTGTTTTATTGCACAGTAGAATCAAGATATTAAGGCTTGTGACTTATTCCTTGAAAAAATTTCAGAGACCCTGATGCAAACACCCAAGCTTAGGATGGGATCCCCATTTGAAAATCTCCTCTGTCACCTGAAATAAAGGACTCTACCTACTTATACTTGGTTTATAGAATAATAACTTTTAATCTTTCCATTTTTTCTCTTGAGACAGGATCTATGAAGCCCAGGCTGCTCCCCAAATCACGGACTTAAAGTGACCCTCTCACCTCAGCCTCCAGAGCAGCTGAGATTACAGGTGTGTACCACCATGACCAGCATAAATTTAGTCTGTAGATAAGGGTTTTGATGCCTGTCGTGAGTTGGAAATGATTGCTATAGGTGCTATTTTAATTTAGATTTTTAAAATGATATATAGAAAAAAATTTTAATTAAGGATAATTATGTATGAAAAAATAAACTGTAACAAATTGTATTTGTTCCAACTTTTTGGATACAAAATAACAAAAACACAATCCGAAAAAGCTTAAATACATCAAAGGGAGGATTTATTTGTAAACTTGATGGAGTGTTTCATGGAACCCAAAGCCAGGAGAGTGTGTGTGTGTGTGTGTGTGTGTGAGAGAGAGAGAGAGAGAGAGAGAGGGACCTAATATTGTTGTGACCATGTGGATAAGTAAATGGAGACACTGCCACATAGACATTCTAATGGGTGGCTAATGTGGCCAGTGTATGAGTTCAATTTAGCCAGTATTTGTTGAGCACTGTTTTTATGTACAGGGCGTTACACCACTCACTTTCCATGCTTGGCAGTTTGCATACTCTATCATAACACTTACATGAATTAACTCCTTTAAAATTAAACTTAGTGTTCCATTGAAAAATGCTGATACATATTAAGTTTGATTTGCAGCACACTCTACTATGATAAAACAAAATGTTGAGTTATGAAACTGTTCAAAGGAGCACATCTCTCCCTACAAATTTTAGAACCATCAATTACAGTCAGTAAGAGAAGAGGTCTACAGTTCACAAAATAACTACTATTAAATGATAGAATTGTCTCCACATAATATTAAGAAAATAGTTCTATCACCTTGAGTCAGCCGAAATACACTGAAGAGAAAAATACCATCTTGGAGAAATTTATTTGTAATTCTTTCAGACAGTAAAAGATTCAGATGAGTTCACGAATCACACATCTAACAAGACCAGTCTGGGTTCTGTTCTGTGAATATAGCCCTAATCTCATCAGCCTGTAGGTCTTGCCTGAAAGAATTAGCTCAAACTAAAGTGTCTCTGTTTAAAATCTGCTTATATTTTCTAACCTGCCTTCAAATTCAACTGAAATTCTATCCTCTCTTAGAAGCCTGCACCCCGAATTCCTCAGTCAGCATTAAATTTTCATTTTCTTACACTTGTTTAACAAGATGCTTGTACATATTTATTTTTTGCTTTTCAAGATCAGTCTTGCATCATAGTTTTTGTAGGTGTAGTGTATGTGTGTGTGCATGCACACGTGTGTGTGTGTGTGTGTGTGTGGTCTCCACCAGGCGATAAGCTCACGGAAGACAAATGTTATAAATTTTCGCATTTATTCCTTCAATCATTAAATAAGTATTTTTGAGTGTCCATATTCACTGTGCTCAGCATTATGGAGATACGAAAGTAAATCAGCTGTATTTTATTCACTAAGAATTTACAGTGTGGGAAATAAAAGCTAGGCAGGAAAATAAATATACAAGTGTACAGAAGTGACATAGAGAGGTAAAGATAAAATGTTATGAAAGTTCTGAAATGAAAGACATTATTCCATCAACAACAGAGGAACAGGGGATTGAGTGAAGGAAATATAGACAGAAAGGGGATGTCATCTAAAAAGATGGACTTTGAAACTGTCCCTGAAGATGGGTAGGGTTTTTATGTGTGGGTATGAGGTCCCCCTGAGTAAGGGAAACAGCATGAGTAAAGACATAAATAGGAAGTGCAAGAAGGTCACTTCAGGTAGGTCATATGATCCACAAGAGAAACAGAAATTATTGGAATGGCAGCTTGGAAACCAGTGTCACTCTGAGAAATCTGGCCAGTATCCTGTGAGTAATCTGGACAATGGAGGAAAAGTTTGGATGTGGTGGGCGTAAGGGTGGTCTATCAGACTGCATCAAGAGTGAAAGCCAAGGATGATGTAGCCCCAACCTGAGATAGTGGCAGTGGAGGTAGAAGGCTTGCATAGGAAATAGACAAGACTTGGTTCTTGGTTGCATAAGGAGCGCAAGGGAGTGGAAAGAAGTGGTCCTCAAGAACCAAGAGGATAATGGTGCCATTGGTTAAGGCAAGGAATACATGAGGATCATACAGATTGGATGCAGCAAAAAATAACTCCCAATAGAAATACTGAGTACATGTTTTGTTCTTTTTTTTTTTTTTTTTTTTTTGTGGGTACCGGGGGGACGACCTCAGGACCTCGCGCACCAACAGGCACCCGTGCCGCTGAGCGATATCACCGGCCCCTTTTTCGTATGTGGGTTCCGGGAGTCGAACTCGGGCCTTCGCGCTTGCAAGGCAGGCGCTTAAGCCGCTGAGCCGTCTCACCGGCCCGATGTTTTGTTCTTTACATCTAGCAGAGTCACACATAAAATAAGTTAACAAATGTTTAGTAAATGGTTATAAATCTACAATAAGCATTTGAAGGTATATGGTAACAAGGGGATAGATCTCTTGCAAGTGGGAAGGGGTCCAGGAGACCAAGGGTGAGAGGAGAAGGGAGGGGAGGGGAAGTAAGAAGATTTAAGATATATATAGGTATAAGTACAAAATACTATGAATGTAAACATTTGTCTTAGCTATTTTCTCACTGCTGGGACAAAATAATGGACACTCACAAGTTAAAGGAGGAAAGGTTTATTGTAACTCACAGTTTGTAGAGGTTTCAGTCTATAATTAGCTGGCTCCAAGGCAAGGCAGCATGGCAGAAGCAGATAGCAAAAGAGAAACAGTCCATGGAGTGGCAGGCAGGAAACACCAAGACTTCTTTATTCTTTCCCTTTTTTTTTCCATCCAGGCTACAAGCCTATTGGTTGGTGCCATCCACACCCAGGATGGGTCTGCTCTCCTCAGTGAATCCATCATCCACACCCAGAACTATGCTAAAACAATCAGTGGACTAATCCAGTATCACACCCATAATCCAGTTGATCCCAAAAGCCCCACTATGAGTGCATGAGGCTTTGGGGGAACATCTAATATAAACCATAATAACATTATACGTCAAAAATGAGCTAAGAACCATAATAACAACAAGAATGAAAACGGGGAGAGAGGATTTAGAGATAGAGGGAGGGAAGTGGGTATAAAGAAGAAGGGGATTAAAAAAGAAACAAGTTGCATTATGTACATGTACCTACTCCTCAAGATGAATGTAAACTCCATGTACTGCAAACATGTGCTAATAAAATAAAAATTTAAATGTAAAAAGGTATATGGTGACAGCAATAAAAACAGGATATTCTGGAGGCATCACTAAAACTAAAGGTAATTTTCCAGGGATCAACCATGCCAATGGCCCATGTTCTGTTATCAGAATGGAAAATTCTTGTCCATTGGAAAGCAGCGATTATTCACTGGGTGGCTGGCTTGGGTGATGCATTTACGTATTTTTTAAAGTATATTTCATTTTATTGTCCCAATTCTATTTTACTAAAGCAATAACCTGGGTTTTTGTTATCTAAGGGTTTTTAAGTAGAAGGTAACAGCAAATCCTGCCCCAGGCAATGTTTCATATCCTTTACAAATATTACTTTTTTCCCATAACTCCAGGAGCATGCATCAGATCTATTTGAGGGATGAGGGAACCCCGCCACAGAAAGTTAAGTAATTAAATTTAAGGTCACACAACCAGCAAGGGGCAGAGGCTGAGGCAGGACTCAGATGGAAAAAGACCATAGCTGGAGTTCCTGAGGAAGCCACCCATGTGCTTCTGCAGACTTCAGGAGGACACTTAGGATGGGACCTACGAGCCAGTTGGTCTGTGCATTTTTCCTCTACTTTCACCTAGAGAGAATTTTGCTGCAATTTCCTCCTGAGAAGAAAAAAAAATGATAATTGAATAATTGGTACAAGATCAAACGGAGATGAATGGCGATGTCTGTAACTCATGATTCCTAACACTCAGTTTAGGATTTTAAGCAGTAGTTCATGTTGCCCTGTTACCGAAGAGTGAACAGTGGACAGACTGTAATCATGTATTCTCTATATTAGAAATGTCTTTCAAAAATGTAAATGTATATTTTAGTTACTTATAATAAAGGAAAGCAAGGAAAGCATTACATGTAAAAACCTTTGGGGCAGAGGTGAATACTTGATAAATATAATTAGTGATGTTCCTTGGTTTTTAAAAAATCAAACTTCTATGATACATTTCTCAAAAAGGTAATTTTACTTATTCACATTCAGATTTCTAGGTATAATATATTATCACAAATCCCCCAATCATCCTTTAGAAATACTACAATATAGGGTTTTATTGTGGCTGTCTTTTGAGGTTCCAAATTGTTAACATCTGTCTCTTAGTGTTTTGTTTTGTTTTTTTTACAATATTCAAAATACTCTAATCTCTGGTTATCCTGCTAATAACTGTAATTTTCTAGTCAGCTGCTATCTGTCAAGGTAGTTTAAAGGTCATTTTTTGCAATACATAAAGAAGCTTGGGAAGAAAGTGGACGTGATTTATTTTTTAGCAAGTTGAACTCATGTTTTGATTTGCTTTTGTAATCAAGAGAAAGAGACTGCCTGGGTCTTTTGCTTCAATCTCCTATTTGGTCCCTGTATGATTCATCTTGTTCTTTTATTACATTTTACTTGTTACTTGATGTTATTCTTAATAGAAAAATGGGTACTATTTTCAGAATCTTAATTAAAAGATACATTTAAATTGTACTTTTTCAAGAAATAATGTGTATAAACTATGTTATTCCTGCAACATAAAAGCATGCTGCACTTTCCCGTAGACAGAAATCTTCCTGAAAATTCTTTTAACCAATATTCGAAGAAAATCATTGTTTGCATTTTCCACAAATCCAACTACAGTTGCTGCATAAATTATGACACAAGTACATTTGCATAAATACACATATTTTCACATATTGAAGTTGCCAGTCAAAATAAAAAGAAGTGTAAGTATAAACTATAGTGAACATACGGCAAGTTATTTGTTTATTTTGTGTCCTTAGCATCCATTGCTTTCTTGTTTTTTGTTTGGTTGGTTGGTTGGTTGGTTTTGGTTTTTTTTTTTTTTATGCGGGTACCGGGAGTCAAAGTCAGGACTTCGCGCTTGCCAGGCAGGCGCTTATGCCGCTAAGCTTTATCACAGGCCCCTGCTTTCTTGTTAAAAAAAAAAAAAAAGAAAAGAAAAGAAAGAAAGCTTGGATTTTCTTGAGGTAAAACTCACTTTTATTGCACACTTTATCTGTAGTTCTACCATATGACCAGTTAGACAACTATAGTGATTGGTTCAGATGCAAACATGATCCCTGCATGGGCAATGAGGTACAGAATGAGAAATACCTCAAAGCCTTTTCGGAAAGGAACATGTATATTATTTCCTTAAAGATGGCTCAGCAGACAGGATAGCAATATGGATCTGGCCTGTAAAAAATGACTACATGGAGAAAATTTCTGTTGGAAAATGTAAAGTGGAAAAAAATTAGAACCAAGAAACAAGAAGGGACAATACCTTGCTGCCATTATTTAAGGCCCTAGGTTCAACCATATCTGTGGTAACATGAGGTGGGACTGTATTATTCGGAAATGTTTGGTGCCCAATTAATGCACAAGCACAAGGAAGGATCTAAGCATTCAGAAGGATCTAATTTACTATAGAAGATGATTAGTGTAGAGGGTAGGAGATAAGAGTGTTGACTAAACATTTGCTTCAAGAGTTCATAAAATTTTAAGGATGTAACTGACATTGTTGTTGTACAATGAAGAGAAAGGAATATATCTAAGAAATAATACAATAGATAATTTCGAGAATTGGCAAGATAATAGATTTATGTGTGTGCAGGCTTGGCTGAAAAGGGTTTGGGAGTATTGTTTTGCTGTTTTTGATGACTTCAAAACTGTGTGTATGGAGAATTATAAAATGATGAAGACATTGTCAGTGAAAGAGTTGGGAAGGAATTGTGGCGTGGAAAGGAAATTCTAAAAGATCTTAATTTGGTATCAAATTTTCCCCATGTCATTTTCTGGGAGACATCGCAACCAAATGACCAAATTTAAAACCACTAATGGGAGGAACAATTGACATTAAATGTCTCCTCATATGATATCCTGAGAACAAGAAAATATCACATGCTTTCAAAAATTATTAACATGAATCTAATTGTGAGGAAACAATCAAATACAAATTGAAGGACCTTCTAAAAAACAACTAGCCTTGGCCTTTCAAAACTATTAATTTCATAAAAGAGATGGCAGGATTATTTTAATAACGAATAGAGCAATCTAAAGGGATATAAGAACTAAATGAAATGTACAATCCCTGATTAGATCTTTCATCAGAAAAAAAATAACAGTTCTAAAAGACATTACTAAGTTACTTTGAGTAGGGACTTTGTGTAAATTAATATTAGATCAACATAAATTTTTCAAATGTGATATAGTATCATGGTTTGTAGATTATTCTGGAGATAAATGCAGAATTATTTTAGTAGTTAAATGACAAGGACACCAGCAACTTGACTTCAACGACTCACCAAAAAAAGCGAGTGTACACACATTTTGTTTGTGACACTGCTGATACTTTCTCCATATTCTCTAGATCCCTTTTACTGTTTTCCGTGTCCGTCCACCAGCTTCTCTGTGCTCATTCTAAAGTCCTGCCCATGCGGGTAAGAAATCCACGCAGAATTAGGGTGAGGCTGATCTCAGGCTGAAATCACAGCATCACTTGGCTTCTTGAAGGTCTCCCTAATTTTGTTTCCTTTTTCCGCTGTGGTTTTGTTCTAGAGGAGTCTAACCTAATTTATACAGACACACATACAGACATTAGGAAGAAAACACAGATGTTATTAAAAGTTCTCCACTGCAAATCTAGGTGAGATTATTACTATTCTTCCAGCTTTTCTGTAGGTTTGATATGGAGAAGGAAGGATTTAATACAGCTGTTGTCTGAGCCATTTTTTTCTCAATTCCTGAGGGGTATTCCTGAAAGGTCAGTGATCTGCTCTTATCTCCTTATAAAGACACTGATAATTAGACCTCCTGGTAAATATACTACTGAAATTTTCTAGGAAGAGAGTCTAAGGATTTTTTTTTTTTTTTTTGAGACAGGATCTCACTGTGTAGTTCAGGCTGGCCTTGAACTCATTATGTAGCCCAGGCTGGCCTTGAACTCATGGAGATCCTCCTGATTCAGCCTCCTAAGTGCTGGGATTACAGGCATGCCCCAGGTTGCCAAGTGTCCTCTGGAATTACTTTAATCTTAGCAAAATATTCATAGTTTAGAATTATTAAATGTAAAAACAAATCAAGAACTTATATATTTATGAGGCATGAATTTCTAGAAAATGTCATACAAGTTAGATGACCATATAGGTCATAAAATAGAGATATCTCACAACCAAAATGCTCTCTGCTGTGTCGGGCAACCTGTGTCCCTCAGTTACAGACCTCATCCAGTGACGTTAGAGTGGATGCACACGTGTCCATGCGCGTATGTGTACCTTTTGATTGCTTCTGTCTGACGTTATTAGTAATGACTGATATTGCCAAAAGACCTCTGCTTTGTACAAGTCTGATTTGAAAAGCTGGTCATTTGTGTTAGCTCAGCTATTTTTGAAACTAGAAAGTTCTTCAGACAGCACGGGGTGTTGTTTCTTAAATTCCCACACACAGGAGCTGGACCAGACCTGGAGATTCCTCTCCTAAATTTATATTACAACGTACACAAATGCCAGAGTTTGGACCTATAAAGCACACATTATGTTAACCCTTCAGCAGGCTGCAGTGCTACTGTTGGGTGAGGTCAGGTAGGTGAGAGTGACAAGGGACACATTCCCACATGGAATTTCCAGCATCTGGGGTCAGGAGTCAGTAGTGGCAGCTACACCATCAGCAAAGCCTTCATGACATTAGGCCACCAAGCTACCTCCTCAGTCTCCCAGTGCCGGCCCCTGACAGCCAGTCCTAATACCTTCCCAGCCACTTCCTAAGCCCTTAATTTCCTGTATTAAAACTTTTTCTCTTTAAAATACCTAAAGCAGTTTGTTTCCTGCACCTAACCCTGAATGACATAGTTAGTTACTCTGACAGTTATTTTATTTTGGTTTGAAGAAGTTTTTTCAGCTTCTGGATTTGTGTGCACTAGTGTTCTTCCTACTTTTAAGATTTTAAAGTTTAAAATATAAGGTAAGGGCCAGTGATATAGCTCAGCAGCATAAGCGCCTGCCTGGCAAGCACAAGGTCTTGAGTTCGACTCCCGGCACCCACATATAAAAAAAAAAGAGAGAGTGACTTAAAATAAAAGATAATAATAGGCAAGTAACTAGGAAAAACAATTTAGGGGAGGGGGACAATCTGCCATATTTTTCAAGCTGCAGGTTTTATTGAACATATATATCTTATTAGATAACTGTTCATGTCATTATTAGGGGATTTTCTTCTTTGTGCAAGTTTAAATATCCAATTTCTTTATAAGAAATGTAGCAAATGCATTGGAGTTTTTCCTGGACAGAAAAAAATGGTTAGAAGATTATTTGAATGTATCTTTTATCAGCAGATATTACTGCAAGCTAATCCAAAATCTAAAAATGCTAATGCCATATGTGCCATTGATTTCCATCTTGCCAATTAAATAAAGGTTACCGCCTGGGCATCTCAGAGATTGCCTCTGTCCCTCGGCTCCGTCACAGTGTTCAGCTCAGCCAGGGCCTTCCTGCTGGTCGTCCCTAAATTCCCTCTGCAGGGAGTGAAGGGCAGAATGCCTGCTGGAAAGACTTCATTTAGGGAATGGCAAAGCTGCTGCTAACTAGAACTCAGTTTGCTCGTTAGAAAGACTTGTCTGTTCTGTTTTCTCAAGGAAGTGAGGGTTAATTTGACAAAGGTTTATTAAGCACCTATGATGTGCCAGGCTAGGCACTGGGGATATTAAGAAGAATAAGGTGTGAAGTTCTGTCCCTGTCCCCTATAAGGTGTGAGCTTGAGTAGACAGATACAAACCTAGTTTGGACACTGTGCGATCAGTTCTCGGAATTGAGTGCTATCAGGTAGCAGAGGCAGGGATGGCCTAGTTCAACTACGGGAAGGGAAGCAATTGAGTTGCCAAGAGGAAGAAAGTGGTGTTTGAGTTCAGTTTGAAGAATAAATAGGGCTTTGTCCAGGTCAGAGCAGAGGAAAGAACAAGAAAAAAAAAAAAAAAAAAAAGCCAAGGCAGAAATACTATAGAGATCAAATTTTGTGCAAGAAACTGAGTCTGTTGAGCAGGAACAGAGTTAGCAGGAAAGTGCAATGGTTAATTGTATGTATCAAGTTGACTGGACCACAGGATCCCAGGTATTTGGTCAACGATGATTCTTGTTGTTTCTGCAAGGGTGTCTTTGGATGATCTTAACATCTAATTTGGTAGACTGAGTCAAGTAGTTTGCCCTGGGATTTCCCTGCCTCCACAGTTGTGTGATCCAATACTTTGTAATAAATACCTGTGTATGTACATGCACGAACCCAAACCCATACCCATACCCATACCCATATCCATGTTCAAGGACATATATCTGATTATTTCTGTTACCCTAGAGAATTCTGACTAATAAAAATTGGAAGAGATGAAACTCTCACAGTAAGTATGACTAGAATATAATGAATCTGAATGTCTTTCCCCAAATAGTAAACATGCAACTATTTCTTTTCAAGATTATAATTGTTGACAACCCATTTTTTTTCTGTTTATTTCTAGGGTGACCAAGACCCTCATCTGAGTGTTTTATAGGTATCAATTCATTTATTCCTCCTATAGACACTTTACAAGGAAGGTATCATTATTATCTTAAATTTGCAGAGGTAGAAATGAGGCATAGAGAAGTGACGTGCCTGAAGTTCATAGTAAGTGGCAGACCCCATATGGATCCAGCCAACACATTCAAGTGTCCGCTTCTCTAATGATGTCCTAATATTGGACTTAATTCTGTAAGCATCTTTGACCTCAGGAATTTCCATCAACTTTGTCATTTTAGAAAGATGATTCAGTTAGTAGAACAAAGATAGAATTAGAGACAGGGAGTAGAGAACACTGCAGGAATCTAAGACAAGACACGGCTGATAAAGACTTAGCCTATACTAGCAGGCTTGGCAATGGAAAGTGGCAGATCCTGCAATAATTGTTTTTGAGAAGGTGTTGCCATGGTTTAGTGACTAATCAGAAGTTGGGAGTGAGGAGAAAGGTGAAATCCAGCACGATTAGAAATGGGTAAACGATTATCAGAGCTAGGACACATGTTGAGGGCAGGAAAGAAAACATCTTGCGGAGATCTAGGAATTGAAACAGAGGCAGCCTCGAGACAGAAGTTGAAATCTCAATTCAGAAGTGAGGTTAAGATGAGGGAAATAAATGCATTTGGGAGTTGGATTTGTTTCTCCAGCTGCCATAACAAATTACCACAAGCTGGAGAGTTTATAACGATAGAAAGTTACTCTCTTACATTCTGGAGACTAGATGCTCAAATTGAGGTGTGAATAGAATTTCAGGAATCTGTTCCCTGCCTCTTCCAGCTTTTGGAACTTTGCCACTCCTTGGCCCCACTTGGCTGGCAGCCTCCACACTGCAATCTTAACCTCCCTCTTTGTGTTACCTCCTCTGTGTATGCAGAACCACCCTCTAAGTCTTCTTTTAAAGACACCTGTGATGGCTCTTGCAACCTAAATATACCATCTCCCCATCTCAATATTGTTAATCTAATCACATCTGCTAAGATCTGTTTCTCCAAACAAGATAACATTCACAAAATTCCAGGGATTAGGACTGGATAAATTTGATTGATTGCCCATTATTCAGCCTCCTGTAAGTCACCAGAATAATTGATGAATAATTGTGAGTAATTAAGGAAAAATGATTGTCATGGGTGAGATACAACAGGAAGTCATTTTGGTATATAAAAAGGAATTCACGAGTTCAAATTCCACTTTGCCATGGCATGTGTATGCCTAACCGAGTAGTCTGCACGTTGGAGCTCATCTTTTCTGCTGTCAAATGATGGAGTGCGACTATATGATTTTTCTTCCAAGTAGAAAATGTTGAGTGGCATTTCATCCAAGTAGGTGTAGAGAGTCATGTGGATGCTATAGCTATCTTTAAATAATATTGCGTTATCTAAATAGCAATATTTAAAAAGAAGATAAATCCAAGACAACAATGTCTATAATCCCATCATTTAACCACGTCTGTGTTTTTGTGTGGCAATTTCTAGTCCTTGAAAATTGCACGTTTGACTTTTATATATTAGTCACAATTTTATAGGTAGAGTTCTATAACCTGCTTGCTTATTTATTTATTTTGAAGTACAGTACTGAGGATTGAACTCAAGACCTTAGTACTGAGCTACATTCCTCACCCTTTTTTATTTTTTATTTTGAGACAAGGTCTTGCTAATTTGTCCTGGCTGGACTTGAGCAAGAGTGGAGCCCCTAAAAAGCTGAGCACTGACAGCCTTCATGAAGACAAAAGGCCCCCCTCTAACAGCACCAACAATGAACCCCTTCTGGTAAGGTGGTTTTTTTTTTTTTTTTTTGGTTCTAAATTGAGGTCCTAATTCTTACCAAGGTAAAAACAGATTAGAAAACAGACACTTCAAATAACTTCTCATAAAGCTTTTACTTTTAGGTGAAGCTGGAGACAGTTCTTCAGAGTGTTAAACTCTGTTCCATGTTCAACTCATGTAATGCACCACTGAGGTGATTGTTCAGCTTCCACTGCCCTGAAGATGAAATCTCATTCAGACCTCTCTGCGCTAAACTATATTGACATCATTTTCCGTGGCATAAAATAACCACTGTGATTAAGCTTCAGTGTCAGCCCATCTCTACTCTACATAGAAGTGCTGAACATCATGCACGGCTGCCCCCTTTCCTGCCATAAATAGCAATCTGAATATAACTGGGAAACTTCTGAGACATTCTTGGAAATCTATTTATTGTATTTGGTTCTTGTATTTTTTTTCCAAGTGTGCTCTTCCCTTAAATAACCTCATGGTCCATGGCACATGTTTTTACCCTCACCTTCTTCTACCCTTTCTCCCCTACCTCTTTCCGTCCACCCACATGAACACACACACACACAAACACACACACACACACACACATTGGCTGAATTATCAAGGTGTGCTATGATCAATTTTTGTACAGTATTTTTTGAAATTTGAAATGGTACCCAAGAGCATGGAACTACTACTACTAAAAGAATCATATATGATTTTATTTTTTTAATTTATTTATATTTTATTTGTTTATTTATTTAGCAGTGCTGGAGATTAAATGAAGGGCCTCCTACATACTGGGCAAATGCAGTCCTCAAAACTAAACTAAACAAGTATTCTATATCATCCTCCCTTCTCAGTATGCAATTATCTTGCAAGGATCATTCTTGTTTCTGTCCTATGGAAGAGAAATCTTAGAGGCTAAGTGCTGACTGAAATCTAGAACACAGAATGTCTGGTGTTCCTCTGTGCAGGAAGGGGGTGATATGAATGTGTTCTGGTCCACGCAGGTGTACAGAGAGGGTTGAGAGCACTGCGTAGCACCATGACGTGCCGTGACACTTGACACTGTTAAACTAGTCCTTTGTTTTGTGTCCACCATCAGAAGAAGCTCCCTGAATGTGTACCGCTGTGAGTAAATCATTTAACCTCTCTCTGTCCCATCATCTGTTGATGAGAATGGGGCTAATAGTGTCTTCTTCAAAGAAACGTTGAGAGGACAAAATCCAATGGTGCATGTAAAATACAGCAGACTTCCTGATGCATACTAAGTGCTCAAGAAATTTCTGCTACACTAACTCCTTATTTTATAGAAAGGTTCAGTCATCTGTCCTAATCCTATAGTTTTTACCAGGGACCATTTGCTTGAGTTCCCCTTGGCCCGTAAGAGCACCCATCGGACGTGTTTCCCTGGTCTGGCTCTCAGCTGCTCTGCTTCCCTGTGTCGCAGCAGTGTGAAAACTTCACGACCCCACGGTGGGCCTTGTTATAACACCAAGGTCTTTGGGATACCAGAAGCACAACTACAACCCAGGGCTTTGGAAGCCAACGTGCCAGTTCAGTGTTACACAGGAAACTCTGATTGGCAGCAAGGATGCAGCTTACAAAAGTGAGGTAGAAGCCTCCCAATGAGCTCGGTAAAACCAACCACATCTGAGCCTACAGATTGGCTTGCGACTGAAAAGAGATTGTCACCATGGTGTCCACCAGCTCCCCGGAGGACACTGTGACCTTTTCATTTTCATTCTCTATTTACAGATCTTGGTGGCAGATTCTCTTTCCTTTGCAGCAGGGATAAAATGACAAGAATTAAAGCTGTGAAAAATATCTTATTTTAAAATGGCTTAGTAACTTTAACAAAAAAAAAAAAAAAAAACAGTCTTTATCCTCACTGTGCTCAGTGCTGGAAAAACCTCTACATCTTCAGATGCAAAGATTCGTTTTCTCAAATTAGGAAACTGAGACCTAGAAAGGTAAAATGTGTTTCACCCAGGGGGAACTGAGTTACCCTATTCTGAGTAATTCTGTGAGAACTTGATTATATAACTTGTATCTGTATTAATTCAATTAGCTACATCGTTGATGAAGTTAATGATGCAGTCTATGCAAATGGCCAATCTTCATCAAACTATAATCAGGGCTTAAATTATATAAGGCTCTATTCTATAGTTTTGATATGTCATCTAAATTATTCTCTAGAATAATGCTCTGATACAAGTATTGTAATACACCCTTATTGTGTATGATGAGATGAGAAGTCATATGAAGATATATATTAAGGTGAGAAATTCAGACTCAAAGCATAGGTTATTTACCAGTGGCTGCAAAGCTGGCAAGTGGCAGAGCTGAGCCTTGAATCCAATATTTCTGACTTCCTGTCCCATGCTCTTTTAAGGAATTCTCCCTGGAGAAAAGAATTGGAGTTCTCAAAGGGAAAACCCATAGGGAGTTATTTTAATTATTGTAAAACTAGACCAAGTGGAAATGGAACACATGTTGGGATTTTGTGGTAAAGCCAGAAACACCAGGGATA
This sequence comes from Erethizon dorsatum, assembly GCA_028451465.1. Taxonomy (NCBI): domain Eukaryota; kingdom Metazoa; phylum Chordata; class Mammalia; order Rodentia; family Erethizontidae; genus Erethizon; species Erethizon dorsatum. The sequence continues at coordinate 16,684,651 of CM051835.1, forward strand.
AAGAAAGATGATTTGAAAAGATTTAGTGATTAAATATAAGCTTTAACTACTTACCAGTATTGTTAAGAGTTAGGGCTGCTTGTACAAAACTTTTGTGAAATAAAATTTGGAATTTAATTTTGTTTTCTGGGATTCAGCCATATTTCCCCAAACTAGTTCATGTATACAAAGAAACACTTAAATTCTAACTCAAATATAAAAATATATCCACAAAAATATTTCAGTGACTCTAAGAATTATATCTTTACCTGTAGTGAAATATTACCGTTTTTCCAGAAGTCAAAAATACAAACCATGGGCCGGTGAGATGGCTCAGTGGCATAAGCGCCTGCCTTGCAAGCGCGAGGGCCCGAGTTCGACTCCCGGATCCCACATACGAAAAAGGGGCCGGTGATATCGCTCAGCGGCACGGGTGCCTGTTGGCGCGCGAGGTCCTGAGGTCGACCCCCCGGTACCCACAAAAAAAAAAAAATACAAACCATAAGGAGAAAAATTTTCTACGAGAACAGCAAAAAGCTCATAGTAATTTCCTCAATTGATACTTATCTTTTAACAATAATGACATAAAGTAGATGAAAAGCAGGTGTTTGTTGGAGTACTAATTCCAGCTCAGAATTAAATTTACTGTACCAAAAAGCTTGATGGCACCCCTTTGATATTAACTTTTTTTTATAGATCTAATTTTAAGAAGTTGTATTAATTGTGATTAGTTGCTGCAATCTACAGAGTGTTCTTGCCTTTTGCTCTTTTACATTTTAATTAATTGGGTTAGTATAATCAGATATAAGTGAAAAAATGGTAAGGGCTGAGAATTTTGCATGGACCCAAACTCTGTTCTGTGGCTGCCAATTATGAGTAACCTCATTTAACCAGGATGTGTATAGCCGCATGGGAATAGGTGACACACTGAGGACAACTGAGTGGACCCCAAAAACCAATCCCTTGACTATTACAGCTTCAAATTCATAACCACAGGACAACTCCTGGAGATCTGCTCTTCTTTGTAGATTACGTGTTTATTCCCCCTCCAAATACTCTTCAAGTATCAATTTGATTCCCAGGAGGCAAGAACATGTATGAAAAAAGAATGCCAAAGGATGAAAAAAATGAAGGCAATCCCCTTTTAATCACTCAGTTTTCTTAGTTGTAAGGATAGAACACAGACCATGGTCCACCATGAGGCTGTGTATGTGTGTGTGTGTGTGTGTATGTGTGTGTGAGTGTGTATGCATGGGGGGGTATATGTTTGTGGCAATTCATTTGCTGATCATTTTGGTTTAAATAAAAACCTCAACACACGAATGACCTCGTGTTTCACAAGTCTATTGATCTGTGCTGTGTAGTATGATGCATGTCTGTGTATTAAGGAGGTAGTGTTACTCTCAAATCACACTGTACTCCCCGTAAGTAGATATGTACTATACCCTTAACATTGAGATGGAAATTCAAAATCCTTAACTGTTCGAGGAACTCATTCCTTTTTATTACACAGGCTCTTTTCTCAGGGTGATATTTTACAGCTACTACCCATCACAATACTGAGTTTCCTAATTGATGTATTTCTAATCTGGGCATATGAATTTTAAAGAGAAGACAAAAAGTTTCCCTCTTTCAAATTAAAAAAGGGATCATCTGTCAACAACAGTAAAAATGAGTAACAATTGGCCAAGTTTCTATCATATGCTGGGTAGCATGTAAGGATGTTTGTATAAGCTCTTGCCCTGTAAGGCAGGTGGGAGTTACATTATTCAGTGGTAAAAAATGACACCTTAGTTAATTGGTTTCTCCAGAGTCACACAGAAAGGGGAAAAGTACTGAACTAGGATCTCTCCAGATCAAAGCTCATGCTATTGCTCTAAATCAGAGACGGTCTCCTACAAATGCTTGAGGACAATGGTCACAATCTTTTTGGCACCAGGGACTAGTTTCATGTAAGACAGTTTTTCTATGGATCACAGTGGGTAGGGGAAGTGGTTTCAGTATGATTCAAACTCATTACATTTATTGTGTACTTTATTTCTATTATTACATTGTAATGTACAATGCAATAATTGTACAACTCATCATAATGCAGAAATCAGACGGATCCCTGAGCTTGTTTTCCTGGAACTAGGCAGTCCTTCTGCAGGTGATGAGAGACAGTGAAATACAACCTATGTTGCTTGCTTGTGTCTAGTATACTCTGTAGTCTACTTTTGTTTGCTGTTACTGCAGAAAACGCTGCTTCACAAATATAAGATGATGGAAATGGAAGCAGGCTTTTCTCAGGATATTCTACTTTGATTTTAATCCAGAACATATGGATATCTTAAGTTGTTTCAAACATACATTTAAGAGTACCATAATGTGTGATCACAAGCAGTTGATCTTCTTCTAGCATGGACAAAGTCTATTCTAAATTATGCACAAATGTGTCACAGGACCATTCCTTCCTAATTCAGGCACCTTTGTGGTTGGGAAGTAATGCTCAAACTCTTTCAAAAGCTGCAATAGGTGATCATGCACAAGGTGGGAAAACTAAAGGCCCTAACTAAGTCTCTTTCAAAATCTGTGCTGATGTTTGAAAAGTGCCAAAAACCCCAGTGTTCACTCATCACCCTATATTCTACTTTGGCTTTGAATGCAGCCATTTTATATGGCTGCACAGGTGTTATTCTGCCCTGAAGTGACAGATTAAGGTCGCTAGATCGAATATGCTGCACGAGTAAGCAAGTTCAGGAATGCTTTTTGTGCCACTGAAATGCGCTGCCAGTGGTGTCTTTCTAAAAGAAGTTACTGCAGTGGCTCTCATAACTCAAAAACTCTGGCCAGTGACCTACCTTTAGAAACCCATCTCACTTTTGTGTATAATACAATCACGTGTGCTCTACATTTGTGTCCTCACAGAGCTGTGCAAACAGATGTGAATTAAAGGTATATATTTTAATCTAGTTGATGTTTTTAATAGCATCCTACAAAATGTTAAGTTCAGGTGACATGTTTTAACTAGACAGTGTTTCTCTATGGATGACACAATGCATAGACTCACATTCAGAAGTGATCTCTTTGACCTAAGTAGTGAAAACAGGAAGCCATCCAATGATAGCAGCTACTCTGTCCATGATACGCCAACGCAAAATGATCAGTTCAGTTTTCCCGATGTGTAATCACTCAAAACCTTGACTTGTTCTGCAGATGTAGAGTTGGTTAGCAACAAAAATGTATGTAACGTACCCTCTTGCATATTATCCTGAACAATACCCACAAAAACAAGCATTGTTGCCTTATATTCAAGATCTGTAGATTTGTCAATCTGGATTATGGACCATGAGGATTCATTAATCATCTTTAACAATTGCGTCTCAAAATCCTCTGCTATTTCATCAATCCATCTAGTTATGGTGCTAACCAAAAGAGAAACAGGTGCCACCTTTTGAACTGCAACCTCTCCTAAAACTTCACAACAAATCTCCTTAGCAGCAGGCAGGATCAACTGTTAACCGATAGTAAAGGGCCCCTTTGCTTTAGCAATGCATTTAACCACCATGGCTGATGATCTCACTGCAGATACATTTGATGAAGTAGTGGCCTTCAATACTTGCTTCCGTTCTTTGTGTTCATGTTTTGGAAAAAAAGAAAAACCTCCAAAGCCATGTCCCTTAATGCAGGGTGCTTGGTTTCCATGTAGTGAAGCTGTTTTGAAGGTTTCATAGCTGATTGCCACTTATGCAAAGTAGGCTTGGAGAATGAGAACCATCTGCTGCAATGAACCAAATTTAAGTAGGACTCTTGGTATTTTCTTTTCAATGCAGCTTTCTTTTTGTTGGCTATCTTAGAGCCTTCTGCTATCTCATTATTTGGTCTTTCCCTCTTTTCCAAAAAGTCCACCATTGATGTTTGTTTTTTACTCACTTTGGTGAGGGCGAGCTTGTGGGCTACCAAAACTGTGACTGAGACAAGTGCACAGTGGGGGAAAGAGTCAAGGATGGAAGTGGTAAATAAAATATTTGGTGGGCCGTGTATGGACTAAAGTGTTTGGTTCTGATTTAAGCCTGTCATCACACCTAGCTGTACAATTGAAGTCTGCCAACTCACTTGCCACTTTAGAGCCTGCCACCAGAAGAAGCTTTCATTTTTGTGGTTTGGTATGAGTGTGAAAACAATTGACTTATTATGGTCTCTGTGAAGTCAAATCTCTCTGTTAATGTTAATCACTATTTGCAGCCACTCCCCAGCCCTAGCATCATTGCCTCAGCTCCACTCCAGATCATCAACCATTAGATTCTCACAAGCAGCACAATCTGGATCCTGCCCTTGTGCAGTTCACAGCAGACTTCATACTCCTGTGAAAATCTAATGCCCCTGGTGATGTGACAGGAGGTGAAGCTCAGGCAGTAATGTGAGAGATGTGGGGACCAGGTATAATACAGATGAAGCATTGCTTACTTATTTGCCACTCATTTCCTGCAGTGTGGCCCAGTTCCTAACAGGCCATGGACCATTATAGATATGAGTTCAGAGCTAAGGTACTGGGGACCCCTGTTCTAGGGGGTTACATTTTCTCCATTGATTATTTCTGGGTTTTAACCTGATATGAAATGCATGGCAATGGTAAGAAAGTTAAAAGACAAGACTGGGCCAGTGATATAGCTCAGCGGCATAAGTGACTGCCTGGCAAGTGCGAGGTCTTGAGTTTGACTCCTGGTACCTGCATATTAAAAAAAAAAAAAAAAAAAAAGACAAGATTAACCAAAATTTTAAAATAAAGAAAAATCGTTGCCCTAATTCCCAGTAAAGTAGCACCATTAACATATTAGTATATGTTCCTTCTGATTTTTCTTACTTTTATGTCTATGTAGTGAGATATAGAAACCTTTTTGTGCTATCACAATGTGCCAAGTCCCACTAATCCAACCCCTCATGAACATTTATCAAGTTCACAATAGTGTATCCTTGTATGGAGGCAATACAATGCCTTTACCAATCCTCTGTTTTTGGACAGTTAAGCCCCTCTCAATTTTTTATAATTATGAGCAATTTTATAATAAATATCACTATATATTAGAATTTTAGAAAAGTAATTACAAAACCACATACTCTTAAGTGTATATTTCAGTTTTGGGAAACTTATTATCAATTTGCAATATAATTGCAATACACTAATAGTTTATCAAGTCTCCTCCTTACAGTCCAATGTGAATAAAACTGTTTTTCAGGTTGGACACAATGCCCAGTAAAATAACTGGGCCCTAGAGCTACACACACACACGTATATATGTCAGTACAAGCAAACATTTTTCTTGCTCTAGTTCTTGACATTCAAAGAAGCAATGACATAAAATGCATGTTGCTTAATTTACATTTCTTTCTTTATTAGACAAGTTGATCACTTTTCATATACATATAGGTATTTCTATGCACATTTTAGTATTATGGAAACTGCCCAAGACAAATTTGAAATAAGTGAATCCTCAAAAATCAGCTCAAAACTATGTGTTTATCACTTCTATGGGAAGAGAACCTCTTAGTAAATCACTCAACTTATATGTATTGAGTGCTTACCAGGACTGATGACTATGCCAGTACACTGACCCTTTGTAGGTTTCTGATTGGTTCCTGCCTATGCTGAACTGGTAGTTAAATATTTTAAATACCACCCTGGCACATATTGTGTCCTAAATTCCATTCTGACACTGGAGCTATAACAGTGAGCAAAACCTTAAGTCCTTACATTGTACTTATATTCTGATCTACAAACACATGTATAATAGTATATAATATATATAGTATAGTACATAAAGCATATATGGTGAGTATACCAAAGGTAAAATAAAGTTTAAGCTACTGACATCTCTATTAGAGAAAGAACTTAAGTATGTGCATCAAACAGAAGACACTATTACACTCAGGTTTAGGGTATATTAACTTTGCTATGAGTATGTGGAGAAGTTGATCAATCTAGGCATATCCTGCCCCAGATCTGCCACACTTTCTGTTTTTTCCAGTCTCTACCTGCAAGCTGACATGCCACATTTTCATTCTTTGGAAGCAAGTCTTTCCCAGTGAGTTTTTGGGCAGCATATTATGCCACCCCCAGACCTGCTGGCAGCAGAGGAAGACATAGCTTCCCCAATCTGCTCTTTTCTTTCAGGAGTTCTAATTGGAAGTCCTGCCTAGAACACATGGCCTGATTGGGAGCCAAGAGAAGAACAGAGGACAGCGACTCACATGTGTTCCCTCCCAATCTTGTCTGGGCTCCCTGGCTCAGCAGGAAGAGTCGACAGCGCAAAATACTAAACAGAAAGGGTCAGCAGGCAGCAAAGGTAGTGTCTCCAGCAAGCCCTGGACACAGCAGAGACAAGGTTGGCTGGAGAGATTTTAGAATGAAACTAAAGTGGAAGCTGGAAAATAAGAAAATCAGGAAAATTTAGCAGAAAATCCAGTCTCTGGACCTTCCTGCCTGATGCCCTCCTAGGATTATAAACACTGAGAAATACAAAGGCTTTTCTTTTCTTGGAAACAAGAACAACAAAAAATAAATTTATTAAGGAGACATAAACCAGACATCATGAAAAAAACATTTAAGTAGAAGAGGCTAGATTTGAATTTTAAGCCAAAGTTTAACATAAATTTATGTAGATACAGTTTTGCCTGTAGGGGCCTCTGCTTTCCTATGTGTAAAGTGGACTTCATCCAGTGGGCTGTACTGAGGGTTCTTCCTTTGTCTGATGTGTAAAGACCCATTTTACACACAGTGTAAAACTTAAAAGAAAAAAATGGCATGTGAAACATTGTGAGAATGTACTATTTTCTTAAAATAGAGGGTTTTAATCAGATTTGTAAAGGAAGATTTGCTGAGGAAGGAGTCACTGAATTTGATGAACACTAAGAGTCCTTCCAGTGTAAAAGAGGATGCTAGACTGCCATGTGGGTTTCTATTGAGGAATAAGAATTATAGCCATGGAAATTTTGTATCGCTAAGCACAGCATTGAATCAACAAACCTTTTTCTCAATATTCAACCCACACCACTTCCATTGGGAGGTAAGAGCCAAGTTAGCAAAGCTGAAAATCTGGGGTGCTGTCATTAACCCTAATCCTTCTCATTCCTCGTTTTCACTAAAAAAAATTATAATTTCTCCTGGAAACTTTAGAATGTCAACAGAAGATGGAGAGACATAATGTAAAATTCAATTTAGGGATCAAATTTTCACCTAATTATTTAAGAATAATAGTACTCAAACATGGATAATTTGACTTCCTCCTTTCTTACTTGCATGAATTTCATGTTTTGTTCTTGCCTAATAATCTTTTAATGTGCTATTGAATTCAATTTACTAGTATTTTATTAGGTATTTTTACATCTATGCTGATTGTGGATATTTCCTATAGTTTTCTATTTTCGTTGTGTACTTACCTGGTTTTGGTATTAGGGTAATGCTGGTCTGAAGGAATGATTTGATAAGATTACCGCCTCTTCAATTTTTTGGATAGTTTCAAAAAAAGTGACCTTAGTTCTTTCAATGTTTGGTAAAATTCAACAGTAAAGTCATCAGTTTCCAAGATTTTTTTTTTTTTAATGCGGGTACCGGGAGTCGAACTCAGGACTTCGTGCTTGCCAGGCAGGCGCTTATGACGCTGAGCTATATCACTGGCCCCTCCCAAGATTTTATTTTGATAGAAAATTGTTACCACCAATTCAACCTCAATATTCATTTTTGGTCTGTTCATTTTCCATCTCTTCATGACTCAATTTTGATAGTTTGTATGTGTCCAGAAATGTAACCATTTCTCTGAGTTTTCCAATGAGTTGGTGTAAACTTGCTTCTAATTGCCTATTATGGCCTTGTGTATTTCTATATCACATGGTAATGTCCCCATTTTCAGATCTGATTTTACTTGAGTCTTCTCTTTTTCTTAGTCTACCTAAAGGTGTATCAATTTTGTTTATCTCTTAAATAAAATGAAATCAGCATATCAAAGAACATCTGCACTTCCATATTTACTGCAGCGCTATTTACAGTAACCAGGGTAATGAAATTATCCTAAATATCCATCAACAGTATATTCAATTTAGGGATTGGATAAGCAAAATATGATCTCTATACACAATAGAATACTATTCAGCCATAAAAATTTAAATTCTGTCATTTGCAGTAACATGGAAATACCTGAAGGATATTATGCTAAGTGAAATAATTCAGGAACAGAAAGACAAAAACTGCATAACCTCATTCGTAAGTAGAAACTATAAAAGTGAACTCAAAGATGTTGAGAGTAGAATAGCAATTACCAGAAACTGAGAAAAATAGGGAGAAGGGCAGGAGAGAGGCTGGTCAACAGGCAGAATGTCACAGTTAGGTAGGAAAAATAATTTCTGGGATTCTATGACATAATAAGTTGAATATAGTTAACAATAATGCATTGCATAACTCAAAATAGTTAAACAGAGGATTTTTTAAGTGATATAAAAGAAACTATAAACATTTTAAGATGAGAGATATGCTAATTACTCTGAATTGATCACTACCAAACATGTACATAAATCAAAATATCACATTACACTCATAGATATGTGCAAATATCATGTCAGTTAAAAAAATCAATTTAAAAAGAATAAAATCAACCAAATATCTCTTCAGATAATCCACATATAAGTCTGACAGATAGAAGTAGAAATAGAACTATACTTACAAAGTTTTACAAAGAAGTAAGCTTTTCCCAAGGTGATCAATCCTCAGAGAATTTTTTCTACATTTTCTTCACCAGGACTCAAAATTTCATGGTTCTCACCTTTTCACACAAAGCATGGCACATACACACAAAAAATAAAAAGGAAAAGAAAATATTGAAAAGAAATGATACCACATAACTGAACTTTCTGGCACCATGTTTTTTAATGCATAATCTTGAAAATTTTAGGGTATTGTAAGAAGGTTTTATATGTTGCTTAACACCCTCAAAATCAAACACATTCATATATTTTCTGTAAATATGTGGATGTCCCCTCTGTCAGTGTCCAATGCAGGTCAAGTTTTACCAAATGAGTTTCAGTCACTACTTACGCCACAAATTTTTTAAATTATTAGAGCTTCTTAGACGTCAGAACTGTGACTCGTGTACTGTGTGCGTATCCCCCCGTCACCTTCCTTTGTTCAGGTCTGTTAGTGATTAGGTTCATAACCAAGTTCTGACATAATCATCATCACCTATAAACATTTATTGATTACCACTTACAGAAAATGAGGCATGTGCATAAGATATCAAAGCTTTTCTCTTAGTTGTTTTAGATCTATGGACAATGCAGAAATTAGAAATGCTATGTGATATAAAGTCTTATCCATGCACAATAGAAAACTGGAGTTTTTTTCTTTTAATTTGAAGTTTTGATTGGGGAGGGTTGTCACCTGTCCAGTTTCCACTCTTCTATACTTTCTTTTCCTGATTAACACTCTTTCTTTCTCTTCCTCCTCCATTTCCTTGTTCTATCATCATTTTCCCAGAACAAGCTTCCTTTCCTGTCTAACTATGTCAGTGTGCTATATTAAAAGTTTTCATGGCCGGTGATATAGCTCAGTGGCATAAGCGCTTGCCTGGCAAGTGCAAGGTCCTGAGTTTGATTCCCGGTACACACATTTAAAAAAAAAGTTTTCATGATACCATGTACATATTCTCCACTGAAGAGATACAAATATAGTGTGATTTCCTTAAAATAATACTTTTCTTCCTGCTAGAGTACAAATTCCCTGAAGTAGAGATTATGCCTCCTTACCACCATTATTACCCAGGAACTAGCGAAGCATAAAGTACAGAGTGGGTACTTTGTAATACATATCGGATAGATGGATGGGTGGATGGATGGGTAGATGGATGGATGGATGGATGGATGGTTGGACGGATGGATGATGGATGACGGATCGATGGATCACCGGATCAATGGGTGACTGCATTAGTATGGAAAAGTCATTAGGGTCAGAGTGAAGTTCAAGTCAAAAATAAGATTTTCTCTCATTTCATGTAAGATGAAAGTAGGACAATGTATATATGGTGAGAGACTCCAAAACATTTATTTCAGCCACATTCTGCACCAAGAGTCTGAGTCTTCAGGTTGCTTACACAGGATAAAGAAAAATTTGAAAATCTCATCCTTCAGTTTGAACAAGATCACCTTAGGAACTCCAAAAAAAGAATAAAATTCAAAAACTTTTACCAAATCCCTAAAATAAAAATAGGATTAATGCAAGAAAAACTCTGTTGAATCTTGGGTACATTTTTAAAGTGAACCTTGGAGAAAAATTGTAGGATTTCCTTGCAAGTCGTGATGTGTGAAGTTGTGTTTCAAATGTATTCATTCAACAGCTCTAAAACATGGCCATGATTTTAAAAAATGAGAAAGGAAGGAAGGGAGCAAGAGAAGGATTTAGGGAGGAAGGGAGAGAGTGAAAAAGAGACAGAGGAAGAGAGGGGTGGAGGAACAGAGAAAGAGAACAAAAAATTATCTCTGCAAAGAGATTTTTCTATTCTTTCTCCCCTAGCTAGCATTTCAAAAATAATTGAATGCATGCAAATAAGAAAAGGAAATCAAAAAACTTCTAATAGGAGTCATCCTGAGGGTATGAACAAAAAGGAACAGAGAAGAGGAGGGGATGGAATCCATTAAACTCTCCAAGTATTTAAACTCTGCTAGCAATAGCAGAAATGAAAATGAAAACCTTGCCTTTTTGAAGTTCACCCATTACTAATTGAAAGGTAAGGAGGCTGATTCTATATGCCTTAGGAAATAAAGACTTAACAGATGTCTTTATTGAAGACTCTGCTGTTCTTAGGGGAAAGAAGATGGATAACTCTTCCTAAGCCTCTTTGTCATGTCATATCCAAGTTCTGTCACCTAAATCTGATACACAATTAGACAATTGGCTAGGGTGTTGTCTTGACAGATTATTTGCCATGCTGGAAATGAAGAGATATTTGCTACACCACTCGCCTCTCTTGTTGGAAATGTTCCTAAGGAGTAACATTACCAGCAGGAATTATTCTTGTGTTTGAGAACATCTCTCTAAATGGGAAGGAAGGGATAAGTACAAAGCTAAACTATCCAAATTAAAAGAATAAAAACAGTATGCCAAAATGAAAGAATGGTACTAAAAGCAGGAAATTAAATGGTTTTAGCTTTCATCTGAAAATCATTTCAAGTTAAGCAGATCACTATAAAGTCCATTATAAAATAATATTTCTATGAATAATATTTGAATGTTTTTTATTCATTTAGATATTTTAAAGCATTTTACTTTGTACCTATGCTTTAAATCTTTTACTCAAAGCAATCATCTTTAAAAGATGGTGCTTCTTTGATATGATGAAGGACTTCATCAACACATATTAATGAAAATATAGCCTGGGAGAAATGATTACTTCCCCTACCTCCAACTTCAGCAGAGGTGAGAGTGTCATATGATAATTTCTACTTCATTCTGTGTCAAAATGTGTGCATGGTATAGAGGCAGCTATTATTCTCAAATGAGCATCTGAGCATTTTTATCACTATAATAAAGAGCTTCCAACAAAATAATTTATACATAGGCATGTACCAGTGCATCCATAACTATACATATTCATATATATTGTATATATATATATATGTATATATGTGCATGTACACTGATAGGATGCAAATATGAATGTATAGCTATATGTCCTTTTGTGTTTGTGGGGATTGTCTTACTTCATTCTTCAGAACTACAAACTCTAAAAATTTTTAAAATGTGACTACTGGGGCTGGTGAGATAGCTCAGCAGCATAAGCACCGGCCTGGCAAGTGCAAGGTCCTGAGGTCGATTCCCAGTACCCACAAAAAAAAATAAAATGTGACTACCCATACAGTTCATCAGGAGTCCTTGTAAAACATTGATTTCTAAGGCACAGGATTCTGCATTCTCACACTCCCCCAAGCAATTCTAATGCCTGGTGACACACTGGCCTGGTGGCCAAACCAATTTTAAGCTCAATTACAGTCAGGAATGTTTCCCTCTAGAAAAAATAAATGAACAAACTCTAGTCCAGAATCTGTCTTTGTTCAACCTGAGAGCTAAGAATAGATTTTACATTTTTAAATGATTATAAAGGATCGGAAGAACAGTATTTCATGAGATGTGAAAATTATATGAAATTCAAGTGTTCACTGATAAAGTTTTATTGGAACACAGCCACATTTGCTTACTTATCTGTTTTCTATGGCTGTCTTTATGCTATACCACCAAAGTTGAGCAGTTGTATCAGAGACCTTATAACCCACAAAGCCTAAAATCTTTACTTTCTGGCTCCTTACAAAACATTTGCTCTCCACTGCCCTGGAGCTCACCTCCATTGTCTCAGGGGCCTTTTTGTGCACCCAGGACAGTTTTACTTCCTTTATCCTTCCCTTGTTCTCAAAGAAGAAACTGACAGTATACATCTCTTCATTTTTAATTTTTACATTGTACACCTTGATACTTATCATGAAATTCAAATTATTTCCACTATTTAACAACATAAAGCTCAACAAAGAGAAGGGAGAAAACAGAGACCCTCCACTAATAGCCTTGATATAATAACAGGAAGGACTGGATCACTGTGTGGTCTAAAGACCTTCCTCAACTCCTCGTCCCCAGAGTTAGGGACTGCAGACTCTCAGAAAGACAGTAGAGAAAAAAACTTAAGATTCTCTCAAATACTGACTTGAAAGTTCATCAAAACCTTAAGCCAATGATTTGTTGATTTGCTGTATATCCCTTACTTTGACAAAGTATAAGATTAAAGCTGTAGATATGTATTATTTTATGGCTTCAACCAACAAGATATGTCTAAAATCCTCTTCCAAGTCCTCTTCAATATCAACACCATGTACAGAAAGAAGTGAATTTGAATACCCTGGATCCTGCATTCACGGCAATGACCATGGTGGTAATTATACTGATTATCTCTTTAATGGCTACTTCTTTCCAAGGTTTCTCAATTTGAAGTCTCCATCTGAACTGCAGAACCTAGAAATGTGTTAAGAATTATTTTCTAATTATCCCAAGAGATATGACTTTTGTATGAATTTTGAGATATGGCAGTTGTAGAAGCTGGTTAGCTGTCTATATAAGACAACGTGCAGTGGTGGTGAACCTATGGCAAGCGTGTCACAGCCAGCTATTTGTCATGACTGAAAGCTCTAAAAGGTGTGTCATCACTGGTATAGGGCAAGTGAGCAACTAGGAAAAGGAGGCAGGAAGTGGGACAAACCAAAGCAAGCTTAAATTTAAACAAGGCTGGCCTGGAACTTTCATTTCCAACCTTTCATCATTTCCAGTCTCCCATCTTTAAGGATAGGGATGTCCTGAGGGCAGAGCTGGCTTCAAGAGCGTGCGACCTCCTCGGCATGTAGCTATACAGGGTCCTTTACTTAGAAGGGCCCTATGCTTCATTTAAAGTTCTACCATTTTCATCATGAAATCCTCCATAGTTTTTGGATTACAGACCCTACATTTACATTTAACACTGGCTCCACAATTATGTAGCCAGTTGTTCCTGCTGGGGAAGCAGGTGCCCCTCACTATACACTTGACTCAGTAACTAGAAAAGTAGAAGCAAAAGATCCAGCAGGAACTGCAGACACCAAGGGCCCAGCTGTTGTCCCACACCAATGGAAGAGGGCAGCTGGTAAACAACAGTGTGTACAAGGTGCAGCGGGGCCTCATGCCTGGCGCTGACCTCCCCAGAGCAAGGAAATCAGCTGCTCCTTTACTTCTACCTTCAAAACTCTGAAAAATGTCTCCAAAGACTCACACTAATTCAGAACTATGCAGCAGAAGGAATTCTGGGAAATGTAGTTTACACTTAACTGTCACACTGAGAACTTATGCAAACAAGCTATTACATGGACAAACCCTTTACTCAAACTCAGTGGGAGGCAGTAAAGCAGAGTTGAAAAGGCCACGAAACTTGACTCCAAATGCCAGCTCAGTCATTTTTTTTTTTTTTTTTTTTGTGGGTACCGGGGGGTCGACCTCAGGACCTCGCGCGCCAGCAGGCGCCCGTGCCACTGAGCGATATCACCGGCCCCTTTTTCGTATGTGGGTTCTGGGAGTCGAACTCGGGCCCTCACGCTTGCAAGGCAGGCGCTTACGCCGCTGAGCCATCTCACCGGCCCTGATAGGTGATTCTTCAAAGCATGTTGAAAATTCAGATAGACAGGTCAGAAACAAAGTGAGAGGTATAGTGTTGGAGATAAAGGAGAGGAGAAAGAAAGAGATGAAGGAAGGTCATTTTGGGGATTTAGAATGGTGTTAATGTCTGTATGCCTTTCCTCAGAATAAGTCTGACTGACAAGTAGTTGTAACAACATGCAAATGTTTTGAATATATACTGATGAAACCAAAAATATGGAGGCTCTGGAGTAGAGTTCTGTAGCCACAACTCTGGGGCCTAACAGAGTCAAGGATAAAGTTAAGGTGAGAATCCAAATGAACCACTCTGAGCCTGAGCGTAATACCCACAACACTCCAAGAAAGCAAGCAGGTCTTCTCCAAAAAACCTTCTCAAATATCAGGGCCAGAATCAATGAATACTGACTTTATACTCTCACAGTACTTGTCACATGGTTTCCTTCAGCATAATTTATGTAACGCACCACCCTCCCAATGTGCAGATCCTGTCACCCTGGAAGGCTAGGATAAGATTTGAAAAGTAAATGAAATTGCTGAAATCTCATAACATCAGTACAGTGCTTTGATCATAGAAAGCATGTTCAGTCAATGTGCTAATCACCAGATGATTACACTTCTCACCGTGAACAACTGAGGGAGGCAAAAATTACCCCAAACCAAAACTATGCTTAAAAGTGTTGCAAATCTCAGTGAAAGGATGATGAAAAACCCTTGCATTATGAGAAAATATGTTTCTAGTATAAGAGATAGCTTGCTAAGCATTTCAATTTCATTTTTATTCAAAAAAGGGATTAGGCATTTAAAAACATGATTTTTGTTTTCCTTTGCCATTCTGATCAGCCCCAGGACACTTTGTGTGACTCAGAGAATGTCCTCTAAGAGATGGATTTACTTCGTCTAAAAAGAGAAAATCCACAGGATTATGACTACTCTGGCTGATCTAGGATTCTTTTTCTCCTTTTTAAAATTAACAATTGGTGATTGTATGTGAATATTTTTATGTACTTTTTCCTTGGTGAATACTGGTCAGCACCTCCTGATCTTGTTGTTTGTACTGACATTCTCCCTTCCATATTTTTTCATAAAATTACGAAGCATTTTTATTGATTTTGTGATATTTAGTGACAATACTGTAGGTACAGACCTAGTACTACCCTGGAAATTTTGAATAAAAAAATATTATAGATACTCTAATATATTCCTTGTACTGTTTTTGTTGGTGGTGGTGTTCTTAAATTCTTGTTACATTGGTCAATTGCAGCCATGAAAGTTTTATATGGTTTCTTTGATTTGTAATTTGAAGAGCCTCACAACCTTTCCTTCATTATGGACTATTTATTCTATCTAGAATGTGTTTACTTTAAATATTCACATTTGGCTGTTCTTCATTTTTCAGCTTACAAACCACTGCCAGCATGAAGTCTTCCAAGATGGCCCCCTAACAATTACTGACATTGTGTCAACTTGAGAAGTTTAGAAACTTAACTGACTCAGCAGTTCTACGTCCTAGGATGTAGATGACATGCCCTAGGGCGGCTGTTTATGGCCTAGAATGTTGTGATGGTTGATTCATTACGTCAACTTGAGAAGTTTAGAAGTTTAATTAAGTGACTCAGCAGGGGGCCAGGGGTCTCACTTTGTAAACGTCCTGAGCCTGTGCAAGAAGAGGGCACAGAGACAGTGTGAGTGATACGCCCACACTAGGGCAGGTAGCCTGCATACACTGTAAGGGAGCAAAAGAGTCTAGTTCTTCCCCTTCTTTTTGCTCTTGTTGTTTTCCACTCTCATGAATGGTTGGCCCTCTGCCACGTGCCACCCTGCCTTGGAGCCAGCTGATTACAGACTGAAACCTCCACAAACTGTGAGCTAAATAAACCTTTCCTTCCTTAATTTTGGGCAATGAGTATTTTGTCTCAGCAGTGAGAGAAAAGTAACACACTGAGCCATACAAGGCAGTTAGCATTATTAGAACTATTACCAATGTGTCCTTCGGGCTTCCTTGACCCTAAGTGCCATGTTCTTGGGCCCTTGTCACTCCCTCAGTGTATGGTTCCCTTGCACTGTCCCCTGACCCTGACATTTTGAGCCCACTCCAACTCTGGCAGTGGGAATTGGGAAGACAAAGGATGAGATACCCCGGTGCCCCTGTCCAGGCCTATAACAATGGCCCATTGCCACTCCTGATGACCATATGAATTTTTTGCCCTAATTAAAGATTTTAGCAATGAGTAATGCATCTTTCATTTCATTCCCTCCTTTTTAGGATCTTTGATATATCACAATTTTTAGTTCAAGGCTAGGCTAAAATCTGATTTTTGCAAACTGATCAAATGTACTTTGAGGAAAAACTGTATGACTGAGTCTTAGATGTTAGATTAATAAACCTACATAGAATCATTTTTAAATTCCATCAAGTTAAATAACTAAAACCCGCTTATAATTATAGTAGTTGTCAAATATATTTTCATCACTAAAATTTCATTGTCATTAAGTCACTATGTGTGTCACTATGTGACTTAATGTTCATATTAAAAATACTAAATGAAAGTGTAAGAAGATGTATCCATTTCTTTCGTTTAAAAATGGTTATACCATTAGATATTCTTAGTGAAGAGGAGAAAAATCATAAAAAATTATTTTATGAAAACATTTAGAAAGTCATTGCTTTCTACAACAAAATTTTTTGAATAAATTTCCATACAAACAAGAAAGCACAGACTATTCATCTTTTTTTATCTTTTTTATTTTAAAGAGAAAAAAACAATAAAAACAATGATACAGAATTTCATAACAATATAATAGGAAATTAACAATGGTTAATATATTGTGTATTATTACCTTCAAATTATGCTCAGTTTACAAGATATAGGCATGAGAAACTGATCAAACAATATAAGTACAAACCGTTCTTTTCAACAAACTAAAAGAAATTAGTAGTATAATTATCTTAGCTATCTTGTGTGTATATATATATATATATATATATATATATATATATATATTTTCTTCTTTTCCCTTCCTTCTTTTCTCCTTTCCCCCATCCCAGTTGTTCTTTCCTTTTGAGCAGTTTCTTTCCCTTCCACAATATCTATTGTAGATTCTGGATCTTATTTACTCTTTCCGTTTCTTACACTAGGGAGACAATATGATGTATACACATGTGAGTCTGATTTATTTCACTTATGAGTATGGTCTCAAGCTGCACCCACTTATCTATAAAAGCCTCAAGTTTATCCTTCTTTATAGCTGAGTAGTACTCCATTATATAAAAAGACCACATCCTTTTTACCCATTCCTTGGTTGATGGGCATTTGGGTTGTTTCTAAGATTTAGCTATTACAAATTCTGCTGCTGTAATCATGAGTGCCCATATATCGCTGTGGTATGATGTTTTTAATTGTTCTGGGAAAATACCCAGAAGGGGAATAGGTGGGTTGAATGGGACCCCTAATCCCAATTTTTTGAGGAATCTCCACACTGATTTCCACAGTGGTTGTACCAGACTGCACTTCAACCAACAGTGGAGAAGTGTTCCTTTTACCCCACAGCCCCACCAGCATTTGTTACTGCTTCATTTATTGAAGATATCCATTCTTTCTGGGGTGAGATGGAATCTCAAGTGTTGTTTTAATTTGCACCTCTTGAATGACCAGTGATGTTGAATATTTTTTCATGCATTTATTTGCCATATGTATTTCTTCATCTGAGAAGTGTGTATATTCATCTCAGATGCCCATTTTTGGATTGGGTCTTTGAATTTGGGGGCCCTGATTTCTTCAATTCTTTGTATATTCTAGATAGAAGTCCTTTGTCTGAGGGACTGTTGCCAAAATTTTTTTCCCAATCTGTGGGTTTTCTTCTCAATCTGTTGGTTATTTCTTTTGATGGCAAAACCATTTCAATAAGATGAGATCCCAGTTATTGATTCTTTTAAGTACTTCCTGTGCAATTTGGTTTTTGTTTATGAACTCTCTGTCTACCCTTATGTCTTCAAGATTTCTACCTACTCTCTCTTCCAGTAGATTTAGTGTTTCTGTTTTAATATTTAGATCTTTGATCCATTTTAACTTTAGTGCATGGTGATAGACACGGGTCTAGTTTTAGTCTTCGGCATGTGGAAAGCCAGTTTTCCTAGAACCATTTATTAAAGAGGCTATTTTTCTTCCAGTGAACATGTTTGGCCCCTTTGTTAATGGTGGCTGACTGTGTTTGGGGTTGTGTCTGCATTTTCTAATCTGTTCCACTGATCCTCAGGCTTTTTTGTTTTGTTTTGTTTTGTTTTGTTTTGTTGCCAAAACCATGCTGATTTTATCACAGTAGTTTGTAGTATAATTTCAAGTAAGGGATTGTGATGCCTCCTGCCTTGCCTTTGTTGCCCAGGATTGCTTTTGCTATTCTAGGTCTCTGCTGTTTCCAAATGAATTTTCAAATATTTTCTCTAGATCTGTGAGGTATGCTAATGGTATTTTGATTGGGATTTCATTAAATCTGTGTAACAGTTTTGGAAGTATGGCCATTTTCACAATGTTGATTCTTCCTATCCATGAGCAAGGGATATCTTTCCATTTTCTGATATCTTCTTCAATCTCTTTTTTCAGTATGCTGTAATTTTCAATGCATAGATCTTTTATTTCCTTTGTTAGATTAATTCCTAAGTATTTCATTTTTTGGATGCTGGTTTCCCTAATTTCTCTCTCAGTGAGTTTGTTGTTTGTGTATAGGAATGCTATTGATTTTTGAGTGTTGACTTTGTATCCAGTATGCTACCAAATTTGATTATTAATTCTAGAAGTCTTTTGGTGGAGTTTTTGGGGTCTTCTATGTAGAGTATCATGTCATCTACAAATAATGATATTTTAACTTCTTCCTTTTCTATCCTTATTCCTATTATTTATCTCTCTTGTCTAATTGCTCTGGCTAATGTTTCCAGAACTATATTGAATAGGAGTGGTGATAGTAGACATCATTGTCTTGCTCCTGATTTTAGAGTGAGAGCTTTCAGTTTTTGTCCATTTAGTATGGTGTTGGCTCTTGTTTTGTCATAGATGGCTTTTATCAGATTGAGGTAAATTCCATCTATTCCAATTTTCTGTAGGGTTTTTATCATGAATGAGTGTTAGACTTTATCAAAAACTTTTTCTGCATCTATTGAGATGATCATGTGATTTTTGTCTTTGGCTTTGTTGATATGGTGTATTACTTTATTGATTTGCATATGTTGAACCATCCCTGCATTCCTGGGATGAATCCCACTTGGTCATGGTGTATAATCTTCTTGATGATTTGCTGCATCCTGTTTGCTAGTATTTTATGGAGGAGTTTTGCATCTATGTTCATTAAGGAGATTGGCCTGTAGTTCTCTTTTTTGGTTGGGTCTTTCTCCGGTTTTGGTACCTGGGTAATACTTGCCTCTAGGAATGAGTTAGGGAGAATTGCTTCCCTTTCAATTTCATTAAAGTGTTTGAGTAGTATTGGCATTAAATCTTCTCTAAATTTTTTGTAGAATTCAGCCATAAATCCAACAGGACCTGGGCTTTTCTTTGTTGGTAAATTTTTAATTATGATTTCAATGTCATTAACTGATATTGGGTTATTCAGAAATTTTATATCTTCTTGGTTCAGCTTTGGTAATTCATACATTTCTAGGAATATGTCGATTTCTTCTGTATTTTCCATCCTATGCGAGTAAAGATTTTCAAAGTAGGTATTGATCTTCTGAATTTCCACGGGATCTGTACTTATTTCATACTTTCCATTTCTCTTTGCATGAATTTGAGTTTTTTCTTTACTTTTTTTTGATAAGGTTGGTTAGGGGTTTATCAATTTTATATATTCTTTCAAAGAACCAACTCTTTGATTCATTAAATCTTTGTATTGTTTTCTTTGTCTCAATTGCATTAATATCTGCTCTGATTTTTATAATTTCCTCCCTTGTATGGGCTTTGGGCTTGACTTGCTCTTCTTTTTCTAGAAGCTTGAGGTGCAGCATTAAGTTGTTTATTTGTGCTCATTTTGTTTTCCTCATATGAGAATTTGCTGCTATAAATTTCCCTCTTAGGACTGCTTTCATTGTGTCCCACATGTTCTGGTATGTTGTATTTGCATTTTTGTTTGATTGTAGGTATTGCTTAATTTTTTTCTTTAATTTCATCTGTGACCCATTGGTTGTTCAGGAGGGTGTTATTTAATTTCCATGTGTTTTTGGAGTTTTTGTGGTTTCTTTTGTCATTAATTTCCTATTTCAATGCACTATGGTCAGATAATATGCATGGGATAATTTCAGTTCCTTTGCATTTACTTAAGCATGCTTTATGGGCTAGTATGTGGTATATTTTAGACAACGTCCCATGTGCAGCTGAGAAGAATATGTACTCTGATGTTGTTGGGTAAACACCTACTTTGTCCATTTGTTCACAGGTTTGGTTCAGTTCTGTTATTTCGTTGCTGATGTTTTTGTCTAGTTGATCTATCTTTATGCGACAATGGGGTATTAAGGTCCCCCATTACAATTGTGTTATTGTTTTTTTGATTTTTCATGTCTATTAATATTTGTCTTATATAGCTGGGTGTTCCCATATTTGGTGCATATATATTTACGATTGTTATCTCTTCCTCTTGAATTTTTCCCCTAACAAGTATGTAGTGACCTTCTTTATCTCTTTTGATCATTCTTAGTTTAAAGTTCACATTGTCTGCAAATAGAATAGCTACCCCTGCTTTTTTCTGGGTTCCTGTTGCATGGAGTATTGTTTTCCATCCTCTGACTTTCAGTCTATGAATTTCTTTTTGAATTAAATGTGTTTCTTGTATACAGCATATTGTTGGATCTTGTTTCTTGAGCCATTCTGCCAATCTGTTTCTTCTGATTGGTAAATTGAGCCCATTTACATTGATGGTTATAACTGATATGTATTGGCTTATCTTTGTCATGTTATTTTCCTGCTGTTGGTTCCTTGCTTTTCTCCTCTTTTTAATTACTTACCCTGCCTTGTAGTTTCTTTCTGATGTTGTTCTTTGAATTGTGGTCATTTTTATTTCTATCTAGAATATCTTTCAGTACTCTTTGTAGGGTTGGTTTGGTGGTCATGAATTTCTTCAGTTGTTCTTTGTCATAGAAGTAGCTTATTTCTCCACTAATTTTGAAAGATAGTTTCGCAGAGTACATAAATCTGTGTTGGAAGTTGTTTTCTTTCAGGACTTGAAATACTTCACTCCAAGCTTTTCTTGACTTGAGAGTTTGTGTTGAGAAGTCTGCCATGATTCTGATGGGCTTTCCTTCATAGGTGATTTGCTTCTTTCCTCCAACAGCTTGTAATATTCTGGTTTTTTTGCTGCATTTCTGGGATCTTGATTATTATATGTCTTGGTGTAGATTTATTTTGTTCATGGCTGTTTGGAGTTCTATATGCCTCACTTACCTGTATGTCAGATTCTGTTCCAGTGCTTGGGAAATTTTCTGCTATTACTTCTGCAAATAGTTTTTTTATGTCGTTTGTGTTGACTACTGCCTTTTCCTTGACACCTATCATCCTTATATTGTTTTTCTTTGCATCATCTTGCAGCTGTTGAATTGTTACTTCCTGGTCCCTTGTTATTTTTAAGAGATCTTTCCTTTCGTGATTGCTGGCCACAGTCCTGTCTTCAAGGTCTGAAAGTCTGTCTTCAGTTTCATTCAAGCAGTTTTGCCAGCTTTCAATGGAATTTTTACTTTCCTGGATATGTCTTTGTATCTGTTTCATGCATTGTATTTCTTTCCTATATTGTTCATTCAAGGTTTCCATCATTTTCCTATGCTCCTCTATTTTTTATCTATGTCTTCTCTAGATATGCTGAGCAATTCCTTCATATGGCTGTCATTTCTTTTTTACCTGAGCGATTATTTCTGACCTGATTTCCTCTATAGCATCATGGATTTGTTTCTTTACTTCATTTCCTATCATTTCAGAAATTTCAGGTTGTGTCTTCCAATTTCCTCTATGTCAGTGCCTCCTGGACTTGTTCTGGGTGGGCTGGAAATCTGAAATTGCATTTTGCTTCTGTGTTTTGTCATTTTCTATTTTAAAAAATTTTTATTTTGTTTTCTGTGATGATCCTTGTGAGTTTTTGTAGTGGGTAGCTATATCATTAGTATCAAGGCCTCTCTAGAAAACTGTTCTTCAGGGTTGTCCTCTGTGTGTAGGAGGTTCTTGGTTTGTGTCTGCCCCAAGATCCTACCTTCCCAATTAATTGAGAGTGGGATGTTGGTATCTGTTTGACTATTCATATTTTAAAGAGAAAAAGGGAACATATCTTGTACAATATACCATTCAAATTTTGAGAGGCTGGAGAAGGAAAGAAAATGGGAACAACAGGAAAAAAATGTAAGCACAAAGGAAGACCAGGTCTAAAATCCAAGCCACTCTTCTTTTTTTCTCATTCTATAATTGAACCACAGGCTTTAACATGCCAAATACACACTGAGCTGTGGCCCCATAGCCCTTCCAGCCTTTTTAACTTCCCTTTTTCTCCATCTTCTACATAACCCTCAACACATATGGATACAAATATCACTTTGATGACCACTCAAAAATATTTCTAGTCGATACAATTTTAGGTAGCTTTTAAAACTTTGTTTTTCCACTTAAAAATCTTTGAAATGCATTAGTAAGATTTCTTAAACTGGTTTATAAATGGAGTATATGGAATGTTTGTAAACTCTGATTTCAATGAACCTCATTTCTTCTATTAGATTTTAACCTTCTTGACAAGATATTGCATGTATATTTCCATGCTTAAGAAATTTTATGACAGGTATTGTAGTTGGTATCTAGCTCATTTACTTATTCTTTGGTTTGTTTTGAGAAGTCTTAGGTTATAACCCTAAATGGATTATCAAGCATTGCAATTGTCTTTAGATACTTAATCATGGATAAATTGAATGGTATCAGTAATATCCCTGATATCCAGGTAACTTGCAAAAATATAATATGAAAATTATTGTTAAATACTCTTAACGCCACACTTTTTACTACTATTATTTTCCCCTTTCTGTTAATGTTGGCAATAAAAAGCTTTCTAGAGATTCTAAATATGAGAATATGAGTTTTCAGACAGAACACTGTCATTCCGAATATCCCCAACACTTCCTGTACTAATTCAGCACATACAATGAGTCAATAAATGTTATTAATTAAAAATAAAAATTTATCGCATTCTATATTATGTATATGTTGGCCAAGATAAAAGTAATTAAGCAGGATTATATATTATTTCATCTTTTGCAAACAGCTATAGGCAAATCAGCAAACTGGTACTTTTACTTGCAGTACAATTCAGAACTGTGATGTTCATTGGCAGATACATAAAGCATGGTGGAGACTATGTATTGGAAATCAATGCTTTTTGAAAAAATTATTCCCTAATATATAAATCCAGATATGCTTCCATCTGACTCAAGTTCCCTCAAACCTAACACTCAAATGAGAAAGCCCTGATTGAACAATCAAGAAGAGACTGTGAATTTGGTTCCCTGACACCAAGTAGTAAAGGCATTCCACTTTACACATTTTCAGATGGTCAACTGCAATGACACAGGGAGAGTAAGGATGATAATATAATGTCTGGTTGTGGCAATAGAAATTCTTTCCTGCAAGTTTTAGAGGTAGAAAATCCCCCCTGTAAAACAGGCATAGTTACATAACATTCCTGAAACAGATGAACCATGAATTCCAAGGAAAACTTCATTCCTTCAGAATACCGTAAGTACTAGAAGTTAATTTACGGACTCGCCTGAAGTGCAGATGCTCAATTTGAGTCCTCTGACAGCCAAGCTACTTTAAACACAAGCTGGATCCCAGCACTCTTGAAGATGGAGAGGCAGCCGAGAACCACCTTCCTTAATTGCCTGATGAAGATTCTGTTCGAGTTAAGACACCAGCTTACTGGTTATTGTGTCTAATAAGTAAATCTGCAAGTTTCCTATTTTCCATGAGTTGTGTGCATTTATTTTACTCAAATGAAGAGACTGGATAAAAGATTTTCTAATTTAGTCTCATCATTTACATATTTTTAGACAAAGCAGGGAAAAACAACGTTTAAAAACTGGCTGATGGATTCTAATTTCTCTGTTCTGTTTTCTGGCTTTAGCAAGGTGGTAAGTAGAATAGGGCAGGGGTCTCTTTGTGAGGTTTGTCTGCCCATTAACATTTGTTTAACAAAGATAGCCCAATCTGCATTTTATCTCTTTAGGTTATTGACATATATATTTCTAGGAGCTGTCTAGCTGTCTGAAACTGGCTTTTATTTTTTCCTAGTATTTCGAGTCTAAAATGGACAATGACAGCAGAGCCAGCCTTACTGAAGCCCATCAAACTGCCTTATTCAAAAGTGATGACTGAGTTGGATTAAATCCAAGGACTCAGCTACCAGTATTAACCCATCAAATGTTGTAGCCTCTTGAATCCTTTAATCATTAGGGTGGGATTAATAGGCATGCTCTGCTGTAGCCTCAATGCCCAGAAAATCACCCCAGAAGAATGCAGGCGTTCAAACGGACTGAGCTTTAATCACACCAGGAAAAAAAAAAACAAAACTGACAGTTTGCATATTAACCCAAGAGGCTAAACTTGGAAGGGAGATTAAAATAGGCTGGATATTTATCAACAGATTGTACAATATTAGCCAAGCAAATTTCCTAAACTTCTAGTGAGGGTCCCTGTGGTTGATGTCTACCATGTTCTTTCTTTGAAAACAAACAATGAAGGGTTTACACAGGCACATAAAAAGGAAGGCAGGTAAGTAGTTCAGGTTATAGGTAACAGTCATACAAATTTCAGGGAAAATAAACACACAGATAAAGATGGCCTCGTCAGGTTCTCTAGCAGAATCTAAAACACTTTCTGCCCCAAGTCTGCACATGTCCAAATAAATCATGATGCATTTGAGCTATGCTGGGTCACTTTTTTTTTTTTTCCTGTTTCCTGGCTGTAATAAGCATGCTTGATTGTCAGGCCCTGCTGTTCTTAGGGCCAAATCAAAAATATGATATTAACTTCTTTCAAAAATGCAGTCACCAAAGCAATAGAAGAATGCAAATAAATCAATTCTGCATTCTTAAGCCCATCTCCCTTTCATGCAAGCTTGGTGATAAAGAGTGATTCTTTTCCCCAATTCCGCCTTATCATTTGGAGGTATGAAAAATAGATTGTGTCACAGTAATGAAGCACAGGAAAAGGGAGCTTGTTATAAGCTGATTACAGTTTAGATTGAAGGACTGGTTCTCATTAGCTGTTTTAGATTGGACATCATCCTTGAGCTGTAGTAATTACTGAAAGTAATTTTTGAAAGGGAGGGTGGGGCAGCTGGGGCAAGGAGAGACTCAAACAGTTGCATGGGGATCAGGAGTGGGGGTAGAAAGCAGACCTGCAGCCTGCCAGGTTATTACCCCAAATGCTATGGCACAGGGAGGCAGCTGTGTCGTCCACTTCATTGTTGGACAACCAGCAACAAGGAGAGAGTGCTTTGCATGGAGAAATGAATACAGCATAACAGGCCTATTTAAGTTCAAGTGGCAGGGTGACTCCCTGGAGTTATGCCATCCACATGCAGAGGCTCAGTTTTCATCCCATAATAAATGCAATGAAGCAGGTTTCATTGCTAGTTACAGAATGGACTTAAAAAGCAGGCACTAAATGACAGTCAAAGCAAAATGACCTATTTTCTCGCTTCATTGAGTCGATTTGAGAGCTTGACCAATTCCCTGATCACAATAGGATAAAATATGCAACCTTCCTATTCTGAGAGGTGTTCTGAGCGAACGCCCTGTCAAGTGCAGGTTTTGATCCTACTTTTTTTTTTTTTTTTTTTTTGCACAGAATACAAGTCTCAGGGGACAATGCATGTGATTGTTTGGTCTTGGACTTGGGGAAAACTGGGAATTTTAAAGGTCCTGTTTCTAGCTTTGGACCTGCCACTAACCAGACACCTGGAGGCTCTGAATAAGCCATTTAACCTCTCCACCTGTCTAGGAAACAAAAGAAACACGTTAGATGTTTTCTGATGCCCCTTAAAAGTATGGACTTCTTTGGTTCCAAATATTGTCTCCTAGAGGAGACAATAACTGATTATAGAACACAGAAAGAAAAAGTTTGTCTTCTAAATTTAATAAACAAATTTTACATAAGACTAAAATAAAGATCTCCTAGTATTAAGCAGAATAAACCTGGGGACACACATGGAATATTTACTGAGACCCTAACATGTGCTAGAGTTTTTCCTGCATGTTACTTGATTTGATCCCTCAATAACTACAAAGCATAGATGAGGCGTCTAAGGCCCAGAGCTGCTAATGTCACATGCCCATGGTGGCACAGCCTGAATGGGAGGAACACAGAACAGCGTGTGAGGCTGCCACCATCTGAGCAACACAGGAGATGGAAACTGAGACAATGAAGATGACAGGAGGGAGGGATCACTGCCATTTGTAGCACAATTTGAGCAGGATCCCAAAGTTTCCTTTACTTTAAATATCCCTTAAATTATCTGATGGTTGCCTGGGTTCTTTCCACTATAGTTTTTCCTTTAAGTTAACAAGAGTTCCACCTCCAGAAAGCTCAGATTAAAAGACAAATGTGTTACCTGGGAGGAATAAATTCATTAAGTCATTAGTAAAAATTAACAGCCTTTATCAAATTAACAGGCTGAATTTATCTGATTAGCCAGCTGTCATTGAGTAGAAAAAAGGGGAGAACACCAAATGGAACTTTCTCCTTTAGAGAGAAGATCCAGAAAGATCTGGAACTGCTTTCCATTCCTGCAACAGCAAGGCCAAGTGTGTGTCCCAGGGTGGGTGCCTGGGCCTTGGACGGTCCCAAGGCCACCAGGAACCTCAGACAGATGTTCAGGCTGGCTCAGACATGTGGCTAATGGAAGGTGAAAGGAAGATGGAAATAGATAAGGAATTTCTTGAGAGAAAATGTGTAGAGAGGGGGAATCAAGACATATTTAATCACTGGACTGTTTTGCTGATGACTGTAAGAGGCTCTCAAGATTCAGGATTTTTGCACACATCATTATAATTATAGAGTTGTAAAATTAATTTAGACCAGCGATTTTCAAATTGATGTAACTAGAAACTACTTCTATATCCAAACACTTGAAATAGAGGAGACCTACTTTTAACTGTGTCCTGGACAGGGCTTCATGTGATCTGCTGTTTGGAGAAAGGACTCAAATGTCAAGAAAGAAGGAAAGAAAGAAAGAGAAAGAAAAAAAGAAGGAAAGAGGCAAGAGGGAAGGAAGGACAAAAGAAAAAAAATAGAAGAGGGGAGGGGCAAAGGGAAATTTGTAAACTAATGATATAATCCAGAGATTGGCAGATGTTTTGAGAAAAGAGCCAGATAGTAAATATTTTAGGATTTACAACACTGGTCTCTGTGGCAACCACCATCTTTATGTAAACAAATAGCTATGGCTATGTTGTAATAAAACTTTATCTACACACCCAGGCAGTGACTGAGCCCTGTCTGCAGCCATCTTGAGTAGTGACCATTATCATGGCCCCTGAGTAACCCTGGTTGGTTTTCTTCACAATTTCCCAACATGCTATAAATAAACAAAACCACGGAGTAGCACATGGAGCTTTATAACCTGGACCCTGGTACTATCAGCACCAGAAATGTGCCTGATGTCCTTGTTATTAGTTTAAGATAAACCAGATACATTCTAGCTTGGATAAAGTCAGGTTTGTCCTGACCATTTTATAAGCCCCTCCTTCTGAACCAACTGTAGGGGTCCACTAATCTTGTTCTCTTTCAGGATCACATTTCTGTTAGTAAACCCCCGATAAATTGTACTCTGTGCAACCTAGGATACGTCTGCCGTTTTCTTCAGTCTTGTGGCAAGTTGGGGATGGTCCTCATTTGCTGGAACCAGGTTGTTTCAGAATATACACAAAATATAGATTGCACCGTTCTCCCTGAGTCTCTTACTTGCATGTTTTTTCTCGTGGTATGTATGTGCATGTAGTATGCTTTGTAAAATAATTCTCCCCTAGACACATTCAGGACCTTGTTGCCTGGTCTCCTAAGTCCTTTCTATTTATTTACTCTGTAAGCAGAATGATCATTTTGAGATGCCTCAGAGGCTTCCTTCTGCCTTTAAGCATAACTTCAGCAGTCTCCAGCCACACAGCTTCTGTTCCTCCCCATTTCTGGCCTCTCCTTTTCAAGATTTTCCTTTGTCGCTGCCCTCTGGTGTGCTCCTGTTGTCTGTGAAGAACACAGGAACACGCGTTATCCCTTGCAGCTGAAGCTTTCCAGCCTGCAGACCTGCAACCTGTGCGGACCCACCTCAATCCCATTCCCTTTTCTGACCTCCAGTCAGTCCCCAAAGCTGCACGCCCTGTGTTCTCAAGCTAAGCAATTCCTGCCTGCGGTACATCTCATAGCAACCATAGCCCTGCCAAGATGAGAAATTACAGAAAGATTAGCATGATTATTTGTTTCTGAGCCTCCCAGGAAACTGAAATTCCCAGAGAGGCAAAGACCATGTTTGTTTCTCTAATCCTGCATTTGATAGAAGATCTGATGGATATATAGCAGACAAACCAAAATTATTTATTAAATAAATAAAACCTCCTATCAACTATACCTCTTAAATCCTCAATGCCCCTGTTAAAACTCTCTTCTTCAAAATTCTGAGCCAATTACAAAATACATTTTAAATAAGTCAGAAGCACAAGCTTAAAGATCACGTTTTTTTCTTATACGAGAAACCCTAAGTATAAATGAAAAGCAAAATAAAAGATAATAGCAAATAGGGAGATAGACCTTTTGCAAAGAGGAAAGGACCCAAGAGATGGAGGGAGGGAAGGAAAGGGGATGGAAAAAGAATTAAGACACTTTATGTGCATGTACCAAATCCCGACGATAGATGGAATCATCATGTATGGCAAACACACACTAATAAAAATAAAACTTTAAAAAAGAAGAAAACAAAAAAATATAAAATGTGTCCTGTCTTCCTAATGGCAGGGTGGTTAATATATTAAAATAAACAAACAGACTACAAGCTTCAGGTAAAATTGTTTCATAGTATTCTATTATTTTTCATTCTACAACAATAGTGAAAAGAAATAAAATTTAGTTCCTTGGTATATTCCCGAGCTACTAGAAAAAATATACATATTGCCCAAGAGAATCAAGCTCTGAGTTTTTCCCTTCCGAAGTCACTGGGTGTTTCCTGTAAGAATTTAAACAGCTATGCACAAAAGAACTTTCTCATGGTGTACAGCCTCTCAGAAATCCATAAAACAGGGCCGGTGAGACGGCTCAGCAGCGTAAGCGCCTGCCTGGTGAGGTCCTGAGGTAAGCGTGAGGTCCTGAGTTTGACTCCTGGTACCCACATTAAAAAAAAAAAGAAGAAGAAATCCATAAAACAAAAGTCAAGATTGATCAGAGAAACCCAAGGGAGAACTGCAGTCCGCCAACAGCACAGGGGCCCCAGGCCCCAGCTGCCCCACTGCACCCTTGGTTCCTGGAGAGAGGTGGGCCTGGATGGCTTTCTTAAATACTTGTGCTCACTGGAACTTTCCGCAGACATCCTGAAGGGAATGAATGCTCGGCGCAGGCCAATCTTGCAGCTTGGACTTCCAAGTTTACATATCATGTCTCGATATGCTTAATTTTAGTAACTGCCTTTTCTAAACACCTACACCTGAAATTAAAATACTCAAGAGAAGGCATGCTCAAGTCATTTCCCGATGAACAGATGGGCCCAATCGGATCCAGCCATGTCCTGTATGAAGCAACAGATTGTGCAACTTTGCACAAATCCTCAAATTAGAAATTTCATAGCATCATGAATTGTAAGATGAAGTCTGCTTTCCCGAGAAGAGCTTTTGTGCTGACCCGTTGCCAGCCTCTAAGCCTCTGTCTCTCCAACGGGGGCATTTTGCAAATAACAAGTGCTTTAAAATCTATTTAATTTGCTTATTGCTCACAACCATTCTGGCAATTTAGATGACTGTTGTTTATATTTTATGATTAAGTTAACTTGTTCAAAACATGCCCTGAACAATTTCTTAATGTCTGATTTCAGACTATTTCAATTCTGCTAAAGACAGTGAAAGGGGAGGGAGTCTCATCATCAATTCGGCCCACTTCCCCTTAGGACTACGCCTGCCTTCTGCAGTATTCTCAGGAAGCCAAGCACCTGGATGCCGCTTGGCATTTGTAAGAGATGGCTACTTCGGACCTCTGCAGTGACCTCCTGCTAATCTTGTAAATTAGCGAGCAGAAGATGAAAGTTCGGGATGCCTGCCCAGGTGTTTTGGCTCTGGCAAAGGATGGGGTGCACCTAGCCAGCCAAAACCAGGGAACTTGCTGAAAGGGGTGGAAACCCTGGTTTCAGGGAGTAGGCTCTCTCCCTCATGACTCAACACCCCTCTGTAAACTTTGTGAGTGACAACTAGAGAATCTAGCGTACTTGCTAATACATCAAATGTGGCATATTTATTTGCTGGGATGTTCCTCAGAAGTTAAAAGCAGTGAATTAAACTTATACATATCAACACGTGTAAATTTCAGAACCAAACTTTTGAATAAAAAACAAAACTTAGAAACAATATATATAGTATGATACCGTTTGTGTAAAAAAAGATCACTCAAATCAGAAAATCACAGGCCAGTGAGATAGCTCAGCGGCATAAGCGCCTGCCTGGCAAGCATGAGGTCCTGAGTTCGACTTCCGGTACCCACATAAAGAAAGAAAAGGGCCGGTGATATCGCTCAGCGGCATGGGCGCCTGCTGGCGTGCGAGGTCCTGAGTTCGAACCCTGGTACCCACAAAAAAGAAAAAAGAAAAAAGAAAATCACATACATGAGTAAACCAGGAAAAATCATTTTTGTGCCTATTACTTTTCATTCTTTCAAGAATATTTAGGACTATTCTCAGGGAAAAATAGACATATCCACTTTAATATTTTAGGAAATTATTTTTTCCCAGGAGCTTTGGGAAAATTCAACTGATTTAATTTCAGCTTTTATTTTTACCTATATATCTAAATATATTCAAAAATATAAATGTGTATTTATATATGTCAGATTTATTCTATGTAGTATATTTTATACTTGTTATACAATATATAATTTTTTATGATCTAAAAGAACGTATCTTAAATTCATCACAGTGACTGGATCTGGGGGAAGGAGTGAGGCTGATTGTCAAAGAGACTATACAGGGGCCGGTGAGATGGCTCAGGGGCATAAGTGCCTGCCTGGCAAGCGCGAAGTCCTGAGTTTGACTCCCGGTACCCATATACAAAAAAAGGGCCGGTGATATCGCTCAGAGGCACGGATGCCTGCTGGCGTGCAAGGTCCTGAGTTCAACTCCCAGAACGCACATAAAAAAAAAAAAAAAGAAAGAAAACCAAGAGACTATCCATACAAAATGATTAACAAAA
This sequence comes from Erethizon dorsatum, assembly GCA_028451465.1. Lineage (NCBI taxonomy): Eukaryota > Metazoa > Chordata > Mammalia > Rodentia > Erethizontidae > Erethizon > Erethizon dorsatum. Next base: position 16,716,255 of record CM051835.1, read on the forward strand.
TTTCAAAAATTAAGACAGAATAATAATAGTAGCTAACATGAGATGAATCCTTATCACAAGGCAGGCAGTACTCCCAAGATCTTTGTGTGTATTAATTCATCAACATCACACAGCCCCATGAGTTAGGCACTATCATTACCAGCCCTTTTATTCAAGAGGTGATCAATACCCCAAAGTGAAAGAGTAGTTAGATATAGTACGAAGTGAGGGAGCTGGGATTGAGATTCAGGCAGATTAAGCCAGCCTGTGTCTAACCATGGCGACCAGAATGGCTCCTGCAGCTCTGATCTGATTCACCAGGGTCCTGCTGGTTTGTTTGGGAGACAAACTGTTCCATCCACTGAGTGCCAAGGGGCTGGAACATCTGCATCCCAGCACCCCACTGTGCTCCTGGTGGGAGACCAGAAACTGTTCATGGAAAGTGTTCTCCACCCAAGCCCTCATCAAAGTGGAAGTCAGAGGCAAAGCAAAGCACAATTAACAAGACAGAGAAAGGCCGGCCTCCTGACATTGCGGGGAGGGAGCTTCTAAAAGAACTGATTGAGGTTTCTGAACTATCGAATGCTTCCAAGACCAAAAAATGTTTCTTTTTTTAATTAGTAATTTCTTTTGTCTTTCCACTATTTCAAAATTGGCTTTAGAGATATGGACCTGGCTTGTTTTTGTCTTAAGGGAATTATTAAAACTTATAAGATCTGTAGAGGCATAAATTTGATTGGTAACTCAGAATGCAGTTGTTATCTGCAAACCTGTAGATAAAATGCGATTTCTTTTTTCTTCTTTCTTCTTTCTTTCTTTTTGTGTGGAGCTTTTAGATTAAATCTAAATAGCTTGTAAACACGGTAAATATGCTTCTATCTCGTGAATCTCTGCAAGCTGTAAAAAACTGACCTAAACTCTCTGAGTGAAATCTCCAGTAAAAACTGTGAATAATATTTAAGTATTCAAAACTTTTGTTGATGGGAATATGACAGAGATGTAGAACGACTAAACATATATGGAAAATAAGGTAAAAGTCATTTTTAATTCCAGGAAAAAATTAATAATTGCTTCATCAAGGGGACAAAAGGCATATTCCTAAGATACTACTTGGGTCACCAGGGAATACTACTTATAGCATCAAAAAGAAAGAAAGAAAGAAAAAAATATGGATTTAACCGAAAAAGGTGATGTAACAATACTAAAGAGGAAGGCATCAGAGAGGACGCAGAATGGATAGCTGAGCTGAGGGAGAATCACATCTCCCATCTTTACCCTCCATGGTGGAAAGTCAGTGTCCAAACAGGAAGTGACTGTCTAATCCAGCCCTAGGTCCTGGTACTTTCAAGAAACGAAGTCCACTGTTGCTCTCCGCAAGCCAAATCCAGAGGCCAAGTGTCAGATTTGATACTGTTGCCACACTTCTACCTTGCCGGGATTTCCACGCATGCTATGGCCCAGTTATGATGTCTCCTGTGCTGGTTGGTCCTCACCTCAAGTTCTGAACCCCATGCACACTCTCCCTGAACTCCACACTCTTCAGCCTCACGGGCCTTCTCAGTCACAGGCCCAACAGCAAGGGGACCACAGTATAGCATCCAAACCAGGGCACTTTTGGGTGTGAAAGGAAGATACTGATCATTGTTAAGGTACTGATCATAGATCATGAAAATAGGATAAACTAGGTGGGGCCCACTGAGCTGTGTACTTGCCTTCTTCATGAGACACTTCAAACTTAACTAGTATGTCCAAACTAAATTCTCACTTTTCCTTATCAAACTTGCCTTTACTAAACTCTTAGTGGAAATCCCATCCTTCCAGCTCCTACATGAAAAACATGTCCTAAGTCCCACTGTCCCCCACCCTCTCTGTGATCCCAACCTTTATCACCTCTTGACTGGGTTGCAGTAGCATCCTCACTAGGTCCCCTGCCTTGCCTCCTTTCCACCTATTCTGATTGTAGGACCAAGAAGGCACCTTCTAAGTTCAAGTTCTGTCTTGAAATCTTGTCCATCCCTTTTATGAATCCCTCAAATGCTCTCACTTTACCCAGAGTGAAATCTGGAGACTTTGACAGGACAAAGGTCTTGTACAATCTATCCCCACACACCTAAATCCTCTCTGGCAACACTGCTCACTTCTGACTCCTGTTCCCTCCACTCCAGGCTGTAGCTTCCTGGATGCTCTTGTTCCTGGAATTAGCCTTACACACCCACACCTAAGAGGCTTTACATTTTGGGTTTTCTCTTCTTGTAACTTTGATCTTCAGCTGTCCTTATGAGTCACTCCTTCCAGTTTTTTTTTTGTTTTTTCATTCAAACATCATATTTTTATGTTGCATTCCTTCTCCACTCTATTAAAAACTATGCCCCTCACTCCAGTGTTCCTGATCCCTCTTACTTGCTTTTTTTTTTATGTCAAAACACTACCTTATGTTATATATATTACATATTCATTTTGCTCGTTGCGTTTCTTTCCCAGTGAGGATGTCGGCTCCATGGCCACAGTGACTTTTGACTATTTTATTCACTGCCAGAAGCCTGCACCTAGAGCAGGGCCTCACAGATACTTGTTGAATGAATGAAATAAGAATGCAAGCATAGATTTGAAATATGAAAGTAAATGCTAGTAGAAGACATAGCTAGAAGAGTTGAAGGTAGGCACTACTGAGGAGCAAGACTAGGATGGGGCAGGGACAGCCATATATATCTTAAGTAATTTAAAACCAGCTGACTCTTCAACAATTTTTAGTTTGATTTTAATTAATTTTGTGATCAAAGGCAAATTAAATCCCTCATAGCCCCAAACTTCTGGATTTTGTGTCAGTAATGCCAGGGTGTCATCTGTTATGGCTTATATCTAGATGTCCCCCCAAATCTTCATGCAGTCATAGGAGTGGCTTTTTCAGAAGTGGCTGGATCTAGGGTGTGTGAAGCTGGGGTTGATTTATGGTGCAGAGCTAAGATCAAGAGCACCAGGATTAAGGGTGGGAGTGCTACCTGCCCTAAGTAGCCTGGATAAGATATAAGGGGTAGAGAGCCGGTTGTCCTTTGCTTGCTTTGCTACCTTCTGCCCACCATGAACTGTTTCTCCCCTGCAATGCCTGTCTGCTCTGCCACACTAGCTTGGAGCCAGCTGATTATGGACTGAAACCCACACAAACTGTGAGCTAAATAAACATTTCCTCCCTCAACTTGTGGGTGTCAGGTATTTTGTCTTAGAAAAATAACTAAGACATCATCTTATTGCCCTGAATCCACCAAGGCATATAATCCCCCCCAGGCCTGTGGAGGTGACATAATGAGCCTTCTCTCACTTGCCCACCTAGCTATGAGATCTCTGGACTATAGTACTATGGCAGCTCCTGAAAGTGACTTAGGAAAAGGCTGTGACATTAGTGCTGAAGAGAAATAAGGAATAAAAGGAGAACAGCAGCAAGACAGTGTGAGGCTCCTTTTTTATCAGAGTGTTCTTAGCCTATCAGAACCCCTTACAGAAGCTGAGAAAGGATTCATTGTGTTATTCAGGCAAAGCTCATCCAGTGACCAGGGAACCTCTTTTGTTGAGAATTTCTAATCTAGAGAATAAAGAAAATGAGCAGAAATGTAATGATTTCTGATGGTATGAGAAAATCAATCTGAATGTTGAAATGAGCATTTCTCTTTGCATTGTCGGTGATAGGCAAGCTGGCCAGAAGCAAAGAAGTAAGTCTCAATTAATCGAACATAATGGTCTCAGTGCCATCTCACTGTGTGGCTCTTATTTTCTATTTTTGTAATGTTATAAGCACTGATGTAACTAATAACAGGTCACCAAAATAGATTTCACAAGGGACCAACCATTTCATTTTCTCCCCACCCTTTTGTTAACTCTGAATCTTCCCCTCAGGTTATTTGGTTAGCTGTAAAATTACAGAAAGCCAGTGGTGAGATGTCTCTTTGCAGAAAACTGACAGACCTAGGGTTAGGGAATAATGAAAATCAAACTTGGCCAAAAAAAAAAAAGGCTTTTCAGTATATTGAAAAGAGGATTGAATCCACCATGGACCAAGAAATCCCCTCATCAAATCCAATCTTGATTTTTACCTATGAACTGATTAGTCCCACCTGTCACTCAGGCTTTTTTATCTCCCGGGTTCAGTGTTGGAGCAATTTTGCTGTGGTTTGTCAATTTGCTGTCAGGCCACCGAGACCAGAATACTGCTCAATGTGTTAAGAATAAAAAAGAGAGCCACTTAAACACATTTTATGATGCTATTAGAAGATATTCAAAATACCTTTTAAAAGTCTCAATTTCTTGAAGAAATTATACAGCATAACAACAATGCAAAGGTAATTATGAAGTCCCAGGACTTAACGAGAACATTTTATTTCTATAGATCTCAAACAAAATAAGCCTTGATTTGAAAATATAGGTAACTTTAAGAGTTCCAAGCCAAAATATGAATGTATCTTTGTAGTCCTCAAATATCCCCCAAATGAAACAAATTTGGAAAGATTCTGCATGAGCAAATAAATCACTTTCGGAAAAAAAAATAATGGTTTTATGTTTTTCATTAGCATTATACCTTTGTATTCTTTCATGTCTCACTTACATTATATCATAATATATTCCTCTTGTTTGTTCTGCTGATAATGATTAACTTGATTTATGAACACAGCTAGAGAAGCTGGACAAGCCAAATACCTTTTCATATTAAAGACACTAAGTATGTAAAACTGCTAGGTGAAGAAAATAGATTTTCCCAACCAAAGTACTGATTATAGTCTTGATTTCAGAAAACAGTAAGGGATATAATGACCCTCTGTTTATCCTCTGTTCAGGAGATAGAATCAACATTTTCTTTTCTTTCTTTTCTTTCTCCAGCAAAGCATTTATAAATGGTCACCCTATTTAAAATCAGTTATTATAAAATGAGAGATATTTATACAATAATCCATTAGGAGAGAAAGTTACACCCATAACATTAAATGTTTGTTTGTCTTTACGTTGCATAGGGCTATCTCAAGTTTGATCTCTTCCTTAAATGTTCAAAATCCACTTTGCCTTTCACACATGAATCTCCACATAACACACCCACTGATTTTATTTGTCAACACAATGGAGATATTTTTCCTTAGTATTAACTAATTTAACTAGACATCCAGGCTTGAATTTGGAAAGGCATATCCTACTTACAAGAATTCTCCCCACCTTGGAAATGTGGGGAGAAAGAGATATATCTTATGTTTTAACTTTGAGAGTAATAAAATGATTCAGTATTAATCATTGCCATTTAAATGGTTACTCTATGACAAGCGCACTATACATGCTGTACATGCTAAACCACACTATAGCCCTATTTCACAAATAAACAGTATAAAAATTAGAAATGATTCTGTTGGTACACGGGAAGTACTTCGAAGAATCAACAACTGGGATCTCATCTTATTTAAAAGTTTTTGCACATCAAAAGAAATCACCAACAGAGTGAGAAAAAAACCCACAGATTGGGAAAAATTTTAGCCAACAGTCCCTCAGACAAAAGATTTCTATCTAGGACATATAAAGAATTGAAAAAATCAGGCCCCCCCCAATTCAAAGACCCAATCCAAAAATGGGCATCTGAGATGAACACACACTTCTCAGATGAAGAAATACAAATGTCAAATAAATATATGAAAAATTGTTCAACATCAGTGGTTATTTGAGAAATGCAAACGAAAACAACACTGAGAGTCCATCTCACCCCAGAAAGAATGGCTATCATCAGGAAATCAATCAATAACAAATGCTGGCAGGGCTGTGGGGAAAAAGGAACACTTCTCCACTGTTGGTGCGAGTGTAGACTGGTGCAACCACTGTGGAAATCAGTGTGGAGATTCCTCAAAAAACTAGGCTTAGAGGTCCCATTTGATCCAGCTATTCCCCTTCTGGATACCTTCCCAGAACAATTAAAACACCATACCACAGAGATATATGTGCACCCATGTTTATAGCAACACAATTTGTAATAGCTAAATCTTGGAAACAACCCAAATACCCATCAATTGAGGAACGAATAAAAAAGATGTGGTCTTTTTATACAATGGAGTACTACTCAGCTATAAAGAAGGATAAACTCGAGGCTTTTATAGGTAAGCGGATGCACCTTGAGACCATACTCATAAGTGAAATAAATCAGACTCGCATGTGTAAACATCGTATTGTCTCCCTAGTGTAAGAAACTGAAAGAGTAAATAAGATCCAAAATCTACAATAGATCTTGTGGAAGGGAAAGAAACTGCTCAAAAGGAAAGAACAACAGGGATGGGGGAAAGGAGAAAAGAAGGAAGGGAAAAGAAAAAAATATATATATGTATACGCAAGATAGCTAAGATAATTATACTACTAATTTCTTTTAGTTTGTCAAAAAGAACAGTTTGTGCTTATATTGTTTGATCAATTTTTCATGCCTATATCTTGTAATCTGAGCACTACTTTGAAGATAACAATATGTAATATATTAACTATTGTTAATTTCCTATTATATTTTTATGAAATCCTGTATCATTGCTTTTATTGTTTTTTTCTCTTTAAAATAAAAACATAAAATGCAATAAGATAAAATAAAACAAAAGTTAGAAATACTTTGGCTACAGATGTGAGGAAAACTGACGAATATGGCTGATGCAAATATATATATTCGTTTTCTTCACATAAGAAGCAATGGAAAATATAATGCATCTGGAGTTTGTGCACGGACTCAGTGACATCATCTGAGAATCTGTCATTCTGCCTCAGCAGTCTCAGCATGTTGGAATAGTTCTTCCTGGCTGACTATGACATAGTGGTTGCAAGACCTAGCATCATATTTTCTGTTTTTATCGGTCTAGAACGGTTAGGAAAAATAGAAACTTCCCTAGGTGTTTTAAATATAAAGAAAATCTTAGTATAAGGAACTGAGTACTTAGGGCATTGTTGGGAGAGAAGTCTGGATGAGGTCCGCGTGGGTCACTGCTGGTTCCAAGTTTGTTATCAATTGTGAGGACTTAAGAGTCTGTAAGAACCACAGGAAATAACTGAGCATGATTTCCTCACTCAGCACCAAAACTAGATGATTGTAAATGAAAGGACCAACCACCATTGCAAGAATGTCTCCTACGGATTGAAGACAGTGTTAAAGATCAATAAAATGGCTCTACATCTCTTCTGCCTTCTAAATCTCACATGATGGCTGACTCTGAACTGAAATGCTGATGGCAGAAGTTCCGTGAAAGATAGTTCCCAGGCTTCTAGCCCTTGCAACAAAGGAAAAGGCATACATAGAAATGTAAAAATTATACTATGTTGATGATCCATAAACCAATACAACGTTCTACAGATCCAAAGGTATAAAGAAGACCCACCAATAACCGTGATTAGCTTTTCCAGAAAGCAACAATTTTTGGTTATATTTACCTCTCTAGTGCTGGGTCTTCTTGCAACGTTTAGCTGGAAGGGAAGCTAGAAAATGTGCATTTAGCTGTCCCTACCTCTGTGGTGGAGGCAAGAAAGAACCTCAGGAATATTCTTAAAAGATAGATGAGAGATTGAGATAATATATGCAATTTTTTAAATTAACAAAATACTTTTATAAATATAGATAAACAAAAAGCAAAAATTGGCAGATGCCATAAAAAAATGATCAAATATATAAATACCAAATTATAGGAGATGAAAGTTCAAAAAAGGCACAAAAGCAGTGAAAGAAATCCTCAATATCACAAGCAATCCAAAAATAAGCATTTAAAATAAATGAAATCAATTCCTGGTACCAAAAATAAATAAATAAATAAAATAAGTGAGAGACAAGATGAGATCTATAATCCAAAGTCATTCTCAAAAATTAAAATTTTAGACAAAAAAACACACAGTGTACATTTGATGATAGTGTATTAGAATGAGTACATACGATGAGTAAAGTAAGAAAGAGAGTGGGGACAAAGAATTAAAAAAAAAAAAAAAACAGGAGAAAGATCTTGCTTGGACAATAATGATAATGTGCCATGAATGGAGAGTGATACGACTGATTTAACCCATGGAAAATTATGTTAATGAAAAAAGACCAAACAGTCTACTCATTTAATAAAATAAGTACTTTAGTCTTAGTAGTTACAAACTTTCATTCATGCCTTCATAGAAATACCTCACCTGAGAAGTTTCAATGTACGGATTCTGATTCATTTGTGCATGAACCTATTTTGGTTAACATTGCCTTTTAAAAGATGACACCCCCGCCCACAATGGTCAATAATCACAAGAAGGTCCTTGTATTCTGCCACAAAGTAACTCTAAGGAACTGTGGAAAACTGAACGCAATGAAGGACCAGTGGGCCCAGATCCAGAGAATCTAAACGCTGCAGGGACAGCATTCTCCTTTTTCTTGGAAATAATTAAGTGGTTCTTCTTATTAATCTATGAGTGAAATATTCAAAACTCCAGGGGGCATTTTTAATTTTCTAAGAGTGTGCTAAGAAACAATCAGACATTTTCTACATAGGTTTCTCAGTCCTCTGCTTACGAGGTTTCTTTCTTTTGGTTTCAAACACCTCAACAGTAAAGCTGCCTTTCGCCCTCAATTAGAAGGGACAGACCAGACACCTGTCAGACTCTGGGGCTCACTGCTTCCCTGGCACTTTACAGAAATGGATACCCTCTTTTATTTTAGGCTGACTGCTGTGATCATGTCTAAGAACAACTACTCTTTTCTCAATTTAGACACTGGAAGGTGGGTGTCCTCTCTTCTCAAACTGAAGTATGTAATGCAGCCAGCGTGCATAAATGATCAGTACATAGGACAAGACAGAAACACCCCCTGAACACACCCTCCCCTTCTTGGTGCACGAACAGCATCACTGGAGGACCACAGGCCAAGCAATTTATCAGTATCCTGGTAGCAATTTATCAAGCTTATCTTTCTTCACAGGTGAGGGGCTAATGTCTACATGACAAAAAGACAGCAGGAGCAGGGTTTTTCCAAGGATTTCCTAGCAAGCCCTTAAAGCTTTGTGAGGATGAGCTACTTAGCATCCATGCATGTCCACTTCCTCTGAAAAATAATTAAAGGATTTCCAAGGACACAGAGTTACTGTAAAGATCAAACACGAGAAGTTAGCTACACATCATGTCTTGTATCCTCTAAAACCTTTGTGTCTGAGCCACACAGTTAGCTACAGACCATGTCTTATATCCCCTAAAACCTTTGTGTCTCAGCCACATTCAGCTTTACTTTTTCACATTATACTCTTCACTGCGCTAGTATGGAATGTACCCTTCTTTGGGTAAAAAGGAGCAAAAACCCATTCAAATGAAGTGATTATAACCTATACATTATGACCCTCTTTTCAAATAACAAAGCCAGCATCCAGGATGATCATCTTTATATTTCACTAAAGTCACATCATAAATCAATATCACACAACCAAATGCAGCTAAGTATTCTACTGTTTTTCTAAAGCTGAAAGGAATCTAAAGTTTCATGTGTATTCTTTTATTTATTAAATATTTCTGTAAACATCACTGTGATGTTGCATCCATACTTCTAGACAGAAAATGTAGGCTGTATTTTATGACCTAATAGTGTTTTGAGGGTGATTTTGACTATTCTTGATTTTGACCCCATGTCCCTAATTCTTATTAAAGATGAGTTTCCTCTGGCTCTTAGCAGTAATGATAGTGAGCTCTGAGTCGAACAGCCAGGGTTAAGAGCCAAACACACGACATACTGTGTAACAGTAGGCAAGTTATTTAACCTCTCGGAGCCTTGGTTCCATAACCTATGAGAATGATTAACATAATATTTGGCAAATAAATTTGCAAACACTGAATTATATCAGCTTACACTGCTGCCACTGCTACTGTTACTACTCCATTGTTGCTGTTATCTTATTATTACTTACTAATACCTACCCATATATTTAAATTATTCCAAATACTCTCTTGGAACCTCTAATCATGTATCTCAGTGAGGATGCTCCTTTTCTGCTGCAGCTTGCCACTGGCAGCAATTTTTTCAAAGTTTAGTAATGATGAAAAACATTAAATTCTAAAGAATTGTTCTTTAAATACTCTGGCCTAGGCATTAAATTGGAAGATAGTGCTGTCATTTAAAAAGTGAATAACAAAGAGCAAAACCCTCCCTGTGTCCTCATTTTCACTTTGATGTGCCACAAAAAAAAAAAAAAAAAAAAAACAAGCTGACACTCTTAAAATATGAAGGCACCATATTGTTGTCACTCTGCATCTTGGAACATCTGAACCATCTTGCTGCTCAGGCTGTCGAAGCCTTTGAAGTTAGAAAATACTACTGCCTGATCTTCCTGCCCTGATAATTAAGACATAGTGTGGCAAATCAAAAGAGACATGTCACCTAGTATCTACATTCCCTTCCTGAGGAGGAGGCAGGGAAGAAGTAGAGGAAAAGTAAGCTGAGAGCCACAATCATAAATCAACTGGCTCTGCCTTTCAGTAGGAAAAGACCAGCAACTTTTATATTACAACTCAATCCTGCCTTATATCCCCAAATCAATTTTTCACTCTTGTTTTTTTTATGGTTTATAATCTTTGAATTTCTTTCTCTTAAGACTAATTTTTCTTCTAAGAAAGGTAGAGGAATGCTATCTTTTTTTTTTTTAATTTTAACATTTATCTTCCTGTGGGGGGAGAATGGACACACATTTTGTCATTCTTCTTTGTCATAAGCAATTGCTGTCATGTCATAAATTTAAAACAGGTTGTGCTTCTGAGGCTCTGTTCAAATCTGAGCAGGGGACATGTGGGATATAAAGGTTTATTAGTATAAATGGATAAATAATGAATGTTGAGTCTTGGGAACCTTGTGTTCCAGCTAGTTGGCTCCAGTAATATGTCATAATATAGTTTAAAAAATTCAACTAGGCAATATCGTCACAAAGATAAATTGATCTAAACTTTAATTGGAAAGGCATAGAAAACATATTGCCATGTTTGTTTCTTTATCATAAATAATTTGGGTCTGTGAATTCAAGTGTGATTTATTTGTAAGTATATCATAATCATCAAAGTGGGTGACAGATTTTTTTCTTTGGAAACTCACTGATAAATATATTCAGAATTAAAACCTGTTAACTCCAGAGATCTTGCCTGAACATCATCTTAAGTAATATTTCCCTGCTATTCTCCTTCTGGACTCTGACCTTTCATTTTAGTGAAATATTATTTAAATGGAAAGATTCGCCACAAATTACAAAGTGCTACAAAAAATCTTAAATAGTTTAAAGTCAAAAAAAAATCTAACTTGACAAATGAAATTAAATCTTACTCCCATTTCCAAAAGAAAATTTTCAAGATAACACTTTTTGGCCCGACGTGGTGGCACATGCCTGTAATCCCAGCACTCGGGAAGCTGAGGCAGGAGGCTCGTTGTGAATTCGAGGCCAGCCTGAACTGCATAGTGAAACTCTGCCTCAAAAAGACAATAATAATAATAATAATCATTATAGCCTTTCTATTTTCAGATTACCCAGATTATGGTACCATCAGTCAATTGTCAAAATCATAAGGATAAGCAGATTTAAATAATAGGAAGAGTGGAACTACATCAAATTAAAAAGTTTCAGCACAACAAGGGAAACAATCAACACAGTGAGGAGACAATTTACAGAATGGGAGAAAATCTTTGCCAGCTTCCAACAGAAAACTAATATCTAGAATACACAAAGAACTTCAAAAACTTAACACCAAAAAATCAAATAGCCCAAATCAATGAATGTGCAAAAGAATTGAACAGATATTTCTCAAAAGAAGAAGTACAAATGCCAGTAAGTATATGAAAAAATGTTCAAGTTTTAGCCATTAAAGAAATGCAAAACAAAACAACATTGAGATTTTATCTTATCACAGCCAGGATGGCTATCATCAGGAATACAAATAGCCATAAATGCCTGCAATGTGGGAGTATACCGAAGGTTGTAGTGTAAATTAGTACAACCACTACAGAAATCAATATGGGGCTTCCTAAAAAAACTAAAACTTGAACTACATTTAATTGAGCTATACCATTCCTTGGTACGTACCCACATGAATTAAAGTCAGCATTGCAAGGGGATAACTGCACATCTATGTTTACTGTGCTGCAGTATACAATAGATAAGATGTGGGACCAGACTAGAGGTGCCTCAATAGATGAACAAATAAAGAAAATGTGGTGTATATACATAATAGAGTATTATTCAGCCACAAAAAAGAATGAAAATTTGTCATTTGCAGAAAAAGAGATGGATCTGGAGATCATGATGTTAAACAAAATAGGCCAGCCTCAGAAGACAAAAATATCACATATTATCCCTAATATATAAAATCTTAAAAGGATGACAAGAAAATAGAAGAGAGACTTATTAGACAACAGAAAGAGTAGAAGAGGAAAGAAGAGGGGTGTAAGGGTAATAGGGAGCATGAATATGATCAAAATATATTGTACACATTGAACACACCCCAAAGAAGTGAAACCAGGGAGAAGGATGGGACAAGAGGGGAGGGAAAGAAAGTATGTTATGTGCTTTTAAAAATGAAACTCATTACAAATATGTACTAATAAAAAATTTGTGCAGAAAAGCAAAAAATTCATGTAAGTTGTGAAAGAAGATATAGATTCTAGATCTTCTCAAAGGACTTAGAATAAAGTTCCTTTTTGTCATTACTAGATGGACTTCCAAAAGCCATGTTAAAAATAAATTTCAAAATGAAAAAATAACTAAATATTATGTAATCATTTTCTAAGATTACAAAGGATTCAACTGTCTTCATGAGTTCTTGTGCAAAGCTAGAATTGGCAAAAAAGAACTCTTAGGAAATAAAAATTTAAATCATTTACACTGCTGAGATGCTGCTTTCACCAAAGAGAATTTTGAATGGCTAAGTGTAGGTGGGATGGGACAGAGAAAAGGGGAGCCATGTAGTAATGACTAAAGTTGTGACTGGGCATGTGGTTTTCCTAATTTGCATGTCATGTAATACTTGACTGTGTTTAATCATGAAGGGGAGATGATTGAAGAATTCCAGATTTTCAATATTTTCCAGACCCTTATTGTCTATACCTCATATTCTGCAAAGGAGGGAATGTTAGATGTACCTCTTGGGACCCCTTAGCCCAGAAGAGTCGGGCAATTGTGGTAGGTAGAGGCCTCCTTCAAAATGGAGGTTACCAGGGTGATTGAAGAATGGGTCAGATGTAGCAACTATATATATTTTCACTGCTACAATTGTGTTTCAACTAATGTTGCTATGCCCTCTTACAACTGTGTATATACATTTACTATTTAATACATATGTAATCTCATCAGACCTTCCCAAAAGACCTCAAAAATGGCAGCACTATTATTATTACCAATTCCATTTGCATATAACATGAGGACGAGAGAGGTTAATGATGGCTCCAAAATGTCTTAGACACCAAGGGCAGAAGCTGAAACAGATCCTAGGCACTTGTGTATTCAGTTGCATATTTCCAGACAAATGATACCACCTTTGAAAGTACCACCTATTTCACCTATGAGAGGAACTGTGGGGAGATGAATTTGGTTTGATGAAAAGAAGATAGAGAAATTGAAAGGAAATAGTAAAATTCATTTGATATTTACTTACATACCACTTAGTATATTCAAAGTCATAAATACATTATAAATATTGACTCACCAATATGTACTCACAACAATCCTATAAGGTAGGTACTACTTATAGTCTTATTTGGAAGATTCAGAAAATGAAACCCAAAGATCTTAAATATCTTCTACAAGAACTTTTCCACCTGACTGGCGTCCATACCATTAACTGGAAAGGTATAGGTAATGGGTTCCTTGCTGGAAGGAGTAAATGAGGTGGTATAAGTCATGTGCTTGGCACATTACGTGGAAAATAGTGAAGTACAGTATCAGCAACATGAGGACGGCAGCTAGCAGAATTATTTAGCTCAAGACATGGGCACATACGATGGTGCCACAAATAGGATGAAGGTTGAGAAAATTATAGTGAGAGATGCTAAAAAGCATTTCCCAAACAGAAAGTGCTCAGGATGGTTTCATCTCTGTCAGAGGGTACTTGTCACTCTCCCACTGCTGGGACAAAATACCTGACATCTACAGTTTAAAGGAGGAGTTATTTGGCTCACAGTTCCAGGGGGTTCTGTCCATTCAGCTGGCCTCAAAGCAGAAACATCATGGCAAAAGAGTCTGGCAGAGCAAGGCTTCTTAGTTCATGGAAAAGAGGAAGCAGAGCAGGGGAACAGCACAGAAAGGAAGGGGTCAGAAACTAGATATACTTCAAGTTCACATCTCCACGACCTTTCCAAAAACGTGCTTTACAAATGCCCTCAGCAACTCCTAAGCCAGTCAACTTGACAGTTAAACTTAACCGTCATGCATGGTCTTTTTGACACCGACTTTGGCCATCTGTGGAACTTGGCACAGTTTATACCATGGTGAGATTGCCTAGGCATTCTTTTCCCTCTTAGTTTCTAGGTCACCCCTATTTTAACCCAAATCTAAAACTAGGTCTTCTAGTGTCTGAAATACATTTGCCCCTCAATACCCATGGCGGATTAGTTCCAAGATATCCACAGACACCCAAGTCCAAAGATAGTGAAGTCCTTTATGTAAAATGGCAAAATATTTGTGTAGAACCCATATTCCCATCTTCCTGTACACTTGAAATCATCCCTAGACTACATATAATACCTAATTTTACATAAATACTATGTGGAAAGATTTCTATTTTTGTTTAGGTAATAATAAAAAGAAAGAGAAGTCTCTATATAGCCCATACCAAGTAATTTTTTTTCAAATTTTTTGATCCAAATTGATTGAATTTGCAATTGCAGAACCCATGGATATAGAGAACAGTGATTTCACAGCTCAGACCTCACCAGGCAGTCAGTCTCTGAAAATACAAAAGTGAAGGGACTATAGCCTTGTCCTTCAAGCAATAGATTTCCCAGACAGTTGTTAAAAGGATATGAACCATAGACTAAGAGCAAAAATAAGTTTCTCCAAAGGCCAGAGAAAACACATAAGAAGAATATTGCTTTTCCATTGGAGCAGAGTTCTCCAAGGAAATGACCTTTAGCAGGATTTAGAAAGGGAAGAATGACAGGCTGGTGATACAGCTCAGCGGCATAAGTGCCTGCCTGGCAAGCGTGAGGTCCTGAGTTCGACTCCCGGTACCCACATATTAAAAAAAAAAGAAAGGGAAGAGAAGAATGGGCAGAAATGAGTGCATAGAAATAGATAGGCCAAGTAAATCATATAAGCATGCAAAATGTGATGTGTTTTGGGTAGTGATGATCACATGTCAATACTTGAAAATAAGTTTAGGAAAAGCCAACAAGAAATGAGAGTAAAGATGTTAAGCATATGCCCTGTCCTGAAGACTATTCATACCATGCGAAGCCTCTCAGGAGAGAGTGAGAAGTGGCTGAGGAGGCATGTATTTTAGAATCTAATTCTCCTGAAAGTATGGTTGAAAACAGTCAGCAGGGAATAAATTAGATGCAGGACTCTATGTCCAGGTAAGAAATGTTTAGAGTTTGACCTCAGACTGTATAAGTTAGTAGGGGATGGAGAAAAGAGAAAATGGATGCTGTAGTAAGTTATATAGGAAGACAGATGGAGAAATACTGGATCCAGGAATGACTCTCAAATTCCTGGCATGATGACTGTTAGTGGAATCATTGATACACATTGGAAATGTGGGAGGGGGAGGAGGTTTGAGGATGAAGGAGAAATAATAAGACTTGAAAAGAATGAATTTAAAGTGCCTATGAAGCACTCGAACACAGATATCTAGTAGGTAGTAAAAAATATGAGCATACAATTAGTGTTCAACATTTGTTTCCTTTGGTGTATTTATTTCCCTGAAATCCCAGCTTTTTGTGTGCATTCATCCAACTAGCATCCACAGGATCTGGGTGATTGTTTTCTGTATATATCCCTGTTTACCCTGCACCTCTGGTTCAGTCTCTAGGCCTCCTCCAAATGTCATAGAATTTATCACCAGTCAAAGAGTCATCCTTCCGTTTCCCGCTTAGGCATCTGGTCATTCGCCCTATGTTTACTCTCCGCATTCCCAATCCCATTTCAGGTCTACTGCCATTTCCTATCTCAGTACATGAACTCTCCCCAGCCATCTATCTATAAGTTAACCCCATGTTATCTTTCTCTTAAATTCCAAACTCAGTTTTCCACTAAGAAGTCTCATTGGAAAATCAAGCTAAATTTGAGCAAATCACATTTTCCCCTCTATGTTGTCCCTACTTTGGTCATCTCTGTCTCAACTATAGCACCACCATTCACCTAGCTGCTCAGGCCCAAATCCTAGGATTCACTGTTGATTCCCTTTTGCTGCCTATCCTGAAAACAATACAGCAGTACACACTGTCAGCTCTACCTTCAAGATATGCCCTGAGACCAGCAATTTCTCATTCTTGCACTAGGGCTATCCAAGACCACCTCCTCTGTCCCTGTCCACTACCTAATGGTCTCTCATCAAGTTCCGGTCCTTTCATTCTATCCCCTACAAAAGCCACAGCTGATATCTCCAAAGCACAAATGCGATGTCACTCACCCATTTGCTCACCTCCAATGAATTCCTATCAAAAGTTAAATAAAATAAAAATATTTTCCCACAGCTCCCAAAGTCCTGTATCATCTCACCTCTGTCTAGTTTTCCGAACACTTTGCTGTCTTTCACACCCACTGACCAATTGCTGTCCAGTTCAGTTGCCACTGGCCATGGCTGCTTACTGAGCGCTTGAAATCTCGAGAGTGGTATTAAGGAACTGAATCTCTTATTGTACATAATTATACTTAATTTAATTCAATTTAAAAACAAGTACTTACGTAATTCTCAGAGAACTCTTAAGTATATTCAGACAACATGATATACCAATCTACTTTAGCAGTTACAAATTTCATCAAATCAAACTATAGATCAAATATTTCCAGTGAAGATTTAGCTTCCAAGTTGCTCCATGCTTTATGTATAAAATGCCTATTTTTTTAAAAATGCAGGGCTGGTGAGATGGCTCAGCGGTGTAAGCGCCTGCCTGGCAAGCGTGAGGGCCTGAGTTCGACTTCTGGAACCCACATACGAAAAAAGGGCCGGTGATATCGCTCAGCGGCATGGGCGCCTGCTGGCGCACAAGGTCCTGAGTTCGACCCCCGGTACCCACAAAAATAAAAAATAAAAATAAAAATAAAAAATGTAGAAAAGAGTGCAAAATATTACACCTCATTTTTACATTGATTAAATGCTTAAATGGTAAGATACATAATTAAAATCAACTTTACTTGTTTTTGTTTTTACTTTTCAATCTTGTTTTGTTTTTACTTTCTAAATGTAGCAACCAAAACAATTTAAATCACATATGTGACATTTGTTATATTTCTTTTGTATAGCATATCATTAAGACCTCAGACTTAGTCCTACTTGAGGATCTTTATGGTATTTTTCCCTATTTCTAGAATGTTCTTCAAGACATACATCTCTGGCTCATCATCATTCATTCATAATTTTTATGCAGATCTCCACTCAGTTAGCAACTACTCAGAGAGTGTTTTGCTGACTACACTATTGAAAATACCCTCCATCTTTTGTCCCTTACCTACTTTAATTCCTCTACATGGGACTCATCCTAATTATTTGCTTATTCTGTCACTCTCCTACTAGAGAGTAATCCTCCTGAGCATAGAGGCTTTGTTCTTGTTCAGAGCTGTATTACTAGGACCTAGAAAAAGGAATAAAAATTGGGCACTCAGTATTCATTGAATGAATTGAGTGGTAGAATGAATGAATGAATGAATGAATGAATGAATGAATGAATGAAATAAACCACTGTGCAATAGCATGGACAATTACTATGTATTTAATTACTATGTATTTTTACCTGAATGCAGCTTTTAAACATCTCTACTACATTGGAAATTATTGAGCAGAAAACATTTCTCTCCTGGAAATCCAGAACTATAAGAAGCTGCTTGAAACCTGGCACTTCCTCAGGACCAGCATGAGAAGAACTTGAGTAATGGTGGGAGGGACACAGGCCACTCTGCGTATATCCCTTTTACAGACATATCCAAGAGCTATAATCTTAATGCTTAACATCAATGAATCATTCATACTGAAATGTTGCCATTTTTCATTAATTCTTTTCCAAGGAAGAGCTATCAAAGGAGTATGGAAGTATTTATAAGGGAAAATGATGTATTAGAGGTACCAACTGGAAGCCTCTCTACAATGTCTTTTGCTTGAAATGTCTTAGAAGTACACTGGAGCTATTTTGCAATGCAGCCACGATTCCATGCACAGAATATCTCTTTAATTTTGAGGAGTCAACAGCAGATAATTCTACGGAGGAAATTAGAGTGACAAAGCAAGCATATTCTAGCCTATCTCTAACATAAAATACAGAAGGCTTATCATCAGTACTTTGCTGGAGTCCCTGAATTTTTGACTTAGATTTCCAACAGACCTCTCCCTACAGGTACTAAGATAACCCTCAATTTCAGATGTGAAGTTGTGTATGTATTTAGCATAAAAGCCAGGGTATTTTAATTTTTCTCCAAAATAGCAGCAATTTGCACTTCCTAAACAATAAAGACTAAGCTAACAATAGCATCACCACAAATGTCAAGGAACATGCTTTCACTCACATTTTAGGAATTTCAAAATTGAAGGTAAAGTAAATGCATCGACACAGCAAAGTGGAAGTCAGATGAGTTTTTATCTTGCCACCCAAAGTTACATAACTTTGTATAATTGTAAGGTTTTCATCATGGAGAACAGCTAGAGGTTCTTAGCAGGCAATAAATCTTCAGACGTGAGATAAAAACATAGGGAGGGTAGAAATTCTCCTTCGCTAAAGTGAGAATGTATGTAACAGCTACCAGCCCATTTCAGAATCACTGCTACCTTCCCTGTTGTGGACATGCAGGTAAAGAGTTCATGAAGAGTAAGGGTGGAAAAATCACATCACCCATCCTTTCTCATCCCCACTCTGCCAGGTGTGATGTTGGATGCTTGTTTATATTCCTCATCTGCTTCCTGATCTATTGTGAGTTAGTGGGGGAGAGGGGGTGATAAAATTGTATGTGAATAAGAAAGGGATCTATTTTACGTTCTGAGGGATGGTTTCTCTGCACATTTCTGAACATGAAAGCACCATACTTGTGAACTTTTTCTGAAGTCCTTTTGTTCACATTCAGTTGCCTTACCATATTAAAGACAGAACCGATAGGTTTAATAAATTGCGGTTGGGGGAGGTCGTACTCCTAATTTCTAAGCATATGGAGTTCAAAGAATTGCAAAAGATGGGTTTCTGGGAATCGGCTTACAGAGGCTTGCCACCATGTCTAGTGAGGACAATGGTGATTCTGGGTTCAAATCATGTTAGGCAGTCTGCCATCTGCAGAGCATCTCTGGATTGTTGCGTATCTTCTTGAAAAATGTAATTTTAGAGAGTCTGCTCTCAATTGGTACAAACACCGTGGAACATAAAGTAAATTCAATCTCCAACCACTGAGATATGCAGGAATTTTCAGAATTCTGGCATGCCTCAAATTACAATCCCTTCTTGATAGCCTTTCAAATCAAAAGGCTACTTACTTGGAAATGAAAAATAAAAAAAAACAAAAGTATCCCAAAGTGATTTTTGATCCATCAAGGCTTATTTTCATTTTCTTTATTTTTCTCTAGCTAAAAATTGCTTTAGCACCTACTTTTCATGATTATTGTGCTCTTGTCCTATGAAATCCTAAGCTGGGATCTGTACCTTATACATGAATTGATGTGATGGGGCTTAAACCTAACATCAATTTTTCCCCCTCAGAAACATCCATCACCATTTCCTATGCCAGTGATTCATTTCAATTCTGATATCAAATAGATTTAACTTTGCACCTCTGGCTATCAAACACATGTGCAAGTCTTCCCCTAAATTTAAAATCCAGTCAGGAATGAAGGAGATAACACCTCTTTTATTACAGTGTGGGAAAACAATAAAAATCATTTTGGATATTGAAATATCCCATGAAGCACTTGGGTGTATTTCGCTCTGTGCCTGGAAAATTGCAGGCGATATATTCAAAGAAACAGATGTCAACTAAATATAGTTAAAACTCTGATGCTCCTATAGTCACCGGCAAGTTTGCAGATACTAAATTGAAGCAGTGAACTGCAAATAAATAAGCACAGAGAGAACTAATTGCCTAGAAAAGAATGCTCCACTTGCTTTGTCATTAGCTAGCTGAAACTCTCTACCAGTGCAACTTATCTGAAATTGAACTGCGATAGAAGTCAGACCTATACTGAGACCAAGGCTGAGGCTCAGGTCTGTTCTTTGTCCTTTTCTCACGTATATCAGGAGGAACCTCATGCTGGAGATAGATAGACGATAGATAGATAGATAGATAGATAGATAGATAGATAGATAGATAGATAATCACAGATGCTGGCTCATTAAATCTGGGACAGAGCCTGAGATTCTGAATTTCTTACCAGTTCCCAGATGATATATAACCAAGCTGCTGATTCAGGAGCCACATATTTTATACTGGGGTTCAGTGGGGCTGTGGATTGAATGTGTCCCCCAGATTTCTTATGCTGAAAATTTAATCCCCAAAGAAACAGTGTTGAGAAGTAGGACTTTTAAAAGGTGATTAGGTCACAAGGGCTTTGCCCTGGGGAATGGATTGATGCCATCACTGCAAAAGCGGGTTACAAATAAAAGGATGCGTCCCCCACCCCCACCAATTCTTCTGCTTTCTGCCCTGAGATAAAGCAATAGCAAGACCCTCACAAGATGCTCGGACCTCAATCTTGCACAGGTTTAGAATTGCGAGAAATAAATCTCTGTTTTCCGCAAATTACCTAATCTTATTCTCATATAGCAGCACACAATGGACTAAGACAGTTGGCTAATTTTGTTTTGTTTTGTTTTGAAATCAGAAAACTTGAACACAATCCTCATTCCCCCAGTAATCCCTCTGGCTCTCTGGTGCTTGTTTAGGGGCAGCGAAGATCAAAGATCGACGCTGACAAATCAGCAAGCGGCAAGCGTTGGAGAACGGCCAAATGCATGTTTATTAGAAAGAATAAAAGAAAAACTCTCCACTAGTCGGAGAGGGGTGTTCTGTAAGGCGGACTCTGTAGATGTTTGGCTCCATTGGCATTTTATACAATTTTTGGTACTGGTCTAGTAATAGAAAGCAGGGATGTTCCTGGTTGCAGGTAGGCCTTCGAAGTGCAAACTGCTTCATTTACATTTTACTTTCCCCAAGGTCTCTCCAATTTGGTTAAAGACATATTCTTTGTCTCTTGAATTTCATTAGGCCCAGATAGTCTGTTTTGTTATGTTAACTCACTTAGGCCCTGACTTTTAGTTTACTTTAGGTTATCTATTCAGGACCTGTGCCCTATCTGCCTAACTTTCCCTGTCTCCTGGTTTCAATTATAGGTAAACTGTCTGACCTGTTTGTGCCTCAGTTTCTCATCTATGAAGGAAAGGAAGTAAGGAAATCATACTGCTATAAAAACTTGAGAGGGCCGGTGAGATGGCTCAGGGCTTAAGCGCCTGCCCGGCAAGTGCGAGGGCCCAAGTTCGACTCCCGGAACCCACATACGAAAAAGGGGCCGGTGATATCGCTCAGCGGCACGGGCGCCTGCTGGCGCGTGAGGTCCTGAGGTCGATCCCCCGGTACCCACAAAAAAAAAAAAAAAAACTTGAAGAGAAGTAAAGATATTAAATGAGCAGGCTTGCCTGAGGAAACATGTTCCTGGACATGACAGACATGCATCCCAAAGGGCAACCAAAATTATACAAATAAGTCTCATTGGTAGACAGAACCACACCCAAGAAAACAAGAGAAAAGCAAATAAACCAACATGCCTCAAGAAGAATCAGCTGAAGTAAATTCACACTTCCCCAAAGAGAAATAGAAGACAAATATGAAAGTACAATATTCTTTAACACCTGGACAATGATGAACATAGCAATTCAGAAAGTGCAGATCTGTGGAGAGAGGTGGGAAGATGATGGAGTATGTATAGAAAAAGAAAACATTAGAAACAAATTAAATCACCTCTTTCCCCAAAATTGTGGATGAATTTTCAATATAACTTTTTCCTTGACCTTGTGACAATAGAGAATACTTAGCAGAAATCTAGGTGGCAGAAAGAATACAGAAAAAAAAATCCATCTATTTTCTTTATAAGTCACTAACTAATTAAACTACATCAGTGAAGCTGGGAAATCCTTCTTATCTTGTTTAACACTTACACTAGTAGACTTCTCAAACTTTTCCAAAGTTGAATCTACTGATGATGAACTTCTGGGAACATCTTTGTAACTATTTCAGACCTGTGAACTATCACACCCTCTTGGTGTCACACAAAGCCATGTCAGCAGACATCTGCATCAAGCAAATGCCTTTTCAAAAGGCTTTAAGGTTCCATTTCATTTTTAGAAGTGACCATTTAGCCACCAAATGGCAATATTCACCCTGAGCTTTCCTCTACTGACTTTCTTCCAGATAATAGCACTATTTGCATAAGACAAATATTACCTGTGAATTAGCTCCTCTTGCAGGAGAGGCTGCATCTGAAATGTAACTGGCAATTTCAACACTTCTACAGATGGAAACACAGAGTCATGTTTAAAAGGTTTTCACCCAGGGGCCATGAGGTAGAACATTTACAGTCAGTGGTACAACAGGGAAGGGGATGCAGTGTTATTCACAGATAGCAGTGTATGAAGAGTGCCCTGGCACTCTAAATTGACTAAGATTCACTCAAGATTCCACTGCAGTCCTCACCTTCTTTTATCTCTCTGATAACCAAACCCAAGAGTTTTGCCAAAATACAATTCCAGTGTAGGGAGAAAGAAGCTGAAGAATTAGGTATTAATGACACCTTTACCCACAGGCAGAACATATTTTCATCTGCACACATCACGTACAGGAGATCTCAGGTTATTAAAGGTGAAAGAGGCTAATAGTCTTCTGGATGGCTCTCTTGGGGCACCTATTTGCATAATGAAGCCAATACACAGCAACCCAGCTCAGCAGTTCTTTTGGATCAGCTACTTGCAGTCACACAGGATATTTTTAATTCACTAACTAAATTATTTTATGGAAGAGTTGTTGGTAGCTAATCTCAAACCTATGTCTACAAATAATTCATGACTGTATTTACCAAAGAGGAACAGCTTAATTGGTAAAGATGCATGGTTTAATTAACCTGTCTTTGGTAAAATCCCAAATTAATACACAGAAAAATATCATCATTGATAAAGATTTAGACACTGCTAAGTTTATCTGCATAATCTAAACTCACAGTTGAGACCTCTGCCTTGTTCTTGACATCCAAGGCCTGAACATCTATTTCAGGAAGCGGGTTGGACTCTGCTCATAAATGGAAGGCAAGACAAAGCTTTTGACTATGGTCTTCATTACAGAGGAATTGTGTTAAAGATTTTTTTAAAATTATGGAGCCCAAGCTGCAGGAAAAAAAGTCAGTTTTTTAGCATAAAAGTTAAGAGTAAGTCAATAATTTTATTTTAAAGGAGAGAAATGGGTTTGTTTATTACATAGGAACCATTTAATATTTTACAGTTTTAATCTGTCAGGTGAATTTCCCAGGTGTTTTTTATTGTAGTGTGTGGTTGGTTTTACTTTATAAAACAATTTGTGATTTGATCTATGACTAAGCTATCATAAATAATAATAATAATTACTATTGATTTAATACTTATGTGTCAGGCATTGTACTCTGACAAGTGCTTCCCAGGGGCTGGATCAGTTATTTCTAACCTGTCTGTGTTGTAGGTGTTAATAATACATCTATTTCACAGGTAAGCACAGAATGGGTAAATAATATCCATGAGCACACAGGTAGTAAGTGGCTGTAATCTGGTGGCTCAAGCTTTGATTTTCCTATTGTTTTGCTTTTTCTATGAATGCCTGTTATATAGAAATCTGTGTGTTTATTTCAATCTAAATCCATAATATCACTACAAGTAGCAAGATATATTGGAACTTATTATGGTTTAGATCTAAAATGTCCCCCAAATATTTCATGTGTTTGGGAAGTTATTGGATTATGGAAGTGCTATAGCTGACTTGCTCTTAGGAAGTGGGACCTGGTTGGGGGCATGATCTGGAAGTGTTGAATCTTGTCTCTGGCCCTTCTCTCTCTGTTCCTGACTACATGGGATGAACAGCTTTCCTCCACTGCCCCTTTCCACCATGCCATTTCTGCCTTGGAGCCAGCCAATCATGGACCGAAACCATGAGCCAGCAATAAACATCTTGTGGATTTCAGGTGTTTTGTCCCACCAATAAGAAAGTGGCTAAAATAGTAGTGTACTTAGTGTCATGTAATGAGTTAGGAGATGAATGTAACAAGATCAATAAAGAGGGGCCTGCTCCCCAAAGAGCTCTTCTCCCTAGACACTCTTAGAATCTCACATCCCATTCACTGTGTTGCTATCTCAGCAAGTAAGTTAACTTGTAAGAGTTATTTTAATTTTTTATCTACTAAGTCTAATTTAAGGTCTTAAAATTTAAGGTCTTAATTTTTTCCTTCAGGAATACTTACTAATCAAATACACCACATCATCCAGCCCAGAGGTGAAGACTGGGGAAAGTAGTTATGCTACACCATGCTAAGTTTCATCAGACAAAGATAAAATCA
The DNA here is from genome assembly GCA_028451465.1 of Erethizon dorsatum. Taxonomy (NCBI): domain Eukaryota; kingdom Metazoa; phylum Chordata; class Mammalia; order Rodentia; family Erethizontidae; genus Erethizon; species Erethizon dorsatum. Next base: position 16,740,951 of record CM051835.1, read on the forward strand.
GTTACTGCTAAGGACTGCAAAATGTATGATGAATGTTAGGGAAGACATCTCAAGCAAAGAGAAGGAAGCAAGTGCACAAAAAAGGATCAGGAAACTGTTAGAATAAATAACTCTTATTTTTGTGGGTACCGGGGGTCGACCTCAGGCGCCCGTGCTGCTGAGCAATATCACTGGCCCTTTTTTCGTATGTGGGTTCCAGTAGTCAAACTCGGGCCCTCGCACTTGCCAGGCAGGTGCTTACGCCACTGAGCCATCTCACCAGCCCCAGAATAAATAACTCTTATCTAGTGATAGAGCTGCCTACAATCCAAGATGAAACAACTTGATAGGCAGAGATGAAACAAGTTAAGAAAATTTATGGTTTAATTTTCCTTCCCCCTGAGCATACCTTGGAACATGACTGTAGCCAGGGTATCAAACCTAATATCTCTAGTGATACCATGATAATTTTAAGTACTCCTTGATATCACGTGACGAGGGTACTTCACCTTTGTCTTTGTTACTTTTCTCTCATTGCTGAGACAAAATACCCAACACCCAAGTTAAAGGAGGAAAGGTTTATTTAGCTCACAGTTTGTAGAGGTTTCAGTCCACAATCAGCTGGCCACCCCAAGGCAGGGTGGTGTGGCAAAGGGGCAACAGTTCATGGAGGAAGACAGCAAAAGCAATAAGAGCAAAAGGGGAGGAGCAAGCCTCTTTTCCTCCCTTATATTGTATGCAGGCTACTCGCCCTAGGGTGGGTATAGCACTCACACCCCCACCTCAGCACTAGACAATGACAATCACAAACTCTAGATTCAGCCACCTCTGAAAAGCCCGACCGCCATGACTGCATGAGATTTTGAGGGACATTCAGACACAAACCATAACATCCTCCATATTTTCCCCAAACCCATAGTCCAGCTGAACGTGAGAAAATACAGCAAGCAAACACAAATTAAAAGATTCTATGGACTGAATGCCTCCTCCCCAATTCATATGTTGAAATCCTACATTTGAGACCTTTATGTGGTGTTTATGAGGCCCTTGGAGGTAAAGCCCTCATGAATGGGATTTGTACCCATATGAGAGGAGACACCAGACAGATAATTTCTCTATCATCTGTGTGAGTGTACAATAAAATACAGCCATCTGCAAACCAGAAATCAGGTCTTCACTAGACATCAGCTCTGCCCACACCTTGTTCTTGAACTTTCCCGCCTCCAGAACTGAAAACCACTGTTTAAATCATTCACTCAATGGTATTCTGTTAAAGCAACCCAAAACCCGACTAAGACAAGCAGATTCCCCAAGATTCTTAACAATGTCCTTCAAAACTTTCAAGATCATGAAAATTAAGGGAAAACAAATCAAAGAAGAATATGAAGATGTGATGACTAATGCAAAGGGGTATCATGGCTTAGATCTTGAAATGGAAAATGGATATGAATGGAAAATGGTGAAATATGACTAAACCAGCAGCTTAGTCAATAATAATGCATCAATGTTCATTTCTTAGTTTTGATAAATGTACCATGGTGATATAAGTTTCATATGTTATGGAAAATGGAATGAGAAGTATTGGAGAGCTCTAAGTTAGCTTTAAAAATTTTTAGAAATTTATACTTATTCTAAAATTAAAAGTTGGGCCGGTGAGATGGCTCAGCGGCATAAGCGCCTGCCTGGCAAGCGCGAGGGCCTGAGTTCGACTCCCAGAACCCACATATGAAAAAAGGGCCAGTGATATCTCTCAGCGGCACGGGCGCCTGCTGGCGCGCGAGGTCCTGAGGTCGACCCCCGGTACCCACAAAAAATAAATAAATAAATAAAATTAAAAGTTAATTTAAAAATAATTGTGGGTCGCATTAGAGTTTCATCTTATTAATAAGGTTTTAGAGCATAAATTTTCTTCAATGGTTGTTTTAGAGAAGATATGTAATTTTCTATGCTATACGGAAAATGAAAGATGCAAACCCTACAGAGCTCAGATTTAAGAGCATATTATATTTAACAGTACTAGTGATTACTGGCTCTTTACTAAACAGCAAGGTTGGAAACCAGGGGAAAAGGTCAAGGCATGTAGAGAGAGACCGATATGTGCAATGGCTCATATATCAGCCATTCCTGCTTTTTCTTGGCCGAGTAGGGAAATTCTTCAGGCAACTATGAAGCCCAGATGAGATCTGAATCCCAGAAATTGAAAATTTATGGTCAAAGGAATTAAATAGGCAGGAGGAAGGCATGAATTAAGTAACGACAATGAAAGACAACAATGAAAAATATTGTGAAAGCCAGTGGCCCCAATGTTGGTCACTGGTAAGCTCCTCAGACTTCAGATGTGGCCAGAGAAGAATAAAATAGGAGATCCTTTCTAGAGTTGTTTCAGGATGGTTTCTTACAAATATGGTTGTGCGGAGGCTGGATCACAACTTTCTGCCTTATTACCTTTTCTCCTCACTTCTCTTTTCTTGCACAAGTATGGAAGAGAATGAGGCTAGGGATCCCAGGGAGTAGAGATCCAAAATCTGTCATTACCTAGTGTTAGAAACTTCTCTTAATCTTTTGGATCTTGGTTTCTTAAATGAAAAATGAAGGAACTTAACTGATTATTTCTAAGGTTTCTTCCAGGTTGTAAATATTATGTGATATAATCATCTTATGGACTACTTGAGCATACAAGTGGCTAATCTACAACACTTGATCATTATATACAGTGGCAAGTAAGAATGGAGGGAGTTAATATTAACTAACTGGGTCCTGGGTAAACCTGGCCTCTGTCAATCTTAAAGCCACTTTCTTAGCAACTGGCTAAGTAAACATCAAGATCATGTTGCTGCTTCCAAGAAGTTCTGGTGTGCTGCTTACTCTAGGTCCTTAAAAGCAGGTCATAAAACTTATGTACTTGAATCTGGAATCCAAATCACAGAAATATGAGTCCTTGGTATGGAGATCAGATGAATTTCCCAATGAAAATAAAGATGCAAATTATCTAGAGCTATTACTGATCATTTCATACTAATGAACACTGAAATTTGAACATTCAGGGAAAACTCTGCAGCTGTAGCTGCTTTCTTTTGGAGGAAGAAACCAGGTAAAAGAAGTGGACAAAGGAGAGAAGAGGGAGTCTGAGGGGAAGGTAGCTTCAAAAATGAAATAATAGTCTGTAGTCTATATTAACCATAATCCATATCTGAAGGTCAGAAAAAAAATGAAATTGGTCAATAAAAACCTGATCATATTAGAATTGGAAAATAGTCAGTCACTGTAGGTTTAAATGAGGGGAGAACATCTGGAAAGAAGGAGAAACACAAGATAACCAACTCAATCCAGTTTTCCCAGCACTTTCTCAGTGTGCACACTGAAAGTTCTGCACCTTGGGAAAGGCTAATGGGCATGAGTGGTCACCCCAGGAAAAGATGATACTGAAATATTACAGTCTTATTTTAAGATGATCCCAACACTGAAATGTTGAATCACTCTTTCTATATTATGTTAGAAGCCAATCAGTTTTTGGTTTATATTTATGTATAGAAACAAACACTCTCAAATAAACAGTACAGTGTACAGTGTACACATCATAAACTACTCTTAAAAAATAAAGTTATCTTTACCTTACTAAGGTAAAGGTATCTTTACCTTATCATCACACCAGTTAGGAAGTATATTGGATTTATGATCTAATCTAATTATGATGGTTAGTTGTCATGCCCACTTGAATGGATTAAGAAACACTAGCGGATTAGTGGAGTACAGCTCTGGGTGTATCTGTGGGTGACTGGCCTGTGGATCTCCAACTGAGGAAGGAAGACCATACCAGATGTGGGTAACACCAACTACTACGCTTGTAGCCTGAATGGAATAAAAAGAAAAAGAAGAAAGTTTTGCCTTTTGCTTCTTGGGGGGCTCTGGTCTTTGCCATTGCCTTTGGATGTTTGTCTTCAGTTCCTTCAGGCTTCCCAAACAGACTCGTCAGCCTTCCAAACCAGACTCTTTGGCTTTCTAACACTGACTCACATAGAACTCTGCAGTGAGTTCCAGGTCTTTGATTTTTGACTGGATCCTCCGATTCTCCACCATGCAGACAGCCATTTTCCATTCCTCCACCCTGACTCCACAGGTCGCCATTGTATGCTTACTTAGTAAACCTTTTACATATCAGATACGTAGATAGATAGAGAGATAGATAGATAGATAGATAGATAGATAGATAGATAGATAGATAGACAGACAGATTAATCTTATTACATGGTCTAGTTGTTAAGATTAAAACAACAAAATGCTTTGTGAACTTAACAGAAGCATACACATTACTATTGCTTATACACATTTAAAACCACTGATCTAAATTACAGTAATACCTTAGTTCTTAAACACTTCTATTAACGAACAATTTGGTTTGCAAACAGAAGTGTTGCAAAATTTTGCCTCCATTCACAAATTCCACATTGGGTGACAAACACGCCGGCAGCCATTTTCCCTGCACAAACACGAACGCAGCCATCTTCCCCAGAATCATGGAATGAATTAAGTTTGTGAACCAAAGTACCACTATAATTTTGCAGTAATATGAATTATTTGAAATGGATGAATCAATCCTGAGAAGGGTGAGTGATTTTATATATGAAGGTAAAATTTGGTTTAAAATACAGATATAATAAAGTCTTAAGAACAATAGATTGAGCCATTAACTTTATATCCACAATATTAAGATTGAGGAAGGCTTAAAGCCATAAGTGGATATAAATAACACTATTAACAACCAATACAAAATACAAGTCCTGGACTGTATTGATCATCTTTTCTAAGTTCTCCATCTATTACGATGATTCTCAAACTGGAAAATATAGGCGACATATACGCTTTCAGGGAAATGTAGTTAAAGATGCTAGAAGATAGGAAATAAGATCTGTGCTCAAAACTTATAGAAGTTATCAGGCCCAAATAATTGATACAGCAGATTAATTTAAAATACATGTTTATTTTACTGAAAAAACAAGGCGTTCTAATAGATATGTTTTAAAAGAGAGAAATAGATTTAGAAACTAAATACACCTTGATGTTGACCCTGGCTATCTTCTGTAATAAAGCTAAAACCAAGGAACCAACATGATCATGCTAACTCCAGAGATGGGAAGAAGGGAGGGAAAGAGGAAGGAAGAAAGGAAGGAAAGAAGGAAGGAAGGAAGGAAGGAAGGAAGGAAGGAGAAAGAACTCATAGGTAAAGAGCTCTGGAAAATACCACAGAAAATATATTTTGATTTGATTTTAGCAAGTTTAAGTATATTATATATGGGATTTTTTTTCAGTTATCCTCTGATTTATTATCTTTAGTTTGTTTTACAAAGTTACCCTCTGTATCCTTGCTAATAAGCACATGTACATGCACTCATACACACACACAAACACACATAAATAGACACTGTATAATACTGCTAGTAGTGTAGTTGGACTAATTAATGGATTAATAACAGATTAGTATGGTACAGCAAGACCTTGAAGTAGATATCCAATATTTTTCTTAACTACTATAAGTCGAAAGATATCCTCGACTTTGTATAAGATACACATCTGGTGGTTAAATCCATTCTCAAAATGTAGTTGACAAGCTAGAATCAAAGGTTGCATTGATTCCTATGGAGTTGCGCACTGGAACCTGCATCTGCCGTAGAGTGCATATGATACCTGCCACCACCATAAGGTTGTTTGTCAAATGCTTGGGAATTTTGATTGATATCAATCTCTTTATCAATGGCATGGCATAGCTGCCAAGAAAAGCTAATGTCTGCTTAGCTCACACTAGCAGAAGTAACATGCTAGGGCCGCTGATATAGCTCAGTGGCATAAGCACCAGCCTGGCAAGTGTGAGGTCCTGAGTTTGACTCCCGGTACCTGCATATAAAAAAAAAAAAAGAAGTAACATGCTCAAAACAAAGAAGGTAGTGTTCTGGTAGAATCGGTATTCTGTTTAGTTTTCATCTTAGTCCTTTGGGTTGCTATAACAAACTACCGTAGACCTAGTAGCTTATCAACAACAAAAATTTATTTCTCACAGTCCTGGAGGCCGTGACATCTAAGATCAAGGCACCTGCAGATTCTGTGTCTGGTGAGGGCCTGCTTCCTGGTGCACAGATCGTCGCCCTCACTGGGTCCTCAGTGGCAGAAGGAGTGAGGGAGATTTCAGGGCTTCTTTTATGAAAACACTAATCCTATTCATGAGTGCTTTGTCTTCATGATCTAGTCACCTCCAAATACCTAACACTTCCTAATACTATCTCATTGAAGATTAGGGTTCGACATACAAATTTTGGGAAGATCCAAAAACTCAGTCTATACCAACCTCTTCTTCTGTATTTTAAAAGAAAGTCTAGTTAATTAACTGCTATGCAGAACAGATAAGACTGTAAAGAGTACAGAAAATAGGTTATAGGTGTAATTATTGGAACAAAGAAAAATATTATAGTGAATATAGTAGAGGTGTGATAATTATTTTCAAATATTTGATCTGGTTTCAAAGAACTGGGACTGATCTAACACCACAAAACTCCAGAAGGCAAAGGAAAGATTTGGATTATGCAAAAACTCATCTCAGTATAAGAAAAATCTTACCAATAATTGTAACTTTTAAACAAAATAATGAAATGTCAGTATTGTCAAGGGTTGGAAGACACGGATATTTTCATATAATTGAAATGGGAGTGGAAATAGGATCACTTTTTTGGCAACATAGTTCAAAAGACTAAAAAGCCTATATCCTTTAATCCAGAAATTCCACTTATAGATAATTACTTGAATAATTAGAAATGCTGCAATATGTTTATACAAAAAATTAATTGCAGCATTTGTGGAATAATATTTTGAGAGAACCTAAATAACTATCATAATACATATCATATATAATATGCAATGTTATACTGTTATTTAAAGACACATAGCAGAATAAGATTTTGTAAAAGCAGAACTAGTTATAATATATTTTATTTGAAAAAAGATGTCAACTTTTCAAATGTAGAGAAAAAAATTAGATGAAATATACTAAAATATTAACATTGTGACCTATAAAATAAAGAGTATTTTCTTTCTGGTGTTTTACTGTTTTTTTTTTTAATCTGTCTAAAATGAAAATATATACATTTTGCAATCAGAAACAAATAAAATCAGTGAAAGCACGGAACATGTATCTCACATTTCAGGTACATGGCACTCAGTAGTAGACTGCACATTTTTTTGTTGAATAAATGAATAAATTAATTAAATGTTATAAATATTTTATAGAGTGAACCCTCTAAAAGAGTTAATAGCTCCTCATTACTGGAAGTGTTTAACAGAGGCTGTGACTCTCAGCATATTTGGAGGGCATTCTTATTTTGATTTAGATCAGCAATTCCCAAACAGAGGCACCTGGGAAACCTGAGCTGCTATCGCATTCACAAAACACAAATTTCCCCCACCTGAGTTTTATTGGATCAAACTCTCTAGAAATTGATTGGAAGTTTTGCAAAATTGGCTACAGATTTTGCGATTTGCCTGAACGGGGGAAGAAAACCTCCAAGATTATCTTCATGCAGCTGAAAAACTGACCTGTGGTCCTGAGCTGATGACTGAGAGTTGAGACCCTGAACAGGTCACTCAAGGCCTTCATCCTGGCTACTTCCCAGCTGGAAATACTTTTCTCCTGGATCCAGGGGGCCCACTCCCTCACCTTCCCCATCTTTGTTCAGGTACCAACTCCTCACCGAGGCTCCCTGTGACTCTCACAAATTGCAACCCCTCCCAAGGAGTTCCCGTCTATGTTTCCCTGCTCTTTTTTTTTTTTTTGCAATAGCAATTATTACTTTCTATAACATAAGAGCTTATTTATTATTCATAAAATTATTTATAGTCTGTAATTTTTTTGTTCACTTAAGCATCCCAGAATAGTGCCTGGAACATAGTAGATGGTCAGTCAATGTTTGTAAATGGAGACAGATAGATAGATAGATAGATAGATAGATAGATAGATAGATAGATAATAGTAGATAGCATAGACAAAATTCTATGGCTCTAGTTGGGTCTAGCTGCTGTTTGATGCCAAGTAATATTCCAGTTAGTCTGTCCTGGGGGTTGGCAATCTTTTTCTATAAAGGGCCAAATGGAAATATTTTCAGCTTGATGAGTTAGTCGTAAGGTCTATGTCACAACTGCTCAACTCTCATTGTAGCACAAAAGCAGCCACAGGCAATGCATAAATATGCATGCAGCTGTGTTCCCATAAATTTTTAAGATAGATTTGGCCCATTGACCATAGTTTACTGACCTCTGTTTTATACATATTTCTGGAAGCCTCATTAAGACTGAATTCTCTGAGGGGAATTAAAGTTGCTTTGGGTCATGTCTGTAGCTTATATGGCTTTGCCAAGTCCAGGGACAAAGTTCTTGGTTGTAAAAGATAGTGTCTTAGGGAAAGATAAACCTTTCTACTAACGATGGAAAGGGATCTTTAATTTGGTCTTTATGAAGACACCAGATAATCTGCTGATAATGGCGAAATCCACACCCAAAAGAAACAAATGAACTTTACATAATTAAAGAGTATATAGTAGATGTTTATAGGCATCTCCAGTTCCCCTTATTTTAATGGAAATCATCCCTGGCTCATTTTTTCTGGTTCTGCCTGCACTCCAAAGCATACAGTTTTTGCCTCATTTCTTGGCCTCTTCTTCCTCTGGGAAGTCTATTACACTGATGTCACAATATCTTAAGCCAACCTTTAACAAAGCATGCTGCCTCTGTGGACTTCTGCACAGCTTTTTTAATTCCTGTCAATATGACCTGCTCATTACAGGTGTGTGAGGCTGAACCACTCTGCATCGAATCATCTCAGGAATTCTATCATATGTCGTGGAGCTCTGGGCATTTAGCATTTCCTATACCGAGTGGAAAGCTGGGGAGGTGGGCATAGGACAGGGACAGAATTTAAATCTCTGTGCCATTGAGAAGAGCTGCTCCTTCCTTTGTTTGATCTTAAAAGACTGTGCCAGTTAGCAGAAATATTGTGCTGACCAGTAATTCTAGTATAACTGTAGATAACAGACCCTTTACCAGACCTAGCAAATAGCAGCTCAGGACATTGTTATTTAATTCCATTGCACCTAATATCAATATGTAGCAGGTATTTGGGTGAAAATTAAAATAACTGGTCAATCTTTTGGGTATTCTCTTTAAGTATTCTCTATGTAGTTGCAGTAAGCACCTGTTTTAAAATATTCTTACAGTATTTTATATTGTGCAATCTAAGTTTGGGTATCACTTAAGATGCCTATTAAAGGTGGCCATTGCATATCTCATAAGCAGGGCAGCAATTCTGGGCACTGACCTGTTGGACCAAATACCTGGAGGTAACAGCTGGCCACAGGCAAGGTCATGGTTTGGCAGCTGCAGGTTGTGCTACGGGCTATAGGGAAAAATGTTCAAATATTTTGGCCTCTAGATCAACCCTCATTTCAAATACTGTGCTCCATTCTAAGAACAAACCTTGGTTTGTCACAGAAATTACTGTTCTTATCAAACACAATGGAGTCAAAATGGAGATGAACAGCGCTCAAGAAAGCATATTCATATTTTCCCAAAAATATTACCTTGGGCCCCCAGAATATCTTCCAATCCCACTTAAGAAGTTTGATCCAAAAAGGCATTTTTTTCTTGAAGGTTTTTTATTTTTTTAATCTGTAGGAATTTATCACTTTTATGCTACTTAAAAAGTCAATGTACAATGTTTGCTTTGTAAAGAAATCTATTGGCTTCTTTACGGGAAGCCTATTTCCTGAACTTTTATGCACCTTCCAGAGCATACTCTCTGGGGCCCTGACTGGAGGAAACTGCTCCCTCCTATTCCCCCACCATGGGCGCTGGCCTCAGCCTCCACCCAGTCTCTGGCTCTCCACTCCTAGCTCATAGATGATCTTCCTCAATTGTCCTACCTGCCACTGAGCCACTCACTGGGGTCCAGGCAACACAGCCCCCTCCCTTGCTTCTTGTAGGACATAGGACAAGCTCAGTGGCACAGCCTAGCTTCACACCGTCTCTGCTGCTCCATCATCTCCCCTGGAAAAGTCACTGGTACAGTCCCAGGTCCCAGTGTATATATCAGGCTGTTGAGATTCCCTTGCCTATCAATTCTTTGTGTCCCTGCCCCCGAGTCTGATCAGTACCCTAAAGAGGAGGAGGAATCTCTAAGTACCAAGACCCTTATCAACTCCATTGAGTAAATGAAAGTCTTGCTTGCTTGAATCTCTACCTCTTATTTTGTTTCCCAACATTTATTCAGATAAAATAATGCACAGATTCAAGTAGGCCAGACACCATTGCTAACTGTCAGTGCAATCTAATCAAATCCATCCTCTGGCTTGCATGTGTTCCTTTACTTGCTCTTATAAAAATCAGTCCAAATGTCTGTACAAGAATAGACATTAATTTGTCTAAGGGGTATATCCAAATGCTTACTTGTTCTCCAAGATTATTGTACTGAAAACATATACTAGTTCTGAAATACATTATACCTATTTCTGCAGTGATAAATTGAGAGATTTCAACCAATCCATTTCCCATCCTCTTTTCTTGGTTAAGATTGGCATATAAAAACAAACAGCTTTTTGTCTCTTGTAGATATCATTTTATATCTATTTATAGATGAACTAAAAATACCCCCCAAAAAGTACTTGCAATTAATTGCAGGCAAAAAGAAACTCTTTTAGTTCAAGATTCTTGCATACACGCACACACACACACACACACAAATTATAAGCACTCATGATAGAATAGATGTTTGTTCTACTGCTAGTACCAGAAAGTCCAGTCACCCCAGGATTTGAGTGCTGACTGATTCCTGATTTATTTTAGGCAAATTAAGCAACATAAATACTTCAAGGATCAAATTTAAATTAACAAATGTGAAGGAACTCAGGTGTAAGTTTAACGTTCATGGTTATTTCTTCAATTGTGGTATAGTCTTGGCAGCTGCAGACATCAGTTAATGGGCTGGCATTCCAACAATAATAAATGGATTGCTCAGAAAGGATTTAAGGAAAATTTGGCCAATCTGATTGAAAGCTACCAAATTGGCAAATTTACTAGTAGTAGATGGAGCAGATTATACTTCACAAAACAGTGATGACAAAAAAATCTGGTGCATGGAAAATTATTGTCTTTGGGGGTTTGAGAAAGAAAAATAATTGCATTGGCCATTACTTTTCTGACTGGATATAATAATCAACATGCGCATCGTGTTTAACAGTTTAAAATACATTCTCACAAACATAATTTCATAAAAATTTCACCACAACCCAGAAATCAGTGGAATACACTTGATAAAGAAATAGAAGTTCTGAATTGTTAAATTATCTCCCTAATGTCACACAGAAATGGTACAGATGACCGACATAAATCAGCTGAAACTACAAAATAAATGAACAAAACTGTCATTCCTTATAAATTGCCAGAGTATAGGCCAGCCTTTTTCTGTATGACTACAACAGACAACCTCACCCACTCCAGTATTTTCCTGTTGGATGGAAATGACCTACAAGTGGCCTGAGGCATGTGCTGAGCCCGAGGTGATGGAGGACACTCTCAGAACAAGACACTCCAAGATAACAACTGCTGACACATACCACCGCGTAGCCAAACTGTTCTGAATTTGTCTGCAGCCAGTTCCGAAACACATATAATCCTTCCCTCCTCAGATTTCCAGGGCCTTGGAGACACACTTTCAACCAAGAAACTTTACACACAAATTATCCGTATTGTTGAATTCTGTATCTTACCTTCTGCTCACGTCTCTTTACTTCCAGACATGTGTGTCTAGGCATAGATGCAAAACTAATCTTGAAAAATACCTGGACCAAATTTTACACTTAAAAAATGCAATTTTCAATTTGAATAGAATGACCCAATACACTAGTAGCACTCAAAATGCCAAGTCGTTCAAACATCTAATAGCCAGTTTCCTGCACAGCACTTCCAAGGAAGACTTAGAATCACAGATGCTCAAGTTGGAAGGGAATTTAGACTCTGAATCCAAACTTCTCATTTTCCCAAAGAGGGAGGCCCAGTGACAAGAAGTAACTTTTCATAAGTCATGCAAAAAATGAATGTCTGAGCTCAATTTAAAAACAAAATTTTCAAAATCCCCTTATTCTGCTATGATTTCATACTAAGTCCATGACAAGTCACCTAAACAACGATTTTAAAGATTCATCATATAGAAGTTACATGTATATCTTCTCTTTCATGTGAACAGGGACCAACAAACTTCTTCTTGCTTCATACCTCTGTTTCTCCCGGGAAAATAAACTTGTCAAAGTGAAACTTCAGAGGGAGCTACACACATATTTCACCAGCTTTGTCCCCAGCATTGTTGGAATTATATTATCTCGAAGCCAAGATGCTTTAAAAATGAACCCAACCCTGGAATATTCAAGCTCTGGAGACATAAGGACAGGACTGTAGGATATTGGAGGTCCAGTAAAAATGGTGACTATTAAAGACATTGATCTGAGCAGAGAGTAGTCGAGGTGAAGGTTGGGGTATTCTCATTTTAAAAGCTTGCCTGAAGGTACAGGACTTCACAAGATGCCATTTATTCCTGAAACTATCTTATTTCTCCCAATAGTTTGAAAAGCTTTAGAAAGCACAGTATTTATGTATTTCTTTTGTAATCCATCAACACAAGACACAGAGTAGGTGCTCAGTGAATTCTTCCAGTGCAAAAATATAAAACAGTATATTCATCTTTAAGTCTTGAGGAAGTAACTGCCTTCAGACAGGTAAAATGCCTCAGGAAATATGAAGTGCCCAAACTTACTGAAAAAAATAAAAATCTTCATAACATAACAGCCAGAATCAATCTCTAGGGGCATGGAATCTAACCTTCTTGCATTCCATACCAGGAAATGGAAGTCCACTGAGGTCAGTCAATCCCTTTGTTCACTTGCCAGAGACAGAGCCAGGATTAAGTCCCAGCTCACAGGAGTCACCAACACCTCAGAAAATCTCAGGGAGTTCCAGTGCTGGGGCACTGTACCAAAGAGAACATATGGGACCATGGTAATCGGTCCAGTCGTCCAGTCACACAGCAGAGACCATCGAGTCAGTAGACGATGCGCCATGCTACTATCCTCCTGCCTACCTTTAAAAGTCTAAATCCCGGGGCCTGTGAGATGGCTCAGTGGCATAAGCACCTGCCTGGCAAGTGCGAAGTCCTGAGTTCGACTCCTGGAACCCACATACGAAAAAGGGAGCCGGTGATATCGCTCAGCAGTATGGGCGCCTGCTAGCGCACGAGGTCCTGAGGTCGACCCCCGGTACCCACAAAAAAAATAATAAATAAAAATAAAAATCTAAATTTTTATTTAGATCCCCAGGCCCCATCTTCACCTCTCTTTATATAATTAGCCTGCCCCATACCCCTTCTTTTTCCTCCTTTTCAAACCTTCCATTGTCTCTAGAACTTCCGTTTGTCCAGTTACAAACTCCTCTCCATCCTCGACCCTTTTGCAGAATGTTCTCCTCGCTTCTTGTCTTAACTAAAGCCTAATTGTCCTTTGATTACTGCTTTGAAGGCTGCTCACAGACAGGACAATTTGAACTTTTACATTCATTTGTCAAGGCATCCTCCCTGATTCTCATCACCACTTATGGTCCAGCACTGCCCCCTACCTCCTGCCAAACCACTGTACCCTGAGGTTCACATCATGCAGATGTACCACCCTTGTGCTCCAGTCATTATTGGTACTTATAAACCTTCTGCTCACTCTCCTCACTCAAGGAACGCTTTAGATACTAGCTCCAGCTTCCTGTCTCCTTCAACTACTATCATTCTTCTTATGGATCATCATGAGCATGGAAGAATCATCCAATACTCTGTCCTCTCAGATCCCAGGTCTCCTAACCAGGAGTAGGTAATCAGACATTAAAAAATACAAACTTTAGCACTGGAAAAAATGAACTCTACTATCTTGCTAGTTATAAGGTGGTAAGTACTATGGTAGAAGTAGTATGAAGTAATAAAGAAATAAAACTGAGGGGTTTCATTAATTTTTTTCTGAGAGAGTTGAGAAAACATGCATGGGAGTGGATAACATCTGTGGTAACCCTTAGGAGATGAGTATTGTCACAAGAAGGACAATGGGAGAGGACAGAAGCAATGTTGCAGGCAGAGGCATAAAATGATGTCAAGGTAGGAAAGGGAAAACAGCCTGACATGGCTAAGAAATGGAGTGTGCTAGAAAAAGTGAAAGAAGATAGCAAAGGTACAGGAATGGGACAGTGAGGAAGTGTCTCAAGCTAAGAAATATTAAGGATTTGAAGAAGAAAAAGGGTATATTACAATTAACTGTTCACACATTACAGAGACCAAGAGCTCTTGAATTTTGAGTGTTATGGACTGAACATTTGTGTTCTTCCAAGATTCATATAGATATCTTAACCTCCAAGGTGGGATTAGGAGATGGAGCTTTTGGAAACCAATTAGGAAATGAGAGTAGAGCCCTTCTGATGAGATTAATGCCCTATCTTATGAGACAAGAAGAGACACAAGATCTTTCTTGCTCCTCTGTGTGAGGACACAACAAAAAGAAATCCCTCTTTTAATCAGGGGAAGAACACTCACCAGAATCAGACCATACCACCACCTTGATTTCAGACCTCCAGCCTCCAGACTTTGAGAAATCTTTGTTTCTTAAGCACCCCAAACTGAGTAAGACCATGAGCAAGGAAGAGGTTAATTCCAGTTCAGTTTCTAATTCATGCCACAAGCTGAAATCCAAACTATAATTGAAAAAAATAGTTCTAACTGCTAATAATAGCATTCTAACTTGGGCAACTTCCAGTGCTAACATTAGAGGACAGCTCCCTGAGGTTCAGATTGACGTCGACAAACACTGGCCTTTTCTGAAGGAACTTCCCAGTGTCATTTTGGTGCAGGTTCCCATGAGCCTTTCCCAGGTACTAGAATTTCCTCAGATCTTTGAAAGTCTCAGACCTAGAAAAACTGGAATTCCCTAAGTGCAACAGAAAAACTCTAAGTTTTTCAAGAAGACCTGAACCTGAATCAACTGGTTCATTTTCCACTGTGGTGAGAGACCTGCCCGTCCTCTTAAGACCCAAGAGATGCTCAGTGACAATGTCAAGTTCAAATAATCAAGGTACTGAGTGGTTTGGGAAGAATGAGCTTTTCTGCCCAGAAATCATTGACCTGTGATAAAGGGGGATTTATATGACTCACTGAAATCAAAGTCAGAAACTGAACTTGAAATAATTTTGCTCTTGTCTTTTATAGCCAACCCCTAGATACAAAACACAGTTCTCCATGGTTATGGTTTGCATATGAGAATACAAGCCTATGTGATTGATAATTCTGACTGAATTGAAATTCGATTCAAATATTTAACATGTTTTTTTTTTCACTGAAGTGAGCAATTTGACTAATAAACAAAATAAACATCTTGATTGACTAATATCCACTGTTGGCTTTACTGTTTTATGTGGTTAATCTAATTATCTCATGTAAATATTCACCAGTGACTGGAGAAAAGAATGGACTACAATTTTATTGTAACTCATTTTTTATGATAGGATTGAAACTTCCTGTGTCTGTTTTATTTTTTTCTTGAAAATATAGGCATCCTAGTCTCATGGCTTCTGATATTAGCAATTATTTCCCTGCAAGACAATGTACCATGATACCCCCCCACCCTGGTTCTCTAACCTTTACTTAAGATGATCTCATAGCTTATTGGGAACTAACTTGCAGTTACACAATACAAATACATCTAGTAAAGACTTACTTTTGTTTTGCTTCTTAAGGCCAAATAATGGCCGAATTTTATGTAGAAGTTACAAACTGCCTACTGAAATGATATTTCTGTTTTCAGTTAATTATACTACTGAGATCAATATTAGTTTAGAATATGCTATTATGTGTATTTCTACCAAAGTCAACAGTACATATTGCTTAGGATACATCAATCACAGCAGGGTATATATTTGTGGATTTACTTAAGTTAACTTTGCATCAATAAAACCTGTAAAGGAACATGCACATTTTCTCATTTTTGAACCTCTCAAAAAATAACCTCTTCTGAATGAGTTGCAATTATGTGCATCTTGAATTACATCTAATTGCATCTTGGCTTTAGATTATAGGGAAAGATACAGCACAAGTGAATTGAAGTTTCCATGGGGACTTCAATGTTTTCTTATAGACTTCAGGACTGTTAGTTTGAAACTTTGGACAACTCTGATCTGGAGGCCTTTTGGACCTTTTATGGTGCTTGTCTTCAGGCAAATTAAACAGGTTCCCATACATACTAATCTGTGGGAAACTCAGAAGTACTCTCCCATCAGGCCATGGGGCAGTTCTCCGGCTGTCACAATGGGACATGTCCAGCCATCCTTGTCTGCCTGAAGTGCCAACTCACGCCGACTCACGTCTCCATCTCCAATCCATCTCAGTATAAATGGATGTTGGCGGGTCTTTGAGACCATTCAAACCACTTCAGGCAAAATAATAATTGCTCACATACTAGCAGCTAGGCTATTTCATGGACACAGTTTGTTAGTAGAAAAGTAAATCAATTTTAAAGGTGTGTAGCATTATATAAAGCTCAAGTCCCCAAGCCCTATCTACATTTTAGTTTGTTTTTCAAAAGTGAGGTACCCAGGGGTATTGACACTCTATTTTCAGCCAACTGGGAGTTTAATGTGAAGATGCTGACAAGAAGCTGGAAGGTCATCAGTGGACAGTGCTGTGTATCTAACTGCATGAAAGTTTGCATTACACAAGCACTTCTGGTGTAAATAACATTATTGTTTCAGAGGTTACAGAACAGAAGGCCAGCTCTGCTTCCCCAAGATTACCGTAATGAAGATGCTAATAGTTATCTAAATCTCTTATTTTTCTTCTGAGTATAAATATAATACTCACCATTGGAATAAAGTACTAAAGCTAGAACACTGAACACAAACAAAGGAGGAGGAGAGATTCAATTCTCTGAAGCAATATTACAGTCGTGGTCAGCAGCTATGAGCTGAGATTTATAAATAAAATATAATGTTGATGATCTATTTTGTTTCTGAACAAATTCCTGGGGTTCGGGTGAACCAAATAGGCCTTGGCAGATAGAAGAAGATTAAAATGTCCAAGGGGAATCTCATCAACGATTATCAATGGAAGTAGTATAAAAAACTCTTATGTGAAAAGAAACTGAACCAGGGAAATAGAAATAGATGAAAGGATGAATGATGAAATTTAATTTCTTAATTGTTCTTGCTTTTTTTATTGTCTTTCTGCTACATTTCCTCTTCCTTACTATTACCAAAGTTAGTTTCTAAAAACACAAAACTACAGGTATTATGGGTGTGTCTTAAAGTTTTCAGTGACTCCCTGCTGCCTACAGAATTCTTTAATTTGAGATTCAAAACCCTCCATGTTGGGCTTCAATCTAATGTGCCAGTCTTATCTTCCACTGTGTTCCCTGTGGGACCAGTCTTCCCACACTTCTCCTTACACATCCTGTCAGTTCCTGCTCAAATTCTTCCTCCTTCAGAAAGCCCCCTCTACTTCTGCTCCAGATGATGAGATTCAAGAAAGCAGAAAATGGGGCCGGTGAGATGGCTCAGTGGCGTAAGCACCTGCCTTGCAAGCGCAAGGGCCCAAGTTCGACTCCTGGATCCCACATACGAAGAAGGGGCCGGTGATATCGCTCAGCGGCACGGGTGCCTGTTGGCGCACGAGGTCCTGAGGTTGACCCCCCGGTACCCACAAAAAAAAAAAAAAAAAGAAAGCAGAAAATGAATGCGTCTTCCTTACAGCCAATGTCTGTCAACTTTACTGGATGCAGAACGCTTTGTTAAAAGGTATATTCCATTATCTTATTTAATATTAGCATTGACCCTAAGAGGTGATCCAATTTATATGGGAAAACTTCAGTACAGAGAGTTTAAGTAACTTTCCCCAGGTCACATAGCTAGAAAATGATGGAAATGAAGGGAGAATATCTTATCCAGACCCTATGTTCTAAATGTCTTCAACAAACTGGATTACATTTATTTTTTGTAACCAGCACCGTTTTTAGCCATAAGAGATCATATCTTGGTCAATAAAACATCATTAAATCATAGCTTTCCTATATAATGTAATAAAAAGAAAAGAAGTAGTAACTAGAGACTGGGAAGAAAGAGTGCACCAGGGGTGGAGGTGGAGGGTTGGTCAATGGGTACAAACTTATGATGAGGAAGAACCGGTTCTAGTGTTCTATAGAATAATGAGTAGGGTGACTATAGTTAACAGTAATGCTATTATACATTTCAAAGAGCTAGGAGAGTGTGTTTTAAATATTCCCACCTGAAAGAAACGATAAACTTCTAAGATGATGGATATGCTCATTTCTCTGACTTGAGCATTATACAATGTATGCTGGTATCAAAATATCACATTGTTCTCCATAAAAAGGTGCAATTAGGTATCAATTGAAAAATTTTAGAATAATAAAATTGCTTAAAGAGAGGTGAAATTTGTTACCAGGAAACAGAATGAAATAATGATTTCAAAAAGAAGAACAGAGAAAAATACTCTCTTCATTAAATCAAGGGTATCGTATGGTAAATATTGTACTAGAGGCTAGGAACAACCATAGAAGGAAAGGTAATTTCCTACAACTGGACTAAAGGTCAACTAACATAGATAGTACAACTGGGCTGATGGACCTCTCCCCTCTACTTACTTAAACCCGGGCAACTTCACAGGGCCAACCCCTGACCTTTGTCCTAAGGCCTACTACCAGGAGGCATGGCAGATCCTCTGGCATGACCTATAGTGACATTTCTTCACCTGGAGCTCACTGAAGGTTCATGCATATGGACTGCATCTCACACATCCAATTAGAGTGAATTATGGGAAAGGACATGTGTGACAGATACAGCTGACAAGACTCAGCAGTATGTCAATCATGTTGTCAGTCATGCTCTGGGAACCCAATGAGAGGTACCATGGACCTGGCACAACATTATAAATTCTGAAACCCAATGCCTTCAAGTATTTGTGCCATTTTCTTCTCTGCCAGTGCAAGATCACTCAATGTGAGCATATTCTTGTGTGATTAAGATTTATCCAACTATGCTGCTTTTCCTTACTGTTGCGTGTCACATCCAGTTCTTAGTTCATCACGCACAAGAACCTAGAAATTCTTCCAGGACCCCATCACCCACAGTAACATCTTGGCAAGCCCCCTTTTGGAGAGATTTTGTATTTCTATTCTCTTTCCCATTTTTGTATCCTTGGTCACTCATTACACTCAAGAGTCAGATCATTAAATGCAGTTAGGGAGTAAGAAAACTTCCACACATCACTAAAGTTTATGTTTGTGTGACCTCTCTTTTGCTGCAAGCCCCTCTGCAGCTTACCTTCTCAAAAGGTGCAGTCTCCAAGCCCCTAGAAAAATAAGTGTGTGGAGGCTAGTGGAGCTTAGTGTGTCCCACCATGTGCTAGGGGAGAGGGGAAGCACGTGGCCTCTGGGTTTTCCCAGCCAGTGAGGGAGGCCACAGGCTTGTGAAAAGGGCACCCCATCAGCCTTTCTTGGCTATCTGCCACAATCCTCCTGGATCCTAGGGCCACTTGTCAAACCCCCCTATACACACCTTTTCCTGGGGATTTTCTTTAGCGCTAGCTCTCTTCCTCTCTCCATCTTACTTGGTCCTGGTATTATGATGGTTTTGGCCTCGAGTTCATCTCCCTATCTAAAATGATAAATGATCTGTAGTTGCTAACTGACTTCTCATTGTGAAGCTTGCATCTGCCAGGAAACTCATATCCATTCATGACGTGGGTTAGTGAGAATGCAGGAGTGTTGAGGACAGAGAAAGGGCCTCAGGAGAGCTGAAGGGACTAAACAAAAGAGCTTAGGTTTTTAAAGGTGGGTCTTGCTTGGGTTACTGATGGCAGCAGAGTCCAAAATCCCACCTCTCCTATGCTAATAGCAGCTCAGATATCCTCCCCAGTTTTTTGGTCTCTTTCCTTAGGGACAAGTCCTATCCCCAGTTCTAAGATTGCTACCTGCCAGTTTCCTCACCAATTAGACTTTCCTCAGCAATTTGCGAACACGCAGGCTCCACCTGTCCTACTTGCAAGGGTCAGGGAAAACTTACCGGGACCCAGAGACCTGGCTCCCCCAGCTAGTGGGTCATGACTAGAGGCTGTTTGTCGAATTACTCTCCTCTGTCAGCCAGGGTCCCCGGGAGGCACCAATGCAGGAAAATTTATCAAGGTTTTATTGAGGAAAGCACTCACTACCCCTAATCAGACAGGCATGCTGTGATGTTAGGTGATTTATAATTGGCTAAAGGCATCCAGCCAGTAGGGCACAAGAGCTCCAGATCCCCTGTTTGGGAGATGTGTTGTGGCCAAAGGGGGAGATCCAAAGATCCGAAGGAAGTGACACCAGTGCCCTCACAAGGCCAGAGACATCTGGCATCTAAATCCTAAGACTTTAGCTTTACGGGGGGATGCCCTGGGGCTGAACTGGTCAGGGACTGACCCAGGGAACACCTGTAAATTTCCTATGATCTAAACCCAAGGAGTTTAGCTTTACCAGGGGACACCATAGGGCAAACCAGTCTGGGACTAATCTAGGGTATGCCCTGTATGGTTCCAGCAGCCTAATTCTTAGCCTTTTGCCCACAGACTCATCATGGGGTATACCTAATCCATCCCACCTGACTCTCTATTTATAAGAGATAGGTAAAATGGTCAGAGGTGCCTTATGTCCAAGCCTTCAGGGCTCTCTACCAAAAGCCTGATCTTTGCCATAGGACAAATCCCTCTTTAGGAACTGATGCTGCTGATAGCTTCCTCATGTCAGTCCCCTCCCATAGGCCTCAGATTTACCTAAATAGGAAGTCACGGTCCAGTTTTAGCCTTCAAATATTGACTGAACTTACATTCTTAGGAAGTCTTGAGGGGAGCCCGGTGGATCTAATAATGGTTGATGGTGAGTTATTAAGCTGAAGACTTACTTTGTAAATAAAAGCAAAGAAATCAAGTCCAGTGTGGCAAGAAATCCATCAAAACAGTGATGACAAAGAGTGCAAGTGACAGTACAATGAAAGCAACATGGACCAACTGAATAGAGAGAAGGAAGCCAAATACTGACCAGGGTGGTCAGGAATGGCTCTTAAAGAAAGAACTGGAGTTGAGCTGAAAAGAGTGAATTGGGTTTGAGTAAGTACAAAGAAGTGAGAGAGATTTCTATAGGAAATGTTCAATTATATAAGCCTGGATTTCTTGGAGATATGTCTGTCACAATATTTCCCAAAAGGTATTCCAGAAATCATGAATGCAACCAGGTGATCTATGGAAAAGGGGTTAGCAGTTAAATAAGTCTTAGAAAGGCTAAACCATATGGGTGTCTTCTACAAATTCATAGCCCTCATTAGCATATTGAAGGCTTAGAGAAGCCCTATAGGAACAGGAGTACTAGCATTAGCCTACATTTATTGAGCACTTATTGTGTGCCAGCCATTATGCTAATATTTTACATAGCCTGCCTATATGCCACAGGCCTTACATGATGTGTGCATTACTAGCCCTATTTGACAGCAAAAGAGGCTAAGCTTTAGACAGTAAATGGATCACCCAATGTCATGCCACTAGAAAGTGGCAGAACTTAGATTCTAAATCAAGTACTCTTACCCCAGAGTATATGCTCACCCTTAGAATCATAAGATATCCATCTTGCATCTCATTGTTTTCTGTAACTGTATTTGACCTAAGAAATCTTTTACATAAATTGACTTTATCCATGAGGACTGTGGAGAGAACTGCCCTATCTAGCTGCTTGTGTTTGGCTGTAACTTGGGTCCTAGATGAAGGGGCTGTCATCCTGATTTACTGAGCATCCCACAAAATTTGGAAATACCATTATTTGAGAAGGGCCTGATATTTCACTCACAGAGCAATTCATTACAATCAAACTTACATCTCATCCCCTACTCTTCAATCCTTCTCACAAACTTCCTCTTCCACTGACAAAAACAAAATGCAAAATAGTTCTTGGTTGTTATATTTATTATGATTTTATTTAATATTCCTACCAGAAAGCTTCTCAAATCACCTAAGAAAAATCTATGCTATTGTCTTATCCATTTGTATGTATGTATGTTATATTTTGCAATTAAGCCAAGTTTATAAAATTTATCTGTGATGCAAAATACCTCTTCTGGCTAAGCAAGAGGCTATGTTTTCAAAATACCATCCACGAAAATGCTGACTTCTTGGCAAACAAACAGGAAGTTGAGATATTGGTGGATTACAGAGCGAATGTCTTGTGAATTCCAAGGTAGATAAAAAATATGTTTAGAAACAATATCAGCACCATCCCAGAGAGGGGGCATTTGGCTTTTTCCTTGCACATTTGAAATTAATAGATACAGAAAAGGTTTTTCTAGGAGAGGATGGAAGGCCAAAGCCAGGGCAAAAGCAAGGACTGAGTTTCTTTAACAGCTTTGCCTGTGACATTGCCTAGTAACGCCTCAGGTAAAAACTCAGTGGCAGCCACCAGAATATGAAGGTGTTCAGAGAAGGCAAATAGTGAGAGGAGACTGATTATCCTGTAGTCTAAGGAGAAATAAAAATTGAGGCAGAATTGAGCTTTCCTCAGCCCTTCGTGTCTGCTCAATGCCCCTCTCCCCTTGTCCCTATGCTGTATGCTCCTGTAGCAAAAACCTTAATTAAGGTTTCTGCTATTCCATGCATCTTGATCTGTTGGGGTAATTTAAAAAACAAACACCCCAATCAGCTATATAATTGATTCCCAATTGATGGAAAGTTGCTGACTTTCTGCATTTGCTCAACATCACACCAAGAAAAAAAAAAAAAGAAAGAAAAAAAATCAAGTAGTAAATTTCTCAGGAGCTGACAAAAGATTGATGAAGTTGGTGAGCCCTCTAAGTTTCTTCTCTGGTGACAGCTTGTTTTCTTAGACGAGTTAGTACCTGCTGAGGTGGGTTGGATTTTTATCTGATCCACCAGAGCCTGTGTCTTTCAAAACACACAAAACAACCCCGCACTTTGATTATTTGTAAACCACCACCATAGTTAAGTAGGTGCTCCACGAGTAAACAAAGGTAGGCATCTCGGCTCAGTTCAGAAAGCATGAAATACATCTTGCTAAGTCACATTCTATTTTTCCCAGGCAAGACACACAGTAATTTTTCGCTTTTGATTACATGATATCGGCGCATACTCCATCACCTCCTGTATAAACTGACACTTGACAGGCCTATTTCAATGTGTTCCAGTCCTTCCTGGTAAAGTTATTGTTTCCCAGCATCTAAGCACAGGCACAGGAATGGGAGCAAGCTCAGTTTGATTGCCAGGCTGGGAAGCTCGGAAGCCATTGCTGCTCCCTGTACCCTTAACCCAACAGCCTCCACTCTGATGCCTTTAAAACACCCCCCTCCCTGGGAGCAAGTAACTATGGCGGGACTTCTTAACGAATTCAAAAGGAAATACATATTCAGTCACCATGGATCCAGAACGTAAGTGATACCTGCTGTCTCAATCAGAACAGATCACATTCTAAAGTTGAAACTTACAAAGAATAAACAGTGATTAAATGACTCCACTTCTGCCCAAGGGGGAGCAGGCTCTTAAGAGACATAAGCATCCAAAAGCTATTAAACCTAGTTAACCTTTTACTAATCCCCATGCGGGTGCATGCGTGTATATGTGTGTGAATAAAGGCATGAGGGGATAGTACTGAAGATAAAGCAAAGTGTCTACCGAAAAGGAGAATTTATTTATTTTTAAAAAGCCCTGGAATGGGTCAGACTCTTCAGTCTCTCTTCCTGAGCAATAGTTCTCTTTCTTCCCACCCAACACCTAGGTCTGGTGTGGCCCAGCACTGATAATTATTTCTCTGGGAATTGTAACTGTTTGGGAATCCATGAAATGGACTTTTCACAGACAACATCAGAATGAAGGTATGTTCTAGAACACATTACTAAAAGAAAGTTATTGTCACTATTTTATGGTTATTAACCACTCCGTGGGATGCAAAATTGATTGTTGTTAATATCTTTTCAAGTCAAGACTTCCCTAAGCCTAAAGAAGAGTAACAGTTTTCATTCCAGTGACCAGCTGTCAAACCAGAGGGGAGGGCAGTCCTCTACATTACAACGGTGCCTGGGTGTCCCAAGAGGAGAAGTTAATTTGACTGAGTGAACAGCTTGCCAGGGACAGCATGCAGAGAGCTTAAGCCACCTGCAGAAACTCTGCAGGCTGCAGGCCCTAGGAACCCCTCAGCAAGGGCGAGATGAGTCAAAGCTTAGCCTCCAGGGCTAGACAGAGGCAAGATGGACTCCACAGTCTAGCCTAACCCTGAGCAACCCCTAGATCCAACCCTGAGATCCAATCACTTAACCTCTTAGCCATTCAGTTTCCACATCTGTAAATGAGGTTGGAAACACAGGGCCGCCGTGAGAATTGTGTGATGTATTTAGGATTGCCTACAGCATGAGTCCAAAATACATAATCACCCCCAACTACTAGGGATCTTGCACCTAGAAGCAATTATCTTTACAGAACAGAGCATGCTTGGCCAGTGCAGGCTTAGCTGGGACAACACCTTACTGTGGCTGTTAACAGCTTTCTCCTGGCAGCAGGCTATCACCTCCTGCCTCTAACCGCCATGTTTCAAGGGGAGGCTGCATCATCACCCCTTGAAATCACAGGTCTTTCATGGCTTGTTGGGTCATCCTGTGACAGTTATCCTCCCTTCCCCCGGTCACATTAGCCTCCTGGAGGCAGATTGGCCTTTCATTAGTCTTCAGGCCCCTTTCCAGCACCTTATACCCAGGTCAGAATTCATAATATTTTTATTCTTTTTCTTAAAGACAGCCTCTCAAATTGAATGAGGATCTGCCAGACTACAAGGACCTGCCACTGGACTCATGATATTGAAAATCTTTATTATTTTCCAGCTTAAAAAAAAAAGAAAAATCTAAGATGACCAGGAGTAAGATCAGAACTTCTTTGCTCAGCGTGAAATGGTAGCTTCCACTTAGGCCACTTGCCATATGCAGGTACCAACTACACCCTGTGCTGTGTGGCTCTGCTCTGCCCATCCCCCAGATTGTAAAAACTAATTAGGCAAAAGCAAAGTGGAGATTCTGTGACCCCACATCTTACCAAGAACCATAACTAAGAAGCTCATATTTTTGTCAGTATAAGTGGTAGATAATTTTCATTTAAGTATATATATCATATTTTGTCCCAGACTAAAGCAAACCCTGATAATTATACAGTTGCAAATTATTGTGTTAACAAAAAGGTCTAAATTATCTCCTTCTAGCATTTAATGAATTCAGCCATCTAATGAATTCCCAAAATGCACTGCTTTTCCTCATTCCACGTTTCCTTGCAACAGCAGGTTTGTATGGTTGTTGGAAAAAAGAGAGATTCCCATGTCATCCTCCCAGAATACAATTTATTTACCAGAAAGAAAAATAGAAGAAAATGAGACTAAATTGTTTTTGATCAGTGGGAATTAGTTGCAAATGCTTAATAAAAATAAAAGCTCGATTTGACTTTTAGTATGTTTAGGACTTGGATGATACAATCATCCAAATTTAGAATTTACAAAGTTGCTTTGTTCAGCTCCTTCAGCTCAGTTCCCATGTAATGTTTGCTCTCAGGGCAAAAACATGAAGCATCTGGATGGAATCTATTCTGGCTTCAGGAAGACAAAATGCCTATCCTATAGAAAACTGTCCATCTTTAAATTAAATGCAAATCCAAGCAGCCTGTACCCTAACCAAAGCCTGTTTCTCTATATCCTTATAAACTATATGATTTAAATCATCTGTATGGTGATTCTTTTTTTCTCCCCCTATTCTTCGTGATCTTTTGGAATAAATGTGGTGCTTGTTAACATGAGGAATTGATAGTTTGTTGCCATATTCTGTGGTCTTGACATTTGGGAACATTTGTAATCAATAAAGGCAGACACAGGAAACAAATTTGATAACTATTTTTAAGGAATAAAGATAGAATATTAAAACAAGATCCAAAAGAAGTTCCTCTTCCCCAAATCTAATAAAGCTGTGGTTTGAGATTTGTGATTAACTATCTGGCATGCCATCCGACCTCTGTCTGTGACTTTAGGAGTTTCTCCTCCTCCGTGTCTTCTCAGATGACACACACAGCACTATCCTGTTCAGGCACCAGAGGCAAATTCATTTACTAATGTCCATCAGCGCCATTCAGCACTTGGAAGTGACAGACAGCAAGTGCCGTACATAACCATGGCACAGTCAGGACCTAACTTATGTGCCACCATCTTTTGCTTTATGGTAGTTAACCTGTATTTATTTGCTAGTAGAACTGCTCCAATCTTCCTCTGCCATTTATTTATGCAGGATGATGCATCCTAGCTACAGAATATGCTGCCTTGGACGTTTATTATGTTTAAGCTGCTTCTTCATGCCTCTCCCCATACCAGCATCTCTCTGCCGGATGTCTGACTTCACATCACCAGCAATGGGACTCTCACCTACACTCAGCTCTGCACGTGGAACTTGTATATTTCATCTTTGTGTCATGTGGAAAAGTTCCCACTCACCATGAGTTACAGAGTCAGTTGGAATATGGTAATCCCTTCAGATAAAGGTTGGTTTTATTTTTGTTTTTCTAGCAGAGATCCGTAACAGTAATAGTGCCTTAGTTGAAGAAGCAATTCCAGTACGCAAAAAACAAGTAGTAAAGGAAGGAAGATGCTTAGCAGGGTCACTGAGGCTCCAGGAAATCCTTAGCTCTTCTCAAGTCACACTTCCCAGGAGGCTCTTTCTGTCTAAACTTTTCGCAGAGTAAAGCTAGTAGAACTACAAACATATGATATTATTGCTTAACTAGAGCAGATTTTTCAAACGGTTTTTTAGAGTGCCCAGGGTGCTGCCATGCTAAAATATTTGAGAAGCAACCTGAAAAAACTACTTGGAAAAAGGAAGAAGATAAGGTTTGCTGTGTGTGTGGGGTGGGGGGCAGGTCTGAGCATTAACCCAAGAAAAATTACCCTAGGACAGTGATGGTGAGCCTTTTAGAACATTCAGTCACACCAACAGCCTGTTGCAGTGCACATGCCATACGTTTGCCACCACGGCCCTGGAAGATCCAATATATCATATTGATAAATTGAGATTAGGGATTATTGTACTTCATTCGTAAAGTTTATCAACACAGCACCTAAAGTACTCCACTTAGCAGGACTAATAAAATTCCTGAAGAATAAGAG
The DNA here is from genome assembly GCA_028451465.1 of Erethizon dorsatum. Lineage (NCBI taxonomy): Eukaryota > Metazoa > Chordata > Mammalia > Rodentia > Erethizontidae > Erethizon > Erethizon dorsatum. The sequence continues at coordinate 16,768,250 of CM051835.1, forward strand.
GAAAATCTAATATTCTCTCTCTCTCTCTTTCTCTTTCTCCTCTCTCTCTCTCCCCTCCCTCACTTCCCCCCTCTCTCTTTATCCTCCAATCCCTCTGGTTGTAATTATCCTGCACTTGTTCTACAAGTGATCTCACTGGAGAGCCAGTCTTCTCAAAGCAAAAAGATTTCTGCCTTTTGGGCCTAGTTTATACCATGTGATGATTGGCGTCTTATGCCTGTCATAATTTGGTTTTGACATTAGATGCTCTGATAAATATAAATTTAAATATAAATGAGGCAGAAATATCTTTTTGCTGTCAATTTAAAAAAATAATACTAGAGGGGATCCTGTGGGTTTATCTATGAGTTCACTGTTGCCCTTGATATCCAGAAAGGCAAAGCATCACCCACCCTAGAATTCTTAAGCTCTTATGAGAATTACCTAGATCACAGTTAACTACATTTATCTTTTCAGCCTGTTTAGTTAGGTGATATATAGAAACCAAAGAAAGGAGGAAGTCCTTTGACAATATAATTTTATATAGAGTCTTTGAGCCCAGATGTCATCACTGAATTTAACAAGTGGGTTCTCCACGATCTCTTGTTTAGAGAAGTGTATGCCTATTTCCTCAGTTGTGGAACTGGAAGCCAGGAGGTGGAGTGGATCAAGACAGAACTATGCAAACTGCTTGTGAGTAGTAGCCTTTCTTTCACTTTGTGTGGGCGAAACACGCCCCGGAACAGCAGCATTTTCCGCCTACTCCCCATCCTTGCCAGTTGCTTTAGGAAATAGACCCTTCCAGTGGTCCCCAGTGTGATGGAAATGCACTGGGAACGCGCATTGTTTCCTAGTATTAGATAACACATGAAGAAAAATGTAGAAAACATTGTGGAGAAACTGGAGCATCTCCAAAAAGAAAATAAAATACAGTAAAGTACCATTTAGCTAGCATGCAACAATTACCAAAACAGAAATCAAAACATTTTTGCGCATTTTGCACTCTTTTATGAGAAAGAGACAAATGACAACTAAACAAGCTGTCATCAGGGAGGTATTCAACGTCCAGAAAATGCCCAAAGCTCCATAGCAGTTGGGCCCCATCTTCTGAAACAGCATTTGAGCCTCTGGAATGAGTCTGTGTCCTCAGGTTCTTCCAGACCTCAGACCCAATATATGTAGACACATTTAGTGCCTATTTGTTTGTCTTTGAAATCTGGAAGTCCACATACATAAGCATAGATAACTATCGCCTTCTAAAATGTTTATGCTGTTCTATGTCTATATTGGATTATATCACTAACTAAATATGTAAGTACTGTGTTTTGTCCTCTCCTATCTATTTTAGGACTCTGGCTCTAACAGGGAGTAAGGAAAGGGATCAGTGTCCCCCTTTGTGGTAACACACCCTGTTAGGGAATTTTTATTGGAATCTTGAAGAAATGATGAAAGCCTGAACATTGGCTAAGGAAAGCGAGGGCCAAACAAGATAGACGAAGTAGCATCGCTTGGAGACAGTCACCACTAGGACACCTGCCCTGGTTGGCATCTTCATAGATGGAAAGCTGATCTCCACTGCCACTTGGTACACACTTCAGCTTCAGAGCCCCAGAAGCCAGTGGACTTTGTCACATCGGGATGTGCATCCACCTGCCTGCAGCAAGCAGAAGGTAATAGAGGGAGCCAGTACCTAATGTGGGGAGCAGTGCTGGGGGCCAAATGCTGGAAATCTCTCTCAATCCTAGAACAAACATTCAGTGGAATAGTTACCCACAGGGAAATAGGACTGTTTTAGAGAAAGGCACAGGTACTAATGAAAATCTGAGTACCTCGGGACTACAAAATCTACCATCAGACCCCCTGGGGCTTCCCTTCTCTGTAGTTCAATCCTGGGCTCATAAACTATCCCTGGGGCCAAAGTAAGACAAATGGGTGACCCAGCCAGGCTCATTTTTGTGCTCTTCCAATTCAGTATTTTAGTAGATAAGTTACTTTTTAGGGAGCAAGCTGAATTTCCATTCTTAAAAATTATATTATTTATTTATTTATTTGTTTTTGAAACAGGGTCTTGCTAGGTACCCCAGGCTGGCCTGGAACTCATGGCAATCCTTCTGCCTCAGCCTCCCAAGGGCTAGGATTACAGATGTGTTTCACCATGTCCAGCAAACTTACATTCTTCATTTAAGATCAAACAAAGGAATTTTCCTGAACATGACATGATATTTTAACTTTATCTGGAATTGTATTTTATCTCATAGTTTTTCTTCCACCCATAACTGGACAATATCAGCCACTCATACTCAGTTAGGGTAGAGGCAACTAATATGTGTTTACTTCCAAAGGCTTCTTCCAAATGTGTGTAAGTTTTTTTCCCTAGTTGTCATAACCTGGGGTCTCTAGGAAAGAGACTCCAAGATTTGTATAGAGAAGATTTATTGAGAATGCAATGGCAAACAGAAGCACAGAGGCAGAATGGCCTGTCAATTGGGGGTTGGTTCTTATAATATGCATCATAGTGACCAGCTATGCATCACAGTGACCAGCCGTTTCTAAGAAACAAAAGTAGCAGGAACTATAACAGAACTACAACCTGGGCAACTGTCTTGGTTACTTCTCTCTCATTGCTGATACAAAATACCCAACACCCAAAATTAAGGAAGGAAAGGTTTATTTAGCTCACAGTTTGTGGAGGTTTCAGTCCGTAATCAGCTCGCTCCAAGGCAGGGTGGCATGGCACAGGGGCAACAATTCAAGGCAGCAGAAGACAGCAAAAGCAACAAGAGCAAAAGGGAGGAGAGCAAACCTCTTTTCCTCCCTTATGTTGTAAGCAGGCTGCCCCACCCCTAGGGCAGGTGTAGCGCTCACAGCATCTCAGTGCCCTCCTCTTGCACAGGCTGAGGATGTTTACAAAGTGAGACTTCAGCCAATGCTATGAAGAGCTCTGTAGCCAAAAGAGCTCTTTGGAATTAACCTGTCTAATGCCAAGCCCATGTGTTTGTACCCCAATGCTTCCAATGGATAGATGTAGGGTGCCAATATATGAGAGCGTAAGCTGGGACAAAGCAACGTCCCTCAAGCATAAGCTATTCCAGCACAGGGACTCCTCCAGGGGCCATCAGCAGCCACCATTCCTCCCAGTTGGAGAATGAGGAGTCCTCATTCCTAAAGAGGAACCTGGACAGCATGGCACAGCATCCACTACACTCTATTCTTTTGCCATTGCCCCTTACAGTGAGTTCATTGCATATAAAAATTGCTGTTACCAAACTTGGGTTCACCTCTTTTCCGAAAGATACTTGTAAGAAGAAGGTTAATGGGACAAATTATAGCCTCCACTTCTGCAGCTGATTTTAAACTATAACTCCCTCTTCTACTACCCATTCTAGTTGTCTCTCATTCTTGATTAGTTCCTTTTTTGCTCTTGGTAACTTACCAACTGGGGTTACCAAGATTCTCGACCTAGAAAGTTCAGCAGCCCTGGTTAACATGCGCTTTTCACACCAGGGCTTTTGTTACCATCAAAATGAACAAGGGTGGGCCAAGACCAGCCTTGGTGAATCATCTGGAGGCGAAGAAATTCTTCTAGTCCCTCATTGTGTAACGTAAGTCTTACCTTTTGTGGATGATCAGTGTCAATAATCTCTGCTAGGATGGTGTTCTGCCCCTTGCCTGCTGGTATTTTGACACATGGATCTCAAAGTGATTGGCTGGCAGCCAATGTGTACAGTTTAATGGGATATTCATGGTGTCCCCTGATGAAATTTAAAAACCTGTCAAGCCTAGATGTGTGGGAGCAACAAATTCCTTAAGTAATCATAAGATGCAATGGTAACAAGACCACCCCTATTTCTACCTGTCAGTCCCCTACACCAAGTATGTCTCATCTATGGGGTACAGCACCTTGTAAGAATCATTGATTTAAATGCATTGTCCATCCAGAAAAGAGCTCCTCTTCCCTGTAGTACGTCATCTTTAATCTGGCACCATATCTTGGCCTTCAGAGAGTCAGCCTATCACTCTACAAGGTCATCATTTTCGATGATTTATAGTAGGATCCATGGATTCCACAACCATGTGGCTGCTGCCACATCTTCTTTACTGAAAAGTGAATCCCTTGGCTTAGTGCAATTTTTTGAATCAAAATGTTTAATCTCTGAACACTACTGTCTGGGAGCTCATGAGTTAAAAAAGGCAAACCCATGCCCAAAATATCAATCTATTCCTGTCAAAATATATACTGATCATTACTAGGGGTGTCCATTTCTAAAAATTCCTACCAAGTGGCTATTTGTGATTAATCATTTTTAACATTTTACTGAATGCATTAAACCAACCCCCATAATAGTTGTACTATACAATAGTCCCTGTAACTACTGTTTTCCCTAAACATCACAAACACACTTGCTCCTGTTTATGAATGACCAAGTTCCAAATCCCATTTTTATATCTTCCTAGGACAACTACTGTCATCTCCCATAGGTCAAGTTCAGCAGGAAAAAGGATTATGAAATCCTGAGATTTGCATGAAGGCAGTTGATTGAATAATGCACCTGGGAATAACACCTGTGAGAAATGAGGAAAGGCAACTGGGTAGAGGAAGAAGCTAATCTGTAATCAGTTGCAAGACTGGCCCCTAAAACTAAAGAGTTGCTCTAACTGAAGCTAAGGAACCAGAGTTTAGCACCACTGTACTGACTTGACTTTGGCTGCAGACACTCCCAAAGAGAAGTATAAGTTTGGGAGAGGCTGATTCCCTCAGTCAAGAGAAGTCAATCAAATAGAATCAATCAACAGACTTGGTCTTGAGTGTGGATGAGGGCCCTGATGGTGGCTTCATGGTGCATCACTATATCTGCTGGTCAACCTCATGGGACAAGTCACTTTTCTTACCCTATTTTCACAGAAATACATTCACTGCCCTGCTCTTTCTCATAATAAAGCCATGTGCTCTATAGGAAAATGCTGATGGTGTGAGGCACTAAAATTAAAACAGCCTATGCATTCTACTTGGAACGAGAAAGGATATTCTACTTCTACTCCTACCATGGAATCACACAGCCAACTCCATCCCATAAAGATGGCCAAGGGTGTCTTGACACTGAATGAAGAAATAAATGCAGTGGGAAGAAAGAAAAAGGGATGGAAGGAAGAAAGGAAGGAAGGAATTCTTCTCTTCCCTAGCTTTGCTTATTCTTTTCCATGTTTGCAGACAAAAAGACAGTGAGTAGAAGTAATCAATATCAATTTTTTTCACCTCAAGGAATTTAGAGATGTTACAGTTCTTTGTAACATCCAACACTTTCGTTTCTTTTTCCCCCTCTTGTTCACAAGAGACAACACAGCTCCCCAGTTCTTAAAATTAGCATGCTTCCTCTAATCCTGTTCTCCAAAACTGTTTCAGTGTAAAGTCACTCACTCCTTCCAAGTTTTGGCAATATCCTGATCTTCCCAACCCGTATCTTCAATGAACCTAAGAAAATATATAAAAATCATGATCCAGTGATGGTATTGGAAGCCCAAAGTCTTTTACATGTTGACCCAATGCTATTATTTGCAACTCGTTCAGTTTCCCTATAGTAAGCAGAAATGTTGCCTGCCTTAAAAATCTCAATTACTCTAAAGAATTAGGATCTATTTTATTAAGGGTGAAAATTCTGAAGTAAATTGTTAGGTCCAAAGAAAAGGGTCAGATTTTGTACTTAATGTAGTAAAAATAAGGAGACATGATTTTGTTTTATGTGCAGAAAGGCAATCTATTCTAATACTATAGAAATTATAAATTATGGTTTTGTGTTTTTAATAGCATGCACATAATAGAAAAATGTTTCCTTCCAGTTCTTTTGGAGGCTTGGGCAAAGCACCAAATATTTCTTACAAGTATCTGTGAAATAACTTGACCTATAAATTGTCATGCCAAACCATTTCTATTAGTATCAGAGGCAAAGAATGGAAAAGAAAAAGCCTTATCAAAATACGTTTATAACAAGATGTGGTGGTTCATGATTGTAATTCCAATAATCTGGGAGACCGAGGCAGGAAGACACAACTTCGAGTCCAGCTTGAGTAATTTAGCAAATCTCTTTCTCAAATAAAAAGGATCTAGGGATGTGGCTCTGTTGAAGGCCCTGGTTTCAATTCCCAGTTCCAAGAAAAGAAAATTGTCTTCTTAAAAGCTAGTGACAGTATAAAACTGAGATGGAATTTCATTAAGTACAATAGAACACAGTGAATTTTGTTCCTTCACCATACATGCAAAAAACAACACCATTGTGACAGGCATTAAGTGCATAAAAAACATCAAAAGATGAGTATGATTCATCTACTCACTTATAAAGACATAGTTGAATATATTGCAAGGCCCTTCTGGTAAGCATCAACACTGCTTCAGTTAAAATCCAGAAAAAGTTAATAATATTACTGTATGGTAGAAAGTTTCCATCTGAGTCCTCCTACTATCCCATAAAATAATCATTGTTACTTTTAATTAAGCTTGACAAAGATCAAGGCTACTGAGTGGCTTACATTCAACTCTCTCCAAAATGTCTGATCTTTGTACAATACCAGACGTTGGCAAGCTAAAACCTATATCTTGTCTACTGCCTATTTTTGTAAATAAAGTTTTATTGGAATGCAGTTATGCCTATCTGTTTACACATTGCCTGTGGCAGCTTTCATGTTACACTAGCAGAGTTGAGTAGTCACAGCCAAGACCGTATCACCTACAAAGCTGAAAGTATTTACTATATGACCTTTTACAGAAAAAGATTTTTTGATTCCTGTACTATAGCATGCCATAGTGGGTCCGAAGGAAACATTTGGCAATGTCTGAAGATATTTTATGTGCCTCAATTTGGGTGTGCTGTTAGTATGCTTGTGGGTAGAGGCCAGGATGCTGCTAAATATCCAACAAAGAACAAAACAGACACTCTCAAAAGACATCTAAAATAACCCTACAGAGATCTTTTTTTTCCCCACAAGAATAGGAATGTTGGCAGAAAAAATCATGATAAACATTGGGAAGTAAATGGGCCAATGATAAATCATAGCTAATTAAGAAACTGAATTCCAAGACTGCAGTGGGAAAAGATGACAGATAATCAGGTTTTCACCAAAGAATTCCTCAAAACTCAGGAGATGGTAAAACAGGTCTTTTGGAAGGAGGGTGGAAGCTAATGGCAAAAGTTTAGAGGTTTGGTACAGTTTGGTAAAATGGTAAGAGGGCCACATTCCTTCTATTATTCCAAACAAATGGCACCCTGTCTTCCTATCACCCTTCAAAGAAATCAACATAAGCTTCTCTGGAGTAAGACAAAACAGCCCATGACAGGTGGGAAACTGTGTACTCAAAACAGAGAAGTTAGTAGAACAAATGCACACTGAAAACCCACCCACAAGATACTTCATTATTACTCAGCCCCCAGACATGCTGGCAAAGATGAGAAAAAAATATTCCAAACATTAAACAACAATGAGGATATGTTTTTAATGGAAAAAGAAAGAAAGAAAAAAAAATTCAGAGAAATGTGAAATTTCAAAGGGGAAATAAAAAATTCAATAGATTGCTTGAAAGATAAAGTTGTAGAAAACTTCCAAGGTATATAGCAAAGGAAAAAAGTACACAAACAATAAATAAACTAGAGTACACATTTGAAAGATTCAATATTGGCATTAAAAAAAAAAAAAGATTTCCAGAGAAAGAGCACAGAGGAAGCAATGATGGCAAATAAGCAATAAAATAATCCAAGAAAATTGAATGCCTAACAAATTGGAGAGTAGATGCACTAAAAGATAGATTCAAACATTTCAGATAAAGGTGAAAAGATGATCCAAAAAGGCTCTAAAAATATGTGATTATAAAAAACAAGTTATGAGTGAGGGCCAGGGACAGCTTCTAGATTTTTTGACAGCTGGAAGCCAGAAAGTCATGGAACTTCAGTCATGGAACAAGAATGCCTTCAGGATTCTAAGGAAAATTATTTTCCAACCTTGAATTCCACTCAAAGTTGAACGTATCAATCAGCAAGTTAAAACAGTGATATTTTCACATAGCAAGGTCACAGAAATTTTAATTCTCTACCTCACATTCCCATCTTAGGAAACAACATTCCTTCAATACTGCAAGGTACAAAACCAAGCAACTAGAAAGCAAGGTATCTTAAATCATGGTTTTCCAGAATATGGAGCTTGAGACCAGTGGTGTATTAAGACATGTGATTCAGGAAGTAAGAGTGGGCGGCAGAACAAATCATGGGAAGAAGTGGAGATTGTTTTCAGGATACACATCCACGGGAAGAAACAATGAAGCATTTGTTTACTGCCTGTCTGATGCTGGTCAAAGTTTCTGGCAAAGGAGCCAACTTCCCTGCCCTTACAGGGAATGCATGTACATGCACCAAAAAGTTCCAGCAGCAACCACCTTTGAGACGCCGGAGACACTCAAAGCAGAAGCAAGAGGCCCACAACACAACCCAGGCCTAGGTACTCCTAGCCCACCCCACTCCCAGGAAGTTGGTCAGTGAATTCACAAAATTAGTCATCACTAAATTAAGAAAGAAGCCATCATGGTGGTACTCGCTGGAATCCCAGTACTGGGGAGGCTGAGATAGGAGGATGGCCACAAGTTCAAGGCCACCCTGGGCTATGTAGTGAGTTCAAGACTACCCTGAATTACAGAGTGAGACCCTGTCTCAAAAAAAACAAAACAAACCAAAACAAAAATAAGATTAAGAAAGAAGAGAGGTTGAAAGAACCTGAAGCGATGCAAAAAAGTGACAGTAACAGTGGATAGGTATCCTGCTGTTTGTATTTCCTGTTCTCCGCTCTTTTCAAGACAACATTTCTCTGTATCCTTGCAAATAGATATGACCGTCTAATTTGGCTCGGCCAATGATTTGGTTTGGTTACTTCTAGCGTGTAGCAGTTAAAAATGGGTGTAACAATGATCTATGATCTCATGCTCTGTCTCTGCAATTATGAAAATATATGACAATGTGGTGGCATCACACCATGAAAGTCACCTGGGACTCTGGTTCCAACACAGCAGTCTTGCAAATCATCCAGAGTCATCCAGACCTCAGAGAGTGTTGTGCAAGAGATACACAACTTGTATTATGTGAAGCTACTCATATTTAGGTGCCAGACTGCATGGGAGAGATGCACTACGGTAAAGACGTGATCTAAATTCCCAGGAAATTGCTAATGGGTATTCTGGGATGCTAGTTAAAAGCCAGCATAAAAAGCATTCTTTTCACACAAGAGCGGGCCAGAATGTTCCAAGACATAAATCTTCAGTAACAAGAAATTGAGAGAATATCTGGTAAGTCTGAATTTGGGACAAGAGTTAGAAAATAAGCAAACCTTTTGAGGTTAAATTCTTTACTAATATGTGAAAAATGAAACTTATCTAACAGCAAGATGACTCTTAACTATAAGAAATGAGTTTTACAGTAAAGCTATAATTTGCTTTGTGGCACTACAAATAGCACTTGCTTAGTCATAAATATGTAAACCCTGCATATTGATCTAAGAAAAGCATAAATTGATGTAGGAAGAAGACCCTGAATAATGCTGCCACCATGCTTTTGGACTGCCTAACCTCCAGAACCACAAGCTTAATAAACTTCTATTCTTTATCTTAAAAGGAAGAAAGGAAAGGAAATGTGTAACACTGTTAGAGAAATGGTAGAATGAGAAGCAAATGAAAGAAGAAAGAAAGGAAAAGAATGCATAACTCTATCAAAGAAATGGTAGAATGAGAAGCAGATGCATGGGTGAAGAAAATAGGAAAGGATTTTAAAAATTAATTTTCTGAAGTGAAAAGTAAATATAAAATGACTAAAATTGAAAGTAAAACTCTATCAATTGAAGGACGTTATTTACAGACATTAAAATAAATACCATATCAAAATAATCAAGTAGAGGAGCTGAAAGTAGTTGTCTCTGAGGTGGAATAAATGAAGAATTAAGTAGTTGTGTGCTGTTTTCCATAATAAATATTGAAGAACTATTTGACTGTAATTTACTTGCACATATAATTTATTTTAAAAATGCAGAAAAATCAACACACTCCTTTGCTATGACTCTGTTGTTTTAAAAGTTCCTGCTTCTTCTTGTCCTTCCCCATTCACTGCTGTGTTCAGAGAATGACTATGAATGTTTAATGTAATTATTAGATATCTACATTTGCATAGCATAGTCTCAAACAACTCTTCTAACAATGAGTGATATGGTAGCTATTATTATTCCAAGGTCCCAGCGTTAATGGAAATCCAGGTTAAATTGTAAACATGAAAATCTGCTCTACAACACATTGCCTGGGATATGTCATGGTTTTGTGGAAAGTGAAAATGGATAGGAAGCCCAGAAGTGATGATTCGAGTCAAAGTCTCAACACCTGGCAAACTTAACTGGTTTGACTAGGCTTGAATATTATGGATGGGTAGAAACAGGGCAAAGTAAATGGAATTTTTTCTTGCTACATCACAAGCCTCTTCTGATCTATCCTAGTAGGACCTTTTAGGGACCTACTAGGCATCAAGCTGCATATAAGACATTAAGAGTCAAAAATAAATACGCTATAATGTTTGGCCTATTGCTGCTTCGCTCCTTGCCTCTCTTACCACAACTGTGGTTTTACATTTATTGATACAGCATTTTATTTACTTCCAGGAATGGCATCTGTTTTTACTATTTTTCACCTTATCTAGTAAAGTACTTGCACTGTAATAGCAGTCAATACATGTTTATAGAATGAATAAACAGGTGAATGAATAAATAAACAAAACTTAAATCTTCAGCAATGAATTTGTGTCAGATGAACAGTACGTAGGGCTGGGGGCATGCCGATCAGAGGTCTTGTCAACTTCCCACCTCCTGCTCATTCCTGTGATGTTTCCTACTTGTTTCATAAGTTATTTATTTTCCTTGTGGCTAAATGATTAGCTCTGGGAGTAGTGACCCTGTGTCAACCTTTTAAATCCTCTGTAAGATTAGACAGAGACAAGATATAGAACTCAACATAAGTCCATGAATAAATGCAGTCAATCCAGCGGCCCTTGCTGACAAACTCTCATAACTGGACATGGAGGTTAATCAAAACCACATGGCTAAGCATGCAAGGCTATTCATTGTCCCCTTCTTATCTAACCTGTCTGACCTCATAAGGAACCTAGAAAGGATAGAGGATCTAAAATTAATTTTGCCACACTTATTTAGGTCGTATACAGGGTATGAAGAATTCTAAATCTATAACTCCATTTTTGTGTCTTTATTGACTCAGTAAGTATCTACCGATTCAATAAACATCTCTATGAATCAATATGAAACAATAAGTACTTGTTTAATCAATAAATACATTTATTTGTTGATCCAACAAATATTTATTGAGTCATTGATACCTATATGAAGCAAACAGTATCCTATGAGATGGGCAGGACTAGAGCCATGTATATCTTCACATTACACTAAAACATATGGCTAATGTTGTGCTTTGAATAACATTTATTAACAATGAAAAGATTCAACAAGAATCTTCTCCCGAACTTACATTTTTTCCTAAGAAAATTTATTTTTTCATACACAGAAAGACAAATTTATTTTTTTCGTGTGTAGAAATACAAAGATCCCTAGAGAAAGGTCATCATCTGCAGTTGCTTCTTTTGCCTTTTAAGATTATCCAAAGTTAAACGACTGGTATGACTTATATGTAAATTGGCATCCTTGTGCGACCTAACATCTGTTGAACAACTGGCAGAAAGAGAAACATAACCCGTCATCTTTTCTTCAATTATATAAAAGCAGTAATCATTGAAAAATATTTTTTCTGCTGTGATTAGCATTCATGAAAGCTTCTTGAGTCAGCATCATAACCAGATGCTGCTGTAGCAACAGGTAGGGATTGCAGGAGAAAGTTCTACACTCAGGGCATTTCTCGTGCAGGTATGAGTTAAACATTGTACTAGGTGCCGAAGGAGCAAAAACTAAAGCAAAACAAAAAAGCATTCCCTCCTTTCAGGATCTTCCACTTTAGGGGAAATTCATGGGAACTATAACAAATGTAGGGTTAAGTTCTGTATGAAAATAGTGGAATTTCCAAGAAAAATAAAAGGTTGGGTGGAGAGGGCATTTCAAACAGTAAAGCCAGAAGTCCAGAGTTGAACTAAGAACTTTGAGTATAACTGGACTGCTTGTCTTTCCATTACTGGGACAAAATACTTGACAAACAACTTAAGGAGGAAAAGTTTATTTTTGTTTAGAGTTTCAGAGGTTTCACTCCATGGTCTGCTGGCTCTATGACAGAAATTTCATGGGGGATGGGCATGGCAGAGAAAAGGTTTGTCATGGCAGCCAGAAAGCTGATCCACCAGAAAAGAGCCAGAGAGAGGAGCTATGCCCTTCAAAGGCACACACCAGTGACCTACTTCCTCTTACTGGGTCCCACCTCCTAATAAACTCATTCAGATAACAGACTAATCCTTTAGGTCAATGCCTTCATGATCCAATTACCTTTCTAGATCATACCTCTGAACATTGCTACAGTGGAGACTAAGCCCTCAATACACAAGATTTGGTGCACATTTCATGCTTAAACCACAATTACCAAGAAATGTCTGTTGAGAGAATGGAAATGGAGTGGATAAAGCTGGGAAGGAAAATTGTGACCAAATATTTAAGAGCTGTTTTGCCATTAAAATAAGTTATGAATAGACATTTCTCAGAAGAAGAAGCACTAATGACCATTAAACACACGAAGAAAATGTTGAACATCTCTGGCCATTAGAGAAATGAACAGTAAAACAACACTGAGATTTCATCTTACTCCAGAAAAAATGGCTATCATCAAGAAATCAAATAACAATAAACGCTGGTGAAGTTGCAGGAAAAAAGGAACCCTTCTACATTGTTGGTGAAAATGTAAACTAGAACAACCACTGTGGAAGTCAGTATGGAGGTTCCTCAAAAAACTAAAAACAGAAATTCCATTTGACCCAGCTATTCCCCTTTTAGGTATCTTCCCCCAAAAGTTAAACACATCATATTTAACACATCATGTTAACACATCATGTTTATGATGTTAAACACATCATAAACAGGGATATATGCACATCCCTGTTTATAGCAGCAAAATTCAGAAAAGTTAAATCTTGGAAGTGGCTTATATATCCATAAACAGATGAATGGATAAAGCAAATATGATATGCATACACAACGGAGTACTACTCTGCCATAAGAAAGGATAAATTTGAGTCATTTGTAGGAAAATGGATTCACTTCAAGACCATAATTTTAAGTGAAATAAACTTGAAAAACAAGCTTAAATATCTCATGGTTTGTCTTATATGAGTAACACAAAATATAAATAAAAATAAAATAAAGGTTAGATAATAGAAAATGGGGAGATAAAAAAAGAAAATAGGGAGACAGATGTTTTGCAAATGGGAAGATTTGCAAGAGATAGAGGAAGGGAGGGGAGAAGGAAGTGAAAGAGAATGAAAAAAGAATTGAGATATGTTATGTATATGTAGCAACTCTCCACAAGGAAGGTGATCATTATGTATGGCAAAAAGGTACTAATAATAAACAAAAATTGAAAAAATAAGCTATGAAAAGAGAATGTACAGTAAACCTAAAGCAATTAGAATTCTCCCTTACTTAAAAACAAATAAACTGTAAGACCAATCCCCCCAAAATAGTTTCTCCCTGCTGTTACTATATCCTTATACTTGTTTTAAAGACAAAAAAAATTCTATAATAGATTACTTAGTTCCTCTCCAATAACTATGTTTAAAACCAAACTGATTCAAATTTAAGGAACACAAATTAATTATTTGTGGTTTTAATTCATCTGATCATATTACAGCTGACTTATTAAGAAAAAAATCCCTTGAGAGGCCATAAAGTGATCTGTCACTTACATTTGCCGTTTGGGTGTTTAGTGTCATGCTGAGCTTCAAGTGTAAGCTTTAGCAAAACCTTCTGTTCTTCTGTATACTGAAAATTATAATGTAGGTTCCAACAGGATCAAGCATGAGTAGCATATTTGCATTGGTCTCTTTCCCATTGCTATGACAAAATATATGACACCAACAACTTAAAGAAGGAGAGGTTTACTTTGGCTCAAAGTTTCGGTGGGTTCATTCCATGGTTGGCTAGCTCCAAGACAAAAATGGAATGGCAGAATAGCATAGCAGAGGAAAGCTGTTCACCATATGGCAGTTAGCAAGCAGAGAGGTAGAAGGAAGGAGCTGGGGAAAAGTATACACCCTTCCAAATCACACCGCCAGTGACCTGCCTCTTCCAACCAGACCCTACCTCTGAATATGAAACTTCTGGGGAACATTTTAGATCTAACTGTAACATTCTGCTCCTGACCCCAAAAGACTCATGCACTTCCATTTACGTAAATGCATTTAGTCCATCTCTAAGGGTCACCAAAGTCTTAATAGTTCCAGCGTTGTTAAAAAGTCCATGTGCAATGTCTTCTCTGAGACTCAAGAAAAACTCTTAGCTGTAAGGCCCTGTAAAAACCAAAAAAAGTTAAACATTTCCAACATACAATGTCATAGGGTAAACATCCCCATTCCATAAGGGGGAAATAAGGGAAAAGAAAGGAATCTTACCAATCCAAGACCACAACATAGCAGGGTAAACATTAAATCTTACAGTTGCATGTCCAGCACCTAGACCAAGTTGTGGTGAGATGTGAACTCCAAAGGGCTAGGGCAGCCCTACACCTATGGCCTTGTTGATTGCAGCCCACGTGTCCTTTCTCTTGGGGTGGTTCCACTCATAGCAAACCAGTTACAAATGCTTCTGAAACACATGGTCAGGTATAGTCATAACAATGGCCCCACTCTCAGTGTGAATTTTCAGTATTAATCACTTTACCATCACTGGGACAAAATGCTAAACTCCTGTAACTTAAAGAAGCAGAGATTTATTGTGGCTCATAGTTTTGGTCAGTTCAGTCCATTGCAGAACAACTCCAAGGCAGAAAGCCTTGGCAGAATGACATGGCAGCAATAACCTGTTCACCACATGGTGGCCAGGAGGCAGAGAGAGAAGGAAAGAGCTGGGACAAAAAATATCCTTCCAGGTTATATACTTTTTACCTATTCCTTACAACCAGGACCCTTGTCCAAACCTGAGAGTTTTGGGGACATTTTAGATCTAAATCATAACATTTTCCATTACTTTTGCCAGACTCTATTGGTTAGAAGAAGACAGAAGCCATACATACACTCACGAAAAAAGATTGCATAAGATGTGGAAGCCGTGAGGTAAGGACTCTTCAGAAGTCACCTTAGGGTCTGCATATGACATGGACCAATGGGAAGACTTCAAGAACAAGAATAAAAGAAGTAAAAAGGCTCACAATGATATATATATACATATATATATATATATATATATGTATATATATATATACCAATTCCTCATAGTGAACATACAGTAAAACCTTGGTTTGCAAGCATAATTTGTTCCAGAAATGTGCTCGTAATCCAAAGCACTTGTGCAGTGGTACCTCAGTTCACGAACTTAATTTTTGTTCTATGATTTTGGAAAAGATGGCCACTTTTGTGTCTGTGTGGGAAAGATGGCCATAGTCATGTTTGTCACCCAATGAACAGTTTGCAAACAAAAAATAAAACTTTGCCAAACACTTATGTTTGTGGACTAAATTGTCTGCTAACAAAAGCGTTGGTGAACCGAGGTACCACTGTATATCAAAGTAAATTTCCCCATAAGAAATAATGGAAACTCAGATGATTTGTTCCACAACCCAAAAATATTCATGCAAAAGTGATTATAATACTGCAATATAATACAAAATAATAAAGAAAATACAAAATATAAAGAAAAATAAACAAATTAATGCTCACTTACCTTTGAAAACCTTCGTGGCTGGTGTGAAAGAGACAAGAGAGAAGAGGGTTACTGTGTAAGACAACTTTCACTATCACTGATAGAATCACTGCTATCTATTGGCTTGATGGAATCTTTTTATTTCATGCAGCTTTAACAAGGAACCTATCCAATGGCATGTATTTTTGCCTCCTTTTGAAAATGTGACATTGCATCATTGTTAAACAGATTTGTAGCTCACACTGCTACAGGGGTAGTGCTTTTCTACAAAATTTTGCCCTGTTTCCCACACCTCCCTAATCTCATTTGAAGTGAGGGATTCCTCTCTCTTTTTCTCCTCCTCTTCTGCAGACGATCTCCTCCACAATCTCTTGCTGTTGAAAGACAATCACCCACAATCCTGCAGTGAGAGAGAGAAAACCAGTGGCTCAACTGTGATCAGGTTATGTTCAACATCACATACAACTCATATTATAAGGCATCACTCATTTATCGACTTAAAATTTATTAGAAATATTTGCTCATCTTGAGGAACACTCACAGAACAATTTTCTTGCAACCCAAGATTTTACTGTATTTATTATGTATCAAAAACATATACTAGTAAAAAAGAGAAGAAGAAGAAAAATAACAAAAATAGCAGCAAAAAGCAAAACCCAGTAAAAGGCATAAACTCATGGAAAAACTTCAGATCTATAAGAAACAGCATCCAGTCCATGAGCTGAAGTTTTGCCTGATAAGTACTGATTATCTGTCAGAGTACTCTCGGGTTTTACAAAAACAGAATGAGTTTTGAAAGTATACATTTGTTTGCATTTCTGAGCTGAACCATGAGTTTCTTACCTTTACTCTTCTAATTAAAGAATAATAATAGCATCAAACCTGTATGTTTGTGTCACTTATGTGTCAGACACTGTCCTGTCTCAATCATTTTTAAAGTGTTTTTCCAAAAAGAGTTCAAGATACGAGCATTTTATGGCCAGCAAGTGATAGAGCCAGGATTCAAGTCCCAGAGGCTACCTGGCCTCTTCATCCTTTATGGATGATGTAAAATAGTGAAGTGAAGCATGGAAGATGCTATTTGAAAGGTCATAACATTTGAAAAGAAAGTTATTACTGTATCACATATAAGCTGACTCCCCCAGCACACTCTTTACCATCTGGTTCATTCGCAGATTTTAATGAATGTTACTAGATCAAATTTTAGAGTGTTATAATCCATCTGATATAACTGGGGCTGTGAATATATGACTTTAGAATTCTACTAGTCAATACAAAGATGTATTGTTCTATTCCTATTTCTAACCTACATCTCACAATCATTGATGTCTTTATGACAACATATCTCATTTTTAGAAAGAGATATTGGCAACCTACAAATCTATATGTAGTAAATTTTTGACACATATATGTATAAATGTGTGACAAATTGAAGGGATTTAACTAAGGGTAGACATGATGGGGGTGTAAAATGAACATGGATTGTTTTTGCCTCCAGAGCTCATAATTCAGTTGAAGTATGAGGCATATAGCATATTAAAAAAAAGTCAAAATTAAATAAGTGTTACTAATAGAGGAATAAGGAATATGATATGGGAGTAAAAAAGAACCCAGAGATGGGTATTTTTGGATGAATCAGACACCAAATTATTTTCCAATCCTCAGCTACCTGCAGGCTTCTCTGTGATCTGAAAATGTTGACTTCTAAAAGTTCTTTCAATTTAAAGAATGAAGGAGAAGGTACTAGAGAGGCCATGAAACTTGGGAGACCATCAAAACCACTGGCAATCAGCTGCCACAGAAGGCTGTCTCCTTCTCTTGGATTTGCTTGTGATTTGCCTTTGCAAAAAGGATCTTTGGGAGACTGACACAAAAGATTTACTTCTTCCTGTAGAAAATCAGGCAAGAAGAAGAAGAGACTGATATTTCTAGAAAAATCAATGAGAGTTTACAAAGTATTCAATTTGATGTAGTGAATATATCAGGTCCAGAACTCTGGGACAAATTTTCTACTGTGTTCCAACAGTAAGATTATTGTATTTTGTAAGCACCTGGAAATGTTGTTTAATGAAGACTCTGAACCAATAGATTTGGAGCTGAAAGACCGACTTTCTAACAAGTTCCCAGGATATACTGAGGCTACTAATTCATGGAGTACACTATGAGTAGCAAAAAATTAAAGAACAACCTTAAGCTTGTACTAAGTGTATGCCTTAGTCACTATTATAGTACAGGTGTGGCTAGCCTGCAGAATGAATAACTACAGAGTGGATTAGAAAATTCTTTCAAAATGGGTCTCAACTAGTGGCTTATCATGAAGAGGAATATATTTTGCTCCACTATTTGGCATAAAATATTTTTACATGACTAGATAATATGTTTCAAGAAATATGTGCACGTTTGTGTTCCATGATGTCAGCATACTTCAGACTTACTTTCTTTTTTAATTGTTTGCTCTCATATACACTTTTATCACTGGTCATTTAATATTAAAATAGATCCCCCTACTTTTGATATAATGTAACAGGTGGACTATTCTGATTTCTAAATAGCCATTTCTCTAGTATGAAGGTAGATCCAGGTTTTGAGGAATATGAATCATATAAAATAGGAAGCTGAACACGTTAAAGATAAGAATATCACATTATAAATAGAAAATTAGGTATGAAAGTGAATATTTATTTACAAAATAAAGTAATTTAAAGGTATTTTACCTATCATTGGCAGCATCCAATTTAGAAATGGTGCCTCTCTGAAAAGCCAGCTGCTTGGAATTCAGAAGTCCACCTACTGCATAATGAGCTTCTCAGGGATTCCCCCAATAGCGTTCATTTTCCATGTTTATCCATTATTCCAGGTTAGTACAGAACATAAAATCTGTATTAACCACTTTCCAACATCACATTGTATAGAAATTCCTTTGCTTTGGGATCTACACAGTATTTCTAAGAATGTGGGATGCCCAACCTCCAGGGACACCCTATACCCTTCTCACTGAGCCAAGGGATTACAACGCTCCAGCCCCAAGCCAATGGTAGCTGCAAATCCAGACTAAAGGAATACAAGGAATAAAGGGGAAGGCAGAGAAGAAAATGGGAAGAAGGCAGGAGAGTATGGACTTCCCAAACCTCTCCCTAAATGTTCTTCAACCCATGCTCAATCCATGTATCCTTCTCTTCCTTAAAAGTCTCGTAATGTGATCCATTTCTCTCCGTTTCCTTCACCTGCTACTTTCAGCCTGGGCTCTCATCCTTCTATGGCCAATGAGAGACAAGACATAGTATCCCAGGCTCCCTTTTCCTCCCACTCCTAGCAGTCTTTACTATTGTATTTTCCAATGTGGCTGTGATAGTACTTACAAAAGTAGAAGGATTGGAAGCAGAAAGATTTTTTCCTGTTCACAGAGTTCTTTGGATAGAGTACATTAAAGGAAAGAATAAGGTTTATCTCATTTTATGAGAAAAATAGTCCCAGATCTAGGTATTCCAAATATGTTATTACTCAAGGCTGGAAGCTAGTATGAGTGTGGACAGGGGTACTGCAATGTTAGCAGAAGTGTTGGTGAGTTGAGACCAGGAAAGTGGATAACAATACTAAGCCTGGGGAAGTGATGATACGAAAGGAAAGAAGGGGACATAAAGGCAAGAAAAAGAAGAGACTGAAATTTCTAGAATTCTGCATCTCCAACCAGTTCTGCTTTCCCAGATATATCCCTAGATCATTAGACCAGCAGGGAAAAGCAGTAAAGGAAGGACAAGAAGAGGTTTGTAGGCGGCCCTCCAGGGTCCACATGGTAGAGAGTAGAATGAGACTGACCAGGACAAAAACAATGGAGAAGAAACATACATGCAGCTACCTAATTAAAGAGGCTTCTTGCAGGGGCCAGTTCAAGTAGGAATGCAGAAGAGAACAGTGTAGAAAGTCACATCACACATGGAAGGTTGTCCCCTACCCCTTCCTTGCATGTCACGAGTGTTTCTTTTCCTCTATGAAACATAACACTTGAAATCTTTATCCTCTTTCCTGACTTCATCCTTTTGATTTTGAACAAAAACACCACTGCCTTCCACAAACACTGCTGCCAGCTAAAGAACATTCTGGGCCCCTGATCTGACAAATCTGAGGAAAACATTTGCCGAGAGCAGCGATGTCCAAACAGCCTTTGTCTACACAGCAAGGTGTGATTTTTTTTTTTAAGCCCCAAGCTGCACCCCAAGGGAAAGTACAAACCTGACAAGCTCTAAGTTCCCTCCCCAATCCATGACCCATCACTTCCATTTCATTTCTTATGAACCTTCTTCCCACTCAGTTTAATTAAGGGAAAACAATTTCCAACTTGTATTAAAAGATATAGACAGTTTATCCAAGAAACTTGATATATTTCCCACAACTGAGTTATGTAAATAAAATTCACATTTATTGCAGCCTAGTGATTTGGGTGGCCAATGAATCACATAATCTGGGTGTCCCTTCTTCTGCCAAAATGTTTCCAACACAGCACACACAGGTATGGACTTAAGGCTCTTGGGGCTCCACGTAGGTATCATTTATTTTTTAATGGTCCTGCCACTCAGCACACATACTTCCTACACAAACTTCATATATATTGGAAGGCTGAGTTAGTCTCCCAAAGCCACTTGTTTGTGGACATGATCGAAGGTAATCTGTATATCCTCAGGCCACACCAGCTGAAATGCACAAGTGAAGATATGTATTTAACTCAGCCTCGACTTATTAAAACAGGCTCTCCATCCTTTTCATTCCTCTAAACTTTTCTGGGAACTCTTAGCAAACATGTTAAATGTGATCTCAAATACAGCATATCCTGCCAGGACCTGGGATCTACCTTTTTTTCTCTACCAGTTCCATCTACCTGCGCTAATGTTCACCAGTAAATCTTGCAGGCTCAAAGTGTACAATGGTATCTTGGGAGGGGCCTCAGTGCTAAAGCCATTCCTTTGTGCCTTGGCACTTGACACCATCTACACAGGAACACTTGAATTTGATCTCATAGGGTGGGGACATTCCTGAGAGATACCTTCTTGTTTCCCTTGCTGCTGGTGCTAGCACTGTGGTCCTGAATCTCTCTGGTTCCACAGAAGGGACCACAGACACTGTCGTGTTCAAAAAGCTGGATGTGCCCTCTAACCTCTCTCCCTATCTTAGTAATAAAAAGACTTCACAAGAGGGTCAAGGCAGCACAACTCTGCTTTCAAGGTCGCAAGCGCCCTCTACTTTTTCACATCTCTCTCTTTGCAAGACTCAAGCACATACTCATAGCAAGATGTAGTGCAAAAATAACTTGAATGCACTTTCCTCATTTATTTGTTCAATTGACATTTACTATTTTATATGCCTACATTTTCCTGGCCCAGTTCCAGGGGCTGAATTGACAGTGGTAAAAGAGTAAAAACAAGCTTCTGCCGCCAGATGCTGTGCTTGAGTGGGAACTCGGGTATGCAATGAACACAGTGTGCAGGGCGTTTGGATCAGGAGGGAGCAGAGATGTACCAGAGCCCAGCCCAATGGTTAGGAGCAGGGCCCTGGGGTCAGACTGCCTGAGATTGAATTCTAGCCCCATGGATCACTAGCTATGTGACCTGGGTAATTTACTGAATCTTCCTGTGCCTTATGCTTCTCATCTGACCAACTTCATTGACAGCAAAGCTGTTGGATAAAGCACGCATGCACAAGAATTAATATTGTCTTACTTGAATATACCAAGTGACTTTCGGTAACCTATGTTACTTAGCAATGTGTACAGTTTTAGTTGCTATTATAAACATATTAAAAAGTAATTATCATTAGTGTGTAATTTACAAAATTTGTATAATTATCTTTACTCTCTAGATATAAAAAAATGATAAAATAAGCATATAAAACTCATGACCCCATTTGAGAGGTGATTATAAATTAGGAAAATGATTACCTAAAAAAAATAGATAGATTCCTCCCAGGAAACCTTAACACAAAGAGAACACAGGACCTCAGCCATTTATTATTTCTTTATGGTGACAGGGATTCAATAGGTTTTGGATGGTAGGTGGAGAGTAATTCAACCCCATGTTTTTTGTTTTGTGTACATCAGCACAACTGTTTGATTGTCTGCTTTTCTGGCTGTCCAGACAGCTGTAGTGCTCTTGGGTAGACCTAAGAGGTCCACGATGACAAAGTAATTACCACTCCTATGACTGTAGCAATACATGTTTTATAGCAACTCATTTACTCCACACCAATGATTTATTGCATTTGTGTGCATGCTCATATAATTTTGCCACGATAAGATGAAGCTGGGTAATTAATTTGCCAACACAGGTTTCTGTAATATAATCCAGCCCTACTAAATGCACCACATTTAATAAAAGGAAGTGCTTAAACAGAACTCTGTTCTGCAAAGCCATTTGGTGATGGTGAAATATCAGGAAGCCAAAGCAGAAATGTGAGGCAGGAAGCAAAAATCTAAAACAGTGCTACAAATCCCAGAGGCAGCCTGTAGGAGCTGTGAAGACTTCCCACCCCAAACTGCACCAATCCTGCATTACACAAAACTAAATGGTCTTTGGGGAACCCCGGAAAGAAAGAAATGAACATAATTTCTTCTTCTTTCATGTAGTCTGGAAATTCATCCATGAAACATAAGTGGAGACCACTTGGGCTGTGGACACGTGATGTCCTCCGAGTGTTTCTGTTTGGAACCTTGGTTCTGTGCAGTGACATCATAGCTGGTGTAGCTTTACCTCTCCACGGGGAGTTGGCAGTTAGCGTCTCAGTTCATGAGTGAAATTATTTTCGCTTAGTTTGCTTGGAAAGCGAAATTGATTCTTTTTGTTTGTTTATTTCTCAATATAATATTAGCGAAAGGCTTTCTTGAGTGGAACATCTCAAGACAGACCCTTTTTCTCCTTTGAATTAATTGCTGAATTTCTTATAACTTAGGCAAGCTCTTCTTACTTTTTAAATGACATCTGAGATCAAAAACAATGAAAGCACTGTCTGCACAAAGTACGAACAGATGCAGTTCTGCTCATCTTCAAAAGTTCTGCCTGGGTATCTTGTCAGGATTAAAAGACCTGGAGGTAAAGTATGTAAACTCCTGTCTTTTCCCACACCGCCCTGCCTGTACACCACACTCCCTCCACACCGCAGCACACCTGTCCTTCAAGAAGTAGCAGTTGGTGTGGACATTTCATAAGAGGACAATAACCTATGCAAATGAGCTAGGGAGAAAAAATCATGACTACCACCTCCTTTACTTCACTGTGTATCTCCCTGAGAAGGTTCTAATGGTTTATATTTCTCCTCTCCACTTTGTCCTCTGCTCCTTCGTATCCCTTCACATGTGGATCTGGAATTTCATTTGTAGTCTTCAAATCACTCCGTGGACTTCTTGAAGACTGTAGGTCTAATATTCCACCTCTAATGCCAACTGAGACACATGTGTCTTTCATTATATCGTGCCACTGTCACCGGAATTTAAAACTTGGAAAAGTACATATGTTACTACATTGAATTTCTTCCAAAAGCAATGTTTTTGTAATCCAAAAAACAACAAATGATAGGTAAACATGTTTGCTTCCAGAAATTTGAGAACTGAAAATCTTGAGTATCATTGTGAGATAATAGTGTATTTGGTTTTTTTTTTCCTAAAACAGATTCATAGATACACCATTTTGTCACATTTTTAGCAATTAAAAATATTCCCAAGCAATTAAGCGGGATTACAGCAGTTCCACAATTACATCTGGATCACATACTTAAATATTCAGTCTTTTTACCCAGAGATACATTTCTGTTTATTTGTTTGATTTAAATTTTTCAGTAAAGTCTTTCAGTTTTCTAAATAAAAATTAGAAGTCCCTGCCCCTGTATTTTCAAATAAGTTTTCTAATTTTTATATATTTTCTAAACTAGTTATAGATGATGTATTGGAAAGCTCATTATTTTAGATATTAATTTCTTGCTAAACTCTAATTAATCCTAGTAGCACATCAGTCAATCAATCCCACATTTTTTGCAAGATAAGAAAAAAACAAACAGACCAAAAACAGAAGTTGCAAGAGGAGACAGAAACAAAAAAAAGGTAATATCAGAAATGGTTGCTGATTCTTTGGCTCAGTGTGTGTTTGTGTAGATGGAAAAAAGGAAAAGTTGAATAATATTTTTGACCATCTGTTTCTACATGTCTTTTGGATGCCTATTTATATTATGAGTATAGAGCATACAATGTTCTCAAATATTGTTTGCTAAAGAAATAAATTACAAGGCAGAATTGCATAGATGAGAAAAAATCTATACTGTATTCATGAAAATGCTACTTTAGTATTTGTACAAAAGAGCGATTGGGGGAATAAACCTCACAAAAGGCGAATAAATGCACTATGATCAAACTGAGACATGAACCCATGGATTCCATTAGGATTTTAAGTAGTGGTAAATACATCAATTCAAGACTCGAAAGCAAGAGATGTTCACATTTTGAATCAAGAACCAACTCAAATCTACCAAAGACAGGTGTTTTGGGACTGGTAGCTACTAGGAAATAGGGCAAAGCACCCTGATGTGGCTCTGCTACCTGTGGGGCATGTGGTAAGGATATCCAGTTCAGAATTCCCCTCTTATGTGTAGAGCTAGTCCCACTGGTCTTTCTAAAATTGCTAAAACTGGAAACTTCCTTTCCATAAAATTATATTCCTCCAGGTGAGGGTGGTAGGATCATTAAATGGTGGTCGGATTATTTTCAGATGTTTTAAACGAAATGTTAAGATGAAAAACATAATTATTATAATCAATGAGGAATTAAGTCACTCAGGTCTGCTTCTTCTACTGAAGCTGGCAGCTTATTGTAGTAAAAAGAGTTGCTAATAAATGCTAGGCTGCTAATCCTTCTAAATACCTGGGATAGAAAAAAAACCATGAGAAAGTGAAAGCCTCTCAAAACCCAACTTAAGCATTTTGTTTCCTTGGGAAAACCTTCTAATTCCTAGGTTCATTAAAATTTTTCAGTGTGGGTACTGTGTGTGTATGTGTGTGTGTGTGTGTGTGTGAGCGCATGCATGTACATGTGTGTGTTTTATAAGCTCAAGAAAAAGCCGCCGTCAACCTGGTTTTGAGTTCATTTGTGCATCTATCTGTGTAGAAGCATTCTTTACTTGTTACAAGAAACGGAGTGAAAAAGACATCACACTGACTTAAAAGTTTTAACTAATTTCTAACTATGTGGAAGGAGTTTCCCTTATATCTGCCCATCGGCAAAGGATTTGTGACTCTTCACTGTGCCTGAGATTACAAAGACAAATTACTTAGGAGCCCTGGGAGATTATCTCTAATTAGCATACAAGGATATGGCATTAAAAACGTAACTCCCTGAA
This sequence comes from Erethizon dorsatum, assembly GCA_028451465.1. NCBI lineage: Eukaryota > Metazoa > Chordata > Mammalia > Rodentia > Erethizontidae > Erethizon > Erethizon dorsatum. The sequence goes on from CM051835.1 coordinate 16,793,461, forward strand.
ACTCTGACAGACTTTAGTGCCCAAAGTGTAAGGCAGTTCCCTGGGTGGAAACACTGTAGAAATAAACACATCAATATGAAATAGAAGGCTGCCTTTTGAGGTCTTACTTAGATTTGGGGAGCTTTATTTCTCTTGTATTATGCTTCACAGAGCTGTGTCTAACTTGCTGAATAAGGGCAAATGAAACTCGCCTTGGCAACCCCTCTTCTTGATGCTTGCCTTTCTTATATCTAATGAGTTCTGGTTTGTAAACTACAAATACCAACACTCACTGAAAATCAATATGAAATATTTGCTGTTTGGATTACTCAAAAATCAGCAGTTGAGGGGATTTGGGGGTAGAAGAGGCAGGGAGATGAGATTCATAGTAGCAGATAGGTATGAATGGGTAGCGGTGAATCTCATCTAGTATCTTGTCAAAGATTATAGTTGCAAATCACTGGATTAAGTGACTTAAGTCCCTGCTACCAATAGATTCAAAATCCCATGGGAAAAATGATAGATGTATCATAAAAGTGAAGAAGAAGAAGAATAACATGCAGATAAAATATCAAGACAAAGATCTACAAAGTTGGGGTAGCCATAAGAGATCACCCAATCCAAGCCCATCACTTTATTGTTGAGGAAATGAGGCCCCAAGGGATTAAACAGCTTGCCTGTGGCCATACAGATGGTCAGTTGCTGTGGCTCAGAACTCAGATCTCTATGTTTTTACTACCAATGAGAAATGACTGCATAAAAAGCGGGCTCAAAAAGTTGTACTAAATGTGTACGTTTGATAAAAGGAAAAGCAAGCAAATAATAACAACCAATCCTTAAAGGAAGGTCCTATGTATTGAATGTTTATGTTTCTCCTTCCCAGAATTCTTGTGATGAAAACTTAGTCACTATTGCGATGGTATTAGACGGTGCCTTTGGGAAGCAAGTAGCCCATATTCATGATGGGATTAAGGCGCAGAGAGGTCTGATTCCTTTTCCACCATGTGAAGTTACAGCTAGAAAATGGCACTCACAAGACTCTGAATCTGTCAGGGTTCTAATTTTGGACTTCCGAGTCTCCAGAACTGTGTGCAATAAATTTCTGATATATGGTGATTTTCTGTAGTATTCCCAAAACAGGCTAAGACAAGGGGATAAAGTTTTAAAGGAAAAAGGAAAGGCAGTGGACTGGAGGAAGATTACCAGGCACAAACATGGACAGGGAGGCAGAGCCACGTCCAGGAAGTGCTAGAGACTTGAGACCCTAGCTGAGCTGAAGGGGCCTCAAATTGAGACTAGAAGAATGAAGCAAATATTTTCCCTCTCACACCCTCCAGAAAAAAAGTTTGGTTTTTGAGATTCTCTCCATGGGTTAAGGCCAATATTGTCCCATCTGTCCAGGACCTCATTAGCCACTAGACACCCATATTCATTCCTAAAGCCTTGCCATTGCTCACGCTGATCCTTCCAGGACACATCCTGCCTGCCTTGCAAGGCCAGATGGAGCGCCTCCTTCCTCTAGCGTGGCTGTGATCTTCGGGCCCATCCACGTGAAGCTCTGTTCCCTGAGCTATGCCGTACTGGCTGAACTGCCCATGCAGTGACATTGTTTGTAAGCTTTGAACAAATAGGTCTCACCTTATACTTACTGTAGGTCACATAGCATGATCAGAATGACACTAGGTCTCCTGTAGGTGCTTCATAATTGCTTCCTGCCCAAATAATGAAAGGAAACCTGTCTTCCAATGGACTGTACATCTGTCATTCAGTGCTCATTATTTAGCCACAGGTCTTGACAAAATAATGATGACAACACTAAAGACAAGAGCAGTTAACATGTTTTGATATCTCAACACTCTTCAAAGCACTAATATATATCACCCAGTTTAATCCTTGACACAATCTTATAAGATATATATGTTCTCACCACTTTTCAGAAGGAAATTCTTCTGAATTCCTTCAGAATAATAACCAATGACCATAATAAACCAAATATTTTACTGCACAGAAAGTTTCCTTTCATGGCTGCAGCATACAGACTACTTTGAATTTTAAATAAACTGGACTTTCATGACGTAATCAAGGTTAAATAGTCCCTCCCCTTGACACACTTGTTCGATATTTACATTATTTTTTCCAAGGTAAAGCAACCATGATACATAAAGATTTTGACAGTAAGGCATGGATATCTGCCTCACTGATGGATCATCCTAAAATCTGGATGATTTTTTTTCCATTTTATGGAAAAATAAAACAAAATTTCATAATAAAATAATAGGAGAATAACAATAGTTAATGCACTGTGTATTGTTATCTTCAAAGAAGTTACTCAGAGTACAAGATGTGGGCATAAAAATTCTCCAAACGATATTAGCACAAACCTTTGTTTTCAGTGAACTAAGAGAAACTAGTAGTATAACTATCTTGTATTTTGTTTTTTATTTTCTTTTCCCCTTCTTTCCTTTCCCCCTCCCCCCACCCTAGTACCTCTTTCCTTTTGAACAATTTCTTCCCATTTCACAATATCTATTGTACATTTTGGTCCTTATATACTCTTTCAGTTTCTCACACCAAAGGAAAAAATACAATGCTTACACATGTGAATCTGATTTATTTCATTTAAGAGTATGATCTCAAATTGCATTCATTTACCTATAAATGTCCCAAGTTTATCTTTTTTATGGCCAAGTAGTACTCCATTGTATAAAAATATCACATCTTTTTTATCCATTCCTCGGTTGATGGGCATTTAGGTTGTTTCCAACATACAGCTACTACAAATTGTAGCTGCTATAAACATGGGTGCACATATATCACTGCGATATATATTTTTTTTTAATTCTTCCAGGAAGATACCCAGAAGGGGAATAGCTGGGTCGAATGGGACCTCTAATCCTAGGGTTTGGAGGAATCTCCATACTGATTTCCACAGCGGTTGCACCAGTCTACACTCCCACCAACAGTGGAGAAGGGTTTGTTTTTCCCCATAACTCCGCCAGCATTTGTTACTGGTAGATTTCTTGCTGGTAGCCACTCTTTCTGGTGTGACATGGATGATTACTTCTGCATGGATATCATTCTTGCTCCTCCCTCACCCACCTACTCCTGCCCCCAGGTAGGAAGGATGAGTTGTCTGCGAAGTAGATTTAGAAGGATATGAGCACATGTGGCTTAGTCTCTTTCTTTTTATAATCGGATGTCTATGATCTGTGCACATATTACTCAGTTCCTTCAAAACCTACCTTGAAGAAAATGGACGCTGCTGATGAGCTGGCAGAGAATCCCCATTGCTGAGCTGCTTATGACTGAGCAGGTAAATCTGTGTAATCCTAAAGTTCAGCATTTCAGAACACACTGTTGCCATGTATCCAAACCAGCTAGCTTTACCAGAAATGAAACTGACATTTTGCTCATGATGTGAGCGACTCCTTGTCTTGCTCTCAGTGGTTCTAAAATTGGATATGGATGAATGCTGCTACTTCTTGGGCTCTCTAAACACTGCACCGTAAAATAAAGGGTTTTTTTTTCTGTGTCAAAAAAATGAGTGCTTTAGTATAAAGCTTATATGTGGCATTTAAAATATTATTTGTTGACCAATATTTAATTTAGTTATTGTAAGTCAGGAATGAGACTATCAGGGAATCCACTAAATCAAATACTTTTATAAAAATTATGTAATTGGGAAAATAGTTTAGATTCTCTGGTAATGCCCTCAGTACCTGTTTGTACCATTTCTTTATTTTCCAAAAAGATGCATATACCATTAACTAGACTACACAAAGTAGTCTTGCAACATAAAATGAAAATACCTAGTACTAAAAATTGAAAAAAAGAGCAGGGGGAGAGACACTATGTCCCCTAATGAGGACATAATGCCATTCTTAAATGTTTCCAAATTAAAAAGTCACATGAGAATCTATTTTAATGTTATGTATTTCAATATGCTGAATCAACCATAGCTAAATCTCCACATTTGTGGGAGGAGGCATCTTCTCAGGGTTTTTTTTCCTATAAAAAATGATAACCCTTATTTCTTTCATTTAAGAAAGACATTAGCAAAATGTAACAATGTTATGTTTGGAGACTCTTTTAACATTTTAAGCCCCAGACTGGCAAGAACAAAGAATCACTTTGCTAACTAATGTATTAAATATGTTGTCTATTTATATAGTAATTGTTTGATGGAAAATTCATCTCTTTTGTTCCTCCTTATCTTTTCTTCCCTCTTGTCCATGCAGTGTATCTATGAATTATGCATGTGAACATAATTAAAAGTAACAATTGGAGAATTGCGCTCCATGGACATTGTTCTATGTTTCAAGTCTTATTTAGACTAAACCAAATTTATGCAAAAAGAAGAGCTTATAATTAAATTCATAACCATCCTTCCTGGAAAGTTTCTTTTATGTAGAAATGTATTTTTTGCTAGAGGGTCTTTTTCTGACCAAAAGCTTTGTATAACGTCTTTACAAAGGAAAAAAAAAAAACCAACAACGACAAAAATAAAACCACACAATACGGTAGAAAACTTAGGAGTAACCCACTCCTTTCCTAAACGGTTTGTTGGAACTGGCTATCCATCATCCTTTATCTTCTACAGTACGGTTAGTCTGCAGGCTCTGCAGATCTGTTAAGAATCAGCTTCTACAGTAGTTTGTTACTTGCAAATTAGGAAAAGAGACAATACGGCAAATGACGGAACGAGATCAATTCTTAAAACTCTTTCCTTTGATTAATCTCAGGAGCTCCCACAGTAATTTTTCATCTTTTGTTTGTTTGTTTGCTTTTATGTTTTAAAGTACAAGAATCCTGGAAAAGGAAAAAAGACAGCTGGAGCACTTAGGAAGGAAACTTATTCTGTAAGGGGAAAAAAGATACTATAAATATTAGCCCAGCGCCAAGCTTTTTCCTTCTCCCCGTTCATATTTCTCAACCTATTCTTTAGGAAAATACATTTGTTAGTGGCCCTATTATTTAAAACTGTGATTCAGATCCCCAGCTTATTATGATGTGCACATTTGCTGAGAATCGTCTGCACTCTATCATCTGTGAAAGCTTGGAATATTCTGTTCAGAGTCCACCCTCATATTTTATGAGGACATACCTAGATAGACTTTCTCTTTCCTGACCTAGGTCATCCTTAGCAATTTCCATCTCTGTACTTATTTCCCTGAAACAAAAAGCTCTTCTAAAAGATACTACATGATGAATTTGTAGTAAGGAATTGACTATTTCCTTTCACTGTCAACAAAGAATCATTTCTAAGTCCATTTTTCTGCAATCTGACAATACCATGCAGATGGGTAGACCCAAGGCTACTTCAGACTGGTTCCTGGACTCAGGAAAGAACGTGCTGTGCCCGCCTTCTTTAAAATGCAGTTTGTTGTTCTCCTTTCCTTTTCCCTCTGCTCTGCTCTTCACCCATGCTTTGAAAAATGTCATCTTTAAAAGCTTTGGCTGGCCCTCAGTGCCATTGACTTGATCCATCATCATCTTCTCAGCTCATCTTGTGGTCTATTAAAAATAAGATATTTATATTTCCAGATGAAATGGGAGAAACCTGGGCCTGATAAATGACTTCTTGTTGTCATTATTGCCGGGTGGTATATTACTGGAGGGAGTTCAGCCATGATCTAGTGTTATAGCCTTCTGTTATGCTGGCTGGAAATGATCACTCATATCCACAGATTGTAAAGTTTATTTTTAAGAATCAACTGTTAATTAAGAGAAGAATAATTAATATAGAAAGCACACATAGAAGGGTGATGATGGGTGTCAGAGGCTGCAAGTGCTGTAGCCTACTGAGGAGTTGGGTTAAATTATCCCCAACCTCTGAATGGCTGTGTAGAGTCAATTGTTACAGATCTTGGTGGAAAGAAACTGTTGTTTGAAATACCTGCTGTCCCATTTGTTACAGAAACCCCTTGGCAGGCTGAAAACCGCCCCACAAGAGCCTGGATGAAGTGCAGCAGTCTTGTGGCCCTTTAAAATGCTGCAAGAGATTCAGGATATGACCTTGGAAGATACTCAGACCCAGCACTAAACACCCTGAATGGCATGGCACAGAGAGAGCATGATTCTGCTTTTCTGTCTTCTACCCAAGTTGAACAGTAAACTTCAGGTGGTTCTGAGTATTTCTTTCCCATCATTCATTCTGGCTGAGCCTTCTGGTTTAACAAAAAGAGAGAAAAATTCAAACCTTCAGACAGTACCTGTATACAATTTAGGAACGTCAGTTTATACTTTATTTTCTTTCCTATTACCTTCTACTTATTGTAAGTAAAACTAGTACTCTATTTATGCTAGTCGTATAAAGTTTCTGCTAAAATAAATCAGTTTAAGTTAAAAGAAATACAAGTCAATTTAAATAAAATGTTATGTAATACCAGTTATAAAAAAAAAATTTGGAAAAAAGCCATGATATGAGTCTGTGGAAAAAAAATTGTTAAGGTTTTCCACAAGTGACTGGAGTTTGGGATGTGCTGGTTTAGGGTAAAATCTAAACAACTTGTAAGGATTTCTGTCAACAACCACACAGAGGCCTAAGGTAAGTCCCTCAGGTAGTGATAAAGATATCAAAAAAAAAAAAAAAAATAGAGATACTAAAAATCAGTGTTAAGCCCACAGGAAAAAATATCCCCTAACATTTTAAGAGCTATTCTAGGGGTGTCTTTTAATACCTGTTATTACCCTAAAAACAGACAGACAATGGTGTTTCACAAAATCTAGTGAAAAACTGAGTTAACAATATTTGATTCCCTGCCACTCTTGTATTCTAAAGTAGATTATGCTGAAACATAAAAAGAAATGTATTTTGACTGAAAATGGAAAGTCAGAGCTGAGAGATTTATTTTAAGCCCACTGGACACTCGGTAGAAAGATGGTATAAGAATGTTTGATAGGGAAAACTACAACCTGAAAGATTTCTCTTCTTTTGCTTTAAAAGTCCTGATTTTGATAGTGGGATTTCCTCTTTCCTTAAGGAGACATCTTTGCTAAGCTATGGTAAGACCTCAGGGGTCAAGTTCACTGGCATATCTCCAGGGACTAATCTAATGTCTTAACCTGCAGCCAGCACTATTAAATGTTCTATGCAGAATGAATGAACAAATGAATGAATGAATTTAAAGTCTTGATATAAGACCCAATCCTGTGAGAAGTGGTAAGGAAAAAGCACCTCTTCTCCCAGAAAATATTAACCAAACTACGGAAGTCAACAGTCTTTTTCCCCCACTGCTAACCTTAAAAATGAAGGTCATAAGCAACGTGGTTCAGTCATTCTCTGCTTTATACTCAGGGCACGAGTTTTGTTCATCATCCTGTGAAGCTGAAAAGATTATAATGAAAACGCCTAAAGAAAGAAGGGAGGGACAATTGTAAATAGTTTTCTCTGACAACCGGTATCAGCACTTTCTCATAGCCTCGCGTTTATTCAGACAAAAATGATAAATGTATTACAAAGAATAGATGAGATCTCTCTGTCTGGGGATGGCATAAAAATAAAACAATACTGTACTGATTTTCTCTCTGAGTACTGTCCTCCTTGCACAATTGCTGAACATTGGCAGAGCTGTTAACACCATTGATAGGAAACAAAGCAAAACTTGGGAGAGATTCTACAGCCTGGGGCTTATGAATGTCTAGGATTTACAGCACAGCTTGATGCCACTGTTAGAGTCTTCTGGCTTCAATATCCAGCCAGCTACAATGGGGGCTTTTTCTCTTCAGGAAAGTGCACCTTTCCCTCAAGGTCACACATCTAGAGTTTCTTAAAGAGAGTCCTACTGGTCATGGGATCCTTTTCAGTTTGAGGACCCTCCTGGGTGCTTTGAAGCCCAGTTTCTTGAAAGCTGCACTGCAGTCCTCCTAGAATGGAACTAGAATATATGGAGATGGACTGTTTAGAACTGAAGGGGAAACCCAGCGCTCCATCATGGAGTCCCTGTTCCCTTCTGCTCAGAACCAGACAGCTCACTTCCCTTCTGCACTGACAAGTTTTTAGCAACCTCTGGGAGAACATCACCCCAGTGAATACTTAAGTACATATTCAGCAGCCACGAGAGTAACTAAACCAAGCCTGTCTCCCATAGCACTCTGGACAAATAACAAGCTCAAAATATTTCCTGGCCTGTACCCTACACTGGAGTTTTTAATAAAAGCACAGTAACTTCGCCAGTTCTGGAAGTGATCGGCCAGGTTCCAAATCATCCCCTACTGCTCTGCAAACTCCTGGCTAGAGGGAGTTTCATTTCCTGGAGAATCATCCAAACTGGCCCTAGAGGGCCTTCCAGGCCAAATGAGCCCAGGCCAAGTTCTCTAGACACTCAGTGGCTGTCATCATTTGCACAATGGTTATGGAAGTGATGCTCCGCTGAAATTTCAAGCACGTGCTTCAGTTGCCCTCCATTTCTTCTTTTATCTCCTCAGGCCAGTAATACAAAAAGGACTGCAATCTTTAAGCTTGTGATGCCTTTTAAAAGTACTCTTACAGGCATGGCTTGAATGCAAACTGGTCAACATGCCTGTGGGAAAGGACCATTCATAAAGCAAGAGGTATGGTGCCCTCAGAAAAACATAGACATATTCGTCTAATAGAGTTGACTCCAAGCTTTTCCACCTTGGATGAACAACATAATTTACAGAACCTCTATTTCCAAACTTGCAAGTGATAGAAAGGAATATGTTTCAGGAGGAGACAACATGATAACCATAAATTATCTTGTATGTAAAATGCCAAGTATAATCTTTTATCTGTGAGAAAGAGTATTTTCTTGAAGAGGTAGAGTTTGTCCTAACTGCCTGGTTATCTGTCTATTTTCAGAATGTACCGTGCTTAGTTCTGCCTTTAGAATGTTTAATTTAATTAATCCCACTAAAATTACATTTCATGAAATTACAGCTTTTTTTTTCCTGACTGCAATATTAGCAGCTCTTAGAACATTGCCTAACACAAGCACTATTCCTTCTTCTAGAACCAGCTCTTTACTTAACACCTTCCCAGAATGCCTTGGGCTTCCATTTGAGACTACTCTTCTTTTTGCACTTCTGCCCAGTGTCAAAAATTAGATTGGAATGTGTTGGCAGCAAAGACATCTCATGTGTTCTTAGATACCTCCTAGGTCACACACCAGAGATGGCAAGTACACAAGGTATGATTCAACCGTATGGTAAATGTTTAAATATTTTAAAAATTACTGTAAAAGAAAGACACATTGCCACTAGTCACTCTCAGCATACTCCCTTTCCTTTGAACACATCCCATCATTCTTGCCACTTTCTACAATGCAACTATACCGCTGTGGCCGCCTTGATGTCTAAATTGATTGAAAACCTTTATCTTTTGTAGTCATTTTGACTTTGGGGAAGAGCTAGAAGTTGCATAGTGCTAGATCTGGTTACTAAAGTAGATAAGGACACACTGTAACATTTTTCTAGCCTGCCTTTTTTTGAAACAGTACTCAGTGAGAGCATTAACTTTTTCTTTTTTATCATACTGTATAAAGACACTCACAAAAGAGGACTTCCAGAACTGCTTCAGAAAATGGCAAGAATGATTGGATAAGTGTCTTCGAAATGGCATGGAGTATTTTATTTTATAGGAATTAATGACAATGTATCTTTTACTGTAATAAATTCTTTTTTCTTTTTTTTTTTTTTTTTTTTTGTGGGTACCGGGGGGACGACCTCAGGACCTCACGCGCCAACAGGCACCCGTGCCGCTGAGCGATATCACCGGCCCCTTTTTCGTATGTGGGTTCCGGGAGTCGAACTCGGGCCTTCGCGCTTGCAAGGCAGGCGCTTAAGCCGCTGAGCCGTCTCACCGGCCCCCTGTAATAAATTCTTTAAAATTTAAATATTCACCATATTATCTGGTCACACTTCATATGTTAATATTGACCAGGTGAATACTCTGTGAAACCTCCTCCCAGTCATATTTCTCCTGAAGTCCTTGGATTTTCTTCCCTGTCATTAATCATGATCTATCCACTGATGGATACTATAATCCCTCCACTTATTAGAAACTATAAATTATGAAATTGCCAATTCAGTCAACCAACACCCCTTCATAAAACTGAGACCTGCTTAAGAAGCCAAATGATATACCACCTTTTATCCTCTATGTAGTATTTTAAGGTAACTAGGAGAATTTTTACTTTTCCTGCAAAGTGTTTCAGACACTCAGCACTCCTGAGAAACAATGGTGCTTCTATAAACTCAACTCCAATCCTTCTGGCTTCGTCAGGAGGCCTCTCACTAATCAGAGTAGATTTAAAGAGCACATTCTCCCATAATTCATCTTTCTCCTAATGTTGCCAAGTAAAGCCATGCTGATCCATCACTTAGAGATGAGTCCACAATTTTGCTCCTTGACTAAGAGGAAATAGCAAAGAGTATGCATCAAATATTGACTATAGAGATAAGAATTGCATTCTGTAGAAAAAATATTTTTCAATGTTATGCTCATGTCATATATAATTCATCTATTTTATCATTATTCAACTGCACAAATCCCTTTCTAAAACAGGCCCAGAATATCAAGAAATCATTTTATATACCATCACATATGTGTATCTTGACAATCTGTTCTAGCCCATTTTCTCATGGCCTTTGACAGCCTCTCAGGTGGAGAAGCCAGCGTCTCTAACACCCTTCTCTCCATAGAGATGAATAAAAGGCAGTGGAATCTTACCAGATCCCTTTGGCTTTTTTTCCCACCCTAACCCTTTTCAACTATAACTCAAGTGGAGATGCTGATATTGCTGAAGAACATGTGGAAGACACAGAGTAAGGACATTGCCTAGAATAGAAAACTGAGACAAAGCAAAAGGTAATTCTAATCCTATTTAAAATTATCCTGATTTTCACTTCAATATGGGGTGTCTTCACCTCACAGATGAGACCAGCTCAGGCTAGCAACCAAGAAGGACCCACTACCGTACATCTTTGAAGTTAGTAGCAGATAACTGGCAAACTAGAAGAGTGCATACATTATGATTCTTAATGGATGTAGTTTGAAGACTACAGAGAACGCTGCTTCTGGAAAAAAATGGAACGACAGACACAAAATTTACCTTCACACTCAAAACAACCCAAAAAATGGACAAAATATAAGAAACAATGGGTTTCAAGGCATTGAGTGTTAGCGACGTGTGATAATGAGCCCTGGAAAACAAGGAACAAGTGAGGTGATTGCTCAACCTTAAGCCCTTAAGGGTTTCCAGGCTGTGGTATAGAGAAAGCAATGCTAGGGGTAGCCCCGTCCACTTCTTCCGATGAAGAAACAGAGTTGAGAATATGGGGAAAACAAGATGGCCAGAGTCCCTGTGCAGAATCTGGAAAGGAAATAGTGGCACGGAAGACACCTGGAGGTCAGTGGAGAGTGCCCCTGGAGCAGTGAATAGTGCTGATTGCTGCATGCATGTTAGGAAAGTACCCAAGGCTGGGAAAGGACCACCTGAGAAGATTAGCGGCTACAGTACCCAGTTCTCATAAAGGGCTGGGAACTGAGCCTTAGCCCATCAGTAAGATTGAAAATCTAATAACTCACAGAGCATTGGGTAGAATTCCCAGAAATGTCCTCCTGCTGTAGCGAGAAGTAATTATCCCTAGACTAAATAATACATTGGTCCTACCTAACAAATCTGAAGAGCAAGATTTGAAAAAAACCAAGCTGTTTCCAAGTAAGATAACTATTTCCCATAACAAAAACAAAAATAATTATAGGAACACAAAAATAGCCAGCACCCTATGAGGTAAAATGTGCAATATCTGTCATCAAATAAAAGAAGATTGGGCGTGCAAAAAACAGAAAAATGAGGCACATGATGAGGAGAAAAATCAATCGACCAAAACAAACCAAAAATGATATAGATATTAGAATTAGCAGATAAGGACCTTAAAACAGGTATTACAATGATATGTCACATGTTTTAAAAAATAAGTAGAAAAAAGAAAATAGTTTTTAAAAGACCTAAACTCAATGAAAATTACAATATCTGAGATAAAAATACACTAGTTATGATTACCAGCAGACAGTACATTGTAAAACAAGGGATTAGTGAATTTGAAGACATAACGAAAGAATAAAATCCAAAATGAAATAAAGAGGTGGGGGAATTTTAAAAATAAAGGGAGATTAAGTAAACTGTGGGAGAATTTCAAGCCATTTAATGTAAGTTCAATGGGACCCACTAAAAGAACAGATATATTTGGCCAGGAAAAAATGTTTTGAGGGCTGGTGAGATAGCTCAGTGGCATAAGCACCTGCCTAGCAAGCACGAGGTCCTGAGTTCGACCTCCGGTACCCACAAAAAAAAAAAAAAAAAAAAAAAGTTTTGAAAATTTCTATAAAATTTTTCTAAATAGTGTGAATACTATAAATCCAAGGACTCAAGAAACTCAGTGAATTCTAAGTAAAAAAGGAAGAAGAAAGAGGGGAAAGGAGAGAAAACAAAGGCACATAATACTTAAGTCATTTAAAATGGGTATTAAGGAAAAAATCTTTAAAATGGCTAGAGAAAAAAGACAGATACAAAGGAACAAAGATAAAGGCGACAATAGATTTCTCATCAATTATAATGTAAGTGAGAAGACAGTGGAGAACTAAAAGAAAAAATGTCAGTAGGAATTCTGGAATTCTGAAACAGCATCTGTCAGAGATGAAGGTGAAGTAAAAACATATCTAGACATAAAGTAGTCAAGAGTGTTCACCTACAACAGAACTTCAATACAGTAAAAGTTAAAGAAAGTCCTCCAGGCAGAAGTAAAGTTATTCCCGACAAAAATGTGAATCTATACAAAGAACAACGGATATGGTAAATATGGTAAATACCAAATATCCATATGGTAACTATCTGGTAAACATATTTAAAATGTTTTCTTATAGTTAAAATGCCTTTAGAAGATAATTGAAAATTTAACTCCAAAATATAAAAATGCGATATAATATATAAAAATATTATTTATGACAATAAGAGCATACAGTCTAAAAAGATGATAATAAAAGTACACTACTACAACGTTTACATACTATATTTGATGTTGCATAATACCATTTGAAGGTGGTCGGATATGCAGCACACTAAGACCCCTAAAGAAACGTTAAATTAACAAAACAAGAATTATAGCCAGTAAGGAAACAAAGGAGATAAAATAAAGTCATAAAAGTTTCAATACTGCAAAATAAGTCTTAAAACAGGAAAGGAAGAGCAAAGAACAGATGACCCAAATGGACAAAAAGGGGAAGATGATACACTCAAGCCCACATCAATAATCACATTAAGTATGGAGCATCTAAATGTGCCAATTAAAAGGAAGAGATTACAGTGGACCCTTGAACTCAATTCATTCATGAGGGCTGGTTGTAAGTCAAGTGGGTCGTAAGTCAAGACTATTTTTCCCATAAGAAATAATGGAAATACCCATAATGCATTCAAACCTCCCAAAGCACCCCTTAAGTAACCTTTTCATAATAAAAAAGGATTGTATAGGGCTGGTGAGATGGCTCAGCGGCGTAAGCGCCTGCCTGGCAAGCACGAAGGCCCGAGTTCAACTCCCGGTACCCACATATGAAAAAAGGGCCGGTGATATCGCTCAGCGGCACAGGCGCCTGCTGGCACACGAGGTCCTGAGGTCGACCCCTGGTACCCACAAAAAAAAAAAGGGTTGTCTAATGTGCATGATTTACCAAAAACACCAATAATTTTCTTAGTGTATTCACCAAAAAGCTATAAAATGTGCCTAGTTTACCAGAAACAACAATTTCATACTGTACTCACCATTCAAATTGACATCTTTGGCTCGCAGGCGGGGAGGATGAGATGGAAGGGGGTTCTTGTTTGGAAGGAGAGTCCCCTTCCATAAGAACAGCAGGAGTCTGGCTCTCCGGTATCCTCTCTCCTTGGGAGAGTCCGTAGCCCACTAAGACCTGCTTCTTCCTCACTAGATCTCAACGTTTCAGAACCAAAAACTGGTGTAAGGTTCTGTTACTATCTTTTCTTTAATACTATTCTTTTTATTGTGATTGCTTTCCTTACCTTTCCTTCCTTCCTTAGCTACTTTTCTAGCTTTCTTGGGACCATTTCGATAGCAATAATCATAGCAATTACATAAAGCACCGCCTGAAACCATGTCCACAAGCATGCACATCTGGGCTCAGACCAATGTTTATCTGGATGCTTACATACGCTTTTCTGGCATTGAGAGTCTTTGTTTACAACCCCACAAGCAGCCGGCATTTGGGTCATAAGACTTTGGTTGTAAATTAAACCTAAAATTCTGATCATAACCCAAGTTGTTCAGAACTTGGGCCAGTCATAACTCGAGGGTCCACTGTATCACATTGGATTAAAGAGTAAGACCCTGTTAAACACTGTGTACAACAAACACACATGAAAAATAAACATATACATATACATATACATATACATATACATATACATAGGTTAGAAGTAAAGGGTGAAAATGGGATATGACATACTAACAATAAATCAGAAGAAAGCTGGAATGTCTATATGAATATTACATGAAGGAAATTTCAGAACAAAGTATATGATTGCGGGTAAAGAGTAGCATTAACCACACATGAAGAAGCCAACTCAGCTGGAAGACATAATTCCAAAGTTTATACGGTTAATAACAAAAATTCAAAATACACAAAGCAAAAACTGAGAGGTCTGAAATGCGAAAAAGAGAAGTACAGTAGATTTCAATTCTGTTCTTCCAATGGAAACTACACACAAACAGGAAAGATGGGAGACTTGGACAACAGGGCAATACTATTGGCCAATGTGACCTAGTTGCCATTTATAGAACACCCTACTCAACAGCAGCAGCATTCTTTTCAACAGCACATGAAATACTTACCAATATATGCCATATTCTAGGCCATAAAGATAAGTTTACTAAATTTAAAAGGATTTAAAATAAGTAACATGCTTCTAATAACTTATAGGTCAAAGAAAAAATTAAAAAAGAAGTTTGACAGTATTTTGAACTGAAGTGAAAACACAGCATATCAAAAGGTGTGGCATGTACTAAAGTAGGACACGGAACAGGACGTATAGCACCAAATGCCAATATTAGAAGAATATAAAAAGGTCTCACATCAACCAAAACTTCAGCCCCTTCCATTAAACACTAGGAAAATAGAGAAAATGTTGGGGGAGGGAGAAAGAGAGAGAACCAAAGTAATAAAGATGAGAGAGGCAATATAAGAAACAGAAAACCGGTAGAGAAAATCACCGAAGCCTAAAGCTGGTGCTTTGAGAAAGGGAGCAAAATTGATATACATCGGGCCAGTGAGATGGCTCAGCGGCGTAAGCGCCTGCCTTGCAAGCGCGAAGGCCCGAGTTCGACTCCCGGATCCCACATACCAAAAAGGGGCCGGTGATATCGCTCAGCGGCATGGGTGCCTGTTGGCGCGCGAGGTCCTGAGGTCGTCCCCCCGGTACCCACAAAAAAAAAAAAAATTGATATACATCTAGCCAAACTAATCACAGGAAAAATAAATTTTAAAAATCAGGAATAAATAAATAAATAAATAAATAAATAATCAGGAATAAGGGAGGTGACCATCATTAGACATTCTGTAGATATTAAAAGGAAATAAGGGACTATTAGTGAGGACTTTATGACAATATATTTTATACTTAGAGAAAATGAGACTAATTTCTTCAAAGTCAAAAATGATTAAGGCTTACATAAAAACTGAACAGAATGAATAATATTCTATTTTCAAAATTGAACATATAGTTAAACCTTTCCATGTAGAAAAACCTTAGGTCCCGAGGCCCTCACTGATGAATTCTGCCAAACCTCCATGCAATTATGGAGAAAATAATGATTTCTAATTTGTTCTACAAACAACATTATTTCAATACCAAAGAAGGACTAAGATGTTGAAGAGGGAAAGTAAAGTATTATAGACTGACACCTCTAATAAACACAGATGCAAAAATTCTAAGAAAAATCACAGCAAACATACCAATAACATATAAAAGGAATAATGCATGATGGCCAAGTGGAATTTATCTCAAAAATGAAAGGTTGGTTTTCCATTTAAGAATAAATGTAGGGCCGATGAGATGGCTCAGCGGCTTAAGTGCCTGCCTTGCAAGCACGAGGGCTCGAGTTCGACTCCCGGATCCCACATACGAAAAAGGGGCCGGTGATATCGCTCAGCGGCACGGGCGCCTGCTGGTGCGCGAGGTCCTGAGGTCGACCCCCCGGTACCCACAAAAAAAAAAAAAAAAAAAGAATAAATGTATTCAATTCACCATGTAAAGAAATAAATCAATTTATCATATGTATATATTCATATACATTTAGAAATCCAATATTTCTTCCAATAAAATCTCTCCAAAATTTATAAGCATAAAATAACTTCTTCAGCTACATTCCACCAAAAAAAAAAAAAACTAAAACAAACATCCTACTTATGGTGGAAGACTGAATGTTTTCTCCTCAAGATTAGCAACAAGGCAAAGATGTACGCTCTTTTCATTTCTATTCAATATTTTACTGGAGGTTCAAGCCAAGGATAACAGACAGAAAAGGATCCTCTTCCAGAAACTTGGGAGTGGGCTGATTTACTGTCACCCAAAATATTTAGATATCCTCAAAAGTACTTTCCACTCAAGAGAATAAGACAGACCCAGAGACCTATTTGCAAAAGTCATAAAGAACTGCTGTCCAAAATTTACGAAAACTCTTAAAACTCCACAACAAAAAAACAGCCCAGTTAAAAATGGGCAAAAGATATGAACAGACACCTCACCAAAGGAGATATATAGATACTAAGTGAGCACATGCAAATATATTCACATCATATGTCATCAAAGAAATACAAATTACATAACGAGATACCACTACACACCTATTAGAACAGCCAAAATCCATACTCACATCTTATGTTGGCTAGGAAGGAGGCAAAGCAACAGGAACTCTCATTCACTGTTGGTGGGAATGCAAACTGGTAGTCAGTTTGGAAGGCAATTTGGTGTTTCTTACAAAACTAAAGCACGTGGGTGCTTATAGCAGCTTTATTCACAATTGCCAAAATTTGGAAGCAACCAAAATATCCTTGAGAAGGTGTGAATGGATAAATAAACTGGGAGAGTCAGACAATATTCTATGTTGAAAAGAAATAAAATATCAAGCCATGAAAGGACATGGAGCATATTATAATACAGCCATGAAAGGCATGTTATAAAGTAAAAGAAACTGATCTGAGAAGACTACATGTTATATGATTCTAACTGTATGGCATTCTGAAAAAGCGAAATTATTAAGACAATAAAAATTCACTGGCTGCAACTGTAAAGGTGAAGAGAGGGAAGAACAAGTGAAGTGCAGAGGCTTTTTAGGGCAGTGAAACTTTCTGTAACATAATGGAGATACGCGTCATGATACATCTACCCAACTCCATAGAATGTAAAACACCAAGTGATTCTTGATGTAAACAATGATCTTTGGGTGGTAATGATGTGTCGGTGCAGATTATAAACCATACCAAATGTATAATTACAGCAAACGTAGTCTGATATTTATTTGGGCTATCAGTCTGTAGTGTTTCTGTGTCTAGTTTTCATATCAGGACAGTGTTCAGAGAATGCGTTACAAAGCGCTCTGGTGTGGTGGCATGGGATGTTGATAGCTGAGGAAGTGGTACATATATTCCTTAGCATATGGGAATTCTCTGTGTGTTATGCTGTGAATCTAAAACTACTCTAAAAATTATATATATATATATATATATATATATATATATATATATATATATATATATATATATAAAGCATTTAAAGAAGGAATCATATTTGCATTGAGAAAATGGGAGGTTTTCCGGAAGCCAGGATGGGAACTCCTATCCTTTATTAATTTCCTTTTCTAGTGTGAAGTCCCTAAAAGATTTATATACATAGAAGGCAAGATCAGAGAACTGTACACTCTTTATAGCTACAGGGTTTTACCTGAGCTCTGAACCCAATGCTGTGAATCCAGGGAGGAAAATCCTGCCAAGAATTGGAGCCAGGCTGAGGACCAAAGAAGACACTGATCAGCTGCATCCCCATTGGTACCACCCCGGATTGAGTCAGATAGTTTTTCATCTCACCAAACGCCCCACAGCTACCCCCTTCTTGAATTTGCCTTATTTTTACAGGTATATAGACATATAGCAACCATCAAATATAATAATCAGCAGAAACTTACTGATATTATTGGATTTACAAGAACATCGAAATGAAATAAGTCCATTACAAATACATAATTACACACCCTGAGAATTACAAATGCAAATTTGAACAGAAGTACGGGCAGGAGAGAGCCAAGTGTTATTTGAGATCCTTCCCTTCTGCTTAAAAGTTTGAACTAATTGCTAAAATTTTCTCTCCACCCTTGTTTTTTGTTTTGTTCCTTTGTTCTGTCTTCAAAATCTTAGATCTGCCAGATTAACAGAAGTACACCGACAGTCTTTGTGACCACTGTCTCCCCACTGATTGTCTTGGCTTTGTCTGCCAGTCACTTACTCTACATTCTACACTGCAGAAACCACACAAAAAGCTATCCATGTGTTTAAAGATGTTAAGTAAAGGCAATTGTGGGGGAGAATGAAATATAAAGAACATTCTCAAATAATTACAACCACAGTGGTTTTATCTGCTCCTTGTTACAAATTATTTCTTAACCACATCTCGGATTCTCAGACCAAATGGATTAAGGCCAACCCTAGATTCTTAATGTGCAATCCTGAGTCTAAATCACCTGTCTGCCCCTGCTTGGACTTGTTCTTGACATGATCATTAGCCAGTTCTAACCAAGTCTCCTTCCCAAAGAAGGGCAGCGCCCCTGGTCAGGCATTCAGTGCTAACAAAAGGTCCAGATTCCTGGTGCTTATCAAGACAAATAATGGCCTTCTACATGGGATGCTTCACTGTCAACTTGCCAGCAGGGCAACTTGCTCCTGTTTACTGTTCAGACTTTGGCAAACCCATTTTGCCTTCCCACAGTTTCTAATTCTTTTACTGCTGAGCATGATTTTCTCATTTCTGTTGTCTGGTATTCACTTGTAGCTTAATAGATACTAATAACCCTGGCTCACTCCTACCAACTCACCAAGTGAAAGGCATTCTAATAGGGCCAGGGACTTTTTGTGCCTTTTTTCATCTGTCAAAAGTGCAATGACCCTATATAACTACTTTGGAAAGCTAGTTGGTAATGTTGAGAAAAGATCTGTATCTATATCTATATCTATATCTATATCTATATCTATATCTATATCTATCTATATCTATATCTATATCTATATCTATACCTGTGTGTGTGTGTGTTGGAACCTACCTTTTCAACTCTTAAGTATATACCTATCAGAAATTCTCACACCTATTCAACAAAAGAACTAAAGAATCTTCACAGTAACTCTCCTGGTAATATCTAAAGTAACCAGAAACAAACAAACACACACTGGAACTCTCATACAGCAAAGAGAATGAACAAACCACAGTTACACTCAACAACATTGTTGATTCTCACAAACAATTTTGAGAGAAAGAAGCCTGACACAAAAGTACATATGATTTGCTTCCATTTATATCAGGAGTAAAAACAGGCATTCCTAAGCTATGATGTTAGAAGTCAGGGTAGTGGTTACCCTTGATGCGAAGTTTGGTTAGTGACTGGAAGAGGCATGGGAGCATTTCCAGGACTACAATAAATCCTGCCCCTTTACCTGAGTGCTGGTTGCATGGATGTGTTTACTTGGGAGTATTCATTGAGATGTGTTCTTGTGATTTGTGCAGTTTTCACTAGCACCATGATCTCATATTTCAGTGAATTCCTTGAGGAAATTTATAGAAATTAGTGAAATGTATTTACAAAATGTTTATTGATGACTGTGTACCAGATATATTGATATCAAAATATATAATTCCTATCAAGAAAGGAGGACTGAGGGCTCCAGGGGAAGAAGTATCTTTTCCAAATACCATTTGTTAATCTGGTTTTATTGATGGGGAATACTGAATTAAGATCTTAGGGAGAACAAAAGTGGCCTTCTTCAAGGTTAAAAATTATTTGGTGAGAGAGAATAGAGAACAGATGCCATGATTAAGCCTAGTAGTCTTTAATCACACAATTCCTCTGAACAAGAGCACATCTTGAAGTTCCTTATTAAATAGTTCTGGCTTATTAACTCAATATTATTCTTCATATATATGCAAATATATATATACATATATATATATGACTAAGAATTTTTGCATTATGAAAAAACTTTCACAGTAGATGTTGTAGGCACCCTGGCCCCTTAAAGAGGCAGGTGGTCAATCCTGGTTGAAAAGCCCAAGGTTTCCACCCAGACCCTACTTCGTCCACATACAGCATCTTTCTCATTCTCCATTCGCCTGTTTTGATTACCTGCACATATTCACATATACTACTGGATTTGTCCCAAACCATTCAGACTCATTAAATTTTCTAATAACCATAAGATTATTAATTTTTAAGACTGGAATTGCTGGAATGATTGACTTTGTTTCATACCCCAAGAGTTCATTTATTAGGCAGATGTGTCTATATCACTCCACGTTCAGGTTCAAGGCTAGATATACTCTGGTTAGGTGGAGCAGATAAAGATGAGAAATCCCAAAATCTACCATTCAGCACTTAATATGTCATAATGGTCCTACTGATCTTTCTGTAAAACCCTACTTCCCATTTTGTAGCCATAAGATCTTGAACAAATTGCTTAAATTCTCCAAGCCTCCATTTTTTTTTTAGCTATAAAGTAAAAATGATAAAATCAACCTCATCAGACTCTTGAGATAATTAAATAAAAAATTTGTATATAACGTAATTTACACAGTGCCTAAAAAATAGTGACAATTGAGTCAGAGTGAGCTATTCTTGCCATGATCATTATTAACCCTTCTGTTAGACCTCCACTGCCTTCTCTCTTGGGCTGCGGACTCTCTTAGGGAAAGTTCTCCCAGAAGCAGCCTCTGATCTCAGGAGTCAAATGCAAGCAATTCATTCGGGGACTGTTTGTAGGAGACACTAGCACAGGTGTTGGGGAAGCAAGATAAGATGAAGAAGAAGCCAAGGAAATGTTTGAGTTCGGGTGAAGTCCAGGCTCAAACTGATTTCAGAGGGAACTGTGAGCTGTAAAGGGTACCTCATCTCATCTCAAGGCAAAGGAGTAGGATTTTGCACCCTGCCACCTGTGTGTGATTGATTAAGGCCTAGAAGGGGGAATGTAACTGCGCCTGGCATGTGTAACTACTGAGAGGTGTAGGCTCTCTACTGGGGTAAGACTGCTCTCGGAGCTGCAGGGCAATCCTGTGAAGATTTGGGAATAAAAGCACGGATCCAGGAAAATGGCAACACAAGGAGGTCTGGCTAGGCTGCCAGCAGGGGATGCTACATCTTCATGTGACTAAATTCACACATTCTGTGGCCAACTTTCAAATCTCAGTATTTTCCTCTTTAAATCTCTTTACCAGTGCTTTTCCAAGCCATGACCATCTTGAGACCCAGCTGTGCCTTAGAGACCCAGACCACCTCATCCCAGTCCAGATAAGAATGGTCTCCAGCCTCCCCACTAGGCTGACTCTCTGGATCTACCCAAACTTGATGGTGTCCATGGCTTTGCCAGCCAGGCTCTACTCCCACTTCTCCACCTGATGGCCAGCAGGGAAACTGGCAGCACATCTCCCTCAATTTTGAAGTGCAGAAATCTAGAATTCTGCTTCAAGTTAATTTATTTCATTTTATAAGTCATATGTTTTATTTATCTTCATATATATGACAATATTTTCTTTGTTAACTATACATGTGACTTAGTTGGAGCTCATAAGTAGTCACAGGAATAAAAGAATTGAGAAATAAATACCAGTATTTGTAGAATCAGGGAAATAACTTGTAAACTAAATACACTAAGAGAAAATGTGCAATGTCAAAGTTGGCATATACAAACAATAAAAGATGAATCAAACCTATGTAAAAAAAATCCATTCTCCTCCCCATAATTTATGTCAGTCAGTATTTTACATATAATAAAATCCTCCCTAAGCAAATAACTGATAAAGCAATAAAGCTGTCAGATGCAATAAACGGACCGTTTGCCTGGACTGTCTGGAAACGCTCCCATTTAGAGGCAGATACCCTGTTACATTAAGCTAGAAGAAAACATTTATCTATTGTGTGATAAGTCTGACAAGTGCTTAAATCAGCTGCCTAAGAAGACTCTCCAGAAATGCACTGCTATAAAGGCTGATATTTAATTATATCGCCCTGAGTGTAAGATATAATTGCACCTATTATGGGATAGGAGAAGAAAAAGAGGAGTAGAAATTAACTTCTATTGAACAACAAAGTAATTATCCATTATTGGAGATAAGGTAGGACATCTCCATTGTGCTCTGAGACTGGGTTCATTTATCCAAGATTCTGTTGCTCCATCTACATTTGCATGACCTACAAAGAAGGTCAACTCCGAGGCTAAAATATCATACCCAGGTGAAACTTGTTATCTCAAAACACCCACAAGCATGAGCTTCAAAGATCTTCAACTCAAGATGTCATTCTTCTTGTACTCACTAATCTTCCTTTACCCACCACCCTCCACCCCCAGCATTACTCAAACTAAATTAGAAATATTCTTAGTATCTTCTCATCCCTTAGACTATCTATCTGAACATTAATTCTTACAACTCGATGTTCTGAACTTCTATAAATTATGAGCCCTCCTCCCCTTCTCTGGTTTCACTGTCACACTTTAGGTTCTGGCCATTTTTTGCTAAGCCTGTTACATTTACCTCTTTCTGGTCAGGCCTGCCCCACACACCTCCACCTCCTGTGCTTCTTGGGCCACTGGCAGAACACTGATAACCAGGTAAATGTCTAAAATGTAGATCTGGTCATATCACTCTTCTGCCTTAAAATAAATGGCCTGAGTTCAAAGAGGTTTCAGAAGAAGCCGCCAAAAAAGAAAGAACATTCTTAAAGATTCCATTTTCAGAAACTTAAAAGATAGGTAGTGTGGTCATTAGGGTGGAGTGTCAACTTGGCTGCCTTTGCGATGTGCCTGAGGGGTTGGTAGAGCATGCTGTGTCTGGGTGAATCATGGAGATGTGACCATGGGTACTATGGTCCCTCACCCTTTCCTCTCCGGCACTGTTCCCCTGCTTTGCTGCCCAACCACCATGAACTAAGTATCTTTGCTCTGCCACACACTTCCACCATGATATTTCTGCTGTGCAGCCAGCTGACCATGGACCGAATCCCCTGAGACCAAGAGCTAAATTAAACCCCTCTTCCTTTAAGTTGTGGGTAGCAAATATTGGATCTCAGCAATAGAAAAGCTCAGTAATATAGATAGTGTTTAGCGATGCACACTGGGGAGGTAAGTTAGTAAACCATTGTTGTAACTACCATAAACATGGTGACTTAAAAATAAACAAAAAAATTTTTGTATAGTTCTGGAGGTTAGAAATCTAAAATAGGTCTTATGGAAATAAAATTAAGAGGTCAGAAGAACACTGTTTCTTTGGGAGGCTCTAGAGGAGATTACATTCTTTGCCTTTTCCAGTTTCAAGAAGCTTCCTGTATTCCTTTGCTTATAGCCTTTTTCCAGCTATTAGATCACCCCAACTTCTGCTTCTGTCTCCCCACTTCCTTCTCTAATTCTCCTGCCTCTCTTTTTCATTTATAAGGACACTTGTGATTACATTGGGCCCACCTGGATAAAACGGGATTGTTTCTCCATTGCAAGATTCCTATCTTAATCATATCTGCAGAGTCTCTTTTACCACTGTCTTAGTCTATTTTATGATGCTACAGCAGAATACCTGAGACTTGGAGATTTATAAAGAAACAAGGCTTGATTAGCTCATGATTTCAAAGCAGGGAAGTTCAAGATTGGTCAAGAGCCTTGTACTGCATCACATTGCTGGAGTATATGTGAAAGTAGCCATCAAGCTCATGCAGAAGAGACAAAACACACAAGGTAAACTTGCTTTAGAACAACCTACTCCTGTTAACTAATCCACTACCACAAGAGCTAGAACTCACACCCTCAAGATGACACTGATTTATTCATGAAGCTTCATCCCCATGATCCAAATACTTTTCAACAGATCCCACATCCCAACACTGCTACACTGAGGAATTAGGCCTGAACATGAGTTTTGGTGAGGACAAACCATATTCAAACCATAAAATCCATGTAAGGTAACGCCCACAGTCTTTGGGACTAAACCATGGACATTCAAAATTGGAGATATCACTATTCTATGACATGTGGTAAAACCATAAAGACAAGCAAAGCAGTGATGATTTGAAGAGGCATAGCAGAGTTTACCTTTATGGGGGAGAAAGGGTTTGTAGTTAGAAGCATGTGGAAGCAAGCTTTCAGGAGGCAGAAAATTGTCTATATTTACTATTTGCTTTAAAAGAATGTCCTTATGCTTACATTTATCTTTTTGTTTTTAATGTACAAGTTGAGTATCCTTTATCTGAAATGGTTGAAATTGGAAATGTTTTGGATTTCAGATATTTTCATATTTTTGAATATTTACATACATATAAAGAGATATATTAAAATGGGACCCAAGTTTAAACATAAAATTTATTCATGTTTTATGTTTACCTTAAACACATGGGTAAGAGATAATTTTACACAATTTTTTAAATAATTTTGTGCATGGAACAAAGTTTCATGTTGTAGAATATTCCACTTGTGGCATTATGTCAACACTCAGAAGCTTCAGAATTTGAAACACTTCAGATTTCAGATTTTCAGATTAGGGGTGCTCGACCTGTATGTGTCTATTGCATGTTAAGATAAAGATTTTTTAAACCTACCTGAAGATATCCATTATATTATTCTGCACAACTGGTTCTCATATTATGGCATCACTTCTCCTACCAGCTTCATCTCTCAGCACACTGCCCTTTCCTGGTCTTCTTCCCCACCTCTCCACCTCCCACTCACCCTCCAGGCATCTTTACTGTCAAATGTTCTTTTACACCTTTATATCTTTGCACACAAAATTCTCTCCACTTGGTTTGCTTTTATCTCTTTGCATGGTGAATATCATCACATCCATTAAATCCCAAGCCAAATGCTACTTCCTATGTTAAGCCCTTTTCTAAGTCATTTAGCTGTTTCTAAGCCATCCTGTTTGCCATTGCATTTTGTCTGCAATCCATGACAGCACTTGCCATGTTCAACTGTGAATTGATATTTATGTCTCTATCTTCTAAACAAATCTTTAAGTACCTTTAGGTCTTCTATTCCTTAGCAAAGTGCTTGGCATACATTCTATACTTACTAGACATGCTTTTTAATTTTAATAAAATATGATCCTTTCAACTGTGTGAAAAAGATTAGAGGACAGTGGTGGGACGGATGGAGGTTGAGCAAATGGAGAGAAGCCAAGTTCATACAATTAAATTCAAGGTGCACCGAGTTGGTTGTAGGAATTGTAGTTTTGAAGAGAGGCTTAAGGATAAAGTGTACAAACACTTCATATACAGTTGATTTTCATTATTCGTGGTTATGTTGTATAACGTTGATGCAAATGCCAAACAATTGTTCCTGGGGAAAGGCATTGTTAGGTATCTGCGAGCCTCTGGTGACATCACTTTCATCAACTAATCAATACGCAACCTTGTTCCAGGTGTGTTTCTATTTAACAATACCTTGCTTAATATGCTGCTGACTCCTCAACCTTGAACTCATGCCCAGCAGTACTGTAACTCACGCTGACCTCAGCTAACACACCTATTTTCTCCATAAGGTACCTCATAGCCTTATTGTGCTTGTGAACACTTAGATAGCACTTCATCGCTTTGTTTGGGGGTTATTGTAGGGGGGAAATCACCAACAAAAATCACAAAAATGAGAAAAACATGGCACTAAATATATCTCAGAAAGGACAAGTTTACCATATGAGAGCTAAAAGAAGGGAGGACCTTGTGCATGTTGTCATCACCTTGTTCTGTCTCAGCTGGGAGTATGGCATCTGGCAACTGAAATTTTTTGTGGCTGTGTGCATGCACATGTCCATAAGTGATCGCTAGAGCACCACTGAGTATTAATTTGGGGTGTTAAATTTTAGCAAGCGTACAAATTTGCAAATATGAAATCCGTGAATAATGAATATCAACTGTACTTTATTCTAATCATTTCTATTTTCCAAGAGTGGAAACAAACACCCAGAATACGGCCTTGCTGTGGTCACGCGAGACACAATTTAAATCTACTAGGCTCTACTTTAAGGGAAAGCTTACGCTCTGCCCTCTACAGGCTGGCCATATACCTGCAAACTGAGGTGTGGAAAGTGGGGTTTTAGGGCCTGCTTACAAGTTTGGGTACTGATTTCCAACTGTTTCTTTACTTGAAGTTGCTTTGTGACACTGGAGCATATTTTGCCTTCCTTGCCTCTTAGAACTGGACAGGAACATTATAGTTACTGTCACCTTTCTTTGCTGATTTTCAATGTACTCTTCCCTACTCATGACAGAATGCTCCCAAAAAGATAAATTTAATTTAAACATAAACACAAGCCTGACAACTGAGACTTTATTAGTCATTCTTCCTTATTAATTAATAGAAACTCTTCAAAGATGTGCTATCCTCTTTCAGTATAGTACACTGACTTGATTGACCTTAATCTTCAAAAATTCCAGGAGTAGATGCTTTCTTTGAGTTTAACTCACATTTCTAGGATGAAGGAACCCATAAAATAGAGAAAGCTCATGCACAAAATCCATTCCGTGTGGACTGCCAGCCTATGAGTGTGGGGAGGCTTTGCATTTCTTCCATACACACGTTTCCAGCTCTGGCTCACTTGCCATTTAGACACGGACCACTGATAAGTAACCGACTTCATTATTAATTTATGATGCAAACACATTTTCCATAATATATTCCAACTGAAGTATTTATCATAAGCAAAATGTTCTTAGATACTCATTTTATGAAATGTGACAGTCTGAAGCCAAGATGAGCCAGGATCACAACTCCTGTTAAACTTATCTTTGAGCAGAAGATGCCTGGCTTTGGGCTAAATTTCTAATAAATATTATACTACCAACCTCCGCTATTAATGTTCCATTTAATGTGATTATTATAATATTCACATGACCAAATTCCAGAATTACATATGACAAACAGTTCTGTAAGGACTACTAGGAATAAGGTTGATCAAATCAATCCATCCTTAAACCTCCCCCGTGTAAAAGCTTAGCCACTTCTTTCACTTCTTAAAGAGTGGAAATTAAATAGGAAAGTAAATACTGAGCAGCTAGTCAGAGAAGTGTTGTGCTTAAAACCTTCCAGGTTTTGATTACGTTTTTTTTCCTGGTATTACCATTAAATTATATGGTTCATTAGCCCCTCTTCACCTCAGATAGCTATCAAAATTCAGCCAAAAAGACAACAGATCAACATTTTTTTTTCATTTTTGTTACAGTGAGAACCCAATGGCTTCATTTTCTGTGCCTAACGCTCACCAGGTGAAATTCTTCCTGACCTCTCTGGCTGATTTGAGAATTCCACGGCAATCTTAAATTGTATGGTGAGTCAGTGCCTGAGTTTTTACAGTTGGAGTTTTATTATTCTAAAAATGACAAACATCGTTTTGCTCTGGATGCTATTGTAAGTTAAGAAAATATTTATGTAATCAGTAATAAGCACAGAGAACCTAAGAAGTCATTAATGACAAGCTATTTTATGTGAGGGATTGCAAGAGGGTTAGATTCAGAGCTTAAGCAAAAGTATTTTCCTGTAACTTTTCTGTAAATGAGCACATTAAAGTCAGAGAAAGAACAATGCTTTCACCATAATTCATAGTTTTCTGAAAGCTAAATGACCTTTTTAAAAATTTCTTGGCCTCAAGATGTGATAAAAATGGAAGGGATATGAATACTTACAATGCAGTAATGAATTGTAAATGGCTTAGTAATCCACATCCAGGGCTCACGGATCCTGTCCAAAAAAGCATCTATTCATACATCCAAACCATCCAACAATAGCTCCTTCTACTGGTATCTGAATTCCATATCAAATAAAAATTATTCTGCTTATTAAAAAAGTCTTTCCTTTTAGAGTGATCTTGCTACCTTTGTTGTTTACTGTAGCTAATTTAAAATTTACCCTAACATCAACAGAAAGTTATAGATCAAAATAAATGCATTGTATTAGTCAAGCTGTTCCATTAACTTTATATTTTAAGAAAAAAATAAAAAAAAAAACTGAATGATGCAGTCCTTTCCCTCTGTCCCAGCAGGAGTGTCTGACAGGTATCAGGCTGTGCTGTGAATGGAGAATCCAGAGGCGTCCGGCTCTTCGGGCATGCTGTCTGTCACTCACACCTCTGAACCCCATTCCTCAGCAGACACGTCCGGGGGACCAAGTCCACACTCCGTCTCCGAAGCGTTCTATGCCTCTTCAAGTGTTCGAGGGCAAAAACATGGGTGGATAGTGAGGCAACAGGGGCCTGTAGGTAGGGGCCCTGGGGCTTTTAAAGCCTGGTTCTCCATTTCACCCCCTCTGGTTATTGAGATAGTTAAATGAAATCACCGTGAAATGCTTTTCAACATAGCCCAATTAGATCCAGATCTCCGGGGACAAAGCCTGAGTAACAGCATTAAATAAAGCGCCCTAGGTGATGGAGTGTTGAGAATTTCGGAGTTAGTGTCTCTCTGGAGATTGTTCTTTCTCGCAGAACTTTGATCTGCAAATACGCAGGCACAGGACAGCACGCGGTGAGGCTGGAAGCTCTTCCCAACTGTCACCCAGACATAGTAAATGCCCTTCAGGAACACTCTAGGCCTCTGCGGAGAACCCTGCGGAACTGGCAGGAGGACCATTGGAAGTGGGGTTAGGTACCCTGCAAATATCCCTGTGGTTCAGACAAGGTTCAGAACAAGCAGGCGCAGTATTGCAAGTATGCACAAGAAAGAGCTGGCTGCATGTGGCCACCTAATTCCACAATGGCTGCAGGTGGCAACTAAGGACGGGAGAGAGCAGGGCGCCCCTAGTGGACTCCTCTGGTATTTCTCAACTTCGCAGTTAGCTCTGTCTTCCCTTGAGTTGAACCAGTAAACCTCCATGGTGCTCGGTCAACTGAGCAGCAGGGCCTGGGCATAGGGAGACATGAGACACTTTAAAGAGATCCTGGGATGATTTTAGCGTTTATTTACTTCATTACATAATATATTATTTTATATAGTCTTAAAATTATAATATATAGCATAGTTGTACAGTATAATATGCAATCTGAAGGAAGAAGTTAATGGACAAACTAGGCCCTAAACCCCTAAAGGATTCACAATAACATCTTTGTGGTAGATTTTCTCTTTAGACAAACATGTTGGCGGGCTTTTTGGTTATGAAAAGAAAGACTCCGAGCATCAGTGGAATGAAAAGTAAGTGAGACTGAAAGTGGGGTCACTACATTGTGCTTCACTTTGTGATAGCATCATGTGTGGTTTATTTGTCCCCTAAAAATAGACATTTTTGCTGTTTCTAATTTTTGGCTATTAAAAGTATGTGCACCCATATGTGCTATTATTTCTACTGTATATATCCCAGTAAGTAAGATTTTAGTCTTTGGATGGCACTTCCTAACTGTAACAAGCATGTGAATCACAGGGATCTTGTTAAACTGCAGATCTGATTTAATAGGTCCAGGATGTGGTCTGAAATGCTCCATTTCTCCCAAACTCTCAGGATGCCAATGTCGCTGGTTCATGGACCATGCTTTGAGTAGCAAAACCTTAGCATACATGCACTCACTTATTTTGATAATTATTAAAATGAGAAAGTAGTAAAAATTAAAAGTGAAAAGTAAAAGAGTAAAGGACAATCCTTTTTTCTAACTTTGTACATTTATGTGTCATTTGAATTTGTTTTAATGAGCACACTACTTTAGTCATTAAAAAAATAGGGAGCTTGACACAGGCAATAAGGTAATTTAAATAAGTAACAATTTTAATAAATAATAAAGGGGTGAAAATATTATTCTAAGGGCCGGGGATATAGCTCAGCGACACAGCACCAGCCTGGCAAGCACAAGGTCGTGAGTTCAATTCCTGGTACAAAAAAAAAAAAAAAGAAAGAAAATATTATTCTACTTCCTGGTAATAACCAAGTGGATTTTCCCCATTTTCTCAGTGTATATGAGTTTTCCAGTATTACTATAAAATTCCCTGTAAAGATTCTTATTTTTCTGTTTTCTTGCCTATGCTTTAAACTAAGTCCTTTCACATTTTTCCCTGGTCACCTATAGGATTTAAATTTCATGTAGCCCTTGTTCGGCCTCCTCCCCTAGTGGCCCGAACCTGCCCTATGTGCAGCCAGTGCCTTATGAAAGCCTTTACAACTTCCAGTTTTTGTAAAATGCAAAGATCTCCAGAAGGCCATGGGTCCCTACCTGTTGGGGAGCAAATGAGGGAATTTCTGCCTGAGTCTGTAGCTCCTTACCAGACATCTGAGGGTCAGGTATGGCACAAAGTCACTCAGGATGATGAGGGGAGTCCCTACTTCTCTATAAAACCTTTTATGACCAGCCTGTGGAAAATTAAGTCCAAGCAAATCACAGACGATATATTTATTTTGGGTAACTGACTAGATTTTGGTAAAATCCATTTCATATTTTGGTAAAAGTTTCCTGGAAATCTGTTTTCCTGATTTTTTTTCACTTTCACTTTTAGAAAAAAGAGAAGTTTCTGATAGTTGAGAGGGTCTCATTGAATAGGCTGGTGAAAAATAGCATCTAACTTTTAGAAATGAAAATCTATAAGAAATACAAGAACCTAAAAAGGGATTTGAAATCATTTGGATACTACAGTAAATCCACGTTCACCCAAATAACCATTCTAACAGAAATAAATGTTGAGGTCAGCAAAAATTTGAAGATTTACTTAATGTACCAGCTGATGTTAGACAACCTAGAGAGTATCACTCTACCTAGTTTTTTGGTTTAGTTTCTTATGTCATTTCTGAAAAATTGGAAACCTGACCTTCAAAAAGGTCCTTGGCCACTCATCCATGGGTGAGTCCAGGTGGGTGATACAATTACTCCCTCAGGTTCCAGCAAGCAACCAGGGAGGTGCTGTTGCCAATGACTGAACCCTAGGCAATGTAAAAATCAGGGACTAGCTGTTTCATTTCAGGATTGGTTGGCATTCTATTGGTTGGAACTTGGAAGACCTTAGGGGAAGTTAACAGTTTATAGTTTGCAAACTATACTCTAGGACATGGGAGTTTATTGGAAACAGAGATCCCATTTCTTGACCTTTTGCAAAGACAACACACTAGCATTTTTTGAACCCAAGTGGAGATCATTTCCTTTAAAAAAAAAAAATCATTTTCTTGGTTAAAAGGACTCACCCACTGAGGCAAAAAGCAGGGTAAATAAGCCGAGAAGATGGCAAAACCAAACTACCAGTAGTTGTTTATACATGTATGCATGCATTTGTATGTGTCATATGCATTTGAAACATGCTTTACAGGTATCTTTAAACCTGAAGTCCCCAGGGAAGAGTTTATCTATTGTTTCTCCTCTTGCTATCTAAGCAGTGCCCTTTAAAATGATGGCAACAGAACACAGAAGGGGGCATCACAGTGCTAGTCAATAAGGTGCCATTATGCTGCATGTCACAAATAGATTGTGATGTACTTCTGACTCGGTGGCCTTGCTTAGACAGCCTCAGATATTCATGTATCATTTGCCTCCCTATTTTGCTCATTTCTACCCTCTCATTACACACTGTGCTCATTCTGCAATATGATCACAGTTGCACAATTATTCCATGAAAGAATTACACACTGCAACCTTTACAGATTCACTCAGAGACGTTGAAATTTGAAATTGGGTTTCAACAAAAGATGCTGTTTGCTGAAATACCCGCAATAAACTGAAACCATTAGGGCTATTTGCAAACTAAGTGGATGTGTCTTTGTTAAAATCTGATGTTTATTTTTAATATGGTTGCCTGCCCTTCTCTATTTGAACAGCTCATTACACCTTAAATATAAACCACATGCGCACTAGAGCATTTATGTAATTTTCTGGGGCAAAGAATTTGGGCCGTGATCCAACACGAAAATATATTACTTTAATATTTATTTGCATCTGTTTGGTATTGTCATGATCCATACAGGACTGAATCATTTTGCTTTCCTTTAAAAACATAAAAAAAGGAGAAGAAAACTCTGTTCACAGACTACTTGTAGTCAAGTGGATTTGAAAAGTGTCATTTGAGATTCTGTCCCTCTTTGCAGATATTAGTATCACAAGCATTGATAAAGAATAATGTGATGAATGATGAGTTTTGAACAATACTGTGGCTGATTTAGTAAAGCTATGTTTTTGGCTTAAACAATAGGATGTTTGATCAAATCAACCACAGAGAAGGAAATGGTATTGCAAAAGATGAGTTTCTAATTGAGACAGACAATGAACTGTGCACCAGAAACAGCTGCAGGGAAATGGATCCCATTGCATATTTACATGTTAATATGCTGAATTTCCACATTCGATGGTCACAATTTCGATTCCTAAGACATCCAGGTGCTTTTACATCTGTGTGGTATTCTTAGAAAAGATGAAAAATCAGACAGAAAATATTTTATATTCATGACATGCCTCTTTAAAGGTTTTTTTCTTATTAATTTCATTATCTTTATAAGCTACGAAAATAAGGACACATTTTTTAGCAGTGAAATTATTTATAACTTTAGATGGCATGGTTCCTTCTTTTTTCCATGAAGAGATATATGTCCTGGTTGTATGATAAATATCTGCCTTAAACTTGGGGAAATATGTTAAGAGAGGCCAGGAAACAGGCATTATTTCTCTAAAGAAGGTACTGGTATTAAGCAAAATAATGTCAATATAACATATAATAGACCCAAAACCTCAGTGACTTCACACTGTAAAGATTAATGTGACATATCCAACACAGATCAGCAGGGACTTTTTTCCATATTTACTGAGGGCCACAAATTGAGGCTATCCCATTATCTGTCCACACTTGACAACCAGTAGCATTGTGACATTAGAAGAATAAAGCACCCAACCTTAAATCTGCATGTAGAAGAGTAATCTAACATTTGGTGAAAATTACTCTGTCATAATCCTTCAGTTAATCTGTACATTAGAGGGCTAAAAAAAAAATGGATTGTCTCCTTCAGCAGAATACATTGTGTTGGGAGTCAATTTCATCTTCTTTACACATTACCAAATATTGTGCATTTAATACATCCAGTTTTAATTTGCTATGAAACTATTACAATCCACAAGGAACTGTAATGTGAAGTTACATCTCATTAACAAAAATTAATTCTTTTTCTAATGAATTCTACCATGGATTTTGTGGAGGTTTTTTAATTTCTAAATCTCTTTTAAATATATCCAGTAAGCTTCTTTGTGCAGAAACAAACAAACCATAAAATTAGTGAAAGTATTGACAATTCCTCTAAACAGCCTCAAGAGGGACAGACTTATTATGAACCATCTTCATCATATAAAATAATATATGCATCAATACGCACTCTAGCTTTGGAAGCAACTAGCTGAAACTCATTCTCTTTACATAGACTTAAAGCAAGTTTTAATACAGCATTTATCCAGAGACTTATAGGGAATAGATCAACAAATCCCAAAGGCAAATGACATCTTTATTGATTTCTGGAAAGACCTGAGCTCCAGGAGATTCTCAAGAAATTCTGAGTTGAAATAAAATAAAGGAGAGAAACAGGACTGTCCGAAATGTGTCTGTGGAAGGGACATGGAAAATAGACCAAGACAACTGAAAGTATGATTCTGTGCTCAAAAATATTCCTCACATGGAAACAAATAAAATCTGTGTTTGATAAATGAACTTTCATCAACCAAAAGAGTAAAGAGAGGGAAGGAGGTGTCATCCTGCAGGACACAGATACATGTCACAATTTAAATCCAAATGGCCACATTCATATTTACACAGAGAAGATGAGTTCAGAATAAGGATCTTGTTTGCATTTCCTTTCTTTAGACAAATGACTAGTTGTTGTTGTTTTTTTTTTTTTTTGGAAAGGATTTCCTTGCCTTCAAAAATGTTTTGTGCCATGGAGAAATGTAAACTAGATTTGAATTTTCTTTTCTTTTCTTTTTTTTGAACCAGGAATCGCACTCAGGACCTCACACTTGCTAGGCAGACACTGTGCTGAGCTATACCCCTGGCGCTTGAATTTTCATAACCTCTAAATTTTATGGCAGGCACTATTAACAGTTTTTGTTTCAACACCTGTTATCAAATCATAACATTTTAGTTAAACTGGCAAATCATTTTCTTTCATAATGAAAGTGTAAATGAACTCTGATTTAAAATGATTTTGACAATAATTTTTTCTTACTGTGGATATTAATAGCTACTTAGTATTCTGACATGACATAAACACTCATTATAATTTTTGTGCAGTATATTGAAATAAGTTGTGTACATTTCCATCTCTGCCACTGGAAAATAAGCTTTTCGTGGACAAGGTCAATGCCTTACACTTTTCTGAATAGCTCAGCACAATTTTATTAAAGTCAGTCGTCAACAAATGCTTAGCAAATATATTATACAAAGAGTTCAAAAGTGAGTAAGAATTTATTTGGTTGTTGTACCTAGGCTGAGTTTGGGTTCAGAATCTTTTGGTGACAGAAGATTCTCAAATATCTATTTTGGTAGGAAAAAGAAAGCTTCAAACCTTAAGCAAATTTCTTATTTTTCGTGGGAAATGTTCCTTAAAAATTTCTCGGCAAAATGAGGATAGACTGCTACCTACCTAGATTAGAATGATCAGTAAGTATTATTTCAAAAGTTGATAGCTCAATGCCTGGTCCTCTGTGCATATTTCGTGAAGGAAGATAATGTCTAACAAAGCCATAAAGTCTTTTTTTTTTTTTAATTTTATTAGTACAAGTTCGCAGAACATGGAAGTTTACATTTACCTTGGGGAGTAAGTACATGTACATAACACGGCTTGTTTATTTTTTTAATGCCTTCCCCTTCCCACCCACCTCCCACTGTCTCTAAATCCTTTTCCCCCATTTTCATTCTTGTTATTATTCTTAGCTCATATTTATGATATAAAATGCTTACATTCATTGTATTTGGTACCTATATATGGTATATCTTAAATCTTCTTACTTCTCCTTTCTCTCCCTCTCTCTCCTCACCCTCAGTCTCCTGGACCGCTTCCCATTTGCAAGAGGTCCGTCCCCTTTTTTCCTTCTATCCATCCTTTATTTTGCTCTTTGTTTGTAATTTGCCTTACTCAAATGAGAGATACCACTCAGTATTTAACCTTGTGTGTCTGATTTATTTCACGCAACATTAGTCACAAAAGTCTCCAAAGAGAATAGATCACCAAAATTAACTAAATAAATAAATAAAATTGTTAATGTTCAAGAATCTACATGTCAACCATCTGATGAGAACCCAAATTTAGAAAAGACAAAAGCCAACAAAGTCACGTGTTTAGGAAATTTAGATGGAAACAGATCAACTAGGAGCCTTTCCAATGTTCCACGTCTTGGGTGATGGAAGCTTGGATCACAGTGACCACAATGCTGAGGGGAAGAAGGGCTGGGCTTGAGATATGTTTGAAGATTGCTATGGTTTGATTGTCTCCTCTAGATGATACAAAAATTTAATTGCCAGAATAATGGTGATGGGAGGTAGGGCATTTAGAAGTGATTAGCCAACATAGGCTCCACCCCCATAGGTAAATTAAATGTCTTATGAGGGGGGATTTAAGGCAAGTGTGCTGCCTTTGGGCCCTTCTGCCTTCCACCACTCGATGACACAGCAAGAAGGCCCTCACCAGATGCTAGTACTTTGACACTGGACCTCTCCGTCTCTAGAGCTCTCAATCAAGTTCTGTTAATTATAAATTACTCAGTCTTAGGCTTTCTGATATAAAATGGGTTAAAACAAAAGTAGATCCAATAGTATTTGCCAGTGAATAGAATGTAGAATCTGAGTGAACAGAACTTCATGAGGTCAAAACCCACTCAGATGGGAAGAATATAAAGGAGTAGATTTGTGGAGTAAATCAGTGATTCAGTTGGAATATCATAAATTTAAGAGTTGAGATGCCTGTAAGACATCCATGTAGAGCTGCTTACTATGCAAGCAGATATACTTTACAAACTATGATTTTAGCCATAGTAACCTTGATAAAGAATTAACTGTTCAGGAGAACAGAGGCTCAGAGGAATGAAACAACCTTTCCAAAGACCACATGGCCAGAAAACAGCATGTGTTATTCACACATATTTAGTGTGAGGTTTATTTGACATGTATATTGAAGTTAAGACTCGTTTATATTTCAAAGCTTTCATGCATTTGTGCCTAAATGGACAGCAGGGCTTCAAGGGCAGGAACAAAGCCCTTACTAAATTCTATATCCCCAAATTTGGCCAATACAATATTTTATTAATTGCACATCATGAATAACAATTGCAGATACCTCAATAACAACTAAATCATTACACCGTGGGCCTCAGTTTTCCCATACATGGTTCTGTAAAATCTGTCCTCAGAAGTTCCATTCTAAGGCTGCAATGCCACAAAATAGCTCTTGAATATTTAAAAGGGGGCTAGTGCAACTGAAGAAATGAAATTTCAGTCTTCTAAATTTTAAATAATGTAAATTAACTAGCCAAATGAGGTAAGTGGCTACCATATCCGATAGCAGAGATACAGAAGGTTTCCATCAATAAACTTCCATTGCCTGGTGATCCCCTGGAGGCCATGCATCCAGAATGTGGGTAGCAACCCCTGTGCCCCTCCAGATGATAGCATATCTTCGTCAATGGTATCTCCACTCTCCTTCATGCAATCCTACAGCCCACCACTTGAAAACATTAGGAGGAAATTCCTTTTGATTTTTTAGTATGTTCCTACCAGTCATCTTAAATAGTCGTGGTATATTAACAGTGCAGTTATTAGTATATTATATTAGTATAACTGAGTCCTTACAAATCTATTTCCACTCCTACTTCCCTCCCTGCTTCCCAAAGAGCAACCACCACCATAACTTGATATTTATCATTTCCAGTCATGCTTTTAACTTTTACCGTATGTGTATCTATAAACAAAAACGGAATTCTTCAAGTGAGCCTCTGACCATAATGCGCCCTTCTGATGGCTGAGTTCTTCACTGGCAGAGAGTTTATACCCTTATAAAACATGGATGTTCCCCAAGCCAGATAATATCTGAGAAGTGTTTCCAAGCAGCCTCCCAAGCCAAGGATCCTCAACTCTGGAGAAAAAAGCAACCTTGTAATTATTTAAACTCACACATGAAAATCATTCCAAGGAAGGGCAGAGGAGTGGAAGGGCATAGTTTCAAGTAAGAAAACCCACAACAGTCATCACAAGTAAAATAAATCCACAGAACTGAGGAAATTGTCACATAACTTAGATAAGGGTCATCCGGAGGCAAAGCTGTGAAGGGGCTCAGTCTTTTCCCGGGACATCCGTATCTCTGATTAGGACTTTCCCTTCCTTGCCCTTCTACTTCATGATTTGAGCCATCTCAAGTGGATTCTTCAGCTCTCGTCCTCATCTTCGAGTAGCTCTAATATCCACCTATCAGGTTGGCTTCCCAGAAGCACATCTGAGATTTAGATGTGAGTGTCAGGGACTTCTTTAGGAGAGCTCCCAGGAGAAAACACAGAGGGAAGAGGGGAAGCAGGACAGGGAGAGGGAAAAGCCTCGTTGCACAGAGGAATTGTGGACAGCAAGTTGCTTTTCCGAGTTGCCACCATCTTACCTGAAGCTGGACGTCGACTTTTCAAAAGTCTCCTATAGCAGCCACTGGCCATTGACCACCTGGGAGGAGGGTAAGGATTGGACTTAAACTCCCAGGCAGTTCTGCCTTCTGCACATCCAAGGAGGAAGAGCAGATATACTGTACAAATTGTAGATTCAGTTTTGTGCCAGCGGAGCAAAGAAGGAAAGAAACACAGACACGGTAGAAGCAGTATGAGGAGGTGAGGGCGGGGAGCCAGAGGTACCTGACGCATCCTCAGGAGTTGATGGATTATTGCTTTGCAGCAGAAATCAAATTATTGAGCCAGTGGGGGCAACTCTGGAACTTCAGAAAGTAACCTCTTGAACGGAAAGGTCTTTTAATATCTGTATTTCCCCCCCAAACCTCCTAAATCGTACACCATGAAAATAGTCTTTAAACAGATATTAAATAAGTTCTGCTTCGACTCCAGACCACAGTGGTGATTTTATTTCACTTATCAAGACGGTATTATATTCTAAAGTAACCTTAGTGCTACACTTCACTTTGCACTTCGGGGCCACCTCCTGGTGACAGAACAGTAAAAAAAAGAAAACAAAAGCAAGCAAACAAAAATCCAACCACATTCTCCTGCCTCTGTGGACACTCCTATAACAAGAGGGCAGCCCAACTCAGGCTCGCTTCAGCGTTCTTTTTTTACATCTTTTTTTATTAGTGCATAGTGGTGATACAGATTAATGGATTTTGTTTTGGCTCATCCACGCATGCACATAACCTCGTCTTTCGCTGGCATCAGAGGCCCAATGACCTAGTGCAATACAAACTTGATCTTCATGAAGAGCAATCCCCAGTATGCAACTCAATGCACCGAGGAAGGAAGTCAGGTCACGAAAATGAACTGGTAGAATGAGGTCCCTGCCTATTTCCATGGGATGTTTGAACTGGCAGCTTCAGGTAGTTGCAAAATAGGGTGAGGCCACAAGAAGGAAGTTTCGATCAAACTGTTCTGGGAATTATCTGTGCAAATTCACAAGCCGAGTTACCACTGAATGTGCATTTTCGACATCCATAAGCAAATTGGCATGCCGTGACTGGGAGCCATCTTATAGACATGGGTAAACAGCCAACTCTATAAGACATATTTTGTCATCAGCCCAATAAAATACTTCATAGTATCTCAGAGAGGAGAGAAAATGCCTCCAGGGGATTGAAGCAGGGGCACTTCTTAGTCATAATTCTGTCTGTAGTCAGTCCCAAACACGCTCAGCATGGTTAGAGCCTCCTGCCCTGAACTGAACTGAGAAGAGGCTAGAGGCAAATGCTCTTGCGTAGTATAAATAACACTGCAGCTGTGTGGAGGGTGGAGGGAGAGGGAGCAGAAGGCTGAAAAACGAGCTTGTCTTCAGCTCCACTTTATTCTATGCCCTCCACTTTATTCTATGTCCACCGTATTATTTTTAGTCTTTATCACTCTTAAATTTTCCTGATGAATCTTTTAAAAACATTTCAAATATAGGGAAAATTAATGAATAGGTACCTAGACACCATTATCGTTATTAACCCAAAGTGTTTGCCCCTTGTTTATTGCATTATACATCAGAAGGATTGGTTTTTTAACTCTAAATGTTTAAGGCTTATGTTTTTGAATCTTATTTAAAAAATCTTTCCTTATCATAATATAAAAATCTTTCCTGTATTTCCTTTCAAATACTTACCAGTTTTTCTTCTCAAATTTTGGTGTTGAATCCACTTGAAATTATTTCTGTATGTTGATAAGAGACCTAGCTTCGCTTGTTCTATATGGGCTGTATGATTTTTTGAGTGGCGTTTTCTCCTTCAATGATTTGTAATGTCACCTGTATCATATACCTTATTCCTTACCTGTGCAAGTCTGCTGCTGGGTTCTCTTTTTCTCTTCCTAATCTATTTCTGTGTTATTACCACGCTGTCAATATTTCTAGACTTTAATGAAAGTTTTGTACCAAATAAGTCAAATCACTCATTGCACTTAAGATTCTTAGATTATTTTGACTCTTTGCTTCTCAAAAAATTTTATAAGAAGTTTGTAAAATTCTATTGTGAATCTGATTGGATTTTATTGTAATTATAGATTAAAAGGCAAGGAATTGCTATCTTTATAAGATTAATTCTTTCTCTAAAAAAACAAGACTTTTTTTCCCATTTACTCATGTCTTCTTTTATGTTTTTCAAGTATGGTAATGTTATTTATATTTTGTTAGATTTGCTTATATGCCCATTATTTTTACTTCTGTTAATGGAAACTTCTCTTTAATTTGCATTCTACTTATTTGCTATTCATACACAGGATACCATTAATTTTTGTAATTTGATCTTATACTTAACCAAAATGAACTCATCAGTTTGTAAAAGCTTCTTCTGATTGCTCATACATACAATATTAAAAGTAAAGAATAAAAATTGTTTTGTACTTTCCAATATTTTCCTATTTTACTTTCCTTTTCTTACTATATTCCCTTGCACCTGTTAGTCAATGTAGATTAGAAACAGAATCTGTGAGAATATTTGTCTTGACTTTAATAGGATACTACTAAAATTCACCATCAACATTGATATTTGGTATAATTTTTGACAAATTCTTCCTCATAACCAAGAACATTTGCTCATAAACAAGTTGGATTTTATTAAATGCTTTTTGTTTACTGGAATTATCATGAAATTTTTCTCCTCTACAATGTTATGTTGTATCGTAATGATAGATTTCATTGAAGTTAAAAACTTTTTGTATTAATTGGACAGAATTTTCTTCACTGTGATTATTGAGTTTTGACATACACTACTCAATTTAAGATATCAGATTCTATGTTTTTAATTTTTTATTTGCAAATCAAATTCATCTATAACTTTATATTGTTCTTGACTGGTTTTCTAATAAAGTTTTAGCTTCCTAAATTCATGAGGAATTTTCTTTTTTACTTTGTAAAAGAGGTTGTTTATTATTTTTCTTGACATTTTGATAAAAATCACTCGAATACCATCTGGGCCTGATGAGTTTGGGATCTTGAAGTTTTACTACCAATTTATATATTAAATAATTGAATATTTGTTTAAGTTTTCTTGTCTTCTCTAGCCAGTTATGATAAATTTTATCTCCCTAGGAAATTCCCATTTGGTCTACATTTCCAAATTTATAATCATAAAATCATTGTATGGTATTACTTCATAATTCCTTTTGTCTCTAATTGTAATAATGGACACATTTTATAACTAATGTCATTTATTAGTGTAAATAATGTTTGTGCTATATTTCATATTTGTTTTGTGTGAATATTCTTATCTATTGTTACTCTTTCACAGAGTCAGCTTTTGATTTCATTTTTTTTCGTATTACTTCATTCTAATTCATTATGGACCATGCTTATATTTCCTCTCACTTTACCTTCCTTAAGTTTATGTTTTTGTTTTCCCTTAACTCTTTTATTTCAAGTTATGTCATTAGTTTTTAATCTTTCTTCTTCTCTAATATAGGCTAACATGCTACACATTTACCTCTACTGCTCTAGCTGCACTTTAATAACCTTTACATGTAGTGTTTTCACTGTCATTCAGCTCCAAATGTTTTCACATTTCCCGATTTCTAATTTTATTTTTCTCTCACTCATTCATTATTTAGAAGTGTATGGTTTTGCTTTAATTTCTAAATGTATAGGGGAAAGTATTGGTTCCTCTCTCTCTACATTTACTTAACTTGATCTATGAAATGATTTTTGTTTATACTTGTGGCCTAGTATGTGGCCAGTTTTATAAAAGTTCCATGTGTGCTTCCAAAAAATGTACATTCTTGAATGCAAAATGCTAGGTTCCATACATATGACCCGTTACCACATGGTCCATCAGGTAGGATAATTATATTGTTTAAAAATTCTGTAACATTCCTAAACGGTACTGCTGGATATATCAGTTCCACATTTTCATATTTTAAGATGCTATGTGTTGAGAGAATTGTTACATTCTCCTTGTATTTCTGCTGACTTTTGGT
This sequence comes from Erethizon dorsatum, assembly GCA_028451465.1. NCBI lineage: Eukaryota > Metazoa > Chordata > Mammalia > Rodentia > Erethizontidae > Erethizon > Erethizon dorsatum. The sequence goes on from CM051835.1 coordinate 16,835,259, forward strand.
CTACATGCCAATCCCAAGCAGCCAAACTGCCTTGCGTACTTACTACTGCTGGCAATTATGTAAATATTGCACTTTCTTTTCTTGTAATACTTTTAAATATTTTGTCTAAATTTTCTAAATAGTTTTACCAAAAGACTTTTCAAGTGCTTTTTTAATTTGTCTCACTTAAATTTACCATATTTCCAGAAGCAGATATATAACAAGAAGGAAGTCACAGAAGAGGGGAGGGAGAGAGGGAGAAAATAAGGTTGGGAGGGAAATTTAAAAAATTTGACAGATGGATCGATTTTTGTATATTTCTCTGGAACATTCTCTATCTAGGTATTTTAAATGCTCCATACCTCAGCCTGTAGTGAGGAGGACGTGACTGGGAATTGGGGCGCTCTCCCTTCCATACTCGTAATACTTCCTCTTCTACACTGGAAGAGAGCAATCCCAACATAAGACTAGTGAAAGAGCAGTTTCTTTTTCGTTCTTCTTTTTAGTTTCTTTTTATGAGTATATGTTTGCGATACATCACAGTTACATTCATCTTGGGGAATTAGTACATACACATATCACATCTTACTCATTTTTACTTCCCCCTCCCATCCTGACCCTCCTGTTTCCCCCACCCCTAGGTCCCTTTTCCATCTCCAAGGTGGGGGAACAATTTCTATCACCCAATAAGCACATCTAGAATGCAGACAAAGTGTTTTGATATAACACACGTTGGGGGCCGTCTCCTGTACCTTCTAACCTAATTAGTTCGTATTTGAGGCTTTCAATAAAAGGACACTCTTAGGAGGCTACTGCTGGGTTTTTCTTTTCATGTGTACTAATTATTATACCTACAATCACATAATCAACCTCTCAGGTTGCGAGGAAAAACAAGGGTATGAGTGGTTAATTGCAAATGCGAGTGGCTCATTGCTTGTGCAATCAGCAGACCTCCAGCATATTAAATTTAGTGCCCAGTTGTGGCAGAAATATTAGAAGTGGCTGAGACCATCCTTTTAAAACTGACTGCACAAATTCATTTGTGATTTTCTCAAACTCTTCAAGACTTTGCAACACTCTTTTATATTTAGTTATTTATTTATTTCTTTGCTGGGGATCAAGCACAGGGCTTTCTGCAAGCTAGGCAAGCACTCTACAACAGAGCTGCAATCGTAGGTCCTTGCAACTCTCCTTTGAAAGACACAAGGAAGAAAAAGCACCAAAGGATCGCTGGCACTGGCACACGTAATGAATACATCCCTTCCATTTTCCAAGCTGTGCTTATTGGGGCTTCCAATCCAGAAGCTTTAAAATAAAAATGTACTAGTAATAGATATAGTCTCCATCCAATGGTAATATTTTAATGCTACAGTGCAATTCAATTACATCTTTTAAGTACAAGAGCTGTTTTCACTGTTATTTGCTAAATTTATCTCACCCAAATCTAAAATGGAAAACAGTAGTTTGCCGTAAACATTGAGCTAATGGTGTTCTTTTTAACTCTAGGTCTAATGAGACTGAAAGTCTCACAATGGGAAATAATTTAACAATAGTTACTTAGACGATGAGCCTGGTTGTCAGACCCATATGGTGATATAGAGCCATGTTAGAAAGTGGACATCCTCTAGACAGACACTGGAGTCCCCAGTCTGGTCATTTCAACAGTGAAAGTAACAGACGGAGGGGACAAAATTTATTTCTTAAATCTATCTGGATGGCACTTGGATTCACTGAATCAGTTTTAACCTCCTCTAAATGAACCTTCGTAGCATAACTTTAGGAAATAACTTTCAAAAGTGTGACTATGATTAGCCAGAATCTTAATCAGAACATTGGCATGTAAGTCTGGACTCTCCTGTATGAATTTGACAAAGAAATCAATTTCATAAAATCTCTGTTTTTCCATCTGGAAAATGGAGTTCTAAGCCACAGCTGTATTGTGTGGGTTTTTCACACCTCTGAAAGTGTGGGGTTTTTTCCCTCTAAAGTACAAGAAACAATAAGACGTTATTTTTGCTCTTCAAGGGGATGATTTAACACTGAAATAAATCACCAATTGTTACAACACTATGCCACAGTTACATCTTCTCTCACTTGTTTAAAATGAACTTCCTACCTATGATTTACCCAAACTTATCTCTTTGGTTAATGATTCAGCACCACATCTGTGTTTTCCTCACATTTCTTGCAGATATTTCAACTGAGTGCCAAAGGCAGGTATCATGGAGCCAGCGGTGTGGGAAAAACTGTCATTCACCTAGCCCAAGATCACCTCATCCCACTCTTTCTTTTCCTAACCAACTTCAATTTCCAGGTCAAGTCCAGAGTTTCATTTGGAGTAACTTAGCATGTCCATGGGCCAAAGGAAGTAAATAGTCCTGGAAAGACCCCATTCATCAGTCCTGTTTCACTGTGGGACAGATCATTTTGGGGGCTGAAAGAAATTTTTGATTGTGTATTGTCTTCAGAATGTCCACAAGTTCAAATTTATCAAACAAATTCCGCATGATTAGGACTAAAACCTGAGATGACTAGCAAGTCTCAATCTTGCTTTTAAGAATCGATGTTGAAAACACCTTTATATGAAGAAAAATTGCAATTTTTTTCAATTTCTATCCTTCCCAGGGATTTCTTTCACATTTACAATCACATACATAAAGCCTGCATAACTTGGATATGAAATGTCACCAAAGGTTATACGCTAAAGGCCTGTGGCACTCTTAGGAAATGGTACAACCTTTATGAGGTGGAGTACTAGATGGATGAAATAGGCCACTGGGGGCATAAAATGTCCCCAACTTCTGCCCACCCTTTGTCTCCTTTCCAGCCACCAAGAGGTAAGCAGTTTTGTTCTGCCACACACTCTCTGACATGATGTCCTGCCTCCCCCACAAGCTCACAGAGCCAGGGCCAAGCATCCATGGACTGAAACCTCTGAAGCCGTGAGGCAATATAAACCTTTCTTCCTTGAACTTGATTTCTCTTTATCATGGTGCTGGAAAGTGACTAACACAAAACCTAGGACTAGAAACAAAAATCCTATAATACACTAAGAAAAGGGAGATGATGCCTTCTTTCTTTCTTTCTTTCTTTCTTTCCTTCCTTCCTTCGTTCTTTCTTTCTTTCTTTTTTGTTGTTGCTGTTTGAGACAGGGTCTTGCTGTGTAGTTCAGGCTACCCTCGAACTCACTATGTAGCCCAGTCTGGCCTTGAACTCACAGCAATCCTCCTGCCTCAGCCTCCCAAGTGCTGGGATTACAGGTGTGTGCCACCACACCTGGCCAGGTTTTTTTGTTTCTTTGTTTTGTTTTGTTGTACTTTTTGATGTTCTTTAAACTAGTCATGAAGTGGGCAATGCTTGACACCAAAGGGATAAGTCATTAGTATTTTAGGTGCAGTTTTCATAAGAAATGGGAACTTCTCGTTGCCCCTAGAGTCACACCATGTAAGACAAGGAGCCTCTATCCACCATCCTGCTGGGGAAAATCCATCAGTACATCAGATTTTTCCTCTCTAGCAAACACAAGGAGAGAAAATGCATACTGTATGTCCAGTCTGTGGGAAATCATAAGATGTGTCACAGAAAGAAGACGATGAATTCATTTTCATATTCTCATCCCTCTACCCTGCTTTTAGCTTATAAATATCAGCACATAAACACCCTGGCATTATAAAATTCTGGTTTTGTATTTTTATTAAGTAATCTACTAAATCAGCTCTCCTGTTCAGTTACTTGCAAAAATTCATGCTCTGACAAATTCGAAAGAGTTTATGACTGTTAATCCTATGGCTTTGCTTGCCCTTTGATATGTCTGCAGTGATTCTACCTCAACTCGAGAGGAAATCACCCATTTTACTGTGTTTATAGCCATATGATCAATTTACAGAATTCATTTTTAATCAGATACATTTTAGTTATTTCTTCCAAATCTCACTTACTTTCAACATACTAGGATGGTAGTTAAAGAGATAATAACTTTTTCTTTTTCTTCCCTTCCCATATACCATAACAAAACAGAGTAAAAACAAAGAGATGTTTACATTTTGGATGTGTAAAAGGTTGGCTATAGTTAATGTTTTGATTCATTTTGAAGAAGATGGAAGCCAGATATCATGTACCATGTCTCCAGCCACGCAGCCTGCTCCATGAGCAGGGAACTGGGATAACAGATCAACCACATGGCATGTGAAAAGTGCAGGGCAGGGGAGGTGATCCTCTTCCCAGCAAGGGACCAGTTCTGAGGCAGGCAGTTAAGATCTGCATTACTGAGCCAGAGGCTCTTTCCAAAGTTATGTGGAGAGGACACGGTCTAAGTTGTGGGTGGAGGCGTCCAGCATGGTCAGATGAAACCTTGGTAATTATCAGGAAGTGCACACAGAGACCAAATCCATGGCAGACAGGAGGCAAATGCAGGAACACAGAGCTCCCAACCGAAGTTAGATCGAATGGCAGATGAACATCCAATGACCGACGGCAAGCATCCATGCTGTATGGCAGGAATGCAGAGAAGCAGTTTGGGGAATCAGTTAAATCGAAGTTTGATTTAAGGATAGATTCTTTAGATAGATGGGAAAGAAAGTTGCCTTGAAGTTTCCTAAAAATTTTCTTTGAATTATTTCATCCTTTCTCACAAATCTCTCTTTTTGGCGTGTCTCAATTGCCCCGTCTCTGCCTCTCTGTTTCTCTCTCTCTCTCTCTCTCACTCTCTTGCTCTCAAACTCCTTTAGCCACGCCTTTATTGTCTCCTGTCTCTACCCGCTTTCTCTGCTTTTCTTTTCCCTACAATCAAACCATCTTAGAGTATCCCAGTGCCTGTCCTCCATTCTTTATCTAGAAAATTGAGCCTAATTTAAATAAACCTCTCCTCACCCCATTTACATTCTCACATATCACATTACTCAGAAAACGATGGCTTATCGAACCTTGAACTATCCGGCAAAATGAAGGCTGATGAGTCAGCCAAAACCTACTGCCTCTCAGTTGTACTTCTAGAAAACTCCACTTCTTCTACTGTGGTACATTATTTTAGGCACATTTCTTTCTTTTATTCATTCACTCACTTGCTTTCTCAAAAATTCATTTGACAAATGCTAAGTTTTTATTTGCAGAATAATCCTGTTAGATGCTAAAAAAAAAAAAAGGACTAAGTCACGGTCTCTATTTTCAAAATGTCACAGTCCTCTCAAGAAGATACGCATCTAAATACTTTCCAGCTGAGTGTAACACATAGATACACAGAATCATATGGAGGCATAAGAGAAAAGGCAATGATTTGCCCAAACAAATAAGGGAGTTTTCAAAGCAAAAAGTATATCTGAGATGGTTCTTGGATGAATCAAGAAAACAAAGAAAGAACAAAATAATCCCAAGTAACAGTTATCAAGCTCATGTGTGCCAGAGTCTGCTGTGCCCTTTACATTGATCACAGTAGCTAATCTTCACCGCTGCCTCAGTGAGGATGATGACTTTATTACCTTTATCTAACAGATGACAAAACAAGCTTAGAGAGGTGAATAATGTGCCCAAGGAGCAATCCAGGCAAGTGAAATCATGGATGCAAAGCAAGAAGAATTAGGGAAATGATGGTAGTTTAATATATTTAGGATGAAATAGGGGAGAAATCCTATGAAGAAAAGGCAAAACAGTGAGACAAGATGTCTAAAATGAAAATCTATATCTAGAGTTTGAAATAAATCTATTGGGCAGCACGGATTACTTAAAGAATTTCCCCTTTTCCCAATTACATTTATGATCTGAGGAAGAGATGGATACCCTTGCCTCCACGGACCTCTTCCTCTTCATTCTGCTAATTAATTGCCATGGTAGGATGGATGTGGGGGCTGAACTGTAGATGTCTTCCTTGCTAGGGTACATATGCATCACTTAATCTACAATAGCCATACCTTAGGTAACTCACTGTTTTCCATGGCTGCATTAGCACAAATCCTGATAAGGAAAAGGGATTGTAGTGACAGGAATTCTTTTAGCAGTAAGGAAAGTTCTCACTCTTTATATCCCCTTCAGAAAGAAATTCTGTCGAGTGGGTGTCTTACTCCATTTTGTGTTGATATAAAAAAAAACCTGAGACCAGGTACCCGTAAAGAAAAGAGGTTTATTCTGATGCACAGTTTTTGAAGCTGAAAAGTGTAAGCTTGAGCAGCCACACCTGGCAAGGGCCTCATGCTGCCTTAACATGGTGGATGGCATCATGTGGCGGGAGCCCTTGCAAGAACAGCAAGTAGCTCCTGTTGGAAGAAGCCAAGCACATGGAGTGGGCCCACATTATAACAACTTGCTCTCAGGGTAACTAACACGGTCTTTTTATACCTGACCAACTCCCTTGAGAAAGGCATCTATCCCTTCTGAAGATGGTGCCTCCATGGCCTAGTTTCTTCCCACTACCCCTCAATACCTTTATATTAGGTTACCGGCACATGAACAGTTAGAGGACAGACCATGATGAAGCCATAACAGTGAAGATTATGATGTGGTTATTGTTCCAGAGAATCCCCTACCTTCAAGTCACTTGGTATATTTTCAAGACAGGGCAAGCAATCCATTATCCACAGATGAGCTCGGGCCTTGCCTCCATGCATGGTAGGATCTGCAATGTAGTCAGCTAAATGCGATCAGAGGGGCACATCATCTTCCTTGTGTGCCTTGGCTTCAACGTACAAAAGGCTTTTAGTCCAGTCTTACCCACAGTTATAAACTCAGATGCTCAAATCCTTCAGGTTGGAGAGAAATTTAGGTATACCAAGCAACCATCACGGATTCTTCATTGTCTATAATAATGAATACAAAGAACATAAACAGAAATACTTTTCGGTCAATAAATTCAGCTTCTGAAAATAGTAATGGAACCAGTGTGAATGCCTACTGTGATTTAGGTAGCATGAAACAGGGGATTTGAGACTAAAACAAGGAAAATAAAAACATGAACACAACAGCTGCACTGTGAGGTAGGAGGTACAACGTGCAAAGAGAGCTACGATGTATGTTCAGTGAGAATTCAGACAAAGGAGAGAGCATTTCTCTGTAATGACAACATTTTTTCAGAACTTGGTAATACACAGGAAAAAGAAATGAATGCTACTTAGATATTGCTTCTGCTTTCTCTCCACGAATGGAAGGTGTAAAAGATGAAGAGAAGTAAATGAATAATCAACAAATTGAAAAGTACAGAAGTGACTGCATCCTGTTTCCTGGAATATTTGGACAAATCATTGTATCACTACACTCACATTACAATAGCTCTGTTTACGAACAATTTGTATTTTCCTTGTTCTTGTCCCATCAGCTCAAGTGCAGTCCAGTCCACAGCAAAGAATTCTGATAAGTTTCTCAGAATTCCTAAGGTCTGACAAATATGTTTGTAAACAAATTCTTGTTGATCATCATATGTTCTCTATGTATTTTCTCCTCTCTTTGGATTTATCCTACTGAATTTTTGCTCAAAATCACAAGATCAGCAAGCAGTAGAGACAAGTCAAGACTCAAATCCAATTTTGTCTGACCCTGGCTGCAATGCTCTTAACCAGACTGAAGTTTCATTCGTCCCAAAGATGAATGAGTGTTGGTTAAAGTAGTGTGTTTCTCACAATAATGATCTGGAAGATATTGACTACGCCCTTACAAGTTTTTAGACCTTAACTTGCGTGTTTTTCTGTTCACCTAGAAAAGGAAGTGAAAGGCCAGTGTATAATCTAAACAACATTTCATTCACTTGTGCATGGTCATTCATTCATTCATTTCATTTATTGAATCAATTCCTTTCTGTTGTGCATTCATTCGTCATATATTTAGTGTATGTCTATGAGCCAGACAATTCTTAAAGGTGAGTCAATGTTGCCAAGAGGACAACCCAGCTTATAGTAGAATAAAAATCAATGTCTTCTAGAAGCTTCCTTTCCCTAGTCCATCTGTGGATTACCACCTGTTACCAAATTATCTGTGATTTGATAAAGACAGCACAACCCTCGTCTTTATCTTTCTAGGACCCTCATATGATCCTGGTCTAACTTGCTATCTGCGAGGCTATTCCTGAAATAATCATGCCACTTTAAACAAGATGCGGTAGAAGGACCACTGCATAGGGAGAAAGGAGAAACCTAGATTTGACTCTCATCTCTGCCAATATTAACTCCAGAAACTTAAATAAGTTAACTGCTTTAAGCCCTATTGTCTCATATTTAAAACTTGGGAAGGAATACATTTAGGTTAAACATGTTTAAGAATTAAACTTTTTTTTTTTAATGTGGGTACCGGGGGTCGAACTCAGGACCTCACGCTTGCCAGGCAGGCACTTATGCCACTGAGCTATCTCACTGGCCCTTAAGAATTAATCTTTGAACACTGAATATGTGCTTGAATTCTAGGCACTTTTGTACATAATATATAGATTGTATCTAAACTTAATTCTCATACTGAGCAAATCAAAGGTAAATGGTGTTAGCGCAAGTAAAGTTAAGTAGTGACTGGCATCAATTTGGTTTGAACACAGGTATTTTGATTCTACTTCAAGACCTGACCAGCTCAAAAATTCTATTCCTGTCACCTTTGCTGTTTTTTCTCTACTTTTCATCTTCTCAGAGCCAACTATTTAGACAAAGATGATTCTTCCTAATATTCCTCAAATGTCCTTTCCTTTGTTTATGGCCCCCTTTTGACTTCCTTCTTTTTAGATCTTGTAACATTGAGCAAATAATCTTCTTTTATCCTTTACTGCTGGCAAGTATCTATCTATATCTTTTTATTCTTGGAACCAAAGATATTTCATATTCAAGCACAACCTAGTTTTCATGCTGTGGAAAGTCAAACATTTCATACCAAAATGCCCCCAGTGTTTTATATATAGCAATGTGTTCAGAATCTCCTTATAGGCAAAGTTGATGAAGTCCAAGGGGCTATATTAGGGGTGAATGACAACAGGGGAACTTCTCAAATAAACTTCATAAAAACAAAAACATAGCAGGGATAAAATGTTGGAGATTTACCCCTGTCCCCATCTCTGGCACCAGAAAGCAGCACACTGAAGATATGAAAAATTCATGGCATGCCAGGAGATTGGGCCATTGAAAAAGAAGATTCTCTTTTGGCTTCAGGCATATGCTGAGACCTGACTGTGAATAGCTCAATTCTATTGGATCCCTCCCTTTCTGTGTTTTACTGGAACTAATGCCTGGAAAATTCCAAATTCCTGAGTCTGAAGGGTAATAGGTCAAGTAGGGCCAGAAGATGTAGAAGACAAGAGTCCTACAATGTTGTCTTTCATGGCTGCTGTCTACCCTTAATGAGATATTTTTAAAGCCCATCTGTCAAAAAAAATCATTAAATTGGATCCCTACAGGTTGAGAGGACCATTAGGAATCAGAGACTATGCTGAGAGCTCGAAGTCTCCTCCCTGTACAGGGGATGTAGCCAAGTATTTTCTGGAATAGGAAGTCTAAAATTCCCTGGTTTTCCACAGCTCCATTTTGAATACCAATGGCTCCATGACGTCTGTTCTGATTACTCAACCTTAAATAGTTCAGATTTATTCTTATTATTCTTTCATCTAACCACAGCCCTTCCCCTGACATACTGTGCCTATTTTGCCCTTAACTTTAAAGTATATTATTGTAGATCAATAGTTCAATGTCCTTTGCCTCCTGACCACCACCTCAGCTCTAATCCCTCACAGCATGAATAGACACCAAAGTATCTGAAGACAAAAAGCTTGTCTATTAAGCTTTCCAAAAATGTGCTGCAAATAGTCCCCTTTTACTCTGAGCTAAATTGAATTGGATAGATAAATGATAGATGATAGATAATAGATAGATAGATATAGATAGACATAGACATAGATAGATTACAGATGATAGATAGAGCACCACCCATGTATCTGATAAAAGTTGAAATGTAAGCTGTAGCTTAGTGTGAGAGCCATGAGAGTCCTCCAAAACGCCTCCTGGTCACTACTTAGTTGAGCAGAAAAGACCATGAGGAAGGCAGAGACCTCTGGAAAAGTAGAACAAGATGCCTTCTCCCCACAAACCATTTACTCCCAAGAGGAATGAAGAAGGTAGGGCTGAATGTGATAAATTTCCAAGCAGAATATTCATTCTAACTTGCTAGAGACACTGGGAAAAGGTCAAAATAATAAATTTTCCCCTGCTTTGAAACATCGTAACTGAAGGAAGAGGTGTTCTCCATTTATACTCCCCACATTTTTTTTTCTTAAATCAGTGGAATTAAACATGAAGCTAGTGGCCAACCAAAGCTTTGCATATCCCTTTTGGAGAAGGATATCAGTGGTCTATGGTCTATGAGAGCAATCCAGCCTCAGGCTTCATGAACCTATCCCTCCTATACCAATCACAGCCCTGTTTGTTATCATCCTGGGACCAGTGGTTGGTAGTTTAGGGTTTTTTCTCACAGATGGATTGGGGCTGTATCTGAAAAATATATTAACTAAATTAACTCCAAAGCCAAACTCTCCTCAAGGCTGAAAATGTATTCTCTATTCTATTTCCCACCCAAATTACATCCAGCCACACTACTCAAATATTATTCAATGTCCCCATATTAGTAACTGTTCTTTTGGTGGAACAAGATACCTGACTCTTGCAATGTGAAGGACAGATTTACTTTGGGTCTCTATTTCAGTGGTTTCTGTCCATGGCTAGCTAGCTCCAAGGTGGAAACATCATGGTGGAAGAGTGTGGTGGAGGAAAACTGCTCAATGAATGGCAGCCAGGAAGGAGAGGATAGGGGAAGAGACAAAGGGGCCAGGAAGGTCCAGGAACAAGATGTACTCCCCAAGGTCATATCCTAATGACCCACCCACATGTGTGCTTTACTAATCTCCTAGGCATCTCTCAAGCAAATCAAGTTAACAAAATTAACCATCACACCCTTCAGTGAAATTCAGTGACCACATTAGGAAAAGACAAGAATGAAATCCATGGATGCGATCCAGACATAACACTCCAACTTTATTAATCATTGGCATCAAAACCATGATTGAGATGCCCAAAATTTAATAGGCTCTTTTGTCTTTCTTGAAATTCCAGGAAAATATTAATATTTAAAGATTAAATATCCAAGTAAGTTAAAGTCTAAAGGCATTGAAGGTCAAAGGAATTAATACCCAAATTTAATTCTTTTATGTAGTTGAGATAAAGTTCAATCAAATTAAATACCCAAATCCATCCTCCTGTATTTCCTATGCTTCCTTTTTTCACCAGTGTTTTCCCACTAATTCCTAACTAGGGCATAGATGTCCCCTTTAGTACTGAATATGGTTCATTCAAAGCCCATGAAGTTATATTAATTCAATACCAAGCTCTGACAAGCTTCATGTTTTAAAGCACCCAAGGACTTCATAGGACTTGCAAGAAAATTCACCTACTAAATTTAGAGGAACCCAATCCCTAACTTCTGAAGGAGCTTCCCCAGCCCAGGGAACAGAGCACTGCTGAAAATGGAACAGTGACTCAGTGCTGTGAGGGAAAAAGATATCTTGGTTTTAGGCATTGTTTAGCCTTTCCAATCACCTAAAATCCATGACCTGGGAGGATAGGTCAGTTATATTCTAGTACTGCAGTGTTACTCTGATCTCAAGTTCTATCTATTCACAGCAACCACCCGCTGCTGACCAGTCATGTTCTATCTGCGCTGCAGGAGTGACTTCCATGCCTCTTTTGTAGATTGCTTAACCCCAAGAAACCTACTTACCAGACAAGATTTTGACCTCATGTCCATTTTTGTTTCAGCTGAAAGGTCCTGCTGAGTGGATTCCTGAACAGAATCTCCATTGCTACTTGTGTGCCTGAGATCTCAGGGGCCTAGTAAAGTCCAGACCCTCTGCCCCATGTGCTCCTGGAAACCCTGGTTATCTCTGACTTAAATTTAACACTTTCTCTGGCACGATCTTTCAGGATACCTACCCACCTGTAAAAACAAGGTCTTTGAAAGGCACCTAGGAGTTCTCTGAATATTTTCCACCCTCAAATCTGTGGACCACTCATATGAATTCAGGATTAACCTCCCGCAACTTCCTCCTTGCTCTTGAAAGCAAAATGGAATTTAGAATAGGTGACCTTGCACTGCCTGGGTTAATGCCCAGGCCCCACATGAACAGCTGGAAACTAGAACCTCACCAGTCCCTTAAAGAACTCAGTTGTCTTGTAGCACTGTTATACCCACTAATGCCTAAAAGACAGTGGAGTGGCTCTTCACCCTATAATCAGGTATTTGCCCTTGCATCATGTCTACCAACCAGACCCTGGTAAGAATCCAAACAGCGAGCTCTCTGGCTCCCACGTGGGCAAGTTGAAGTTCCCCAGCCGTAGAGTTCTCCTCTCAAAACAGCTTCAAACTCCCTAAACTTTTGTCATTCACAGAGGTCAATGTACTTTGTGACTGTCTTAATGACTTCATTAGGTTCTTGTAGATAAAATGCTAACTACGTAGCTATAAAAATTTACCTGCACTTTTGTTAAACCCCCACAAAACACCAAAGACAAAAGACTCAGCCCTCACACAAAGTCTAAAGGTAAAAGCTATACATCTTGGTTCACCAAAATCCCTGCAACAAGTATAATTTGCTCTCCTAAATTTCAGCCTTTTGTTTTAATTTCTTCGGGCTACCAATCAGTGCAAAAATGTATTGGAGAGCTTTGTAATTATTAAATGTAAACTGTAGCTCCACTCTTCTAGAGAAAATCTCAGCCCACCCTGGACAATGGCACCCATTGCCCTCCATATAGAGCTGGCTGCCTGGAAGAAGGGCAGAAGCATGCTAGGTGTTCATCCTAAATTCCCAATCAGTAAGTCCCCCAACTTCAGCACCAAGGGGTAAGTGCCAAGGTAAAGACAGCCCAGGAGATGTGCTTAAGGAAGAAAGCATCAGGAAAACAATTTCCTCAATCACAGCATCCTATTCATCTCTAGCAGCACCTAGCAACTTCTCATTTAATAGATATTCCGTATGTATGTACTAAGTATAAAACTGAATTAGAGAGAAACTGGATTGCTTTTCCTTTTCTGTTTTACTGTCACTCTAAAAGGAAACCTTTACAAATGTGCAAGAAGCAAACCCACTGCAAATGTGTATTAATTTCTAGATTCCCCCCACCCCCAAGCACACAGGATCAGTCAAGGAATGAGATATTTTTTACTGAATCTAAGAAGTTTGGTTAAAGTGTCCTTTAAAATTAAGTTCAAGGGCCGGTGAGATGGCTCAGCAGCTTAAGCGCCTGCCTTGCAAGCGCGACGGCCCGAGTTCGACTCCCGGATCCCACATACGAAAAAGGGGCCGGTGATATCGCTCAGCGGCACGGGTGCCTGTTGGCGCGCGAGGTCCTGAGGTCGACCCCCCGGTACCCACAAAAAAAAAAAAAATTAAGTTCAAAATCATTGTTTCTCACTCTGGCTCAGGGTACATTTCCGACCAGCTGTTAATACCTGTTTCCCCATGAGGGCTAGTGGGAAATACCAGAAGAGCCTCCTGCCCTGGAAGCATTGCTGCGCTTAATGGTTTTCCAGGTGGCTGTCCCAACGCTCTGCCAAAGCCAAGCTTCCCTCATACGTGCGTAATTGAGGAAAGTTAAACGCAGAAAAGCTGGAGTACAGCATCTACAGTAATGCTTTTATCACTCTGTTTAGAAAGCTGAAGTCTAGAGAAAGCAAGTGCTGTGTCTAGGCTCTTAGACGGCTGCGGTGGCAACGCCCAGGGTGGAACCCAGGCCATGTAACCTTAGGAATGGAAATTTCACTACTCTGATGCTTTCTTTATCATCTTCAGAGTAAGGGACACCATCAGGGTTACGCCAGTCTAGTGGCTGCAATGACATACACGAGGAAAATGGGAACATGAGCTAAAACAATTATGATTCCAGCAAAACCGCCCTGCATGTTTCTTGCAGAGCTGGGGATGGGAGGTGCAAACATGCTCGGTCTAAAGATGCTTGACCTCTATTTGATTGAAAGCAACATCTGGTCTCCAGGCTGCCAGTGGTGTTTCCCCTATTGAGAGGTAGCCAATTGCAGACAGATGTGACATTTCCTTAACACATTGTGTTGACATCACTGACATATACCTTACTTGAAAAATGGGCAGCCAAGCTTCTCAACACCTTTAAATCTGAAGCGATTCCAGCCCAACAGAGCCCAAAAGCTATTCTCCACACAGGCTTTTCCAGCGATGTGCAGAAGGACTCCAGATCTCATGCTGACCAGCCCCCATCTTTTTTTTTTTTTCTGCTCCATATCCTGTCACTTGAGCTCCCAACCGTTCCCTTTCATGCAATAAATATGAATCACAGAACACATAGCTAAAGTCATGAACAGGTATACGGCCTATGAAAACAATGTTACACTTTAAATTTCAGCCACCCTAAAAGCCCCCAGACAAAATACTCCCTTACGGCTGTCATGTAGTGACTTGATTCTTACAGCAGGTCCCAGCCTCTCTTTGATTCCTTCTCTCCTACTTATCTTGCTGTTTCCCTTACTACCCTTTTTGCCATTAGGTAGACAAACAGGTACTGTTACATCGAACTGCCCAAAGAAGAATATTCTGTCTAAAATGGAAATGTAGCAGATCACACGTCACCTAAGTAGACTGTGGCAATGCTAGGATTAGATCAGGGCCCGTGTTAATTCTAATTCCCATGTTAATTCCAGTGGTTCAAAGAGAAAAGTTATGCAATCGCTTACAAGTCATTAATGTACTGTTGAAATGCTCCTAATATTATTTATATTGTCATAGTAATTATAACAGCTAGAATTACCCTTTCTTAAAAAAGTGACTGGATTCCTCCTTACTTTGTGAATTATGTGATATCAAGAGAATTGTTTAGATCTCTTTCTAGGTCAGTTCTTCATCCTAACTTTTCTAATTTCCCACCTTTACCTATGAATGGTATTTATCGAGAACTTATTCTATGCCAGGCACTATTTAAAAATGCATTACATGAATTAAGCCACTTGATCCTCATATGAAATGTAAATGAGTATCATCCTTATTGTACATAAGAGTAAAGTCAAACAGGATTCGAACCCAGACCATGGCAGAGCCCATACTCTGAATCACTGCATTACCCTCCTTCCAGACAAACCCTGAATCCCTTTGGGCCCATATGGCCAAGTCTGGGAATGAAAAAGTTGCTAAAGCAGGGAGTCACAAAAAGAGATAACTGTTTACTTAAGTTTATTCTATACGCTTATAAGTTAAAACATCATTTATCATCAACTTATTGTTTTCAAATCTTTCAAAACTACTTGACCTAGTTTTTTTCCTTTTAATACAAGTCATTGTTTAACAGGGCTCATATTTCAATGGTTCACAAAGTTATAATCATAATGTTTAATGGGTTTAAGCAGGCTTGGGATGAAACATAACTGAAATTTGGAAAATATATAATTCATCTAAGAGCATTCAGCAAGCCACAGCATCAAGGAGTATGTGGGCAAGAAGGAAAAGACAGCACCAATTAAACTGATGCTTTGAGTAAATGAGTTAGTATACTTTCTGTAATACCATATAATGCTTACATGTTATTGTATTATTAGACATGCTTCATGTAGCATTTCTAAGTGGCATATAATATTGAAATTCTGCTGTCTCTCAATGAAAATGAAACAAGAACTAACTATTGGTTTAGAAAGAAAGTGTTCCATTAATTCAGAAAATATGTAAACCAAAAGAAGAGCAAAACAGTCTTAAGAATGACTAGTTGTGTGGAAGAAAGAGGGGAGACAAAGGCAGCACTGTAGTTTTATACCAAGGATAAGTAGGAGGATGAACTACAGAATGAAGTAGAGAACATTTGCTGGACATGGGACATATTGTCAAACCACATAATGACTGTTTATCATTTCAGGTCAGCAGAACATCTTCAAGTAAGTATTTATCAGGGTATTGGAGTTGAGTACTAATTCTGGAGACCAAAGTCAAGGTTGGAAGAAAGTTTTTAACGTCTTCTGTCAACTAGAGCTGTGAATTTGATGTTTCTTTTCTTTCTCCAAAGAAAAGAAAGAAAAAAAAAGTGTGGGGGGGATTTTAAACAAGAGCACAATCTTTCTAACACATCAACATGCAAAACTAAGGGGCCCAGAGGAATGCCGTAGAAGATGATCCACAACTTCCCTAACACGGCAGCTGTCATCCCTTCAAATGATGGTGGTGCAATGTGAAACCACTATTCTTTAATAATCTGCATCCCAGATATCTCTAGAAATACCTTTGTTTTTCTTCTCCAGGGCCTTCCTTCCCTGATACCTCCAAGACTTGGAAGAATAACCACTAAATCCCAGGGGTCAATGGATGTTAGTGCTTTAAGAAGAGAGATCTGGAAAAACAAATGAAAGCACTGCCATCCAAAAAATCCAGTTATCTTTGAATTTTAGAAATTTATGTGTAAAAAGTAATCCAGTTCTCCTGATCATGAGGAAAAAAGGCAAATTAAAGTGGTGTCAACAAAATTAAAAAGAAACAATTGCCAGGGCCAGTGAGATGGCTCAGCGGCGTAAGCGCCTGCCTTGCAAGCGCGAGGGCCCGAGTTCAACTCCCGGATCCCACATACGAAAAAGGGGCCGGTGATATCGCTCAGCGGCACGGGTGCCTGTTGGCGCGCGAGGTCCTGAAGTCGACCCCCCGGTACCCACGAAAAAAAAAAAAAGAAAGAAACAATTGCCAGACAGGGATAGAGAAGCCCTCTAGTGTTGCCACGTAACATGGGAGAAAAGGCATCGACGGGGTGAGAACTCATGAGTGGGTTTGTGATTTGTCAGGGAACACTGTTATTCTACTAAATTGGTCTAATCCCTCTCAAAAAGGAGATACACTTATCGTCCGAGGATCCCTGCCATAGCTCTGGAGTAGTTTTCTTTCCACCTAGAGGCAGAAAAGGAATTCCCTCTCTTACAGAATTATACAGAGCTCCATTCTTCCCCTGGGTCCAGTATCTCAGATGTCACAGTCGTCCTTCATAGCTGTGAGTTCCACATTTATGAATTCAATCAACCTCAGACTGAAAATGCTTGAGAAACATTTCATTTGTATTGAACATGCACAGACTTTTTCTTGTCATTGTTTTATAACCAATATAGTATAACAACTAATTATATAGCAGTTGCATCGTGTTAAGCAGTACAAGCAATCTAAAGATGATTTAAAGTGTATAGGAAGATGTGCATAAGTTATATAAAAGTAGTATGCCATTTTATGCAAGGGACTTGAAAATCCTTGGATGTTGGCATTTGTGGGGAAAGGAAGGGATCTTGGAACCGAGCTAGTGAGGGTACTGAAGGATGACGGTGCTATATTTTAATCGCGTGCCCACATATACACACCTGCAGTTTTGGGTGAGTGTTTTAGCTATAGTGTGTTTCCCAAGTAATTCTCTCAACCTTCTTAACCCAGGAAAGCAGAAAGTAGAGCAAGCTCCCTGCATCTCAATCCACATTTGCTCACCTTCCTGTCTCAGAATGAGTAGTTTTCTTTCAGGTGAAAGATCCACTCTCGGTATTGTTATTTGTGGCTCTCTGCGCTTCTGCCTACAGAAAAGTAGATCTAATACCATACTAGGAATATGTCACATGCATTACCCTTTATACTAAAACATCCTTGTGGTTTCGTTGCATGAATCAGAGTTTTGGATAGGTAAGAAAAAGCAATGAAACAGATTAATAATTAATAGAAAATTAATCACTCCATTTTATCATAGAGATGTTCCAAGCAAGCCCCAAAGCCCTGTGCTGTCTACTGTTTACTCCAGTCCTTTTTATTTATGGCACTCTTGTTTTGTACATCTCAGTTTCTCGCACTTCTACAAAGTGTGAAGTCTAGAAGAATTTCAGCACTGGAAGAAAGAAGTGACCCATATTTCCTGGAGGTTAGAGTTTTGGAAGGATTCATTGGCCTGCCATAAATTCATGGCCAGTGTCCCTAAGACGGGGTAACATGTATTAGTACCACTATTGAATCTGACATCATGTTTCCAAATTTTAAATTGCAGTGCCATTTCTCCTTAGGTGTGTTACTTTTCTTGCTGGATAGTAATAAAGACAAAAAAAAAATTATCAAAAGAGAGTGCGTTCAAATTTTTTATTGTATTACAGTAAAAGATGCATTAAGCCTCCCCCAAAAACTCCCTTCCCCCACTTCAAACACACTTATCCGATCCTTCTTGCTACTTTCTGAAGCAGTTCATTTTCCTCTTTCACGAGTATCTTCATGAGGTGTGATCAAAAATACAGTGAACACTGCTGCTGAGTGCCACATCCAGCAGAAGAGTAAGTTCATAAAACATCGGAGTGTGTCCTCATCTACCTTACTCACGGCACCTAGCACTGTGTGCCTCCTGGCTTTTCCAAAAAGTCAAAATGACCATAAAAGGGAGATGTTTTGAACTGATTCAGGACATCTATGCAGCATGACAAAAGACACTCACCAAAGAGGATTCCAGAATGGCTTCAGAAAGTGGCAAGAAAGATGAGATAAGTGGGTTAGAAGCAAAGGGGAGGATTTTGAGGGGACTAATGTCAATGTGTCTTTTACTGTAATACCATTTTTAAAATATAAACATTCACTGTATTCTTTTATCATACCTTGTCTTGCTCATTCTACTCATTTTGAAAACTTAGAAAGTGATTAAAATATATTCAAACCATCCACAATCTCATTCTTCCTCGAAGTAGTTGCTTATTAATATTTGGTTAGATTTACTTACTAGTGTTTTCTCCTATTTTAACCATTTAGCTATTTTTGCACAAAATTGTGTTATTAGTTCCACAGTTAACTTTTTGATGTGTATTTTATTAGAAATGTTTTCCCACACCACTTAAACTTTATCAAAAGCATTTTGGTAGCTTCATGATATTACAATGTGAAAACTTGTCATCGCGTATCCAGTCCTTCCCTACTGTAAGGCTCACATCTTATTTCTGTGTCCTGTTCTCACGTGCGTCACCACAGTTATCAACTTTCAGGAAACCTGCTCACTCACATGGGTTGGCTTCTTGAGGGCAAACAAGTTACTTGACCCCGATCCACAAGCCATCTCTCCTTTCAGCTATAAAATGGGAATAATAATAATCTTTCTCTCACCCAGAACAGTTTACGAGATTAAGGAGTTCATATTTGCAAAGTTCATAGACTAGTGCCTGCAACCTACTAAGTGCTACAAAAGTTTTAATTAAGAAATAAGTAAATCTTCTTGCTTTTCACACGTGGTGCCCACTACTTCAATGAAAAGTTTGTCCTCAGCCCTTTGCCATGAGTTAAGAAGAAAAGAGGACAAACTATAAGAAAATCATGTCATCTTTCTCACCTTTATAAGGCATTTGGTAATCCTAGACAGCACACATAACAAGTAATATTTCTCTACTAAAACATAAAGCATACACATCAACCAATCTCTTCAGAAAGAAATGTTCTTCTTTTTACAACTCAGTAGTTAAATAAATGAATGATTAGAACTTACAATGAGAACATTGTGGAAACTTGTCATTTGTATTTAAAACCTAACCTTTTTTAATGAAGATTTTATAAATTTTTATCATTTTATCACATATATACTTAACATTTATGTTATATATCTTTGTCGGCAAAATATATATGTTAAAAATAGGAAAAAGAAAGAGACACCTAAAATCCAATTATTTAAATGTAAACACAGATATTTTGTTGGTTCTCATTTTGGGGTATACCTTTCTAGGCTCCCTCCCCATTCATGCCTAACAAATATAGTTTCTATTCAATACTATATATAGTATATATTATTTTGTAGCTAGCATATTACCTAATAAAGTATCATTCCATAATGATAAATTACAACTATATTATTTCATAGAAATCCGTTTTATGAGTGTATGATAACTGACTTAAATGAATCCATGCTATTGTACTGTTATAAACTTACTATCATAAAAAAAGATTGTAATATATATCTTGAGATGAAAATCCACCCATATTTGTCCAGTTCTTTCCCTTAGGATAAGGTCCTCCAGACGGAACTGCTGATCTAATCACGTGTGTATTTCAAGAATTTTACCAAATTGCTGTCCAGAGTATCAACTCCCTCCAGCATAGTATTAGAGCATCTCATTTCTTACATCTTTGCCAACACTGAGAAGTTTCATTTTGGAAATTTTCAACAATATGACCACTAAAATGTAAAGTCTCATAAATATGTTTAAATTTCTTCTATTACCCATAAAGTTGAAATTTTTAAAAGACAGTTTACTTTTTGAAGCATATAAAATAGAAAGTTTAGGAATAAGAAGCCAAAGGCCAAAAATATTCCTAATATAGCAGCTCTTAAGATTGGGCAGTGGATCTCTGAGGAGCCGAAGAAAACTATATGCAAAATTTTCAGTGAAGTTTTATAAATCTTCTATCTTTTGCGCTTAATGATGCACAAAGGTATCTGTCTAAACTAGGATTATATGGGAAACCACAGATTTACCATGCTTGTACCCTACTTCATTTAAATAGATCTAATGAGTCCCTGTTTTCTAGAAGCAGTGCACGGAATAGAAACTGAACCCACAACAACTTCTCAAGCTGCGCTCTATTTAAACAAAGTCTCAACATGAAAACAGTAAGAAAACTGGAAAGCACTACCACTAGTAATGGACGATTTGGGTGAATAAGCCATTTTTCTTCAAGGCATTAGAGGCTGTGAGGTCTAAGAGGGAAGCCCAGGACACCAGCAAAGAAGCACTGAGGTTAGTAATTAATCCTCAGATGAGTCACATTCAGCTCCAGGAGCTATTAGCCCTTACAGATTTTATAAAGCTCATGGAGGAAGGGAGCGAGTACAGGAGGTCTCCTTTGAGAAAATCTGCTGTAAAATAGCCAATCTCAAAAAAATACATTAGGGGATAGTTATTAACTTTTCTTACAGATTTTTCATTTGACAATAGGTTTTATTATAGGTCTCCTCTAAGCAGTACCTAAGAGCATTTTGAGAATAATTCAATTTTCAAAAATGTGATTTACCACCCACTCATTGTGTAAAATGTCTTGTTCTCTGGAGACTAAAGATGCTCTATGCCAATAAACTATTTTAATGCATCAGCTGTGGCTCCTCGGGAGACCACAGTGCTTGACAGGTAGCAGGAGTAATCCACCGTGTAATCACAGAGGCTGTGCTCAGGAGGATAATCAATAGATTGGTGTCAACCTAAGGCACAGTAAAGGAACATCACTAGTGGATTTCTTCTTGACTTTGACTTGAGAATATTGGGATTCCATGTTTCCACCAGCCATCTGCATGATGGAATAGTTAGCACAACATTAAGTTCTGCAGGTGACATAAATCTAAAGTGGCTGGCATTCTGCACTGGAAGATTAAATGCCCTTGTGTATTTGAAGTCTGTCCAGAAATAAAACCATTGAACATGAAAAGGATACATGAAGGAGAGTTTCACCAGAGAGAAGCAATAGGAACAATCAACTGAAAAAACACCTGTCTTGAAAAAAGTGACTAAAAAGTGCAAAGAATGTGAATTGATAGGATAACATTGGATAAACGTTTGTGCTTCAATTTCAAAGAGATATTCATTTATTAATTTAAAAATGTTTATCAAGCTCCCACTCTGAGCCAGTCCAGATGACACCAAGATATGGAAATTTAGGCACCAATATTTACCTTTCCAACAGATCATTTTGGTACTGGAACACATTTTACTTGGAGCTAAAATGCATGGATTTTCTTCTCAATTTTGGGAAAAGCATTAAGGCTTTGGAAGACTATCATGGGAGAGGCGCGCAACAAACAGGGTTAAAGGTAAGCCTCACTTGAAAAGAGTAAGTAACTGGGGATTTTCAGCCTCAACAGTGATCTAATAGTGTCTAATAGAGATAACCAGCTATTTTCCATTTCTCCAGAGTGAAACTTCTTGTAAATGGTCCTAAACTACTACACAAGGATGTACTGGAATAGAGAGACAATTCTAGAGATAGTCAAAGTTAAAATAAGATTTAAGTAGATAATATGAGAATCTCCTTTGTAAAACTCTGAAAGCACAATAATCCCTTTTGGCTAAGAGTTCAAAAGGGCCCCATTACATGAAGGATATGGTTCCAAGTCTCCCAGGTCCCCTCCAATTGACTCTCTACAAGAGCTCCAATTTGTGAATATTTTTTGGATTCTCAAATTGGACAAAAATTTTCCAGATTTGTTCTACTCTTCACCATTTATCTCCTTATTACATTACAGTTTACCTCAGCCGTCATCTAGGTGGCCCTAAAATTTGAACTGATTTATGGAGAAAGTGTTAAAGTGAAGTATTATAGCTACTACATTTTAGTGTTCATAAATAGCTCCCATTACATCGGCAAACGTTATTCTATAGATGGTCTTCCTAATATTGCCCATTTGTTTATAATAACAGTTTTTCTAATTTAAAAAGCAATATGTATTTACTAAGAGATTAGAAAACACTTTTAGAAAATGTAGAAAACCCAAGAGAAAAAAGTTAAAATTTCCCTAAACTTCATGGCTCCAAGACAACTTCTATTCACAGTTTTATTTCATCAAGCCCAAGATTTTAGTACTTACATGTTTCCTCTGTGACACACTCTAACACAGGTAGGATATTCCCAGGAGCTTAACCAGATTTGGACCAGTGGACTGCAGAATAAAGAAATAGCCCTTGGTTTATTCCCAAATCCCACAGTAACTGCATCTATCTCTCACATTGAGGCAGAATGAGAATATAAAATACTGAATGGAAATGCAGCATAGTGGTTGAGTTCAACATCACACTTGCTAAGTTTAAACCTACTCCTTATTAATATGATCTTGAGCAAGACAGGTCAATTCCAAGTCTGACTCTTCATCATTAGAATGACTAAGTTTGCATATCTCATGAGTTTATTGTTTGAAAAGTAAATATTCATAAAACATGCCCAATACAATGCCCACCACACAGAAACGTCTGAGTAGGTCTTGGCACTTCTTCTCCGTGTCATTATCACAATATTCCAAGTGAGGGCCACTGCTCTCTGTGGATATATGTATGCAGCCTCCTTCTTTGGAAGATAAATTGTAGCGATCATCTGTCCACCCTAAGGATTATTCTAAAATATAACTTTTAACTGTTTGCATAATAATCCATCATCCGCACTCATTACAAATTCTTTCACCAAATTCCTACACAAGTTATTCAGGTTGTTTACAACTTTTTAGTTATTATAAGCAGTGATATGGAATTAGTACATCATGAACCTTGCAAAAAAGTTTAGAGCTCTTAATGCATGCAGCTGAAATATTCTCCGGAAATGCTGGACCATCGGGCAGGGTAGAGAAGTTACTGGTTGGTTTTAGGTTGTGTCTTCCCCTTCCAAAGCCCTGTCTACCTCCATTTGACCCTTAAAGTGACAATTAAAAATGCAGCTATTCCTCTCCTTAGTACACACATGGCTTCTATTTCATATTCAGTCTTTACAAAACTGAGTTGAACTCCCTTTGGCTTCCTGTCTCTGTCAGTGTCAGCAACTCCTTAAAATTCAATTCACCTTGTGCTTCGCTGTTTCCACTATTCTACCTTCTGTATCAAGCAAATTGCAAAGTCCTGTGACTTTTATGTAAAATAACTTTTGGGTCCTGCCAAGTGCAGTAATGACCCAAAAGATTTTTCTTTATTTTTGTTCTCCCTTTCTCAGCTGCCCTATACCTTGCCACCATATCAATTTGATCATGCTGGTCTCTGCTAAGAAATCCTCCAGGTCTATACACACTGTCAAATGAAGCCCAGACTTCTTAATCTGGTGTCCAACATCCCATTTAGACTCTGTCCTTAGATTCTGGACCTTCTTCTCCTTCAGGAACACAATACCCCACCGAGCTCTGTAGTATCCACTGAGTATGTTTGCTTAGATAGCTCCCTTGGGCATCCTCTTTCCTCTGTTTTCAAGATTCAGCTCAATGCTACCATCTCCATCAACCTTTCTCTTACCCTACCCCAAAACATCTGTCTTTTGTCCAAATATTTACAGTGCCTCAATTGTTCGAAGAGATGTGATAGGCAGAAAAATGTACACCAACAACATTAGTGGTCGAATTCCCAAAACTTGTGAATACGTTATTTGTTACCTGGCATATTATCAGGGGAAATTAAAGTTGCAAATGGATGAAAGCTGTTAATCAGTGGACCTGAAAATCAGATGATCATCCTAGATGACCACGAGGCTCCTTTATATGTGGAAGAGGGAAACAGAAGAGAGTGGGGAAAATGTAACACAAGTAGGACTGGATTAGCCACAAGCCAAGGAAAGCAGGCAACCTCTTGAATCTGGAAAAGGCAAGAAAACTCATTTTCTTGCTAGGCTTCCAGAAAGAAAGACAACTCTTCTAACACTGTGATTTCAGCCCAGCGAAACTCAATTTGGACTTCAGCTCCCCAGATATGTAAGACAATAAATGTGCAGTTGTTGTAACAACAGCAATAGGAAACTGAAGAGGGAGGTAGCATTTTATAATGGAAAGGGTATCAACGTGAGATAAGATACACTTGGATTTGCATGCCAGGTCTGCCACTACCTAGCAACGTGATGCTAAAATTTTTTAAAAATTTATTTTGTACCCTAGTTTTATCTGAAAAAGATGCTTGTATGATAGATTTGTTATAAAAAGTACATTTTGTAAGATTTTTCAGTGCCAAAAATAGTGTGTCTGGTACATGTAATAGACACCAAGTAAATCTCTAACAATAGTTCCTCCTTTCCTTCGCTATGGCTTTTAACTCACTCATTCTTCATTGCTTTGTGGGAACTTGGCTTATCCACACCAGCAAGTTGAAAGCTGTTTACTTGGCTTTGTTCTACCTTTTTATACTAGGTTCTTCCTACGGTAAGCCAGAATGAAGGAAGAGTAGGAGAAAGGAGGAAAAGGAGAGAGAGAAGGAGGAAGGAAATAAGGAAGAAAGAAATAAGGCAGTTTCAATAAATTTATAAAATTTTGGGTAGCATTTTCTATGGTATCATTTTAAAAGATTCTGCTAATCTGGATACAAAAGGGGAAAATGTTTCATAAAACTTCCCAGAGGAGAAATAAAAGTAAATATATTTTCTCATGTAGTATAATTAAATTTTAGCTTTTTATGAATATTCTTCATCAATCAATAATACAATTTCAGACTGTAAATAGCTTATGCTTATCAAAACAAACAACAAAAATACAAATAATTTTCTCTCTAAGGTGTTGATTGAACAAAATGGAACCTCGTTGAGATCCAATTAAGAAGAACTCACCAGGAAACCATAAATGACCCAATGCTTCTTGTGGGTTTACAAAAATAGCTCATAAAGTGGAAGAAGCTGTCTGTATTGTTTTTGCTTTTTGTGTTTGCCCAAAACATTGATTTAAAAAGTCATTTTAGAAATCAGTTGCATATTGACATAGAGGTGCTACATCATATGTAGAGTCAACGAAGAAAAGAAAAGAATGAAGCAGACTAAGATTTCATTCGCTCTGCTCTGTACCAAAACATTCTCAGTGCTTTCTCATGCATCTCATTTAAGTAAGGAAATCTGAAGTTTCAATGTGTGGACTTCAAAGTAACCCACCACCACCTTGTGAGTAAAAGATCAGGAGAGCATGCTGACAAAGTGTTGGTTTCAAATGCTGGAATAAACTCCAGCACAGAGTTAAGGGAATTCAACTCTTGCTGAATCTATGAAATATTTTCAGCCCAGTAAGAATTTTTTTTGTAATTTATTCTGGAAGGATCAAACCCAATTTCCTGAAGTGTCACTGTACGGTTTCACTTTTAGAGAAACAAGTTCAAAAGCAGTAGCTCTTTCTTATGAAAATTAAGCAAAGCAGCCTGACCAACAATGACATATGAGGTCCTTTGAAAGTGGCAGGTGGTACTTCTTTCTCACACTTGACTTCCCACATGCAAAGGGACAATTTGTTCCCCATCATCACCAAGCATCCATTAGGCATCTAATGGAATGGAGAGTTAGGGAAACAATTCCAAGGCACACTCCCCTGTCCCCCTCATCTTAAATCATGCAAAATTAGCTCCCTTCGACAACAAATTTTCGGAGGATGATTCTGGTGCCTCTTGCAAGCAGCCTGTTACTCTGAAAAAAAAATGTGTACAATCACTAATCATAAGGACAGTCAGGCTGCCAAAACTCGTAATTCTGGGCTTTATTATTATCATTGTTATTATTAAACATTGTGCCTAACCAAGAACTATTTTCTAGGATGTGAATTTAATACAACTATCAAGACCATCTTTTACCTTTCATTTCATCTCATCTATATCTCAGTACAAAAACTAGCAAATGTAATACAATGGCCAGAAATGGCCTCTTGAGATGAAAAATTACCTATTACTCTCCAAAATATAATAATGGTAAAGTACACATAGCAATATTGTTTATTTAATCTTAATTGCTCAGTAGTAAGCATTGTGCCATGTAACATCTCACTTGGTTCCCACAATAACACCGTGATATAATTAATACGATTGCTTTTCTAGATAAAGACATTGAGTCCTAGGGAGGCTAAGAAACATGACCAGAGTCACATACCTTGTGCATCATGAAGTCATGATTGGAACCCAGGTCTTTTGATTTAAGACTGTTCAGCCTCTGCTGAATGTTTCCTTAGCCCCAACACACTCCTGTAATAAATTTGAAATCACAGTCTTCTCACCCCCATTTTAACTCTTCCACTTTAAATATCAGTTTTATCTACAGATAAACTTTGCTGTTTGGGTGTTTGAAATCCTACGTAGAGCTAATTTTAACAGAACAAGACCAGGTTTACCTTCAAAGCATTCTTTGGCCAGGTTAAAATGGTTAAAGCAGACACTAAAGTTCTTAATTTGTCACATCTCTATATGGAAACATGAACTAGTGATTTCTTTTTCTTGTTCAAGTCATTCAAAAATTCCTTTTTCTTTTTCAAATCTCAAATAGAATAAGGAAGAAACCAAATAATAGAAAAATGCTGTATGTCAATTTCTTCATTTTTTTGCATTGGGTAGAGAAATTCTCAACTGACCATGTTCTGGCACACAGTCTATTCAGCTAAGAACATCATCCACATTGGACATTCTAACTCCAGCATTTAATATCCGTGAGATCTGGGCAGAACAAGTAACTTCACAAGATCTGAATTTTCTCATCTCTGAAATATTAAAATAAAAAAAAAATAATAATAATAGTGAATATCATGCAGCTTAAATGGCAACCACTAAAAATCACTTTAAAATATTATTTTATGGTGTTTTGTCCCCAGAACGTGAATAAAAAATACTAAACTTGGGCTCTTACCAACTGAATTGCTCGATCAGTTGCAGCATTGTCATTTGATTCCCCCCAGTCATTTGTAGAGCTCTCTAATGAGCTTCATGACAATGAAACACTGTCAATGAAAATTACGATTAAGGTTAAACATTTGCTGTGTTTCCAAAAGGATACTGAGGCAAGGAAAGAAGAGATCACAAAAACTGCATGTTTTCCTAGGGTTCCACTTCAATTATGTTTTAGGGAAGGAGGGGAAATGAAAAAGCTTTCCTTTTCCTCCCATGGAAAAAGAAAAAGGAAGTTCCGTAGGAATGAGTCCTCTGGCATTTCTATTGTAATATGAGAAAATTACATCTGAGATTTTTACATTCCAAAGTAGAGAACTTCTTGATAAGTGGAAATGAAAATGAAGACTTCTTGGTTCTTATTATTTAGTCCCAGTTGCATAATTCTAGCCACTGTGACATATGGTATCTCAGCTACTTCTCTATATGGTGTCACCATTGCTTCAGCACCACAAGGAATAATACTGCAGCATCCACCTTTACCACATATACTTTATACCTGTGAGCAGGCATCTAAAAATCATGAAAACCACCAAAGCTATAGATGTAGGGCTTAGGAGACCATGATTTCGAGGTTCTCATTTAATACTAATACTTTCTAATACTTTCCCACCCTAAAAATAACATTCTTTTACTGCTATGGCATGAGAGAATCCAGTTTTAACAGCTTTTTCACATCAGTACAGGGTGTATAAGCCGTGTACACGGGACTCAGATGGCTTCACCGCAGCCCTAAAAAAGAAGCACACCTACAATCCAGGGATCTAAGTCCAAGCATGCTTTTCCATATTTCCTATGGGAACCCAAAGGAAGTTTCTTTATAAAACTCGTATTATTCTCTCTAAATCCAGAGAAATTTGGCATGTCATATGATAAGGATTGAAGGTAAGCTATCCAAAACCACATGTTCAATGTTTTAATTCACTGGCAGAATGAATTTCCTGTTAATGACTATAGGAACCACTTCGTGGCATTTCCCTGCCTCTTCCAAGGTACACAGTCTTCAGGCCACCAAAGAACAAGCACTTTGATCATGAACATAAAACAGCCACGTCCTGTGGGTTGCTCTACTGTGAAGTGCATTTAGGAGTTAGAATACTTCCTACCAAACAGACCAGGAAAGGAAGAGGGTGAATTTACCTTCATTTATAACATATTACATCAGCATGGAGGCAATTTCATTAATCAAAATTCCCTGTGCTCTTCCTTTTAAGGCTTAATTCAGGCTGCTTTTTCATTCTGGGCTTTACTTAGGAATTTTCAAAGTGCTATAGATGGTAAAGAACTTATTTTCAAATAACTGGTTTGGGAGTGAATAATATTAGCTGAGATTTTATTCACCCAGACTAGATAACATCTTCTTTTTGGCCCAGAAAAACTTACAGTTCTGGAAAATTAACAAACAATTGCAAAACTCAATTATGAACTGCTCTCAATATTTTAGTATCATGGTTGCTAAGTATGTGCCATTTCTATATCATAAACATCACAGGAAGAGGGAAAAAGATACAGATAGTGGGGTGGAGGGGAGAGGAAGGGATTAAAAGAAGAAGCAGAGAGGGAAGGAAGAATAAAAGAAGGGAGAGAGGAGAGATAAGGATTGAAATAGTAGTCAAAAATGTATATTCAAAACTCAGCTCTACCAAGCAACAATATGTGCTGTAGTCACCTGATATGTGTTTAGTGTTTGAATAACTAAATGGATAAAAAGCTCAGCTTATCCACAGCAATATTAGTAATAATAATATTAATAATGAAAATAACCAGTATTTTTAGTACACTCATTAGACAGGCACCATCCCAATCACTTTTCATGGGTTAATTCACTTAATCTTAGAAGAACCTTGGAAGATTCAGTTCTATTTTCATCTCTGTTTTACAAATGAGAAAACTGAGAGAAAGAGACTTTAAGTAACTTGCCAAGCAGCACATGTCTTCTAAGCAGCAGAGCAGGATTTGGACCTGGGCATGCTCTAACTACCATATCCTCTATAAACCTTATTCCAATTGGCTGAAACATTGAAGGAACACATTGGAAGTCAGGACACAGAATAAGATCCAAGGATCATATAACCAGTGATCAATATTTTCCCCCTAAAAGACTCAAATCTTTTTCATCTGTCTGTTCCACCATGCACATTATTGGTACCATCCTGTGGCAGTACCCGTTGTGGACACATAATTGTCCTTGTTTGCATGTAAGAGAAGAAGAGACAAATTTGGACCTCAACATTCTTTGATATATGAAACTCCATTTCAATCTAATGTGGCCAACTCAGGGCACACACCACACACTACATCAAAATAGCTACCTGGAAAATGATGCAAAGTGGTTGAACCAGCTGACTCATCTGTGATGAAATAATTTGGGGAGATTCAACTAAATTGCCTACTATTATACTTTCATTTATAAATTGCTAACAGCAAAGTCTATAGAGAGAACAATATATTTTGTCTCTAAAATAATCTCGTCATAATGACTTCATTATAAATTTTGTGAATTGCAATATCTCTAGGTTTGCCTCCAATTCTGGATTTCTGTGATCTTATAAATTTGTTCAAATTTTATTAGCATTTCTCCAGAGAGAAAAATGTTGTCAGGGAAATATCTTCATGTATCTGAATTTTCTTTCTTTCTTTTTTTTTTTTTTTTTTTTATAATGCGGGTACCGGGAGTTGAACTCAGGACCTCGCGCTTGCCAGGCAGGCACTTATGCCTCTGAGCTGTATCACTAGCCCTGAATTTTTTAATTAAAGCACAATTATGTTTGGCACCATTTGTCGTGTTGATGCCTTAGAAGGGAAAGCATGATGAAATAAAGGGGAAACACAGACCACTAATTTTTCTTTAATTAGCTTAGAAGCTATTGTCCATCATGACCTATAATCTACCTTTGCTTGTGTACATGGTGAGTGCAGGAGCAGACCTTTAGCAGGCCTGATGTGTGGGCCAGCTCAAAAATGCTGCATCAGGCCTTCAATCCAGTTGGACTCCCAATGAACTCTCAAGAAGGTGCCCAGGTTGTTTTGCACTGAGAGTTGTCAGACAGGCAGGCTGAGTCTCCCCATTATCACTGAGGGATGTGAAAATAATGCACCCAATAAGGCAAAGAGGCGCCTCTCAGCAATGCAAGAGCTCTAACTCTGTGCAAGTGGCATCAACAGCTGCTATATGTTCCTGTGGAGACCTGGGGACCTGGGAAGTCTTCATCTGGGAATGCACCTATTTCCCCTGCTTTCTGTAACAATCTTCATTTTCCTCATCCTTTGCCATTAAATAAACACTGTATAACTATAACTGTGTCTACTAGCCTCTTACTATCAATCACATCGCTGTTCCATGAAGACGCTCATGCAGTTACACAGGAAATTGAACAAGAGCAGTTTGGCAGTCAATCATTTTCTGTGCAGTCTTTATGTATTGAACCTAGAGATGCCTTAAAGGCCATTTTTCTACAGCATTCTGCATGGTTCTTTAGGCATCCAAGAACACCCTGAAATAATTAGAGGGACCCTCTTAAGAGTTTAATGAGTTGTTGAGAATACTTCTGTCTTGGTGGTTGAAATAACTCCCCACAGAGTCTAGTTCTTTAGAACCTTTCTAGTCAAAAGGGGAGTCCATAGTCCAGCAACAGCTGCCGAAGTTCACCATCTGGAGTCCCACCCCAGATCTACTGATTAAAATCTGATTTTTTAACAAGATCCCCAAGTGTTTCCTATACACATGAAACTTCGGGTGGTTATCACTTCTTTAATGAACTTCTTTCTTTGGCTTACAATTTACTTCCTCCCATCCCTTCATTAAGTAGAAAAGTCGTGTTGGGCCATTCATATACCCACTAGCAAATATCCATCCAGGGAGCAATACCTTCAGAGTAATGTAGTGAATGAGGCAGATATATGCAAATAATATTCCCCTGTAAGTACACAATGTACCTCTAAGATTCTAGATATTTGCAGGTTAGGAACTACTGATATTTTCATTAGATGAATATTTAAAATAAAATATTTTGGTTCAAATATGGTTTTTCTGCTCTGAAAACTGGTACTGAAATTTAATTTAATCCCTATTAAGAGGGTGGAAATCTAAGCCAAGTATGGTGATTAAATGTGGGGCTTTTGTGAGGTTATTAGGGTTAGATAAAATTGGGATGGAGCCCAAAATTAAATATAGGTAGTTTTATAAGAAGAGGGGGTGAGACCAGTACATACACATATGTGGCTGTCCCTATCTCTTGCCATGTGATGCTCTGTGCCTCCTGGGGTTATACCAGCAATGAAACTATCACCTTCAACCTAGGACCACAAATATGAGTCAAAAGACACCTTCTTTTAAAAAATAATTTACCAAGTCTGTGGTGTTGTTATTAGCAACAGAAAACAGACAAATACAATCAACAACTAAATGAGACTGTGTGGCCTGAAGTAAAGAGACTTGAGAAGACATCACTCTCATCTTTTAGCATGCAAAGGCTGGCTACATGAGAAAGGTCTAATTCTCTAGCAGACAAAGGTTAGCTATAGAAAAAAAAAAAAAAAAAAAGATGGGACAGGAAAGCTTACATCTAGCATATGTCTGAGTTGAGGAAGTCTTCGACAGAACTATCCACGGCATTGAAGTCATGCTCTAAAAATTATGCCAACTGCATAGCAAATAAAATCTATCCCTTTGAACATGTCCTACAAGACGTCAGGTCTTTGCATCTCTGACCACGCTCCTCATTCGTTTCATTCATCTTCCATGGCATTCACTGCCCGATTCCTCATCAACACAGAGGCCCTGAGCCAGCTGTCACTGCAATAAGAACCATCATCACCTGCCACATCCCTGATTGAAATCTTCACCCCACACAGGTAGCCGCCCAATATCCCATCATCCAGCCCAATACGCTGTAGCTGATTCCTCTATCTAGAATAATCCCTCTCCCTCATCTCCCTCTCCTTATTAATTATCCTGAAGTCACACACAATCTCAAATTCTAAGTTCTTATAAAAAGTCAATATGAACCACTTGCTAGAAATGGTATCAAGGTTCTTGGTCAGCTGCAGGGTAGCTAGGGTTGAGGTCCATGGGCTTTTTTCACTTGAGAGATGGGAAAGCAAGAGTTGAAATTAACCCATATGATCATTGCAAATGATTCTGCCCAAGACTAAGGAAATCTGATAAGAGTGTTGGATTGTATTGAAATCAGTGCCCTACTTAGGATGTTACACCATAGCTTATAAGTGTTACTGCTGGGGAACGCTAGATAAAAAGTTCAAGAGATCTCTCTGCATTATTTCTGACAGCTGCATATGAACAACAAAATCAAAAGGTCAGTTTTTAAAACATATCTGCCTTACTTAAATGCAGCATGTATCACATCAACTTGCATTTTACTGGCCATCGGAACATATCGGCAGGGTGAAAAATATGCTTGTCGAGGGCTGGTGAGATGGCTCCGCGGCGTAAGCGCCTGCCTTGCAAGCGCGAGGGCCCGAGTTCGACTCCCGGATCCCACATACGAAAAAGGGGCCGGTGATATCGCTCAGCGGCACGGGTGCCTGTTGGCGCGCGAGGTCCTGAGGTCGACCCCCCGGTACCCACCAAAAAAAAAAAAAAAAAAAAAAATATGCTTGTCGGAAACATAACAAATTACATAGCTATAGACGAGGATATGTAGTTCGTATAATAGGATCCTATCTGAGAAACAGAAATGGTGTTCAGTTTTTCAACAGAGATAATTAAATATAATGAATTGTTACATTAAAATCACTCTTGACAAATAAAATGGACAAGGAAAACACTGAGATGACAAAAATAGAATTTATTACTTCCTTTTTTATTAACCACTCCTTATTCCTTGCTTTTAGCCCACACTTGAGCTGGGCGATCCAAACCTTCATTTCTGAACAACCTGATTCTCGGTGATCCAATAATTTTATTATTTGCTATAGTTTTTGTTATGGTTCATATCTAAAATGTACCCCAAGGCCTCAGGTGTTCAGAAGTAGGGCTTTTGGAAAGTGATTCGATCTTGGGTGCTCTGTGTCCATCAGTGGATGCATCTACTCATGAGTTCATAGCTGAATGTGCTGTGAGGGAAGAAATGGCCACAGGAGGGTCCCCTGAGAAACTAGGCCAATTGTGAAACAAACGTGGGCTGAAATTTTATTTCTTGTTTGATCATCACAGCCCTAATTGACGAGCAGATCTCAGAATTTCTTTGGTTCCCCATGAATTCACATTATTTTGGAGCCAGTGTCTGTTGTCTGAGTATTTCCTTTTCTCCGTTATCTCGTGCTCCCTTTCCCTTTCCCACACCCACTCATAATCAGGACACTTAAATTAATATACTTATAATACCTTAAAACAAAAATACAAACTCTCTTGTTTTCTTTATTTCTTTTTTTATTTTCTTTGCAATCGACTCTACTGAAATTACATCTAGTTATTTTGGTGTGGGGGGGTGGTGTTCCTAGGGATCAAAACCGAGTCATCACACATACTAGGTAAGTACTGTACACTGAGTTATACACTGAGTCCTTTTTATGTTTATTTTGCGATAGGGGCTCACTAAGTTGCCCAGGCTAGCTTTGAACCTGTGATTCTCCTGCCTCAGACTCCCTAGTAAGCTGAGAGCAGCATTTTCCACTTTTTGGTTTTTTGTTTTGTTTTGTTTTGTTTTGTTTTGTTTTTTGAGACAGAATCTTGATAAGACACTAAGTTACCCAATCTTTTATCCTTCTGATTAAAATAGACCATGAGAACTGGTTATCTTATTCATTACTATTTCTCCTGTGCCTGGATCCAACGCAGTTAGTAAATAATTGTTGGACAAATAAAGATTTCTGGAAAGCATTTTGGTACTATGTGTTGAAAGCTTTCAAGGCTTATGTAAAGCTTATTGCCTAAAATGTTAACCTCTAGAAATTCATCCTTTAAAAATGCTTACATTTCTGTACAACTAAATATTGAAAGAAGTGTTCATTCCAGCATAAAGTTTGAAAAATTGAAATAACCTAAATATGCAATCAGAGATTAGTCATCCACTATTTCAATAAATACTTACTGAGTGCATACTGAATTCAAGCCATGGAGCTAGGGACTGGGGACACAATTGTTAATAAAAAGGATATGGTTCCTCAAAAAGCCCAGAGATATTGAGAGACTATTTTAATTTTGTAATGCAGCAAATAAGTGAACATTAGCTTATAGACACTACACTAATAATAGCAATAATAATGAGAATATTTCACATTTGCATAGCACTTATAAGTTTTCAAAGTAATTCTCCAGCCATTATATTCCTTAAAATTAGGTCATATTAAACTGCACTTGAACTTCATTATTAAGTCCTTTCTCAGAAAGGAGTTGAGAGACTGTTGCTCCTTTTATATTAATTATGGGCATATAAGATGAATTAATCAAATTCTGCTGTATTTGCTATTAAGGTCAATTGAGCAGGAAAAAAAGTCACGCTGCAGGGTTTTGAGTAGGATGCAACAGAGAGGGTTGCACAAAAAAATTAAGTTCTTGAAATGATTTTATTTTTAAATAAGCCCTAAACCCATTGTCTGGATGAAGCATCACTAATAGTCTACTTGATGCATTCTACAGACTCGGGTTAATTGGCAAAGGTAGATTTACGGTGAAGCTAATGAAACTCCAGCTGCAGGCCCACTTATGTGCAATGACCCCCACCCAATGCTCTGAGCGAGGACTCAGTAAGACCTTCAGCTGCTGTATGTTTTAGTAAAATTGACAAGGAGACTTTTTAACTCAGTAGTTTCGAGTGGTATCTCTTTTCATCAAACTTCCTCTCTTACATTTTTTTCTTTTGTATAGTAACATTAGAGAAACCCCAGGAAGATCTTCCCTGAGTGTATGCAGGGGCCCAGGCAAATAGTTTAATGAGGCCCCTGTATAAATAATTTTATTTAAAAACACATTATAAAATTCATGGTTCTTTGTAAAGTATTGTGGCTCATTGGTAAACATTTACAGTAAGACAAGAAGAACTTATACGTATGTTTGTTGTCCAATAAAAGCACATAATGACCCCTGGCACTGCCAATTCGAGAAGAGGAACCATCTCTTCATAATCTTTAGAATTAAATGTGTGGATCTGAGCTACTTCAAGACACCCACCATGAGAAAAATGCACTACTATTGTTATACAAAATGGCTTCTTAGGGCTGGTGACATCGCTCAGCGGCACAGGTGCCTGCTGGCGCACGAGGTCCTGAGGTCGACCCCCGGTACCCACAAAAAAAAAAAAAAGAAGAAGCCTTTTCTTAATGTGAGAAATCCTGGGAAGTTTACTTGATATTTCAATTAAAGCAACTTTTTTTTTTTTTAATGTGGGTACCAGAGTTGACCTCAGGACCTCGCGCTTGCCAGCAGGCGCCCATGCCACTGAGCGATATCACCGGCCCTTTTTTCATATGTGGGTTCCGGGAGTCGAACTCGGGCCCTTGTGCTTGCCAGGCAGGCGCTTATGCCGCTGAGCCATCTCACCGGCCCCAAAAATGGCTTCATAAAGCCTGTTTTTATTAAAATAATACTGATCCCCTTCCCTTCTCAGTGTCCCCTAACGCTGTTTACTTAATGTTATTTACATTATTATTCATAATAATACAGGGACATCACCCAGCCTCTCACAGAAGTTATTACTACGTCTCAATGGTGACGACCACAAATACAAGTCTTACTCCAAGTATGCAAAAAACAGAACATTGAATTTTTTCTCTGGTCATGTTAAATTTACTGTTTATTATTTTATACCGTAAATGCAAAACATTTTCCATCTTTTTTTTCTCTTAAACTCTTCAAAACATAATCGTTTCTAGAATGTGATCATTTACAACTTTGACTATATCCTGCCTTCTACACACTGGGACGGAGAGGAATGGGATAATGGGTCTTGGGTAAAGGAATGATTCCTTTGTATAAAGAATGCCTCATTCAGCACAGCCTAAGCAGATGACATATGTCACCACGCCACACTAATAGAAAGCAAGAAACATCAGTCAGAAGAGTCCAATGATATCACCCACCAATGGTCTTGAAAATTTTTGTAGCAGAAAGGTTCAGCCACCCCGGAGGACTCCTTAACAGTGTAGAACCTAGAGAAGGAATAGGGGGACAGCCCTGGATGCTAATGACGAGGGTCCCACAAAGTAAATGATGTCTGTTGTCTCCCTCAGCTGCCTTTAGGTGCTGCAGACCAGAGGCAGAACTCTAGTTCGAGGAAGGGCTGGTAGGAACCGCAGCATCGACTCACACCCTCAGCTCAGGCCCAGAGGTTAACAATGGATCGTCCGTAGTTCTGAAACATCCTGTGTCAGATATGAGTGGGAGACACCTCAAATCAATCCGTCAACACTAGTCTAGTAGCCCAAGATCACAGAATATTTTGTTTTTTTTGGTTTTTTTTTTTTTTTTTTTTTGTGGGTACCGGGGGTCAACCTCAGACCTCGCACACCAGCAGGCGCCCGTGCCACTGAGCGATATCACCGGCCCTTTTTTCGTATGTGGGTTCCGGGAGTCGAACTCGGACCCTCACGCTTGCCAGGCAGGTGCTTATGCCGCTGAGCCATCTCACCGGCCCCCCAGAATATTTTGAAAGAAAGCGCACCCTAGATACTGAGTAAAATTCACTTACTAACCCTGGGTCCTACAAGTGTTTGGGACATTAGTTCAACCTCGAACATGAGATAGAAGGGCAAGGAGCATCCGAAAGCTTAAAATGAGGACCGAGGCATATGCAGATAAAAGTCCAGCATTCAGAGGACCCCTTCCAGATGGCACTGCCAGTCCCAGCCAATCTCAGGAACCAGAGGGAGACAGTTTTGAGGAAAGCACTTCAAGGTGCCAGGTCTCCTAAGGGAGGTCCAGCTTGAGGACACTACTGGCTGAGGTCTAAGGGCAGTCTAGCAACAGGTAGGATGCCAAAGCACTTAGTTAGGGCGTATACACTTATAAATGTATTTATTTGGTTTTATATTACTTCCATGCATAATTATCACCAGGAACCCCAGTGCAGAAATATCCTCCAGGAATTACTGCCATCTACTTTATCAATATACCCAGAATTAAATACAAAGGTACAGGGTCAGAGGCCATGTCACGATATTGTACCACAGAAGTGTTATTATCAGGTTGTTACAAGAAACAAAGTTTACAAATGAGCCAACAGTCAGTCTGTGAAAAATGTTTTCAATCTTAACAGCTCAGGTATGAAAGCAAAATAATAGAAGTTTCCTCGAATTTAATAATAATCAATAATCTCCGAGAAATTACCCTGAACAAGGTATTGAGACCATAGAAGCTTCAAGCATGCTAAAGGACAAAGTGAACTATGTTTTTATTTTCTGTACAAAATCATTGTCATATAATAAGATAGCCAAAGAGTGTGCAACCAAACATAGGAAAAAGCAGTATATAGGTATATTAGGCCACTTATTAATGAAGCTATAAGGTTTTTAAATATTATGACATTTATTAATGGCAATTGACTAAATGTGTGAGTTTCTCTGATTTCTTTTCTCATTCTAAATAAAGATTTTCACTTATAACTAATTTTGAATTTATTTTGTTAAAGATGACCCTCAAAATTATAGACAGGGTGATAAAGTCTAGAGCTATCTCTATATATAAGGCCATGCTTCAAAATAGCTGGCTTGTCAATTGAAATTTGTCATTAGCTATAAAAAAAAAATGTAGATTTATGAGTCCCTTTGGCTAGCAACTACAGTATTTAATCCCCAAAAGGATTTATTCACACTTAAAGTAAAAAATACATATAGTCTTACCAAGTGAGACTTTCACCAGATGTAAACATGCACACAAATAATCCCTAACCTCTTTATTTTGACTGTCAGAAAACTGATAAATATCAGCCCTGGCAAGGTTCCTGTCCCTGAGAACTCATTTAATTCCTAAGCAAGGTTTACATTAATTTTATCTTTGTTTTCCTACCAGCTCCTGCTTTCATGGAATTCTCCTGGGAGAAGCTCCTAAAGTATTGAGGACTGTTATGGCCAGCTGTGCTGGGCTGGGCTGTGGGCCAACATGTGTAAATGCATGGAAGGCCACCAGGTTAACAGGTTCCTGGCCAGGTTCTGCTCGGGCTGTGTTCTCGGAGGGGTGGTTCCACACTTCATCACCAGGGAAACCACCTCCCACCACCCCACATGCTAGAGATGACCAACAACATGCCCCGGTGAAATCTGAGCATTGAGTGGTGACCGCTTTTAATGCAGCAAACAGAAGAGCAGAGCAGGATACCAGTAGGACATACGAGAAATCTGGAACACTTTAGCATTAATCTTATATAATCTGATTTTTAAAACAATCTCCATGGGACAGAGCAGGAGTAAGACAAGGCGTATCCTGCTGCAGTCAATTATTACAAGAGTGAGTTACTACTGGTGTCTTGATATAGATTTTACTCCATGACTAAACATGCTCTTAGTCTCTGAATTTCAGCAATGGAGGTAATTAACATGAACTGTGTTCATAAAAACAACACAAACAAACACAAACAAACTCAACTACTAGCAAAATAAAAATTTACACCTGACCAACACAAAGCCCAGGATATATGTTTGTGAACTGTCCTCCAAATAGCAGTTTAGGAACCCAGAGTGCTCCAATCGTGTGGTCCTGCCATCTTTTTTTTTTAATGGAAAAATAAACCAGATTTCATAACAAAATAATAGGAGAATAACAATAGTTAACACATTTCATATTGTTATCAAAGTAGTTACTCAGAGTATAAGATATGGGCATAAAAATTCTCCAAATGATATTAGCACAAACCTTTCTTTTCAATAAACTAAGAGAAACTAGTAGTAAAACTTATATTTTTTCCTTTCCCTTCCTTCCTTTCTCCCTTCCCCCACCCTAGTTCCTCTTTCCTTTTGAACAATTTCTTCCATTTCACAATATCTATTGTACATTTTGGTCATTATTTACTCTTTCAGTTTCTCACACCAAGGAGACAATATGATGTTTACCCATGTGCATCACATCTGAGATGAATACACATTCCTCAGATGAAGAAATACAAACGACAAATAAATATATGAAAAAACGTTCAATATCATTGGTCATTTGAGAGATGCAAATTAAAAAAATGCAGAGATTCTATCTCACCCCAGAAAGAATGGCTATCATCAAGAAATCAACCAATAACAAATGCTGGAGAGGCTTCAGGGAAAAAGGAACACTTCTCCACTGTTGGTAGGAGTGTAGACTGGGGCAAACACTGTGGAGATCAGTATGGAGATTCCTCAAAACCCTAGGATTAGAGGTCCCATTCGACCCAGCTATTCCCCTTCTGGGTATTTTCCTGGAAGAATTAAAAACATCATACCACTGCAATATATGTACACCCATGTTTATAGCAGCGCAATTTGTAATAGCTAAATCTTGGAAACAACTCAAATGCCCATCAACCAAGGAATGGATAAAAAAGATGTGGTCTTTTTATACAATGGAGTACTACTCAGCCATAAAGAAGAATAAACTTGAGACATTTATAGGTGAATGGATGCAACTTGAGACCATACTCATAAGTGAAATAAATCAAGCCCTCCTATCTTGTTGCCTGGTCATATACGACTGGTAGGTGGGCAGATTGAGAAAAAGGAAGATCATGGAGGACTTGGTATATGCCAAGCCCAAGGGTGGTGTTTATCATTTTTGCCTATGTTTCACCAGCCAGAGCTCAACCATGTGGCTTCATTTAGCTGGAGGAAAGTCACAGAAATATCACGAAATAGGTTTGGTGCCATCGGCGGTACCATGGGCCAGCTAGAGTTTGATCTTTAATATCAGTTCTCCAGACAAGACACACATTTACATGCTGAGGAAACTCGCCATCTTCTACTCGTTGCTGGCAGTCATTTGCCTGACTTTATGCTTTCAATTAACATAGAAAGGTTAGAGTCTGATTTGTGTAACTCTTGTGTTTATGCAAATTGATTTAACATTTTTTTTCTCAAATAGGTTGGTTAATAATGACTTTTAATATTATTTTCCTGTCCCAGTTTGCATTTTAACCAGCCTCTATCAATGGTTTGATGCAGCATTTCCTCGAGGTTTCAGGGACGATTTGCCTCCTCAAATGTTGACAGGGTTAAATGAATAAAATCCCCTTTTCAGCTAAGCTCAAGCCTCTTTATGTGGCCACACAATACAGCTCTTTCTCTTGGCGATTCAGAGCAGACAGGACGATATCTTAGATCCTGGGAGACCGGGATCTAAGACTTCAGTTTTCTTTGCTTACTCCAGTTTTTTCAAACTTCTCAATAATAACAGTTATTTTAGTTTCTTCTATGTTTTTCACTTTTATCATTTCTTTTTAGACTTTGCATAGCTCATATACAAATCATAAAACATTTCTGCTGTAAGGAACTTAAAACCCAGGAGAGAGTCAGCAGGAGCAACAGCAAAGGTAGCAGATTTCTCCTGGCCTCAGGAGCTATCTGCACCTCGGCGCTATCACTGGTTTCAACTCAACATGCTTTCTTCATGCTCCAGTTCTACATGTGTTTGTGGAGCTCCTAATTCTGTATTTTATCAGTCAAAATCAATGCATCTCTGGTGATAAATAAATAAGAATATAATCAGTCCCCTTGGGGGAAATTCCAAATTCTCATTTAAATTAAAGAAAATTCAGCCAGCATCACTGTTTTCTCTAGTCTGTTCCACATCAAAACAAATCAAATAAAATTTAAAATTTTCCCACTTTGGGTTTTGTGCTTAAGGAGGAGAAGAGAACTTTGTCCTCTCCTAGGGAAGGACTTTTAGGAAAAAAAAATAAACCAAATAAATTCAATAAGCCCCCTACCGGTGATATCCCTTCTTCACTGGCTTTTCCCTACTGGGGAAAAAAAAATAAACTTTTCATTTTATTCTCCCTTGCTGACAGTCTCTTCTAACTGCATCACAAATTGAACTTTAAAATAAATAAATGAGTAGCACCAGCTGCTATGGGATGAGATATGCAGAACGTGTGAGAAGGGCCTGATGAGAAAGAAAACTTGAGCACGACTGCTCTGAAAACATGTGGCCCTAATGCAAATAGGGAGAGAAAAACAATTTTTAGCGATAGTAGGAGGTTCATGTGAAAATGCAAACTTGAAGCTTTGTATAGATGATTCATCAAAACTATGCAGTGAAAAGAAATATAGGTTAATCTTGACCAAGTCTCTCCCATTTCCATCTTCTAAGAGTCCAAAAGAGGGATGGGCTTAATTGCTGGAGTTCTTGGAGTGAATGGAAAGGTTCACCTGCGCCCTGAACAGTGCTCCTTACCTGTAGGTCCTTCTCATTGACCAAATATGATGCCCCCAGCCACGTGAGGATTGAGCGGAATGCTGTGTGTTTCCCTTGCCTCTCTGTTCTCTCAAAGGGTGAATACAATCTTGCATCCCTACATGGACCATAAATTGAAACATGGATGCATTTTTCATGTTATTTTATATCCTTCGTAATGTTTGGAACACTGCTTTAGACTTCCCTGACACTCAGGGACGATAAGGGACAGATTGTGGATCAAAAACCATGACTCCAAGCTCCTGGTCTTTTCATTCATTAACTTATTTCTGCATTTGTATCATTCATGTCGTAAAATCCTTTAGTGTTTCCATCACTGAGTTATTCAAGGGAAGGAGTGCAGTGCCATGGTAGGGGGATTGGATGGAGTATGGCAGGAACTATATGATTTCAGGACTCATTCCAACACCAGCAGCTCCACTTTGGTCTATTTTATGTCTTGGAATCCCATGTGAAGTTTTACTTAAAGACAGAACTGTGATGTTTAAAAACATTTGGACAACAGTATTGTGCGAGGCTGCTTGCTAAACTGAGAAGCAATGAGGCATATTTTTATTGTATTGAAATCTAATTTACATAAAGAAAATGTGCACATCTCAAGTGTACACCCAATGACTTATTTATATTTGTCTCATAGATGAATA
This sequence comes from Erethizon dorsatum, assembly GCA_028451465.1. Taxonomy (NCBI): domain Eukaryota; kingdom Metazoa; phylum Chordata; class Mammalia; order Rodentia; family Erethizontidae; genus Erethizon; species Erethizon dorsatum. The sequence continues at coordinate 16,877,538 of CM051835.1, forward strand.
CTCTTTACGGACCACCCAAATAAAGATATTGAATGCTTTTTTTACCTAGCAAGTTCCTTCATCTTGCTCTCCATTCAAAAATCCTCCCTCTGCATATACATACTAGCTATGATCATAAAATAAGGTGAATATTTCAATTTTAAAATTTTATTCTAGTAAAAGACAGGTTCTTATTAATTCCACTCAGAACAATCCCTCTCGCTTTGAACGCAGTTACCCATCATTCTCGCCGCTTTCTGAAGCAGTTCTGGAGGTCCTCTTTTGTGAATGTCTCTAATTTTACTATTTTGGCTGCCTCAAAGTCCTGTTTTGATTCAAGACATTTACCTTTCATGGTCATCTTGCCTAGGGAAGAGCGAGAAGTCACATAGATCCAGTGAATAATGTGGACGAGGACACATCATGTTTTTATTTGACAGAAATTGCTGTGAATGGTTGCTTAACATAGGATAATCAAAAACTATGGTAAATGCTTAAATTAAAACATGTTATTGCAATTAAAGATACATTGAATCACTCTCCTTCAAAATATTGCCATTGCTTTGAATATATTTATCCCCTCTTTCTTGGCAATGTGTCTTTTACTGTATTGAGCTTTAAAAGAAAAAATAATAATAATAATTTAAACATTTGCTGTATTTTTTTATCACTCCTTGTACACTTGGCCCCAGGCAGCTATGGATCTGAATTCTAGCAGTGCAGATTACGTTCACCTATTCTAGCTTTATACCAATGAACTCATGCAGTATGTACTCTTGTATCTGGCTTCTCTCTCTCAGGCTCATCCATGTTGTTACAAATAATTGAAGTTAATACTTTTCTTCACTACGTAATGTTCTGTCACATGAACATACCACAGTTTGTTTCTCTATTATTGTTAGTTGTTGACATTTTATGGAGCCGTTTCCAGTTTGGCACACTTACAAATAAAGTTGCTATCAACATTTTTGTTCAAGCCCTTTGTTTGCCATCTGTTTTCATTTTTCTTGTATATTTAGGAGCAGAATTGCCATATTCTAAAGTAAGTATATGATTAATTTCAAAAGAAATCACCAATCAGTTTCAATAAGGGGTTATAAGGCTTTTTATTCCTGCCAGTAAATTAAGAATGTTCCACCTGTTCATATGCTTATTGGCATGCGGGGCCTTCCGTGCTTTTAATAAGGTCAAAGTGTCTCACTGTTGTCTTAATGTGCATTTTTCTTTTTTCTTTTATTTTTGTTTTGGACTGTTTAGGATATTTTTCCTTTTTGTAAAAAAAATGGTTTGTCTTTATGTCATTGGTTGATAAAAAAATCTTCATATATTCTGAATAAGAGACCTTCATCAGATATATGTATTGTGAATATTTTCTCCCTGTCTGTGTTTCATACTTTCCTATGAGTGTCTTTGAGGAATAGAATGCTTTTAATTTTTATGAAATGTCATCAAAAAGTCTTGCCTTTGGCCAAGACAGGCCAAAAAATACTCTCATATTTTCTTCTAGAAGCTTTGTATAGATTTAACTTTTTTATGTAGGGTCACAGTAAGAAGTGTGTGTTTTCATTTGTTAGTTCCTTATTGGATCTTAAATAAGACATCTGGGCTTGAGCGGTGCTACCTGGGCTACTTGATTTAAGACTCAGAATCTTATAATATCTGTTAAGGCTTGTAAGAATCAATAAAAGAGTATTTAAGTATAATCTCATTTTGTTCATCCACATACCAAGTTGTAAAAGAGTCTGAAGCAGGTAACTGACAGTGGAAAAACACCATTTATAGTAATGCCAAGATCAGAGGCATAAACCAGGACTTTCTTGGCAAACTCAGGCATATTATGACTCTATATGCAGGTCTCTGACTTTTGTTAAGTATCATCTTAGATATTTTCTATTAAAAGCGTCTCCTTCAACAATGGCCAACTTGGATAGCAATGGTTGTGTTTATGGTAACTACAGAAATAGCCCTGAAGTGATAAAAGAGGTTGAAGACTGAACTATGGGGTCTTGTCTCCTAGGTCTGGATCAAAGGTTAAATCAGACATGGTTTGCAAATCAAGACTCCTGAATTTTGCATCCTTGATGACTTACTGTTGAGATTGAACAAAGAATTCTCAACCCCAGTGTTCCCTATCTCCTCTGGGGAGCTTTTCTAAAAAGATATATTGTTACGCTCCACTTTGCATCACCATTTGGTTTAATTATTATTCGTAATTGGGAAATAATTAGATAAAACGATGATGTAAACCCCAGTGGAAAATAGACATCTCTTAAGAACTCTAATGTTTTCTGTCACTTAAAAGGAAAGGGATATGACTTATTGGAGGAAAAAACTAATTAGAAAGGCAGACACATCTTCTCCCTCTCCTCATATTTCAGGCATCCTGGCAAGTGCTCAAAAATGATGAGAGAGTGGCCTATTTCTCAAGAACCCCAGGGGAGCATGATAATTTAAATCATCATCTCAGGAAAGTGCTTGGAGCACTTGTCTTTGCCATTTTATGATCTGCATTCCGAAGAGAAAGAGTTTGGCTCTCCAAATTGGCACGGTCATGCAAAATATTGGCTGACGGAAAAACCAAGGTCACAGCCACACCAAAGTGAGTCCAGGCGAGTTAGGATTCCTGCCAAAAGAAACACATTTGAGTAAAGTGAGTAGACAGAAATGTTGAAGACAATACAACCCTAGCAAAATGAAAACAAGACTTTTATCCAGAGACACAAATCAAAAATGTTTTGATCAACAGAAGATGAGAGGGAAGTGAGTAGAGGTTCAGATGCAGGTTTAGCAACAGGAAAACCTAAGTAAGTCTCTTTGAAACCCTTTGCCCACAATTAAATCACTTCATTTCAAAAGTTAAATTAATGATGACAAAAATCAGGTAACTTCCCAAGAAAGAAAACTCACCAAAATTGCAATTTTATGAAAATGACATCTTAACGAAAGTCCCATTAAAGTATTCCCACTTTAAAAATACGAATCTTTATTAATAAATTACTATGCAATCATTTGATGATAAAAACAAGAAGACTTGGAAACAGAGAACTAAGATTGTAAATACTGTATACTAAATTGCTATTAACCCTTTCTCCCAACTGATCCAGCTAGACTTCTATCCCTCAAAAATTAAACCAAAAGTAACTCTAGCTTTTTAATACTCACTTATTTGCTATAAGTCAGAATTTGTTAATGGTGTTGGATGAGACTATAGCACAGGGGTGACGAACCCATGGCATGAGTGCCTCAGCAGACACACTGAGCCCTCTCAAGTTGGCACGTGAGCCAAGTCACCACTGCAGTTGAGCATTGGGTAACAGTTGTTTTTGCTAAACTAAAACCTCAGTATCTGGGTTTAATTGCAGTGTTGGCACTTTGTGATAGATAACTGGGTTTTGGGTTGCAGTTTGGGCATTCAGTCTCTAAAAAGTTCACCATCACTGCTATAGCAGACCACAATAACATAAACTGATCTAGGCACAAATATCCCAGATTCAAGAACTGATACGAAACATATGTCCTCTGCTCTGAACTTTCTCCTTATCCCTCATTTATGAAAATGGTGAGCCCCTCCTTTCACCTGTTCCAAGGTTAATAGGAACCCTTGGCTTGCTGGATGTGGGGCACACATGGAATTGCCACTCCAATTGCTCAACGTTATTGACTGAATTACCACCAAGTAAAGGTTTCTGTGCCTGGTAGCTTGATGTATTTGTCAATGAGTCCTGCACACTAGCTGAGCTGCTGAGAGAAAACTTTCTCTCGATGATGTGACTTTAGTTAAGTCTTAAGATCAGATGGGTAGCCAAGGAAAAGGAGAGCATGCTTGTCAAATGTACTTAGATGCACACACACCCAACATGTCCTAGAGGGTCATAGAGTGTGAGAAAGGAGGGCAAATGTGATGGAGAACTGAGAATGGTGCAAGGAAGGTTTGGGTTCCAAGACTGCGGGATGTCTTAAGCTTTCATGGAGAGCGATGACTCCTTGGAAAGTGAAAGGACTGCCACGTTGCAATGAACACAGAGTCTGACTTAGGAAGTACCTTCATGGATCAATTTCTTTTGTATCCTTTTAAGAAAAGTTAATAGGAGCATAGGGATAGGGGAAATAAAGCTATATGACTTTTAGAAGCTTTCTGTGAATGGTAAAGAGTTAAATCAAAAGCACTGGAACCCAATGTTCCCAATTTCTTTAGGTTTTATCAGCTCAGGGACCATTTTTAACAAGGTAAATAAGGGTAAATCCTTCCCTCTACAGTGGTCACTATTTTGATTGATGTCGCTTTCAAATCCATGTTCCATTTCTCATCCCATCAGTAGTGGGTTGGAAAACTGGCTCACTGAAGAAAATTCCCAGATTAGTAGTGTTTGTCAGTTTCTGTGGTATAAATACTCCCACCAAGATCAGTTTCAAAATTCAGTGACCAACTTCTTTGACCATGATGGAATTCAATGAAAGAGAGTTGGAAAGAGAATCATGAAAACCTACTCTTGCAAGCTAGTAATAGCCAACTCTGCTGCACCAACTTCTGATTTTGTCATCCTTGAAATGTACCTACCTCAGCCCTTTCTTCTTAGGTTCAGTCACCTTGGTCATCCCAAGGTGAATGTTGCTTCATGAACTTGCCTCTGTTCCTGTCAGATATACTGAGCTTCTCCTTTTCCTCCCTGGAAACATCTGTAAATCTGGAGATGACCCATTCAACCTCTTTCCACATATTTATTAATCACAAGGAGGCTGGGAATTGAAAGAGTGTATTATTTTAAATCCATCTCATTCTTCTAAAGTAACAATTGAATACCCTTGCTTAGGTGGGTGGTTGATATTAATAGGTTGAAAATAGAAAATAATGTGTTGCCTTTTCTGTACTATTCAAGGTTTCATTTTGGAAATCCCTTTATTCATAAAAATTCTATTTATAGTTCTGTTTGTTATGCTAATCAATATAGAATGTTTGGAAATAAATAATGCAAAGTTTATTTGTGCTTTTTTTTTTCTCTTCAGTAATTCTCCCATAATTAATGTCATGAATTCTTTCAAAATCAGGAGAAAAATATTTTAAGAGTGTTTTGTTCTTTCTTTGTTGAGACGGGGTTTAATGTTTATTATTACAATTCTGATTGCTCTTGCACCACTTTGAGTGACATTTTTTACTCGGTGAGCTATTATTTGGATTACACTCATGATTTGTGCATTAATACCATTCAAGGTTATGCAATAACAATCAGAAATTATGATAATAAACATTGAACCACATTTCAACAGAATATGATAAACTCATGTGAGTTTTTAATCTTTTCATTAACTAAGCGTCTTATGCTTCAGTGACACTTTAATTACCAAGAAATTATCCAAGAAAATATGTAATTATCTCTAGTAATTGACAATGAATCCATATGTAACACCTCTTTATGTTAAAATAATTGCTAAATTGTGACCTTTGTTGCCATAGACATGTGGTTTCATTGATTGCATTCTGTTTTGCAAATAAAAAGGTAATTTAAAAATATGATCACTAAAGTATATAAGTACCTCCAGTTCAATTGAGAATTTCTAAGTGACCTCAAATAATATTTGATTACGATCAATATTAATGATATTATCCTGATAAATTAAGGGTAATTATTTAGATTTCTCATTATACCCCAATGTAGCAAAATATACTCTTCTCAGAATGGCTTTGTTAGTCATTCCCAAGTGTCATGTACTAGGCAAAAAAGAACAATCTCCAAGTGGCTATGCAAAAGACCAAAATTCTTTACCTATGCATAATCATTCATTAAAAGAAAAAGAACAAGCTATTTTCTCAAAACTGAACACACTTTTGGGAGAAAATGATTTTGACCCTTGCTGTCCTTTAAATGTCAGTACTTTATGATTCTTTAAAATCTACTCATAACTTAGATACATTCTTCAGACAAAAACAAAACCGAGTTTCTACTGTCTATCTCTCAGCTTCCTATTGTTTTTTAATCGTACCTGATTTCAGTACATGCAGTTTACAATCATCTTGGGGAGCTGGTACATGTATATAATACAACTTGTTTCTTTTTTAATCCCCTCCTCCTTCCCCCCCCACCTCCCTCCCTTTCTCCTCCAATTCCCTTTTGCCCACTTGCATTCTTGTTGATATTATTAATCTTACCTCATGTTTATAGATTATAATGCTTATATTCCTGGAGGTTATTAGGTTCATTGAGATTATTGGCATAACTTTATTCTACTTATGTCCTTCCCCTCCTCCTCCCCCCCCACTTTGAGTCTCCTGGATCCCTTCCCATTTGCAAGAGATCTGTTCCCCACGTAACTTCTACAAACCTCTACTTTTCTGATATTTTCCCACAGATCCCTTCCTTCTCTGAATCAGGGAAAAACATCCAATAAATAAGTCTTTGTTGTCACATTCTGTCCCTTTTGAAACTGACCAACCCAGTGGAATTTTTTTAACCAACAACAATATACAACCATGACCCACACAATAACATTTTATCAATAGAGTTTATTTCAAAAAAAGAATCAATAGCTTTCTACACCAGAGAGAGGTACTGAAATTTTTATAAAGTCTGGGCATTTCACAACACAGACATCCTCTTGTACATTTCTACCTTTTTCATAAAAATATCACCTCCAAGGGTCATTCTGCTACTGAAATTTTAGGAGAAAGCACACAGATCTAAAGCTACAGTAATACATGCTTGACATTTCTGCTATGCAGTGTTCAGGAGGGTTAGCATGCAAAGTTATCTTGGGAATTGTGTCCCCCTGAAGAGTCAGTAAAGCTTCTTGAAGGATGGGAAGGGGAGAGGGCACAGAGGACAAGGTGAGTGATGGGTCCCTTGATTGTCACCTAACCAGAGCCTCATATTCTGGCAACATTAGGCCCCTTGGTTGGTTATAATTTGAGGATAGCCTTCATTTTTTCTGTTTATAGGTTAGAAAATCGCACTGGTGTGAATATAGCTGAGTTGCTCTGAGTCAAACACTAGCTCAGTGGTGGGGCTAGGTTTAGAATAGGGGACATATGACTCACAGTCCAGTGCTCCATTTTCTAGATGTCTCTATCCTAATTCAGGGAAAAGCTCCCACAGTTTATTTAATCATCTATGGACCCTTCTTTAGACTTCTTAGCCAGGGAGAGATTTGAAGCAGCAAGCATCACTGCATAAAAGATTGGCCCTAAATCAGGACCCAGTTTAATGTAATATGCAGAGCTTGTAATGTAGCCCTCTCCCTGTCCACCCATACTCCCAACAACCAGCCAGCCATGCCCTTGGGAGCCTGGACTCAACATCTATGGTGTTAAATACAGAGTAAGGATTGCTGGTCATTGTAGATAATTATTATTTATGGAATGAAATCTTCACCATGACCTCTTCAATACAAAGGGTTTAATAAGAACAACAACATTGCCTCATTCTTTAGTTTATGTTTTGGTCCAATCTTCTCCCAAATATGCTGAGTGGCTCCTTTTTTCCTATCCAATTCACTGCCATATTTATCTTCTCCTACCACTTGCTAATGGAGGATGTGTTTTTTTCAGTGGAATGCAAAGCTAGAATGCATAACGCCTTTGGAATAATTTTCCCTGTGTTTGTTTGCCACTTGTCTCAGTAAATTTTAAGTTTGACAGGGGAAAGGGGGGGCTTTTTATTTTTCTATGTGCTAGAGAAGGTCTCATCACTCACCAAATCCCACGAGCTTTTACAATCTCAGCGCTGTGTCCTTCTTCTGACCTTAAACTTTCTTACTGCCTAGAAATACAGCTTTTCATGAGAGCTTAAAAAGCCCTACAAGCTGTGTTTGACAGCAAGACGGGCAATGCACAACAGGGCAGGTTATCATCAGAGAAAAGAGCAACTTCCTCATCAAAAATCATTTGTTTAACATAAAACCCAGAGGTCTATGGCAAGTTAACAGACTTGCTCCCTTACCTCCAGCAGCTTGTAATTTCCTAGGAACTCAGAACAACCGTGACACTTAAAGAACTAAATGATTTTATTTCCCTTTGCAGCCTATACCCCCACCTCTGCCTCTGGTGTGGAAGGATCCGCAGTTGCATTCAACGCCAGCTCAGGGGTAGCCTGGAAGCTGGAGAAGAAACACTATACTTCTTGGGTGACTTCTGGATGGACGTCCCTTTAAGAAACCCTAAGCAGAGTGAAAAGGGAAAAGGCAGTGACAAACACTAAGGAGGAGAAAAGGAACTTGGTCCAAGCAATCCTCGCAATCTTCCCTTGAGTCATTGATTGTGAGCAGGGTACAGTCTGTGGGGATCACAGAACAGGTACCTAACCTGCCTCGCTGTTGTCTCCTCATCTTCAAAACAGCCCCAGTAACTGTACCTGCCTGCATGAAATTGCTGTGATTTTTAATCAAGATAAAGAATGTGAGAGGATTGGCCCAGTGCTGGCCCAAGTTTGATGTTCAATTCATATTATTCAGTGCCCTTCGATCTTTTCGACATTCCTGTAAAGGAAGGAGTATTCCCATTTCACACCTGAGCAAAGTGAGGCACAGAATGAAAAGGAGCTCGTACACAATCCTATGAGCTTTGGGAAAGAGGAGTGCCAGCACTGTGCTGGTCATGGTACCCCAGCTCCCTTGTAAGCAGCAGGAGAGAATTGCAAACGCCCGTGATGTTCTGATATATGAGCAGGAAGGAGATGCAGTTAAGCCTAAAACTGCCCTGGGGTTGCAGGTTCCTGACCTCTCAGCAGGAGGGCACAGCTTAGTACAGGCATCAGAGAAAAGCTAGTCTTTCCCCAAAGCTCCCACAGAGGGATTTCCCACCTAGAGACTGGCTAGAGCACACGGCGTCCCCTGCCAGCAAGGTTCCGAGTCCACCATAAAGGGCCCTAGCAGACTATAATTGCTTCTCCTTTAATTTTCCACCCAGTGTGAGCAGAGTCAAGGTCCGGGCCACTGTACTTCAAATAACACCCAAGTTATTGTTCCAGATTTTGTGGTTCAGTTATCTCAGCCCAGCAAGGACAGGCTGCAATGTGTAAGTCCCAAGTTCACTGTAAACAAAGAAAATCCATCAAAAAGAGAATACCTCAAGAGAAATCCTTTTCAGGCTTTCCTTATTTACTGCAACAGATGAAATCTTTCAGCTTGCTGATGGCGCGGTATCCCCGTGCACACTGACAGTACTGCAATTGTTTGGTTCAAGGGAAAGCTTATATCGTTCATGGCAAACCTGTCAATACCGTGCTTGTTACATATGCGTGTGGATCTTGGAAGCCCTTCAGTGCCACCCAGTTTAACATCCAGACCAAAGCAGTGCCATGAGAGGAAATGTTAAACTGTCTCTCCCTGACACGTGAGCTCTCTTGGCTAAGGGATGGATGTTTTTATCAAGCAGCTGCCTCCATTTTAAAAACTCCAGTGGGTTAGTAAACCAGTGACCTTGCTTCTTGCTAGACTCACAAAGTCAGCATGGAGGCTTGGGTTAATTGTGAAACTTCTCTGTGCCTCTCTTTAGCCATTTGTACAGTGGGAACAGTAACCGTCCTTCTTATCTCTCAGGGCTTATATTAGTTAGGGTTATCCAGTAAAATAAAACCAATAGGAGATGATGAAGATAGAAAGATAAATAGATAGATAGATAGATAGATAGATAGATAGATAGATAGATAGATATAGATATTTTAAGGCACTGACTTACATTGGCAAATCTGAAATCTGCAAAACAGGCCTAGAGTCTGGAGATTCCAGTAAGAGGCGAAGCTGCAGTCTTCAGTCTCAATTCCACAGGACAGCAGGTGGAACTCAAGCAAGGCTTCTATGTTCCATTCTTGAGGCAGAATTGCTTCTCCTTTTGGAAGCCCCAGTCTTTAGTTCTTAAGGCCTTCAACTGATTAGATAAGTCCCACCCACATTATTTACTTAAGCGCAACTGATTGTAAATTTATCACGTCCACAAATCCCTTTCTAGTAACATTTAGACTACTTTTGGACAAAATGCCTGAGCACCATGACCTACCCGAGTAGACACCAAAAATGAATCATCTCAGGGCTTTTTTAAAGTTCTCATCATATTTCATCATACATGAAGAGAAATTTCAGAGATGTGAAGAGCTGCACAAATATAAATTATTTCATAACATTTGATCTCCTGCGTCACATTCCTCATTCTTTAAAGAGTGTAGAGCTGAATGAATAAATCAGAAGTCCTGGCCTCGAGGTGCTTACCATCTAAGTGAGAGGCCAAGATGTGATGCACAGGAAGTGAACTGCTACTGGGCCGCCCAAATAGGTGCTGAAGGGTGTGCAAGGACACAGGGGCCTGTGGGTCGGAGACATTGCTAAGAATAGGGTCCCAAGGAGACTCTAGAAGAAGCTAATTCTCCAGAAAAGCCTTTCCATTTACCTACCCCACCCTCCCAAATTGTGTCCCCTCTACCACTCTCTCTCATCTAACTTTATTCTTAATTTTTCTTTATAATATCCTAATACACAATCATCATTTGTCTGCATGTCCAATTGTTTAATAGTGTTCCCACTCAATTTTGAAAATCAGTGGGGACTAAGGGGTCCTGTGTGTGCTTCTCATTAACTCCCCAAAATGTAGTCATTTCACAGGTTTGGCATGCAATGGATGTGCAAACTATAGTCAGCGAAGATTTGAACAAGTGTGCATACTTGTCACTAAGTTTTCACTATAGCTAAAATAAATGTTATCAATTATTATTATGAAAAAAAGCCAAACATACTTGAAAATTAAAACTTTTGTTGTAAACATCCATATACATACTATCCAAAGGCAACAATTGTTAATAATTTTGTAATTTTTGCAACATCTCTCCCTCTGTCTCTCTCTCCTTCTCTCTCTCTCTATTTATATGTATACATATGCACGTATCCATGTTTCATTTCTTTATCTCTCTCCTTTTAATGCTAAATCATTTGAAAGTAAGTAGCGGATGTCATGACATTTTACCCTTAAATATCTCAGCACATTTCTCCTAAAAATAAGATACATGTATTCTATAACCCAATACTATTAACCATCCTAAGAAAAGGCAATAATTCCCCTCTCTCCTTAAGTATTTAGACTATTCAGATTTCTCCAACTGACAATGGGCTCTTTCATTTTTCAACAGGTATCTAATCAAGATTGCAGAAACAACACACACTTTTCTTCTTCTTCTTCTTCTTCTTCTTCTTCTTCTTCTTCTTCTTCTTCTTCTTCTTCTTCTTCTTCTTCTTCTTCTTCATTGCTATTTTGCTTTAAAATATTAAAGAAGCAATTTAATTCATTCTGGGTTTATCTACTGTCATTTAACTTGTTCTTGCAACACCTGCATATCCTAGAAATTAGAAGTGCGACCCAACAGCTAGATGAGATTCAAGCACAGTACATATTCTAAGAATAATTACTGGATGACACCTCTTACCTCACACTGTATGCATCCTATCAGGAGACATATGGTGTCAGAAGGACCATTTGGGATGCCATGGCTAATCACATGGTCAAGATCATTGCCTTTTGATCTGTCTGTTATATTGCTGCACTTTTCTTCTTTGTATTAGCAGGAATTCATCCAAGTAAACTTTTGAAAATGTATTTATAATTGAAATCCAAGTTAAATTCCTTCCCCTGAGATTTAATGCAATCCAAAAAGCTTAGTTTATTTGTAGATCTTCTTTATCCCTTTTCATTTTTGGGGGTGGCTGCATGGGGTGTTCTTCAATTACCTTTGCAGAAAACATTGCTGAGCTTAAACTCAAGTCTTCATGAATTTTAAAATAAATCATCCTTCCATATATTTAAAAAGACAGCATTTTGTACAAATCTTTCACTACAGCATTTTCACTCAGCATTAATTACATATCAACTTTTTATCCTCCCTGTAAACCAATATTATTTATTAAATTCACAAGAAAAGACACAGTTAATCTTTATGATTCATTGTTCTTTCTGCAAAGAACTTAAGCATAAACAGAGTTGATTCTTTTTTTTGGCGGGGGGAGGTGGTCTACTAAGGTTTTTAAACAGTGCTGCTCAAATCCCAGGACCACTGGAAGTATCCAGCTGAGTGCTGGGGCACTCAATACCTATGGTGCCTTTTTCTGAAGCTTTATTTTTCCCTAACAGTAAGTAACTTAAAACAAAATAAACTTATATATATTTTGAAATAAAATGCAAAATTCACATGAATTTAAATCTAAAGCATAAGCCCACTTTGCTTAGGCCACTCTCCCTTCTCTACTCTTTATCAATTCATTGTGGCCTCCCTACAACCCTCAGGAAACCACTTGTCCCTGCTCTTTGAAGTCCTTGGTTAACAACAGCACCTGGTTAAATTGCCAGTAAACATTTATTTATTTTTTTTTTGTGGGTACCGGGGGTCGACCTCAGGACCTCATGCACCAGCAGGCGCCCATGCCGCTGAGCGATATCACCGGCCCCTTTTTCGTATGTGGGTTCCGGGAGTCGAACTTGGGCCCTCGCACTTGCTGGGCAGGCGCTTAAGCCGCTGAGCCATCTCACCGGCCCGCCAGTAAACATTTAAATCAACAAAAGCAAACTTGCCTAGAAAATTTTCCTAACACTTCCAAGAGCTGCCTCTGTTTGCTATAGGGAAGTGTGGGACCTGGTGATTGGGTTGATAGGAACTCATCCATTTTTCTGTTACAACTCAATAAATTTTGTTAACCTTCTACACTCAGGCAAGAGTCCCTTCCCACTCAGGGTTCACATCCGCCTCTCTCGCACACCACAGCTGTGTTAACAAACTTTCTGTCACTATAGCAAATCCCAGAGATGGATCATCTTATAAAGAAAAAAGATTTACTTCACAGCTCACAGTGGTAGAGGTTTCAGTCCATGAGGGATTGGCCCTATTGCTTTGAGTCCTTGGGCAGCACATCCCTGCCCAGCAAAGGAAAGCTACCCATCTCATGGCCTAGAAGGAAAAAAGAGGAAGAGGACAGGCTGGCCTCCCACCATGCCCTCCACAGTGACCATAAGATCTCCCACTAAGCCCCACCTCTTGAAAGTTCCACTGCCCCCCAATCACCCGACTCTGGATGACAAGCACTTAACACATGGGTCTTTAGAGGCCATTCAAGATCCAAACTACGGCAACATCTTTTCTTTAGCAAATATTTGTAAATGGTTGACTGTGAGCAAGGCACATTTCCAAGCACTTTTTTCATGCCAATTCACATCAGTGCTACAATGTAAATACGGATACAGTATCATCCCCACGGTGCAGATGAGCACAGTGAGGCGCAGAGCTATGTGATTTGCCTGGCACAGGAATCACTGAAACCAGGATCTGAAATCGTGCATCTGGCATTTTAATGACAGCACCTGTCCCAGGACTTTGTATTTGAAAAGACCTCAAATGATGTGTGTAACTTCATTGTTTGAGCAAGAAAATTTGGAGTCATCTTTGATTTTTCTTCCTTCCTTATATTGAAACAATCACCAAGTCCACAGTATATAAGCCCCTTACCTTACTTATATTCTCAGTGCTGTTGGCCCAAGTCACGTCTTCATCCTCTCTCTGCTGGATGCTTCTCACTGACATTCCTGGTCTTTAATTCATCCTTTCTTCAAATCCACCCTTCATACTCATTCCAGAGCTATCCTCAAAAGCATAGCTCTGCTTATGTCCATGTAAATTTCCAATGGTTTTATTCACTTACAAAGTGCAACCAATATTCCATAATGACAATTAACTCTGACAATATTCCATTATGGAATGACAATATTCCATAATGACAACTAACTCTGCTTATGTCCATGCAAATTTCCAGTGGTTCCTATTTACTTTCAAAGTACAACCACTATTTCATAATGACGATGAAGACCCTAATTTGCCTTTCCAGTCCATCTCCCCTGGAGCACAGCCTGTATCCAGACAAGGCCAGTGATGCTCAAATATTTTGTCCTCGGGGACCCCTTATATATCTAAAAATTCTTGAAGATCTACAAAGCATAATATTCTTAATACTGCAAACTGTGCTATTTTGAGACACAGCCAGTTAGTGGTCCAGTGAATTATATCTATTTTGATATTTGCCATGTTAGAAATTAAATCGAGAAACTTTGAAAACATCAAAATATTAGTTAACTTAAAAAGTAACAGAGGCCAGTGATATAGCTCAGTGGCATAAGCACCTGCCTGGCAAGCGTGAGGTTCTGAGTTCGACTCCCGGTACCCACATATTAAAAAAAAAAAGTAACAAATTCACAGTATATGAGCAAAAATAACTTGCATTATGACAATTACAATATTTTTTAAGACAAAAATAAAATGAGTGAGAAGAGTGGTGGGGTTTTACATTTTGCATATCCCTCCCTCTACAGCCCACTTGATAAAAGACAGGTGGATTCTCATACCTGCTTTTGCACTCAAGCCCCTTTACACATTGCACATCATGTAGCTTCCAGAAAGCTGCATTGTATGCTCATGAAAAGATGACACTGAAAAGGCAAATAACATCTTCAGATTATCATGAAAAGAGATTTGATCTTACGAATACCCTGAAAAAGTTGTGGTGAACCCCTGAGGTCCCTGGGCTGCGCTTTTAGAACTACTCTCTATGTAAATTACTTGTTCGTTTGTTTGTTTGTTTGTTTTTATGCCTAGTCACTCCAGGCTTATGACATTTCCTCTCTTAGAATACTTGCTCTTCTCCCTTAGATTCTTCCTCCTAAAATTCAATACCTCCATCAATGCTCAAGGAATCACATTTTTATGAAATCATACTCCACCACTAATAAGAACTCTTTCTGGCTGGTATTGTAATTCAGTGGTAGGCTAATTACTCTCCAGCACTCCAAAAAATAAGAATTTTTTCTTCCTTTGCACTTTCATAACACTATTATATCTTGATTCATATCTAAAATACTCAATTGTTGGATCAACAAATACTGAGTACCCACTTCCATCACATTGTAAAGGGTTGACAATATGATTTTCTACCTATCATGCCTAGGTTAATATTTACTTTCTGCTCTGTCTTCCTCAAGGTGGCAACCAAAGCTTCCACTGGTATACTGGGAAAGAAATTTTCTTTTTAACTTGGAGGACCTTTTCATGGCTCTCAAATTAAACCAGATAAACTGATTCTGCCATTATATAAGATGTCCACTGTGCTTAAATCTTACCAAAATAGGTTCAGTTCTCTTTAGCAACCAAAAACAAAGAGTGATGCACCTGGTATGATAAGAGTAAGTTTTTGAGCCACTCTAGCCCTTGTTCAATAAACCACAAGCATTAGGTTTGCCAAAATGTACTACAGAAGTTGCTGAACAATTTGAACTCTAGATAAGTGTAATGGTTCTATTTCTTCACTTTTCTATAACAGTAAGGTTTAAGTGAACATCAGATGCTTGAGTAAGGTGATCCAAGTCGGACACCTAGCTCTATAGTAATGACATGCAAAACTCCAGACAAGGCATCTGACATTCCTACAAGTCAGTGTCTTCCACTAGACTGAAATCCCCTTGAAACCAGAAATCCTTTTATATTCTTCACCCACAACACTCTGTTAAATAAATTATGAATTTATTTAACAGAATTATGTTAAATAAACCCCACACTCCTTCTCAGTTAAAAGTAAACCTCCTAACACAGGACCACTATGTTATAACAATTTGTGTATGTGATGTCCACATGAAGAAACAACTGAAAAATATATCATTTATGTTTCTACTATGAGCGAGGTGATTCCTTAAGTATCATAGTGTCACAGCAATGACTAAGATATAGACCCTACCATAACTGAACTCAAAATTCAACCCAGTGCTACGTGTTGTGACAAACAACCATGGAGCAAACAAAGCACCTAGGTTCATGGTTCCTTATCTGACTCAGAACACCAGGATATTTCAAATTCCACCTCCAACTGGCAAAATCACTTTTTATTTCTGCTTCTAATAGACACATAACTAAAGGCAAGGGCTAATGGGATGTCAAAGCAGTGTCATCACAGCCCTTTAATTGATATGAAGGTGCTTGCATAACTATTCAAGGCAAAATGATGTTCTCACTGATGGGAGATATAGAATGTACAATTTGCATCTCATCAGGAAAAAAAACCCTTGGTTTCCTCTACAAAGCACTAATGTTCTCAATACTGCTGACTGTGCTATTTTGAGAAATAGCCATCATACCCTCTGCACAGTTAGAGAGTAAGAGGAAATATTGCCTCCCCAGGTGTCAAATTTCCTTTCTATAATGGGAGGATGTGTGGGACAGCATTTCAAACATAGTCACAGAGGAAAAAGGAGGCTGACAAGTAAGATGGATGAATGAGAGGGAAAACATGTGTTGAGAAGGAAGCTGTCAGATGTAGATCCCATTTGTGCATCAGAAGTGTCCTAATTAAAAATGTCCATCAGAAAAGCCTTTGGGGAGGGGAAGGAGAAAAAGCAAGCCTACATCTTTGCAATCCTGGAGATTTCAAAGGAAAAGCAGGGCTCTGAGGATGCACTGAAGGGCACTGTTCACGTCAGTGGCCATATCTTGGCCTCTAGGATAAGAACTGCGTCTGTGTCTCAAGCCAGGAAGTCCACATCTTCATCAAGGGTGCTTTATTTTTTAAAGAATATCAAAAATTCAATTGAACTGTGTACGTTGAAAACACAGAGGTGTTACTGTGTCATTTGGGGTTCAGTTCTTTCAACTTCACATCAGTAATGATTTTTTTTTCTTTCCCATAACTGGAGTTCCGAGCCTTCTGTGTTTACAGTAACATTAGTCAATTCCCTAGATGCTGTGGGCCAAATTAAATAAAGGACTGCAGGGAAATTTATCTATAGAACATGAATCTTTAATGAGCCTTCAACCCTATAACTTATAGTACAGAGAGACTTGCAGAAGCAGGTCTTGTTTCTTGCTATTCATGAAGGCTGGGTAGACTTGAACAGATGAATGAGTACCCCTGATGCTCTTCTCGTTCACATATAACATAAGGGGGATGGATTAGATAATCATTGAGCTCCTTTTCTCTCTGACCTTTGACTTATCATTCTTCTTACATTCCCGCCTCCTCCCTAGAAAATACTAAGGTCTTTGTTCAAAAATGGTGTATTTGTGGTGGAAGGAAAATGGTGGTGGATAACAGTATAGGCTCTCATATTAGATTGCCCTGCTGCAGTCTCACCTCCACCACTTATTAACTGTCTGATTTTGGGCAAATTACCTAAACTCTGTAGGTCTCAGCTTTCTCATCTATGGAATGGGGTAATAATATACTTATGCTTCATACTGTCATTACAATCAAATGAAATAATCTACACAAAACACTTGTTATATATCTCCTACCTACTAAATATGTAAGAAATGTTCACTGGTGTAATTTGCAATATACATGTAAATTGTGGGAGAGGAAAATATCTGCAGAATCTACCACATAGGTGGTCAGAGACAGATCTGCCAAAATAAAAAGATTTCCAGACCTATGAGGGAGATCATTTGCTACAAAACAAATAAATGGTACTTGCTGGTGTCAAGTTCTATTTTATAGTGTAAAAGAAGAGAAATAATATACAAGTTTAAATTCATGTAAATAAATTTTAACCATTTAATAATTGAAAATAGAATTACTACAAAGAATACATAATGAAAGAAAGAAGAATAAAATAACAAAGAATGAAAAAAGAAAGAGTATGAAATATCAGCTTCTTTTACTTATAATGGTGTTTGAATTCAATCTTTTTTTTATGTCTATTTATTGTTCAGATTTCATTTGTATTTATATAATATTTCCTTCAAAATGGTTCAGAAGACTCAATTTAGGGAAGACATGTACAGCCAAAATCCCTGATTTGGTAACATCCCCAATTTTTTTTTAAACAGCTTCCATCCTGAATCCCAGGAAAAGCATTTCCATCAGCATTTGCCTTTGGAGTATTTTACATCCTCCAAAACATTTGCAGTGCTAAACACAAGTCAGTCATTTGGAATATCCCTGAGGATTTGCTTTCACTAGAAGAGCTGATACAACCCTGGAAAATTAGTTTAAAGCTTATCCCAAGAAAGTCCTAAACACTGGCCAGAGTGCTATAGCTGGCACAAACATCTCCAGAACTGGGCGATATCAACCCACATTCACAAATATCAGCAAAGCTCAAGCCAGAGTACATTCAGTGGTCTGTCGACCTTGTGGTCATCTGTTGCTGACCCCTCACTGAAAATACCTTGGTAAAATACACCTGGTAGGCATGAAGTTTAGCACAGAAATGTTACATACAGATAATAACCTCATTAAATGAAGAAGACCGCATCTACATTAGTACTTGTTGGCTAGCAGTATAAACTCATCACTCATATTGAACTATGTTTTTATTTAGATATTTTGCTGATGCAAAAACATACTGACACAACTCAGAATGACAAACTAGACAAAATCAAGAGAGGAAGAAAAGAAAATAAAGAGGGAAGACGTAAGGACAAAAGCCTAGGTCCAAAATTAAATAAGAAACAAGTGATCCACAAAACAACAAAACCTATCTAAAGTCAGGGGGAGTTTTGTGTGTCTGTGCTGTGTCAGATTCGTTCAGACATCCTTCATCCCCTTCGCTGATCCCTTAGTGACTAAATCAGGTCAGCTATACAGTCAGTACAATCAACTGCTGAAAAATAAGCAGAAGACCTCTTTCACTGATAGATCACATCTTATTCCAATTGAGAGAGACAGTATGTTTTTTAAAAAATAACACTTTTAGTTAAACTGAATGATACAATATCTTCCACAAAATGGTCACTTAACAGTAATTTATTGATCGTTTTAGTTCCCCTAATAATATAAAAGAATGATAAGTAATTTGATTAACACTTTTTAAAGCAAAAGCTACTCCATATGAAATTTGCCATTTCACTGAACTTAAATATTCTTTGAAACTATTAATTCCTAAGAGCATTGAAAAAGAAATAACCAATTGTTTCTAAGGAAAATGCACAGTTTTCTTCCAACGGATAGCATATAAAAGGACAGAAAACATTAAATATAATTTCTTTCAAAGGGATAATGGCTTTTATACATTATATTAAACAACTTAAAAGATCAGTGGCAGGGAAAGGACTTATGTCCCTCATGTTGTCTATTGAGGAGCAAATGAGAACTTTCACTGCTAAATTGATTATTTTAACCAATGTTTAATGACTTAGGATCCAATGTACTAATGGTCCTTTCATGAATGTTAAATGAGTGGAAATATTTTGTATCTCAGCTCAGAGAAAGAAATCAGACACTGGCATGACTTAGTCAGTTTGCAGGGAATAGATACTTAACACTTTCGTTGAAATTCAACATACAGGATTACATACTGTGTCTACACAGAAAACAGAGGTATTCATAAATGAATTAACTCTGAAGGGAAGAAATAGAAGAGCCAAACATTTCAAGTTTTTTTTTCTATCATAAATTTATTTGTTACTCAAAGACAGAGACCAAAATGCAGAGTGCTAAAAACAAAATACAGCTAGAGGCAAATTTCTTCAAACTCTGAAGGAACAAAGGTATATAAAACACTCAATAAGGAAAATCAAGCCCAAAAAATGAGATTATTAATATAGCAGTGAACTAAACAAAATGATTAATTCAAAAATAGGCAAGTTCCAACCTACACATAATTGGTGTTTAAATAGACCACAGAATATAGAATGGAAACTTTTTCCCTCCAAAGATCTAAGACAAGAAAATACGTCTGAAGTAAAATAAGAGGAGGGGCAATTACTGAATAATCATGTAGACTTGCCCTGGTTAACTTTCTAGACTATGGTAGGCATCAAGAACATCAAATCAATCATGAATGTAAATAATGATCAGACTGGATGCTGAGTTCCCTATATAGCTATGCTCAATATTGGGTGCTAACCTAGCTACAAAGCCCTGGGAAAAGGAATTGTGGACCAATAATTATTTACTTGGATAAGGTATCCTACAACCATAGAGGCAAAAGACACACATCCTCATACATTCCAAAATTCAGGTAATACAGCACCGTGGATATTGAGTAAGGGTAACCTGGATTTACAGATAACTGCAGACAATGAAGGTATGAGGGGGGAAGCCATAGTGAAAACACTGACTGTTAGCATTGAACAAACTTAAATATAGGATTAAGGCTAAGAAACTAAGTGGAGAATATATATTTCATAGAGCAAAGCAATGAAGAAATATTAATTATAAAAAAGTTGAAAGGTAAGGAAGAAGGCTAGAGAATAGTGCAAATACATTAAACTCTTCTTTCAGAGTTGGGGTTAAAAGATGTAGATTAAAGCAGATGAATCACAAATATATATGTCACAAACTAAAGTAATAATCAGCAAAGTACCCAGTAAATTTTGCTGGAAAATAAGAAAAAACAATTAAGTTATATGTTTCACCACCTGTCAAAATAAATTCTAGATGAATGAAAGAGATGAATTTAAAAATTAAAACAAAGTCAGAAAAATTCCAAAGGGAAATTTAATTGGTATCCCATTAGTGAAGGATTTTCTTCTAAAGGTTATAAAAAAGCAGGAGAAAAAAGTGATGGAAGAACCTGTAAGACTGCAGACAGCCTCACTACCTAAAAAGGCTTTATGAACCTGTAAGAAAAAAATGGTCAGAAGAATAAATAAAGATAATTCTCAAGAGAATAAAGACAGTGAACTCAATATACTTTTATTGGGCACCAGCCTGTGGCCACTCACGCACAAGGCTTTGAGAGTTTAGAGGGGAGCTCGGAGCCCTCATGGATTTTATTGTCTACTAGAGAAACAATGTTCTATTAAGTAGAGTCTCAACTTATGATTAGTTCCTCAAAAATGATTGACCTCATAATTATAAAACAATGCACAATAGTACTTTTTAAATATAATCTAAAGCATTTTCGAGCCAGCTGTTGACATATAACTAATTAGAATGCATTTTATAATAATATCAGGGCATACGGCAGTATCAGTGCGTCCCTCAGTCCATGCTGCCCGATAAGCCATTGAAATGCATTGTCTTATTTAGTTCTCATAACAGTAGGAGATTCCTATTATTATTTTTTTCCCTTTTGTATATGAGAAGACTAAGGGGATTTGGGAGACCCAGCAATTTATCCAAAACTCACACATTTAATAGAAGGTGAAGGCATAACTTAGGTTTTCTCAAAATGTATGCAAGGTGAAAATATTTGCGAAGAGCAAAATTGGTCAGAAACATATCTGCTAGGTCAGACAATGGGTTGCATAGACACAAGCCAGCTCTCTATAAAACATGAATGGCCACTTTTGCAGCATAGACAAAATTAACTTACATATTTCTTGACTTTCTATAATACGTTTTCACATATATATGTGTATATATATATATATAGTGTTTTTATTTTCATTGGTTTTATTTCACCTCTGATAGTCATTACGGGTGCAGTCTGATTAAATGATACAATTACCCTTGAACTCTCTCTATATTCCAAGGCAGCAGAGCAGGAAGAAACATATGGCACCAGCGCTGTGGTAGCATAATTTGAGGCCTCCTCAAGAATTATGTGGCCATGGAAGTGATTTGCTATCAACAATTTCTTGACTCCTAATTCAGAGCTATGGATTTTTGGCCTTAAAACGTAAACTCATGGGTCAGCCAGGCAGCCTCTCTCATATTCAGAGCAGCCCAGTTTTCAGCACACAGTGCTGGCGCTTCCCTTCACAGGACTACTGCACTCGGGAGAATTTGGACTAACTCAGCATGCAAGGACAATAGGACAGACGCTTGCTCTGTAAATAGTGCACAGCATGCGTATTAAAACAACTCTCTTTCTATGAAAAAAAGGGAAAAAGAGGGCTCTGTGTGTGCCTTTGTGTGTGTGTGCCTGCATTTCCCATGCACAAAATAGGGAACTGTTCTTTTTATGATCATTAACAAAACCTTGCATTCAATATTTAACTAAGTGATGACTTTTGCAGTTGCTAATGTGTGAGTTTGAAAAGTGGAATTTCACCTCTACATCATGGTATTGGCTCCGAAATTTCTTCTGAGTTAAAACTGGAGGAGCTCACAATTCTCACGACTATGATATGACATCTCTTTCTGGTTTGTTGAATTTATTTCTTCTGGACAGCTTTGCTATAGCAATAGATTTTTATTGTGTGAGACTCTACATTCTAGCAAACTTGCAGTTGATTATCCTAAGCTCATTCAGGACCAATTTCCAAGGCAGTTTGCCTGACCTTGTGGAAGCAAATATAGGACAATGATTTTTCTTTGCAAACTCACTAAACCTTTTATTATACTTGTATGAGGGGAAGCACAGTTAAGGACTGAAAACTATGTTCTCTGATGAAAAAGATATGGAGCTCTACATTACATGATGCTATTACATATACCAGTGGTTTCCTTCTTATTAGACATGCTCTACACAATAGCCTTTAAATCCTGACAGAAACGTTCTTACTTTATTTTCTATTACAACATGTATATGTCATTTTATAGAAGGAGTATATTCTGGGTGTAGAAATGGCTCCTTATCATCAATTCTGTCGCTAATCATTTTGATGAATTTCACTGTTTCAGTGAACTCTTTGCTGTGACTAAGAGGCAGGGGTTGCTAGTTATGGTAGCGATAGCACAACCACAGCCAAGCTTCCTCTTTCCTCGCCCTGCCCAAAGTGGCTCAACTTACTGCTCCAGACCACGGTGTTACTCTGTAAGCAAATGTTTTCCACAGGCATGTTCTCATAGGATATGGCAAGAAAACACAAGAGGAACATAACATGTACCCTAATTTTTGGTAAGAAGGAGAGTGAGTGTCAATACTGATATTACTCAAACATCATAGAACATGAGGAAAGACAGGTTATTGAAGACAGCAATTGTGAAATTTCAGAGATCGTCCTTCGTTAACTCCACCTCCGCAGCCTTTAACTTCAGCACCTAGAAGAGGCTCACTCTGACAGTGCACATGTTTGAAATCCCTCCATGGCTCCCTCATGCACAGGTTAGGCACCACGGAATTTAAAAGGGCACTTGAGAAATCCGTGGTCTCTGTTTAACTCAGTTTTTATTTATTGTCACTTCTTGTCACTGAATACTAACACAAAAGTAAACTCTTCAAAGATCCCACACACCGCAAGTTAGTTCAACTTCTCAACCTTTGTCTAGGTTCTCCATTTGCCTGGGATCCCTTCCCCAACCTTCGCCTCCACTTTAGTTCTATTTGTTCCAATAATACCTTACACATAGGTCTTTCATTCAGTTAGACTAGTTTCTCATCATTACCTATTTATATGTGTGTTTCCTTAACACACTGTGAGCTCTTCAAAGTCAGGAACCGTGTCTACTTCATCTACATAGCTGGAAGACCTACAGAACCTCTGGCAAACAATTGGAACTTAATAAATATGGATTGACAGTTAAAATTGTTATCGTCAAATATACAAAAAATGTGGCGAGGATGCAGAGAAAGGGGAGCTTTCATACTTGTTGACTGGAATATAAATTATATAACCATTATGGAAAAACTTTATGGTGGTTCCTCAAAGATCTAGAAACGGAGCTACCATATGGTCCAGGTATTCCATACTGGGTGTATATCCAAAGGAAATGAAATCAGTATGTCAAAGAAACATCTGCACTCCCATGTTTACTGCAGTATTGTCTACAATAGCCAATTTATAGAATCAACCTAGGTGTCCCCTGATGATAAAGGAATGGAAGGAATTAAGGGAGGGCAGTTAAACTGAATTATCGTTCAAGCCCTCCAATCCTTATTAAACCATATCTTCAAATATCAATTAAAGAGAGAATGGAAACAGAGAATTACTTCATTATTTCTTTGCTTTGTTACCGCAAGCAAGTTATTTTTTCTTCGAAGTCCTAATTTCCTCACCTATACGATGGGTACAATACTAACCCACCACACAGAGTTGTGTCAATTAAAATGCCTAGAAAATGCCCTAGTTGTTATGGCAACTAAGAAAATGCTTAGAAAGAGGCTTAAGCAAGTTTCTAGCATACAAGAAGAATTAAAATGAATACTAGGTTTATTATTAACCAAGTAAAGGTAAGTTAATATTGTTTTTTCTTATATCCTTTGACTTCCATTACCCATATTTTTGCATGAGTTAAAATTTCAGAACCATGTGTTGTTTGTTCTTTCTGAAATTTTGTAGGGCTTTTTTTTTTGTTTTGTTTTTCATGTTTTGTTTTGGTCTTCGCTTGAAGGTTTTGATATGTTACATTACTCTTTTATCTGAATTATTCACAGCGTTCTCACAATTTTCCTCCTCTCTGTGTGAAAAGAAATAGCCAGTAATTCCGCTGCCCAATAATTCAGGGCTGGATAACTCACACACGTGTTGAGTCAGCAGGGACTCCAATTTAGAACCACATCAGCAGACATCATCCTCTGTAAATATTTCAAAAGTTGATGGACATGGCTGCTTTCACTATTCCAAATTACCGTATGTGTCCATCATTCAAATTTGTTTCCATTCACAAATAAGCCTCATGATGTTATTCATGAAAAAACAAAGAATTCAAATTTCTATATACATTGGTTTTATTTATACTCATTCTTATCAAAATTTGGCAAGGGAGATTTATAAACTGATGATGGGAGTAACGTGCATAATCCCATAGGTCAGCAATGTCTTGAAGCATTTTAAGAACTAAAGGTCACATCCCCAAAAGTCGAAAGTTATTTATCAAAGGTAACAATCTTATTTTATTTCTTTTAAGACCACAAACATGTTTATTTCCCAAAAGGTCTTGGAAACTTCCTTGAATTGGAAATGAAGTTATCCTTAGTATTCTACTAATTACAGACCACTCTGGTACCTGAGTCAGGAAAGCCTCCCCTTTGTGCCCCAGATACGCCATGCCCTTTCCCATCTCCTTGATTTTACTCAAATTTTCCTCATCCTCTAACCTACTACACTCTCTGTTCAAATCCTAGGCTCCACCACATATTAGCTCCAAGAACTTTGAAAATATATTTATTTTTTTCTAAAGCTCAATTTCCTCATCTATAAAATGGGGGTGAAAAATATCATCTATCTCAGATGGCTACTGCCATGACTAAATTAGTGTTTAATTTTTAAATCCAGTTCCTCGAATTGCATCATATATACTTCATGGCCAAACATATTATTGGTGTTTTTAATCTGCTTATCCCAGCCTGCCAGGTCCAGGTGCCCTACACATTTCCCATATGTTGTTACCCTTCCTTTTTTTCAGCTGTCTGGGTTTAACCCAGACTTAGTTTGTATATTAGTCAAATAGATATGAAAGTGGTTGTAAAAATAAGAATATTAAGACATTTCATAAAATCAATTAGTTATGAGGGCATCTGCCCAAGAAATGACTATTTGTTTGTTGTCCCAGTGATATTTCTTATACTGTTTGGTATAGCTATTCAATAATTTTGTTTTGCAGAGAGAGATCATGGGTTTCCTGGAAAAAATTATATGACAATAATGGAGAAAATACAGTAGAGAGATCAGATAACCCAGAGAACAGTTGACTTTGTCCTCCTAAAGTATGCCTAATGGTAGGTCTGGAAATGCCCAGATTTATCAAATGCCAATCCTGAATGACTGTAAGTCATACATCAAGGCTTTGAGGAAGGGGGGTTCTGACATCTACAAACAGGGCAGAAGAAGGCTGACAGCCAGATGGAAGGAAACCCAGAAACCTCCAATTATGTCTCAAATGAAAAAAAAATCGCATAATTAAGGTTCTCCTCCAAAAGTTCCCTCATTTAGCTGATAATCAGAATCAACAGGCACATATTTAAGAATACAGACTACTAGGCAGTGCCTCAGATTTATTCAGAATTTCCTAGGAGTAGGTAGAAGCTAAGAATTCATATTACTACTATTGCCAGTAAAGTTAGATGATCATTTGTGTCTGGGGACCTCAACCATATTTTGCTAGAAAAGCATCATCTTTTTGCAGCTGGAGATGTTCTGACTCCCAGAGAAATAATCAAGGTGCTGCCTCTCCTGCAGAGAAAAGCACCTGGAACTTCTAGAAGATGAGGGGAGACATCGGAAGGAACGATTCCAACTTTCTCTCTTGCCATTTGAGACCCAAGAACCAAAAGGAAGTAAAGGCTCTGAGGTGGTCCCCAGCGAAGGTTTTAATTGCATCCTTCTCTTGCCAGGTGTTTTCCTGAGGGACAGAGCCTCTGTGCGGTTACCCACAGACCTGAGATGCATCCCTGGGATTCTTTCAGACTCTGTGTTGTCATTTTACCTGCATCAAGAAAAACTTCAAGGTGATATAAATAATGTATATCTTTTCTTTAAAAATCAGTGTAAATATTTTATAGACTGTACAGTAAATAATAAATACATTTGGAAAAAATATAAATATTTGATAGTTTGCAGAGCAACTGTTAAGCCTTGGATTACACATGAATGTTCAAAAAATCCAATAAATCTTAAATTACATACAAATAGTTCAAAAGTGACCCACACATAGTCATGGGTGCAGCTTTTTAAATTGCTGTTTGTTTCTTAGCCAGAGGAGCATTAAATCAAGATGTCACAGTCTGTAACAGCTTGCTTGTGAATCATCCAAAATTTTGGCAACTCCCAAGTTCCTGTGCCTTCTGATAATACTTGGCTGGTATGTTGAAATAATAAAAATGCCCTATGAGACAAATGCTAGCATACCACACCATGCAGCTGCTGTGTTTAATGCAAAGAATTTCCAATCTTGCAACAATTGCTCCCACAGAAAGACTAGAGAATAAGCATCAAACTTCTCTTGCAAATCAAGCCAGTAAAATTTTCTCACACTCAGTGGGTCAAATCTTTGAGTCAGAAACTACAACCAGTTAAACACTTTTTCAGATTGTCAGGGACTTGTTTTATATTCATAAAGAAATTAATCTACCCTGCTGCTGATGCTTGTTCCTTCAACTGTTCCATTTTCACATCCCTCTACAATTCTGTAATTGTGTGGAACTCCAGCCCACACAACCCACACAAGTTCATCTATGGCCTCTTGCACTTCTATTATTTCCTTCCTATCATGGATGCCCTTGGAGACTCAGCCCCAGTGCAGCTCCCCCAGGAAATCATTCTCAGTGAACCTTGTATGCCTTTATTGTAGTATGTGCCCCAGAGAATTCAAATACTTGTTTATGCCATATCCCAGAACCAGGAAGGGTGCTTGTCACATGGGCAGCTCCATGAGTATTTGTTGAATAAATGAACGTGTGCATGCATGCATGTCTGTTTCCTCTAGTGACCGGGGACACTATTTCTATGCACCATCTCCTCAGAACCTGATACAATGCCTCCTCACACAACTCACATTCCCCAAAAGATATGTTGAGTGGATAAATAGATCTAATCAGATAACGAGTGTGTATGGCAAAGGCACATGCAATGTATGAAAGTGAATAAGATTAGTGAGAAGAACTAAGGATGTGCTAGAGTACAGCTTCAGTCTTTGCATTGAAACATATCCCTGGGGGAGATTAGAAAGTACATGCCTTAACAAAATTTGAAGAGTATATTTTTTCAAAAACAAATTCCCATAAGATTTGTTTTAAAGTTCCTGGTTACACCCATATAGTATTTATACAGTACATACTTGTGAGAACCTGGAAGCACAGCTACATTCAGAACATTAAATTCTGCATCAAATCACCCATGTGTTGTTGATGGAGGCAATTTATACACCTCATTTTCCCCTTGGAGGAAGTAAAGGCAAATTAAACAAAAAGATCTAATGACTTGCCCAGAGGCACTCAAAGATGCAACAACTGATCCAATTTCATCTTCACAGCTCTGTAAAGTACATTCTCTGAAAGGTTAGATGAGTAAGTCTGGTATTAAGACACTCCAGCTGTCTGTAATCCAACAACCAATGAAAGTTCCTGGCATTTGAGCACCATCTAAGACTCTGACAGTAAGGGAGACCCACAGAAAAATAAGACATGGTCCATGATCCCAGCAAGTTGTGCATCTCGAAAAGCAGAATTCTAATAGACTAGAAGAAAAATCCAGTTGATAACACAACACTCAGGAAACACTGAAATCCCAGCACACAGCACAGTTGGCAGGAATAAATGAATGGAAGAAATACCTATCATTTGCAATTCTTTCATTGCATGGAATGGAAGCAGCAGCTGAAGCAGAAAAAAACTGTAACATAAGCAAATGGAGAGCCAGAGAATAGAAAAGAAAACTGAATAGAGCTTCTTAAAAGCTTAGGCCAGCTACCCTGGCTGGAATGAAGATCCAATACGTTGACTTCCATGATTCTGTACAAGATTCAGTCTCAGTAGAGATAGTCCAAATGACTGGCCCCTATAGTTATACTATGGAAATCTGGTGTCATTAACACCTTAAGGACCTCTCAGCCTCTCACACAGGAGGGCAGAGCCTCTTGTTTCACCATCTCCCCGTGCCTCCACCCAATGAGTAATTACCCAAAAGGGGACTGATGAGCTATCAGGAAGGAGGAAGGTACAGAGCAAACGCTCTTTGCCAACAATTCCTGGGAAAGGAATTCAGCGGAGGGAGGAAATCCCCCGACGTGAATCAGGGAAGAGTCGTGGAGGAAGTGGGAACTTAAGGTCAGTCTAGAAATGTTTGGAGCACTTTCTTAGATGGAGCAACACATTACTATCAGTGGAGTAAAACAAAGTCCATTGAACTTAAATAGTAGTAAATATAAAATAATTTAAAAACAGGAGTTTATTTGGCTGCCGGACAAGCGAGCATACACCAGGGAAGAAAGGCACTGACCTAGCTGAAAAGTAGAAGTTAAAGTTTTCAAGCAAATGGGCTGGCAGTGGTTATGTCAAAATACCTCTCTGAATAATGAAGAATTAAGTTGGGAGATCTAAGTAGCACACATGCTTATTCAATCGCATCTTACTGTTTGCAGGTAAAGAGTTTTCAATTAAGTTCAGCAAGGGCTGGTGTGAAGGAGACTTTCAGGTTCACTGTTTAATTGTTTTTGCTAATTGAAATAAAACACAGTATTCACTCGTGATATCTCTTCAGTGAGAGGAATTTTCTTTCACAGCATTTGGCTACAATTTACATCACATATAATAACAAAGAGGCTTTACATGTGTATAATATTTTAACATTTACCAATTCTTCCATAAATGTTTAATGAGCCCATAGAACTTCTAAGCTATACCCATGGTCTGTGTTTACATTTTCATTTTATAGAAAAGAACCAAGTGCAGAGAGATAAATGACTTGCCCAAGCTAAACAGTCAGGACCAGTCACTCTGTGTATTTCTTTTTCAAAATCATGTGTAATAAAGAGTCAGCAAAATATTATACTACGTGCATATTTTAGTAAGGTGCAGACTGAGTTATGTAATCAAATAAACATTTAACTCTTTTTAAAGATAATGATGAAAATAACCTAATTAAAAAATAACATCCCTTTCAATAGGAGGAAGAACCATGGACAGCATAGGACATCTATTATCAAATATTTACTTGCTGTTTTTCTCTGTGTGAACTATGCGCTAGGGCAAGCGAGGGCCTTTGGCCATGAACCTCAAAAACGTCATCAGAGTTGAATTAGATGGAGAAGTCAGGAAGAAGTGACCAGAGTGAAGAATCCAAAGGATTTTATCAAGGACAAAGGTAGAAACCAGAAGGAAGCAGGCTTCTGAGCAAAGACTTCTGTAAGGAAGAAGATAAGGTGGAAAGAAATCCAAAAATAACAGAACTGAAGCCAGAGCCCCAAAGTAGAATTGTCCAGGAGAGCTTTTGGGGGATGTGGGGTTTCCTCTAGGCTTCCTATAAGCACCCAGAGCCCCATTCCAGGGTAGGGAGAAGGATGTTAAGGAAAGGGGCTGAACGGGATCCCAGATCTGAGTGAATGGGCAACATAAGAAACCCAAGAAGTAATCTTTCTGAAAGAGTTCCATATCAAGGTGAAAAAATAAGACACCAACATTTGAAGATACACTGAATGGTATAAGATACAAAATAATAATGAACAAGAGATAGTGATATAAGGCACAGGAGGTCATGGAAGGAAGAGAGTTTTGAGGCAGGGCATTCTTTGAAAATTCTACCCAGGACTGACATAGACCTTGAGAATTCTACTTGTAGCCCATATTTTCTGACAATTAGCTTTGAAATGTAATTCCAGTCTTAAAAATCATGCCTCAGTTTATCATTCTTGCTCCCTGAATTTATTTTTTCTATTCCTACACTGAATGATTCCTCTAAAAACCAGTATCAGATTGGTAGGTCTTCATTTTATCTATCAGCAAACCCATACTGAGGGTCTCTGCTCTGTGCTTAGCACTGTACAATGTGCCAGGCTTATGGAAATTAATAAGGAAAAGGCCCTTGCCCTCAAAAAACTTAGAGTTATTTGGAAAATAGAAGTACAAAAACAAATGCTTAGAAAGCATATTGGAAACATCTATAAAGGTAAAAAGCTAAAAGCTAAAAGCAATGACTTCTGTCATTAGGAGGATTTCTTTTCCTTCATTTATTCAACACATTTTTGAGGGTTGATCAAGTGCTTAGCATTGTGTTCAACACCGGGAATCAACTATTTAATGAGGTACAATTTATTCATTGGAATAAATCACACTTCAAGCTGGGAAAGAAGTCCATCCGAGTCAGAACCAAGAAGAAACATTTTGTTCGTCCTGAGACTCTAGCACCAAACAGACACTGAATTGTTGCAGAATTGATCAAATTTGGGGGGCATTTTGTTGAAAGACTTTTTAACGTATGACCTGTTCCCACTATCTCTACTAAACCACACAGTCGCCTTAAGGGTTTCCCATGAACAAACTAACAATTCCAAATACCTGCCATTTAAGCAAGAATTCTTGTATGACTCATTAGGAGGAGCACTCGTTATAGCAGGAATAATCTTCATGGGCAGAGAGGGAATCCAGTTTGGATGGCATCAGCCCTGCCTAGCACCACCCCTATGTGTTTGGGGCAGACCAAGGAGAGGTACGTGAGGCTCTACAGCTCCCCACCCTAGAAACTGGTGCAGATTCTTGGGCCAAAACAGCCTCGCAGGGTTTCTGAACACCTGGAAGACCACCACTCAGCATCATCTCTGGCCACTGATTGGTACCTACCACTTAAGGGTGCTGGAAGGGTTAAGTGGGTCAATAAATTATAGAGTTTATAACTGCCTGCTACATAGGAAGTATCAGGGAAGTAATGACTATAGTTATTATTACTATTATTATGCAATGTTCAATCCAAATACGCCATACAATCACTTTTAAATTACTAGCAAGAGAGGAGAAAATGGGGAAACCAGTTTACTGACTTGAGACATAGGGAAAGTGTGCAATTGGCTGCAAAATTCATTTTTTTAAACTTAGAACAATGTTCGTCTCCCTAGTTATAAAAATACAGCAGCCATGCCCTCCTAGTTACTAGGAATGCGAGACTCTATATGTTTATGTGCTTGAGCATGGGTATGTGTGCGTGCCACAAAGGTGTGTATGCACCATCTATGTAAGGCAGGCCAAGAGACATTGACAAAAGCAAGCTTTAGATATCTTTTTAAATATTTTAGGCAATATTTTGTTTTTTCCAAAATGAATACCAAGCTATTCATCTTACCATTTGCCCATCAATTCTAATCTCCACCTAGGTTTTCCATGCCCCACCCTTCAACTCTACAAAGGAATATTTGGCCATATTCTTGATATATCTTCTTTTTGAGTAATCCATTGCCTCCTAAAACTGTCCTATTGTTAGTGCCTAAAGAAAGAGGGGCGTGAACCCTAGGCAAGCAGAAGGTATGGCATAGAGACATTTCCTGTCAGCTATGAAGGGAAACCCTAAAGCTCTTCCAAAACTGGGAAGAAAAACCTGAGAAAATGAAGAAAAAGGGAAAGGCAGGAAGTCCAACCACAGTATTTTTCCTCTCCCACACACCTGATTGTTAAACCTGGGGATGAGAAGGAAGGTCATCAGATTGGCTTGGGTGACCCCCAGAGGACAGCCAGCTTGATCCTCACTTTTCAAGGAATACTGGTAGATAACATGAGTTTCCTTGAGAAAATAAAATATTGACACATGACTAAATGGATGAAGTAGATTTCCATGCAGATGTGCCTAGCTCTGTGACTGGGTGTGACATCTGGAATTCCAAAAAATCTCAACAAGCCCTGTTTGCTGAGAAAGCTATAGAGATTGGTAGACCAGTCTGGGATTCCTGAAACTATGTACCTAAGTCACAGTGTGGACCAGTAATGGTGAACCTTTTAGAGACAAGTGGCCAAACTGCAAAACCCACTTAATCGCAAAGTGCCAACACTGCAATTAAACCTGAATAATGAGGTTCTAGTTTAGAAGAAATGATTGTTACCCACTGCTCAGCTGTTGGTGCAACTTGGCTCATGTTCTGACAGACAGAGCTCTGCACGTCCGCTGTCACGTACAGGCCATAGATTCAGCACCACTGGTGTAGGCTTTGGTCTTCAGCAACAGTAGCCACATGATGCCTCAAACCACGTGAGTCTAGCTACACTCAGTAGGCACTAGCCCAGAGTGCCAGTGCCCAAGGGAACAAAGAACCTCTCAGAGGACTCTAGCCAGCCCCTATCACTCATCCACCCTCCACAACCCATACAAACTTCTTCCTGCCCTGTGTGCCATTGGAAAGAAAGAGGGATCCAAGAGATTTCATAAAAGGAAGAAAAAACTGTTCTTATTGAGAGTTGGAACTTTCAAATGACTATTTGAAAGAGACTATTAGAATTGTCACAGATTGAGTCATCTTTAAGTAGTCAGATCTAGATACCCATTCTACTACCAACAATATTGATAAGTTAGGGCAAGGTGAACATCATTATGGAAAATTAAGTTAAGTGTTTTTACAGCTCTGGTTGAAAGACTATGTGTAGATAGCCCACAATTATAGGGACACGGTATCCAGATTTTCTTGGACAGCTAATAATATTTATAAAGAATCTATCCCAATTTCCCCATAATCTTGACTTTCATTTAGAAAACAGAGAGTATTACCCAAAGAGCATTATAGTCTCTGAGATGGTTAAGTTTGTTAAGAATCATCACGCTGTTCTCAACTAAAAGAAAATATTGCTAAATATGTAGAAAACATAATATAGGCTTCTCACATCAAGTAAAAGTTCTCTTCCAACAAAAGGTTACTCCTACATGTTGTGGAGAAAGAAACTTTCTCTTTTGGATTCCTTTCAAATAAAAAGAAAATCTTACATACTGTATATAGTACATTATTCCCTACTTATAAAGAGAAAGCAAGTGCCTGGTATAAACGTATTGCCAAAGAAAACCAGAGAGAAAAATCATTACAGAATCAAAAATTAAAATTCCCACAAAGGCTAGAAAAGCAGAATAGTTCTTAAAAGGTAATTCTTTGTGCAAAAAGGCATAATAAAACCTACCCTCTCCATTCATTTGCTAAACAAAAACTACACTGTCTATATGTCCTCCTCCTCAAAGTTTTCTCAAATCCCAGAGTAGCCCAGCTCTTTTTTTCCAGGCTGGAAATACACCTGCTTTATGATCATGCACAACTGTAGAGGCACAGCAAAAAATAAAGTCTTTTATTTACCTTAGGTCAGCATGAAAACCTAAAATTACCTTTTCAAAAAAAGAAAAAATAACAACTATGATAAAAGATAATTTCCCCCATTGGATAGAAGAAATACAAATAAAATATACCAAAGGTGCTATTGTACAGTTTCAAAATTGAGGAAGAAATATTTTTAATGATAATAAGCAAGTTTGATGATCTCTCAGTGATACCAGTAGTTTTACTACTGGCAGCCAATGGCATTTGGTCAGAATATGGTATGTAACAAGAGCTGTAGATTCCCCCAGTTTCTGAACAGTTAGCTGAACAATAGTTATCCAAATTCTGAGAATTGACTTATAAAACATCTTCAGAAAAAAAGCAGTTAAGTTTTTACTCAAAGGTATTTACTGTAACATTTTCTATACTGCCAAACTAAACAAAAAAAGCTCAAAAACTGGAAACAACTAAATATCCAAGATAGGTGTATGATACATTAACATCATGTAATATTCTGCTTCTTTTATATTACTTGTAACATGAATCACATGAAAACATGGGGCTAAGGTTATTTTATAATGTTAATTGGAAAAATAAGATATCAATTAGTACCTACCCTCTGTCAAAAGATACAGAAATGTTTTTATGCAATATGAAAATAATAAATAGTGTTGTTCAGATAGTAGTGTTCTGTTAAAGTACTTACTGGTTTTTATTTTAGTACACAAACTATTCTGTCTCTTCACTTGCATACTTTTAACAAAGTCCTTTCAAGAAGCAATGTGTCTCTGATATAAATCCAGATGGCAAAATCACAATGTATTTAAAGAATTCTCTTTCAGAAGCAGACAATTTAGAGATTAAAACAGAAATGGAAGTAAAAAGGCTGGAATAAAGAATACTGTCTGGAGCAAGCCTGTCTCACCAGTAAGCATTTCTTCAAAAAGGAAAAGCCAGGTGAATTTTTGTATTTTGTTTCAGTTTTTTCCTTTCTGAAGTTTTCTCTCTTTTAACTGCAAAACTTAAAAGATCAAAAAAGAGAGGGAGAGAAAAAAGAAAAACTCTCATTGGTCAGCTACTCTACAGAACTGCCAAATCTGAGCAGCAAAGAAAACAGCAGCTTTGACAAGAGTTAGCAGCTAAATAAGATTCTCATAACTAAGAAATTAATGGCCCCACCAAAAATACCTATAGGAGCTTTTAAAATCAAAGCTAAAAGTAACTTATTGTTAACCATGCATTGGACAGGACCCAGTGTATGAAGGTTAAAGTGTTTTCCAAGGAGAGAATGGAAACCAAACTCAATTAAGTAGAGATGGATAGTAAATGGAATTTAGTGCTCAAAGGTGCATTATACTTGGGACTGGTACTTCATTAAATAGTCAGTAAGGTAGGGCAGAAAAAGCACAAAACCAGGTGTCAGAATGTTGGATGCTAATCACAACTCTGCTATTAACTAACTACCTGATGGCCTGAGAGAGTGAAAAATCCCAACTTTGCTTGTTTTGCTTTTGTTTCATCTGAAAATTAAAGGAATTAGTTTAGATTGCTGGGTTCTATTCATAGGACAGATCAATTCACGGTGGGGCTGCTCAAGGGGCTGGTATTAGATGTTTGGGAGTCATAGATCATATCAGGAAGGGTTCTTATCCTTGACTGAATACTTCGTAGAGGTGAGATCTGCACTGCTGATCCTCTGCAGCCCCAAATCACCAAGAACACACCTATATTCCACACAACCAGCCTCACTGGCTGCTTGCAATGAAACTGACACCACGCTATGGAGAACTGTGGAACAGGCATGGCAGTGAGAAGGTGTTGGAATGGGCTCATGTTAGGATTTTCGTTTGTTAGATAATTTAAAGAAAGACTCAAGGAAGTATGGTTTTGTTTTCAACAAGGTACTATCAGGAAAGGGAACCATTCTACCATTGGTTATCTTAAATATTCTTCTAATTGAAAAGATTAACAGAGTAGACCTAAGCTACTGGTAAAGTAGCTGGTAAAGAAGCAGTCATCACTCATATTACCAGTACAGTAGACTGGTAAAGAAGCAGTCATCACTCATATTAGCCCGGGAAGTGGAATGTTTAGCCACTTTGGTTTGAACGTTCTTGTTTTTGACTGTGTTCAGATATGTTTGCAGAGCAGTTGTATTTTTATCTAGTTCCATCAATGATCAGAGAGAATGGTCTGGTATGGATATTCTGTAAAATTATCCATGTCCAACAGAACTCCATGGTCTCACTGTTACAGCGAGACAACTCCAAGCTGACAGCAGTCTGGGGCTGCCTTTTTCTTTCTCACCATGAAGAAAATAATTAACTCCAGGGGTAAGTAATTAGCTCAGAAGCCAGAAAAGGAGGCTCCAGGCTGGAAACTATTGAAAGGTAGTCAATCCATAAAGCTGAAGCTCTAGGAATATGAGCCACAAAACAAGTAAAAGGTATTGACTTTGAGGAAAATAAAGGAATACAGATATATGAGCAGGTGACACAGGATAGCTGTGGAACTAATTCCTCTAACTCGAAGTACAGAGCTCCCACAAGCTGCTCAGTGCAGCCATAGGGCCTGTAAAGTTCATTGCTAACACAGATTTTTAAAGGAATTGAGCTTTAGTAATCACTCAAGTATTTTCCAATTCTATGATTATTATGAAACTTTGCTCCAAATGATATCTTATCTTAAACACAAAATTGATTTGTGCTTGAAATAATAGATGTTGGTTTAATTATTTTATTAAAAATGAAATTAAGCCATTAGATGACATACCGTAAACCATGAATGGACCAGCAGGACTAACATTTACCTTTTAAAAATCATCAAAAGGATAGAAATAATATTTAAAAGGAAATAAGCTTACCAGGTGAGAAAATATACATTTTCCATTATATGGAGCCTCTCTGGTTTTAGAGAGTTTGTCCCACTTTCCAAATAGTATCTGCTCATGTCAAAGCATACACTCTGATTTTTTTTTAAATATCAGAAAACTTGTCTGGCCAAGACAGACCTGTTTAGTGATGCTAAAATTCCTGGCCCGTAATGGTTTATTGGTTACACATTCTGGCAAGCATCTGTAAGACAAGAGTTAGGATAACTCTGCAAAGTATTTAGATAGCACATGCAGCCGAGGCACAAATCCTGCTG
Source organism: Erethizon dorsatum (assembly GCA_028451465.1). Classification (NCBI taxonomy): domain Eukaryota; kingdom Metazoa; phylum Chordata; class Mammalia; order Rodentia; family Erethizontidae; genus Erethizon; species Erethizon dorsatum. The sequence continues at coordinate 16,914,141 of CM051835.1, forward strand.
GCCCACCTCTGTAGATTTCCTGGGGTGCATGGTCAGAATACAGTGATACTAGGCACCACCCAGCTATTTATTGGTAGCCTAGGAACCCAAACAATTTTTGGAGGTTTCAGCAGTATTCATGGTTTGCAGAATGACAGAATAGAGATGGCTTTTTTTCTAACTGTGGCATCAGGGGCATGAAGCCCTATACTGAGGGAGTCGTATCTCCTTTCCTCAAGGTGACGTCTCGCTGGTGCCAGGTGTGTCTGTGACCTTTGGCAGATGGAGTAGTTCTCTGAATCTACAAACACAGAAAAATAAAAACAATAAAGGAAAGGTGATTCGCTAAATGAAATATGAATAAGCTGAATTGCCTGTAACAGTACATCAGAACCTATGTAGATCACCCTAAGGTTTTAACCCCCTCTACAACACCAACAGATTCTAAAATACCCTTTTAAAAAACATTTTCCTTCTTGAGAATATGCACTATCGGAGTAAATAGCAATGTACTTGGTGCACACCCATTTCAGGTTTTGTTTCCTGGTCTCAGCTTGTGTGTGTGTGTGTGTGTGTGTGTGTGTGTATACATTCATATTACATATATACACACATCTGAGGTGTGAACAAAACATACAGTGAATTTTTAAATAAAAATTCTAAAATATTTATTACAGTGAAATATACATTACTACTAATCCTCTCAGAATACTCCCCTCACTTTCAACACATTTATCCCATCATTTTTACCACTTCCTGAAGTAGTTCTGGAAGTCCTGTATCATGAATGTCATTTTGTTAGTGTTATAAACAGAAACAAAAGGTATACCTTTTATGATCACTTTGACTTTGGGAAAGATCCAGAAGTCGCATGGTGCCAGATTCAGTGAATGAGGTGGGTAAAGACTCTTGACAGAAATTGCTATAAACATTGTGAATCAATTCAGGACAGTGAGGCAGCCATGACTGCCCAACTTTCAGATATGGTTCAGGAAGTGGCAAGAATGATGGGAGAGTGTCAAAAGCAAAGGGTAGTATTTTGAGAGGAATTAATGTCAATATGTCTTTTGCTGTAACAAATTTTTAAATTTTTATTTAAATATTTGCTTATGTTTTGATCACACTTTTTATATGCAGTTATTTGTTTATAATTTTATACCCATTGTAATTTTTATTTGGTACCAAAAAAGAGAGAATACATTTCTCTCTCAGAGAAAATCTCCATAAGATCTTTTCTGAACAAAGTATTAGTGGAAAGAAGAAATCATTCAATGATGGATCCATTACATATTCTTAGGATTCACACTCTGTAGCCATTATTTGTATCTCAATTCAGCTCTGTTGCTTCACTCATTGTGATGATAGCAATTACCTTGGAAGTATTGCTGAAGCTCATGGCAGCTCTTCGAGGGTTATTTAGTATCCCAGATTAAGTATAAAGTGTTCCCCCAAAACCCATGTACTGTGGACTTGGTCCCTATGCAGCAATGCTCAGAAGTGTGACCTAGGGAGGTGGCAGGGTCATGAGGGTGCTTACGTAACCTCATCAATGAAGTGACCACTTAACCCATTAATCCACTGGCGAGTTCATAGTCGAGTGGGCTATCAGTAGGTGGGGCCCAGTTGGAGGGAATAGATTCCTAGGGGCACGTCTTGGGCAGGTATAGCTTGTCCTTGGCCCCTTCTTCTCTCTTCATCTCCCATATACTTCCTGGTTGTCCTGAATTGAGTAGCTTTCTTTACTCCACCACACCCTTCCTTCATGAGTTTTCTGTCTCCCTTCAGGCCTATTGCAATGGAGAAAGCCAACCACAGACTGAAACCATGAGCCAAAAAAAAAAAAAAAAAAAGCACCTTTCCTCTCTTTAAATTGTTTTCTCAGGTATTTTGTCACAGTTACAGAAAGCTGACCAACACTACTGGGTTCTGGGAAGATGGCCTTCCAAACTGCACGTCTCCTTTCAGCACCCTGTATCCAAGGGCACACATGACCCTGAGAAGCCCACATGGACCATGGCTTAAGGCATGGGTTCTGACACTTTGCTGTATGTTAGAATCACTAGAAACCTTTAAAAACTCCATGTGTGAGACCCTCATCCCAGATCCTTTGCAGCAAAACCTCCTCTAGTGAAATCAAGGATCCCCAAATAATTTCATTGTGCTTCCAAGACTTAGAACAAGTGGTTTATGGTAAAGAACAACAGCAATCTAATAACCCGAGGTCAGTAAACATTTCATCACTGCCAGTTGGTTGGGATGAAGCCACGCTAACCCCAGTGACATTTTAGGGTGAGCCACCCAAAAGAATCAGAGAGAAGACAAAAGGGGCCTCTTTAATTTGAACAAAGGCTCATTTACTGCTACAACTTGCTTTTACAGACTGCTGTAGTCTGCCACATGGAGCAGGACTGAGTAAATCTTTCTGGGCAAACCTAGAAAATACAAAAAGCAGACAGGAAAGGCAGGAAGGACCCCTCTTGGCTCTATGTACAGTCAGAAATGATTTCCACCCCAGGCTACAACCCATCAATGTCCGTAAATCCTCCTCTGAGGTATGACCTTGGTACAAGGTTAGGATGCTCTTCTCTGGATTTTCTGGGACCTTCTCAAGTGTTCACTATCCTTATTGCCTGTTTGCATCTCTTTCTTGTGTACGAGGCACCTGGGAGCATAGTCATGGTTACAAACAAGCTTTGACTGTGGAGAACCAGGTGTACTGATGTACCCAGAATGCAGAAATAGGCAGCTGTGGTTTCTCTGAAACCCAAAGAAATATTTTCCTATATACTGCAGCCAGCTGGGATGATTCAGCTCAGAGCTGTGTATTCTACTCAATGTTAAGCTTCTCCACACAATCATAGGAAAGTTACTACCAAATTTGTTTTAATAGCTTGCTATTTCCAAGGTCTATAGAATCTTTTACACATGACACCAGTTACTAGCTTCAAGTCTAATTTTCAGATTTCCTGCCTTCTTTCTTCCTGTTTGGATGACATAAGCATTGTATATATTTCAGAATATCTTAGATTTAACACTTAATAAACTTTCGTTGAACAGATGAATGATAACATGGTTCTTATTAATGTGATATTTACGATCGGCCACCGTTCTAAGCACTTCATATATATTAATTCACTTAAGCGTCATTAAGCCCTGTGAGGTTAACATTAGTGTTAGGCCCGTTCTTCACTTTGGGCCACTAGACTGCAGAGAGGTTAAATCGCTTGATCAAAGTCCCACAGCTAGAAAGAAATCTCAGAGTTAGAGCAGTTGGGATTTCCAGCCAGGGCAGCAGCTCAGCAGCTGGCTCTTTGTGAAGAGGAAGTAAGAGTTGAGGATTTTCCTCATTGTTCAGTGTCTCTTCTTTAGACCACATATTTTCTAATTTGTTGCTTACTTCTCCATCCTACATTATTCTGAAGACCTCTGTCTTAGTCCATTTTGTGTTGCCACAGGCTCAGTAATGTACAGATAACAGCAATGTATTGTTATAATTCTAGAAGGAGTCCAAGGTCCAAAGGCCCACATCTGGCCAGGGCATCCTCCTGCGTCCTAACATGGCAGAAGACATCATGGTGAGAAGGAGGGTGGGTGTGATCTCAGGCACCTCCTCTTCTTATAAAGCCACTCCCATCAGAAAATTCTACCTTATGACATTCTCTAACCCTAAATATCTTCCAAAGACCCTACTTTCAAATACCATCAACATGTGAATTTGGACATTAAATTTCCAAAACATGAACTTTGGGGGGACAAATTAAAACCATGGCAACCTCCATGTTGCTATAAGGAAATATAGTAAATTGTCCCTGATGACGGCATTCTGTCACAAACATAAAACAAAATTTACAAAGTCACTCCTCCCATGATAAAGACCACGGTTACTTCCAACTCTTACAACCACAAACGCAAGTGGGGAGTTTCCTAGTTTGTGTTCATCTTGTGGATTTTGTAAAGGTTTCTGAGATGTCTACATTGGAGTAGATCTTGGGGGTGTAAAGCAATCACACATTTAATTCTGTGCATGTTACACACATTGTCAGTTTATTCTCCAAGAGCAAGAGAACCATTTTTATTCCCATCAACTGAGTGTAAGAATAGTGTTGTGCAGCATTTGTGACCAAGCAAAACTGAATAACTAACAAGAGTTTAGAGTATTTATTCTTTAATTGCCATAGTTCTACCTAAACTTCTTTTAACATAAGCCAATTTTCTTAAAAGTTGTTGCAATTATTTTTATTCTCACTAAAAATAGATTATGTATTACTTGGCCTAGTTAATACGACATTCCAAATCCCAGTTTTAATTTTAAATATGACTTCATTCTGTGAATAACTCATAATGTATAAAAGCCACCATGTGTATTTTTGTTTTCTATATAACAACTCAAAATTAATATGAAAGTTATAATCTACTTATCATTACAAAATATGTATAAACATGTACTTGGCAATAGGGCACTACTGAAGGAAGCACCTTAAGAAATATCAGTTCCACGACAAAGTGTGCTGAATTTAAAAGGGTTCTGGGATGCAGCAGCAGAGAAGAAGAAAGATTAAAGCGAAACTATACCCAACATTTAAACCACCAAGAATGTGCCGGCCAAGTTCAGATTGTTGGCAGGAAAAGATTTTTATAATTTCTTTTCCATAACTTAGCCTAGCTGGATAATTACGCTTAGAAAAATAAGAGAGTAACCACAGATGTATGTGTAATAGAATTTTTTTAAAAAACATAGATAGATCCCTCATGGAAAGAAAAAGGGCTATATAGAAAGCTATCATTATCAACTTTAGAACAAGAGTTGTATCCACTCCAACCAAAAGAATAATTAAAAGCAGCCAGGAAGATACAGAATGCCAATCTCATCCACTTGTTATTTCAGAAAGCCAGCTTGACAGTTGTACACCCACTCTCGCTGACAGTCAAAGGCATTTCTGAAGAACAGACCAGGGCCGGTGAGATGGCTCAGCGGCCTAAGCGCCTGCCTTGCAAGCGCGAGGGCCCGAGTTCGACTCCCGGATCCCACATACGAAAAAGGGGCCGGTGATATCGCTCAGAGGCACGGGCGCCTGCTGGTGCGCCCTGAGGTCCTGAGGTCGACCCCCCGGTACCCACAAAAAAAAAAAAAAAAAAAAAAAAAAAAAAAAGAATAGACCAGCTTCCACAGGTGTGGGTAGGAAACTCTATTTCCAAACCAGTTTCACCTAGAGAGTTCAGAACTTTGTTTGAAGCAACCATTTTGGCTAAAATCACTCTCGGTTTTCTATAAATAGGTGAAACAGTCTGGGAAAGCAGCATGCTGAAAATCAAAAAAGCACACGCTTCAAGGTCACCTGCGTGGCAGGTGCACTAATTATACGATCCTGGGAAAGTTATTGAGCTTCTCCTGCTGTAGGTTCCAGAGGATAATCTGTTTCCTCGACTGTTCTAGCTGCCAGAGGCCACCTGTACTCCTTGGCATATGCACCCCCCAATAATCACATCACTCCCCCCCCAACCTCGGCTTCTGTCATCACATTTCCTACTCTGATCCTCCTTCCCCACCAGTTACTTATGAGGAATGTTGTGATTATATCAGGACCACACAGGACCGTCGAGAATAATTGCCCCATCTCAAGAAGTTTAACTTAATCCCGTCTACTAAATCCATGTGGTCACATAGTCACACAGGGATCAGACATGGACATCCCTGGAGGCTGCTATTCTGCTGGTCGCTTTAGTTGTGGACCATTGGGCAAGATGCACTTTGGTGGGACCTCGGTTTCCTCACCTGTCAAATAAGAATTTTTTTTTTTTGAGGATTAAATCAAATAATGAGGATGAAGTCTTCAGAACAGTTCCTGGCTCACAAAGCAAGTTCTCAAAATTTCCAACCCACAACAACATTAACATTTTTTTTAAAGTAACAACAAGAAAAATAATGATGTAAGCAAGCTGAGGGCTTTTAAAATTCAAGTTGTTTTAGTTTCTCCTTTGCTCACCCCACATCTTTATGATCATAATGAAACCATATATCACCTTGTTTCTTTCAGCTATGATCAAACAGGATTTTGTGTCATAAGACAGAAGGATCACTTAGAGTTTTAGTAATAAGTTAAAAAGTGCACCTAACAGAAATGATCGCATGAACCACACCTTAACTCAAAAGATCAGCACTGGGAATAGACAACAGATATCAACTTGCATATTTTTAATGACCAATCTAACAAATTTTAGGCTCTCTATGTGGGCAAAAGATTAGCTACACGGCTGTTTGTAGCAAAAGTATTTAGAAAAAGAAAAATGTATGTAAATTAAATTGCTTTACAATAGGAAACTTTTAAATTGGGGGTGATTTTTTTTTCATGGACTTAGTTTTATGGTCCAGTTTTTCTAGTTTTATGCTCTATAATAGACCAAATCTAATATCTGTCTGACTGCAGAGTTTGTTGGTTTTACATTGCAAAGCAAATGAGCAGGTGGGGTCAGGACCTGCCTGAACTGGACCCACCCCACCCACGCAGGAGCCAGTTGGTTTTAGAATCTGAGTCAGGAAAGAGGCAGGGCTTTCCCAGTTCTCAGAAATCCATGAGCTACTTTAAGACTGTACACGAAAGCAAGCAGGGGCCAGAGGAAAGCTAGAAAGGTTTTGGATAATCGAAAAGGCAAAAAAAAAAAAAAAGAAAAAAAAGAAAAAGCCAAAATTTTTTAAATCTTGATTTGGCTGCAGACAGAATTTGGATGGTTAAAGTTGTCAAAAATTAAAAAGGTTCTTAGTAAAAGATCTTTCTCAAATGGGAAGGGAATTGAGAGATGGAGGGAAAGGAAAGGGGATGGAAAAAGAAATTAAAATATGTTATGAACCTGTACCAACTCCAATCAAGGAACGTAAACACCGTGTACCGCAAAGTCTGAACTACGCGTTCTGTGTGCAGCCACTGTTGACATAGCGTTCATTCTCCACACCTGCATATTCGTATGTAAACCATTCCTTCTGTTGACCTCAGAAGTGTTGATGTGAAATTATATAAGATCATGGTAAGCAGGGGCACAGGGAATAGAGGGATGAGATTCCTGTGTTCAAAAGAATATGATCTTCCCCAAGTAAGTACACCTGGGCCCAAGACTGACCACTCCACTAATTAGTTACGTGACCTTGAGCAGATCAATCTTTTCTCAGAATTTATTTCCAGAGATCAAACTAAAACTATCATTTCCTGGAATAGCAGGAGGAGGAGCTGGGGGAGGAAGATGAATGGGAAAAAAAAACCCTACCCCTCCCACTCTTGCTTAAAACAAGAGTAATTATAAATTTTATCTCTTTTACTCATTTATATTTCCTCATAAGATTTGTCTTAAGAAAGGTTTCTACTATCTCTAAAAAAAAAAAAAAAAAATGTTTGAAAACTCCTTGACTAGATGAGTTCAAATAGGTTTCCAAGTTGTAACCATTTTTTAAAAGGACCTGAGTGTGAGGAACAGGCAAAGTCAGGAAACAAAGATTCAAGGGTGAGGGCCATATAACAAAGACTGAATGCAAGGGAACACCCATGCGACAGCTAGGAAGCCAGTATATCTGGTTCTGTGTCTTGTCTTTCCACTTTTGCAGCAAATTCCTACCACCCGCATTTCTTAAGAGTGGATATGCTTTCTTGTGGTAAGGTAGGCCAGGTCAACTAGGCAAATATTGGACTGTAACTATTGCCATACCCCAAAGCCTTGGATGGAAAGCAAAGGACTGACACATACACACATTTCTTTCCTACCATCACTTCTAACTTAGTAGGTTACCAAAAGTATGGAAGTGAAAGAACAAAAAAAGGGCAGGAAAACATCTATTTTTGCTCAAACATGGTGATGAAAAGAAAAGTTAGCATTGGGACATTGTTAATTTTCTTCCCCACTCTGAAGCCTGTATACCTAACCCCTCCTCAGTCCTGGATATTAATAGTAAAGGCTTTTATAGCAGCACCTGTGGGTGAAGTGTAGTTCTAGATGTTTTCCACACAAAAGCTCATTGAGTTTCACCTCACCCCAATTTGCTATTAGAGATCTATTTTAAAGATAATAAAGGCAAGAGTCAAGACATATAAATAATTTGTTCAGGACTCAGAACTGCTCAAAGATGAGTACTCAGACTTTGACCTCTTTGGCTACAAAGACTGTTTTTACAATGTGGGCAGAACAGAGAGTTATTGCATAAACCATTAGGTGTACAATGCAAAACCAGGAATTCACAGAGTAGGCAAATAACTAGTAATTTGCTCCCTCTAGCTAATTATTCTTTGTAACAAATGCATTTTGAGTAATAACAGAGCATATAATTCCTTTCTTCAAAATGTCTTCTGAAGGTCATGACTTTTAGCAAAGGTAACTATTTTCTATTTTGGTCTGGCTTTAATTTGAGTAATAGTGTGATTGGACATAGATATTTATGACATTTATTAAAAGCTTTTATTACTAATTTTGCCCAGAAAAAATTCTAATGGAGATGTATTAGAGAATTTCCATAAAATTAATGTCCAGATTTAATGGATGTCTAAGGTATCATTATTAACAGGAATGTTCCATATACTGGGATTCTTTGATTAGATATTAGATACAGTTAGACAGTACTTATTTAAAACTGGATACATGCCAAAGTATCCAGAAATTCAATTTAAACACATTCGAGAGGCTTATGCTTTATTTGGGCTGTATCTTTATGATGTCAAAAGAAAGGCTACAGTTACAAAAATCAATTGATTTGGTCAGCTGCTGGATGATCTAAAGGCCATATCATGCTCAGTTTGATTCCTGATGATGCTTACATGAAGCCAGTCAGTAGAATCAAGATGAATTTTTCATCTGTAAAAATTGACTGCCATCCCTCCTCACTGGACCAATAGCCTGGGTCTCAAACAATTCTTTTTCAGCCCAGGTTAGACTGATGGACTCAGTGAGATTTCATGTCTTTTCAAGACCTCAAACTCCACAACTGTGACACTGGTTAATGTGGGCACATCTCGTGCCTCCTTCCATCCTGCAAAAGGCACATCAAAAACACTGGGTATGGGGTTTCTTGGTATTACATCTTCCTCCAACCTTGAAACTATGAGAGATCACCTTCTTTCCCAGATTGAGACTCCTCTATTTAGAGCTAGCTTTAAAGTGTCCATAAAAGGTAGAACATGGGTGGCTTAGCTTCAGTTCTTGCCAAGGTGTACTAAGCCATTCTCAACATCCTAATGTAAGTAAAAATAGCCTGAAGTGGTTGAAAATATCAAAGAAAAGAAGGATTACAAGCACCTCTGACCAAGTTAGGAACAGGATCAAGTTCCAGTCCTCTTACTAACTGCAGATAATTTTGTGTTGGTAGGCATGGGGTCACCAATCCCTGGAAATCTTTACAAGCAAAGCACAGGATAAACCACTATATTCCAGGCTCAGTGAGTGCTGTGGGTTAAAGGTGTCCTCAGAAAGTTTTCAGAGGTGTTGAAACCTTAATTCCTTAAAATCACATATTAATGGTGTTTGAGAGGTGGGACTTTTTGCCACATTCTGGTGCACAGGAAGGTGATCACCAAGTGCCAGCACCACGCTCCTGGATATCCCAGTCTCCAGAACCAGGAGCTAAATAAACTATTCTTCATAAACTACGCAGTCTGTGGTACTCAGTTCCAGTAATAGAAAATGGACAGAGAGAATGCGTGATTCTGCTGTGGTCAAAACCTGCCTCGAAGACCCGCCTTTAGATCTTGGCTCTTATTTTTCAAGCAGCAAACCAGTAGCCCACAGGTGAATTTTGTTCAGCTCACAAAGAAGTGCCCCAAAATGTATCTAACACAAATTAACAAAAATTAGCTAAATTAGGTGCTAGCTCTCAGAAATTGTAAGAAATTATAGAAAATGTGGATTTCTAGCGTCTCTGAAAATTTCAGAATACATGGTACCACTTAGTTCATGTTCCCCATGGGAGTATTCAGCAGCTATACTGGGTTTACTGAATCTGCACTCTTCTCCATTGTCCCTGGATACTAAGTCTAGTTTTTCTCACACTTAGTTCACATGTCACTGTTGCTTACCTGATAACCTATGGGCATTTGATTTTGCAATCCCAACCTAAACTGAAAAACCTGGATATAATCTCAGACACCATCTTCTCTAATCACTTCCCTCTACAAATAAGGAACTGGAGATCCAGAGAAAGGAAATGACTTGGCTCAAGTCACTTGTCTTGCTGGTGGCAGAGCTGAAAGTAGATTCCAGTTCTTCCTTTAATAATGAATAAAATCAACCTTATTGGCAGCCATTAACACCAAGAATAGCTACATAATACTGAACCCTTACTATAAACCTGGCACTATGTTTATCTCCTTTTATATGTGATCTCATTTCATTCTGAGAACAATGCTATGAATTACATGCTCGTGTTAATCCCATTTTACAGGTAAGGACACTGAGGATTAGATAGTAAGGAATCAGACCAATGACACACAGCAAGGGCAAATTCATAACTGAAATTCCAGAACTCAACCTCTTAACTACAGTACAATCTGCCCCACCTTCCTCTATGCAAGGATTTACTCATTTGTTCAGCAAATCTGTGAACATCTGCCATGAGCCCTGCACTGTTCTGGATGCTGGAATATCCAAAGAGGCTGCCCTCATAGACCTTGCACTCCAGGTGTGTCCCCAGCTGCCTGTGGCATCACAAGTTATTTAATTTTATGCTATTTTATTTTGGTATCTAGGTTTTACATATGTAAAAATATTCTGCCTGCGTGTCCTGCTAAGTTCACAAATTATCTTCTCTCATATCGCCCATAGCATTGTTGAACCCAGGGATTGTCTCCTTGTGAGTGTTGTGTAAATATCATTGATCCTGATACAAATGAAGACAGAACAGAAAGGATAACACAAGAAGAAATCAGGGCTTTCATTCTTGCAGCAATTCCAGTGGAAAGCCTGTTGTTCCAGGTTGCTCCTTCCTAAGCAAGTATTTGCCTATCTGACAAGCAATATTTGTTCAGATGCCAAAATATTTACAGGTGCCCTCCCAACCTCTCCAGCTCGCCCTTCGCATTGTTGCAGAATCCTGTAATTGGGCCTATGGCATAAACATGGATACAATTTATATGTCTCATAGATGACAGTGTTTCTTCTTCAATAGGAAACGCCTCTTGGCTTCGGGCTTCTGCACAATCAATGTGCTGATGGATGCAAAGTGATTGGAAGGACCCATGTGCAATTTGATTAGAAGAGGGTGCCTGATTACATCCTATCCAGAAGAGAGCTCCTCTTTGCCCAGGAAGTGAACAATGTCCCAACCTCCTCTTTGTGATGAGATCATCTGATCACTTTGTGATGAGAAATCCCCAGGCCCTCAGCCGACAGCTGCTGTCAGCCAGAAAAGCAAATGCTGAACCCACAGACCGCAGGTGCCTTGGTCATTGGCTCTGCTGGAGTAGGAGCCAAAGCAAGACATGAGGAAGGAGGATACGCAGTGTTTAGTCAAGTCACAGTTTCCTGCACTCACCGTGAGTGCCCTCGCCCAACTGAAAAATCTCTGCAGCACAGAGTCCATGCACAGTCAACATGTATCAGAAAAGGAAACCAACCTGGCTGGTTTCCTGGCTTAAAAAAAGACTCCAAGAAACAATTTATCTTCTAAATCATTGTTTATTTATCAGTGCATTAATCATCCAGCAAACAAGGAGTGAATATCTAATACGCTCCTGGCTCACACATATCCATTAAACACTCCATGTTTTTTAATAAATCCTCACAACTTTATTATTCTTTAAGTTAATAGTTTTGAACTTTTCAAAAATATGTAAATGAAAACAGCTTAGGCTTTGAGATTACATGGATCTACATTTTCTTTCAATTGAAATATTTTTTTCTACCAATCTGTTAACCCTGTGACATTTATTTACTAGCAACTCCGTAAAATCTTTAAACAACATATATATTGCTTCTTGTACAGAAAAGCAGTCAATCAACAGAGGCTCATATGTTATTAAACATTATTTTTGAAATTGGCTTTCTACCCCAAAGAAAAAAGTAACCACATTCCCTTTAATTGTATATGTTAATAAAGAATTGGTATTCACTTTTTTCATTGAAGGCAAAATATTAGTAGATCCCTAATAAAAAGCTATGTAAACTAGCAATTTGGAGGAGAGGTGTTTGTTTCTATTTCTTATTTTGTAATTTTTGTGTGTGTGTGTGGGTACCGGGGGTCGACCTCAAGACCTCATGCGCCATTAGGCACCCGTGCCACTGAAGGATATCACCGGCCCTTTTTTCGTATGTGGGTTCCGGGAGTCGAACTCGGGCCCTCGCGCTTGCCAGGCAGGCGCTTACACCGCTGAGCCATCTCACCAGCCCCTTCTTTTGTAATTTTTAACAATTACAACATTTACAGTGCTTGTTTCGGCAGTGCATGTACTAAAATTACAACATTTACATATTAGTACAGTAATAGAAAATGTTAAAACTGTAACAAAAGAAAGTGGTTGAATTAGAAAAAAAAATATTTAAAACCCAAGGCTAATGAAAAAAGATTCTAAAGATTTCAATAAGAATGTTTTTCAAAACATGGAAGTAGTGAAGTAAAGGATATATATGCAAAAGAGACAAGAATTAAAATTTGGCATTGTGATTCATCAAATTTAGGAAAATGACAACATAAAGAGAGTAAGAGACCGACTACAAGTAACCACACTAACAAAGTATATAGACTATAAAAAGATCTTTAATTTCTGTAATTAGCAAAAACAAGAACATATACACCAAATGTCAAGAATAAAATGTAATCTCAAAATTATAACTTGAGTCCTATCTATCTTGAAACAAAATTAAATATATAAATACTTTTTAAATAAATTTCTTAAAAGAAAAATCACATTCTAATTTCAAACCCGATTTGATAATATAATAGTGCATGAGATGAGATAAAATCCTTCTAATTTTCTGTTCCTACCACCTTTTAAATTTCTGTACATAATTAAATTCAGACACCAATTCTTCCACTTGTTCAGCATTTTGTGGGATGGCTTGTATACATGTGTAAAATGCAAATCAAAATGGGTTTAGAATCTAAATTATTCAGACACAGAGGTATTTTCCATTATTCAAAGCAATTTCCTGTTGCCTTTTCTGTAACATGTAGATCTAACAATTGTATTCAGAATGCCTTCAGTTTGAATTAAACATCAGCACTGGCCACTTTCTCTGTTCAAAAGGCAAGTGCTAATATGAAAAATATCTGTTAAAAGCATCATGGCATAAAGTTCTTGAGGTAGTCCTTCAGCTGTTCTAAATATGTTAGACTTTCTTTAAAGTCTTTATTAATGGAAATATTTGCTTTCCTTTTTAGGTTATTTTTGTTGCAAGCAACACAGCATGAATGTTTGTAAAAGATGAAGCAGTATCTCACAAATTCAACAGAGTTGAACAAGGCTAAGAAAGTTTGGAAATAGGAATTCTTTATTTTCCCTCTTAAAAAATACATTCTTGACTGTTGTGATATTACCCCCCTCAAAAAAAGGCAAACAAAACTCGATTCTTGGGGAAGGGACAAAAAAATCTGACTAATATATAAAGCATGGATATGCATACACATAAACAAAAACACAGTAAAGCAATGATATTGAAACTTCACAGGAACAGGAACCATTAGGAAAAGAATATCTTCAAAGGCTCCTAAAAAAGTTGAGTTCACTGCTCTAGTCCATCTACCATTATTGAACATCAACTTACAGCCTTCCCATTTCACATTGATGTTCTTCTCAATCTCCAATTCTACACTTTTAAGAGTCAGAGGAAGGGCCGGTGAGATGGCTCAGCAGCGTAAGCGCCTGCCTGGCAAGCGCGAGGGCCCGAGTTCGACTCCCGGATCCCACATACGAAAAAGGGGCCGGTGATATCACTCAGCGGCACGGGCTCCTGCTGGCGCTCGAGGTCCTGAGTTCGACTTCCAGTACCCACAAAAAAAAAAAAAAAAAAAGAGTCAGTGGAGGTTTATTAGCCCTGGACAGAGTTTTGGGGCTATGTATTATAAATATCACTATAGGGAACCCATTCTTATGTCCCAAACACAACTTACAGAGAAGATGGGGAGCAGCCACCCCAAGAGGTATCTAACACCAAATTTGAGTCCTTCATATACAGTACCTCTTCCCTAGCACACAGCACATTTTTGATACATGTTAGTTTTCCATTCTAATCTTTCTCAAGGCTTAGGAAATAGGAAAGAGAATTTGATTTATAAATTCTTAAAAACTTTTGTTTCTGTTCTATTGCCCTGTCTTCCTGATAATATCATCCCATTTTAATTCACTGATTTATAATAAAAGTATAATAAAAGTATAATAAAAATATATAACTAATTATAATAAAATTATAATAAATATAATGATAATAAAATTATATCTATAGAGTTTCTTTTAAATTATATCTATAGGATTTCTATGATGTTTCTTTTCTTTACTGCTGATATTGGTAATTTTTTATTCTCTTTGTTGGTTTCCTAGGAGTTATTATTATATTTTTTTATGTCATTAGTGTTTTCAAAGAACCAGCTTCTGATTTGTTTACATGGTATATGTTTGTTTTGTATTTCATGGATTTCTCATTTCATCTTTATCTTTTTTGTATTAGTTAACTTTCCTGTTACTGAGTCACAATACACATACCCACAACTTAAAAGAGGTGAGGTTTAATTTGGCTCACAGTTGTAATGCAAATTAACTGACCCCACAGCAGAAATATCATGGCGGTAGGGTGTAGAGAAACAAAGCCGCCTGGTTCATGGTGGCCAGGAAGCAGAGCAGGAAGGCAGAGGAATAACACCAGGGAGGGAAGGGCCAGAGACAAATACAGACCCCCAGCTCACACCTCCGTAATCCACCCAGGCACACCCAGAACGTGTTTTACCAAACACTTGGATATTTCTTAATCCACCCAAGTTGGCAAGTCAAACTTAATGGCCACATCTTTCTATTTCTTTTTTAATTTTCTCTTTTGCTTTTTTTCCAGTGTCCTGAGATAAAATATAAAAACTTTGCATTTTAGCCTTTCCTCTTCTCAGGCAGATTTGAGGCCATGCATTTCCCAAAAATCTTTTTAATTTTCTCCTAGAAATTCTATGTTACATTTCCATTCATATCATTCAATATAAATAAATAAATTTAAATTTGTATTGCAATTTCTTCTTTCACCCATGGGTTACTTAGAAGTGCGTTGATTAATTTTCAAATATTTGAGGGTTTTCTAGTTACCTTTTTGTACTTATTTCTAGATTAATTCCAATAAGTTGAAGAATATTGTAACACAAGTTCAATGTTTTGAAATTTGTTGAGACTTGCTTTAAGACCAGCACATGGTCAATATTGGTAAATCAATGTTCTATATATACTTGAAAAGTATTTGTATTATACAGATGCTGAGTGCAAAATTTTAGACATGTCAACTAAGTCAAGTTTTAGATAATGTTGGTATACTCTTCTACACTATTATATATTTTTTTCCAAAGATTCTGATAGCTGCATTAGAATAAGCTGTATTACAATAATTGTTTATTCTAACAGTTTTGGCTATTTATTCCAACAAATCCAATTATAATCATAGATTTTTCATTATCTTATTTTACGTCAGCTAGATTTTACTTGATATATTTTCTGATTATGTTATTAAGCTTAGAGAAACTTCATATTATATTTCTTTTCAATTGGTCCCTTAAGCATTATTAAATATCCTTATTTATCTCCAGTAATAATTTTTACCTTCACATCTTCTTTGTCTGATATTGGTATAGATATTCCAGCTAACTTCTGGTTGGTATGTATATAGCCTATTTTCTTTCATTATGCTATTTTCAACTTTTCTGTATCGCAATATAAAAAATAATTTTTTTATGACAACATATAACACAATCTGTTAGGATGGTACCAGGAGTTAAAATGATGTTGATTTAAGGAAAATAAGTAAAAGTAATATTTCCTGCACACCTGAGATTATTAAATATGATACATACTCAATCTACCTATGTGTAGCTGAGGAGAGTAGTGAATGAGTACCTGGTCCAAGAACAAGGAACTTGAGACTAACATAATATGGTAAAATGGTTTAGAGTACAGGTTCCCCCCGGGTCATCTAGCTTCTTGCCAGTAGTGACCAGGACAGCTGTTCCACAACCAATTTGCTAAAACCAGAGAAAATTGTAGTCCTGAGTGGTATGGGGATGAAGTATAAGAAGTTGGATTCCACTGAAATTAGAGAAATTTGTTTGCTAAAACAATGCACATACAGCAGTAAAGAAATATATCTAGAAGTAGTAAGTTCCCTGACAGCAGTTTCTTTTTTTCTTTTTTTTTTTTTTTTGTGGGTACCGGGGGTCGAACTCAGGACCTCGGCACGCCAGCAGGCCCTTGTTCCGCTGAGCAATTATCACCAGCCCTTTTCTCGTATGTGAGTCCCGGGAGTCGAACTCGGGCCCTCACGCTTGCCTGGCAGGCGCCTACACCGCTGAGCCATCTCACCGGCCCCTGACAGCAGTTTCTTAATGGAAAAAATTGGTTATACCCCAGCAATGTGGAATTTTTCTTTCATAAATCTCCTGTCTACATGTTAGATCTAAACTCAGGGGAATTCCATTTATACTTATTACACTGTGAATAGTGGAACCTGGAATTAAACTCTGAGCTGGTCTTACATTTTCTACATCTCTTGGGCTACCGAACCTCTTAAAATAAATGACACAAGGTTCAGAAAATCCTTCTTCCTCCAGATATAATTTGGTTTAGAAACCACCAGAAAGTGACAATTGTTCAGTCACAATCCACTTAGTTCAAATGATCTGGAGAGAACCACAGAACTAAACAATGACAGACTATGCTCTTTTACTTTTTTTTCCTTGAATCATAATAAAGAAAACATAAGACATAGGTGCATCCATATAGATTTATTTTGCAAAATATTACACCAAGAAATATTTGAATGTAGTAAGTTTGTCAATGCAGCTGTACGGTTAAATGTTGTAACCTCTGAAGTCAAGAAATTCAAATTTATAGTCACCACATTAAGCATAGATGTTAAAGCATTAAAGTTAACACCATATAGAGTCATATAAAATATTGCATGTGCAAAGGGGCTGAGTTATGTTCACACTGGGAACCATAATTTAGAATTTCCTGACTTCTGAACATGTAACACATCATAGTAATTGATCTAGCTCCTTGGAGCTAATATAAAATACCTTGTTAACATGTTTTGTATTCAATTTTTTCATCGTTTACCTTTGGGCTCTTGGAGAAACAATTCATCATGGTCAAATGTTTTCACACACCTGCACAAAGTTAATATAGCATTAGAAAATCCAATGGAACCAGCATTGAATGAAAAGATTTTTAAATCATGTGAAAGTAGAGTTAGTGTGGACACTTAATCTGGATTATGCCAGATGACACTTTGCCTTGGGGGTTAGTGCTCTGTTTTCTCGTGTTACCACAATGATAGCCTCATAATTCTGCCACATATTGTGAGGTACAGTATATCAAGGTAGCTTATGCATGGCAGAATATCTACAGACTTAGTAAAGCTAATAGAGAAGAGAAAGGGAGGATGGCCTATTTCATGATGGGATGTGCTGTGTTAATTTTATGGTACTATGAGATGATCATACCCTTTAAGGCAATTCTCTGTCAAGTGCCAAGGCTATGTGAACTTTCCCTCAACTCATCCAGTGTCCTTCTTTCCATTTGACTGGATCTTCAATTCACTTCATTCTCCTTCATGCACAGACCTTGCTGCCCTGTTCCTTGCCAAAGAAAACCACTAGCCCACAGCTCCAAGGAGATTCCTACATTCAAAGCCCTGCTTGAAGAACTTTATAAACATTAATTCATTTAACCCAATAGAGCAAGTCTTGGTAAACTATAACCTACAGGCTGGATGGCTCTTTTGGTAAAGTATTTTAGGAACATATTCTCACTCATTAATCTAAAGTGGCTGCTTTCACAGGACAGCAGCAGAATTAAGAAGTTACAGTACTTACAGCTAGCAAAGCTGAAAATATTTACTACCTGGTGTTTATAGAAAAAGTTTACACACTGTATTAGGCAGTGTTCCATTGCTGTGACACAATACCTGAGAAGAACCGTTTAAAGGAGGAAAGATTTTTTTGACTCATAGTTTCAGTCCATAGTCAGCTGACTCCATTGCTAGTAGACCTGTGGTGATGCAGAAACATGGTGGAAGAGTGTAGCAGAGGAAAGTTACTCATCTTCTTGGCTACTGCTACTTGGCAGCCAGAAGCAGAGAGAGTGAAAGAGCCAGCCAAGAAGGGGACAGGTCTAGTAACGATATCAAATTGTGATCTCACTTGATGAAAGTAGACTCCATCATGATCCAGACCCTTCCCAAAAGCCCATCACTTGGCAGCTAAGCCTTCAGCACATGAGTTTTGGGGGACGTTTCCAATACAAACCATAACATCTACTATGAAGTATGGGATCTCCCTCTGTTTTCAGCAAACCTGATTCTCCTAAGTCATGTGTAAGAAACTTAGAATTCTTCAACAGAATTCCTGGTTTTCAGGAAGGGAGAAGGTTTTGATAAGAGAACAATTGTCCATGGCTACAACTGATGCCTTAGGACCAGTCTTTATCATTGTACAGCAAATGCCAGGGACACTACTCAGTACAAGTCCTAGTTATCACTTTTCATCTTTTGTATTCTGTTCTACTCACTGACCTTGCCCAAACCTTAGCTTTTTTCCAATTCTTCAGTCAGTCCCACAATGGCTACCAGCAGCCCAGCAGAGGACAAGAGCAACCAGCAGCTGTGCTTTTTTAACATAGTGTTTGCAGCCCCAAGAAGAGGGCGGTAGATATTTTGTAAATTTCCATAGACCAAAGCTGGCATATAGAGTTCTATTACTCACTTTCAAAACAGGAACATGTGCTAACCTAGCCTAGAAAAGAAGGCAGCTTCCTCTGGCCCTTCCTAGAGTGTCTTCCTCTGCCCACAAGCTACTCCTTGGAACCATCATGAGGCCTCCCCACAGGCACATTTTAGCTACATATTCACGTTGCTAAAACATCTGGGGCTAGAAATGCATTTAATCATTCAAATTGTTTTTTCCTGAAGCAAGCAATGCCAAACATCTAACTAGAAACAGCTGTGTATTAGTCTACTCTGGCTGCCATAACAAAATACTATAGGCTGGGTAATTTAAACGACAGCAATTTACATTCTCATAGTTACGGAGGCTGGAAGTCTGAGATCAGGTACCAGCATGGTTGAGTTCTGGAAAGGGCGTCCTTTCCTACAGGAGAGCCACCTTCCTGCAATGTCCTC
This sequence comes from Erethizon dorsatum, assembly GCA_028451465.1. NCBI lineage: Eukaryota > Metazoa > Chordata > Mammalia > Rodentia > Erethizontidae > Erethizon > Erethizon dorsatum. The sequence continues at coordinate 16,933,446 of CM051835.1, forward strand.
CTATGGTGAAAGGAGCAAAAGCAAGCTCTCTAGTGTCTCTTCATTTAAGGGCCCTAATCCCAAACTAATTATTGCTCAAAGGCACCAAATGTATGAATTCAGTCCATAAGGAGCTGATCTCCAGGATTAAGTAGACCAGACTTTTGGTGTCCAGGGGGGATCCCCTGGGCAGAGTCTCACTGAACCAAGTAATAGAGGCTGCCCAACCAAATTCCATCAGCCTTCCAAGCTGCTCACCACACCCTCCTATGAGCCTCTCTCTGAAGGATGCCACAGCAGGGCAACACCTATATGGGTGCCACACACTTTGTGCATTTGAAAGCTTTCCCTGAGATTAACATAAATCCAGGCTGGCTGAACTAGGATAAATGTGTGCCAGATACTTCTTGCTTTTCAGGATGCAGAGACTTGGAAAACACATAACAGAATTCCAAAGAAAAGCCAGGATCACATGACCAGACACCATCAGAGTTGTACCTGATATTGTTGAGTCATAAACTACCCCAAAGCTCACTGCCTAGAAAGAGTAAGTCTTTGTTATTGCTCCACCGAGCTGTTTAGTTGACTTAGGACTTAGGTTCAGTTGACTTCTTCTTGGCTTGATTATACATCTGCAGTCAGGTTGTTAGGTAGGCTGGGATAACCTCAGTCACAGGTCTGGCAGTTTTCTTGCTCACCTAAAATGACAGTAGTGACTGGGCCATCTGGGGGCTCTGGCTTATTCTCAAACTGGTAACAAATTCCAGGATAGAGCTGAAGCTTGCTGGCCTCCTGAGGTTTAGGCTCTGGACTGGCAGACTGAAACTTCAGTCATCTCTGCTAGCAAAGCAAGTCACAAAGCAAGCCCAAACTCAAAGGCTGGAAACATATTCCACCTCTTGACAGGAGAAGCCAAAGATGCATGCAGGATGGGGTGAAGAATAGGAGCCATCTTTGCAATCTACCAAAGGAGTGGACTCTGGGAAATAGTGACTGTTCAATACACAAATTAGTTTTAATCATTCACTTCCCCTCCATGCACTGCCCTATCCTCACTGGGGAATGAATACAGAGCACTGGGTAGTAGATAACAGAGATCTGGGAGACCAGGACATGGAAGGACTGTGTTCTGTTTGTCATCTGCACACCAGTGAGTGGTGTGACCTTGGAATCAAACACTCTTTCCTCCTTTAAGTCTCTGACTTTTTGTTCTAAAAAGGGATGTATAGACTACTTAATCTTAATCAGCATGAGAGGCTGATGGAATCAGGGACTGGGCAGCCTCTATTACTTGGTTCATTGAAACTCTGCCTAGCGGATCCCCCCAGATACCAAACCTCTGGTCTACTTAATCTTGGAGATCAGCTCCTTATGGATTGAATTCCTATGTTTGGAGATAGGGGCCTTTGGGCTCTAGTATTTTGGAGGTCCTCTATTTAAAGCAGATTATTTCTTGTTGACCTTTCCACTTAGTTCCCCAACTACAGCACTTTGTTGGAGGCACAGACATGGTAATTCTCTAGCACTCAGAATAGTTCCTTGTTTATGGTGGGGCTGAATATTGATTGGTTGCTTCTAGATCAGCCTTTTACACTGAGATTGTGTTTTTAGAAAAATTAGAGCTCGGAAAGACAACCTTATTGGGTCGGTGGGTGCCATTTTGATGGGTTCCATTTTTTCTGAATCTCCTCAAGTGGAATCTATATCAGCAGGGCAAGATTTTAGGTGCCTGTAGCCCTGAAGTAGGAGGATGAGCTCCTGAAGAAAAGGCAGCACATACTTATCTTGACCTTTTCTCAGAAACTCAGACTTGCTTTTTTTCCTGACTCCATTTTCTGTCCTCTGACATGTAAAAATGTTAGCACAGATAATTGGCACACTGTACAGAATTACTAAATTGGCAAATTTAAGAAGTATATGAGAAATACAATCCTCTCACTTGAAAATACAAATATTTCCTATAAGATACTTGCCCCAGAGAGGCAAAATCATACTTTTCATAAAAGCATAAATTTCTTCATATTGTCTCCATAACTTACTAGAGTTTTGCATTCCCTAATCCTCACTACTGTACTGGCATATAGTATGTGATCATCAAAAACTTTATACATTTAAGTATATTTGGGGAAAAGGAGATTTACTTACTATATTAAGGTTGTGTTTACATGTTGCCAAAACATCTAGTTTAAAAATGAAAACTCCAATCATTTCAATGGCTAATTATGCCACACGTTCAGACATCTGGGAAACATTTGGAGCACTTTGCTTTAGCCCTGAATATTTTGGTGTCCTGCAGAGGCAAGCCTCAGGAAATGGCTGTGGGTGTTTGTGGTGAGGGGAGTGTGCAATGTGGGAGGTAGTATTTTGAAAGTGGCTTCTGGGAGTGAGTCTGCTGGTAAAGTTGAAGTGAAAATTGGTTCACTCCTCTGTGAACATTTTGGCTAGCTTTCTTATCACAGTGAGGTAATTAACAGCAAGAGTCACCCCAATGTCCATTCCTCTAACGTGAGCAATCTTTTATCAAAACTTCCACAGGACATTGAGTTTAAGAACATCAACCTACAGAAACTCAATTAAATAATAATTAACTATTACAAATAGAAAACAGGAGAGCTTTCAAGCTATATGGAAAAATATTTATAATAACTGGCTGACCAGGAAAAAAACAAGATAAAATATCCTACTCATTGGCAATACTAATAGCAAAAGTACAAATGAGTAATGTCTGGCCTCCTCTAGGGAGATGTCTCGTCTACTGGTGGTTATGCCCTGCAGGACACGTGGGCCCTGACCTCTCTCCACCCAGCATGGTGGCTTCAGGTGTGGGCGGTTTCACCAAGTTCATGTATGGCTCTCTTAAAACTAAGTCTTTTATTAATTCATTTATTCATTGCTTGTGAGCTTGTTCTATGCCAGGTTCCAGCTCTCAATGTCTGCCTTTGAAGGACTCTCAGAGCTCAACAGGGTAGGTAGACATGTAATAAATAATTCTTAGATATAATTTCAGTGTTTTTGTTACATTATTCTGGGATTTTTGAAAGATAATTTGACAAAATGTTATAGGTCTTTTCAGCAATCTTGGGTGGCCTACAACACATTAGTACTCAGCTCTAATCACCCTGTGTCAAGCAAGGCAGAAGGGAATGGCTGAAACAGGGGAGCAGAAAAGAACCATAGAGACAAGAGTCTTTGTTTCCAAGGGGCAGTCCTTCTAGCTACACACATACCCAAAGTGGGGAATTGCCACGCAAAATAAGGTGAGAGAGATTCTGTAAAACCACGTATCTTTATATATAGATATAATTAGAAATCCAAGAAGTTAATTCCAGTCTCCTCTAAACCCGTATCAGAATCCTTGCAATCCTTTCATATCCCAATCATTGTTTTTTTTCTCCTCTTGCAGTTTATACAGGATTTAAAAATGAAATTGGTCATCTTGTTAAATATTACATATGTTCCAATTAAATGTTAGAACATAAAATTATTGGAACGTATTGTCCCTGCACATTGGTTCATCATGTTATTGTTCCTTATCAAGTGAAAGTCATGAAGGACGCAGAGACTGAAGGCTTAGTTAGGAAACCTGTTGCCCACTGTATTTGGGGACTGCAAAGTCTCCATGGCTGGAGGTGGCAGGGGACAAATGAGAATTTGTTCTAAAATGATGCTATTATGTATATAAGCTAAGCGTCCACGTTAGAGTCACATCTTTCATTGTTTGCCAGATGTCATTGATGACTCAGTTAATCTCTAGAAGCTAAAGAGTCATTGTCAGCAGATTCCAGGTGTTCAGATTGAAAGAAATATCTCTACCATTTTATTTTTTTTAATATTTATATAAGCTAGGTCTAGTAAAATTACTTATCAAAGGTTACCAAAATGGGTTACCTGGAAGAGTGTGTAGAAGGATTCTGGAACTCGAGGCCAAGGTAAAAATAGTTGTTCATGCCTTCATTTACACATGAGCCCAAATACTACTTATTACCGTTGTCTTGTGCCACCTTCTTCCCCTCCTTACAGTTACCTGCTTAGGACACTACACAGAAAACTACAAAAGCTGGACCCAGGCAGATATCTCAATTTGTTATATCCCAAGTGGACTTCGAAGGTTATTACATAATAATCTCTTTGATTAATTTTTCAACTTGTAGATTTTTCTGCATTTAAAGCTATGATAGAAAACTTATGTGTCAACAACGTAGCCATTCGAGGAATCAAATAGTCATTTAAAGACAAAAAAAAGGTAAACAGAATACATGAATAATCAATATATCGTGGGCAGGAAAAATTTGGCACATTTCAAAGTGGAAAACAGAAAAGTATTGAAGAAAAATAGAATTTTCCATAAGATGAAATTGTATTTCATTTTCCAAATGTGTGCCCTTTGAAATGATTAAGGTTTTTAGCAATCCAGAATAAAAGGAGTAAAGAGTAAAGAAAATAAATCTTTCCCTATTCAAAATTTGCAATATTAAAACTGGCCAACAAAAACACGGGATCAGTTGGATCCAGCTCTCAGCCATAATTAAATTAGAATGTGTTTAAATTCTTAATGGCATGGTATTTTACACCAAGTTTGAAACATACACCTAAACACTCAAGCCATCATGAGTTATTAACATAAAGTGCCCAATAACTGGAGAAGTATTGCAGCGTATTATCACTCCTCTCTGGCTAATGAAACCAATCATCCTCTGTAGTGTTTTAGCCACACAAACCAAAATCACTCTCCTTGTAGCTTGAAAGGTTTCAGAAAGCATCGAAGCAGCTAAAAGGCAGCCTTTTTGCCTGATGAAATGACCCTGAAATAAATGGTGGGTTGCTTTTACTAAAGTGTGTGTGTGTGTGTGTGTGTGTGTGTGTGTTTTCTTTGTATCATTTCCCCTGTCCACTTCTCTATGTGGAGTAAGAATCTATTCAGATCTCAAGGGACACGAGCAGCATGACCACGGTTTACTAATCGCTATTGGGAAACTTCTATACCAGCGGAAGACTATAGTTTAGAAAGCTAAACCTGCTTGTTTATTTATTGAGCTTATTTTGATAAGGATTTGATGTGTATACATTAAATAGTCCTTGGTATTAGGTTATGGAGAATTATAGGATTCAAACTAGTAAGAAATAGTGTAGGTATTGAGCATATTATATTAGAATTTTTAATTAAAATTATGAATGGCTAACCTCTTAACTAGCAGAACTCATGGGCCAGCTTTGGGAATCAGGGGTTTTGGCAAGAGCTGTGGTCTCTCCTCTCTAGACATTTTGGCATAGACCCACGGCATTTTTGCCAAATGTCTCGCTGAGCTCTACCCACTGGGCTAATGATCCTTCTAATCATCAGACCAGGGCTAGTAAAGCAGTCTTTATAAAAATAAGTGCCGGAGAGTGATAGAATCAGAACAAACAAGATTGCTAATTCTGTAAGAATGAGAGCCACCTAACAACCTTCTCACTGTGGCAACAAGGTCGATTGATCTTAGAATCCCCTTAGAAATTAAATAAACTAGTAGAGCATAAGGAACATCACCTAAAGAGTAGAATTTAGTATTCAAGATGAAATAGGGTGCCAAATAAACATTATGAGATAACAAATAAGAAAGCAATTAACTGATTAAGGAGTTAGTAATGACTAAACCCAGACCATAGCTAGAGTTTGTCCACTGCCCTCAAATTGGAATGCTCAGCAGAGGCCAGGGAAAAGACAGGAGTCTGTGGGAATCAGAAGATGAAGTGAGTCACATACAGAGAGCCCCCAAGTTAATACAGAAGGATGATCAGGGTGGCACTTGCTGCATGCTCCTTAGGGATGAGCACCAAGCTGGAAATGTAGAACGAAGCTGAGAAATCAGAAACCAGAAAGCAAGGAACAGAGTGGACATGGAAGAGCCAATGGGAGGGGGAAGTAAGCAGGTCTGAGACAACTGCTGGCATTGGGCCTGTGGGTACCAGGCTCATCTTTAGTGGTTATCAACAGCTGAGGTCTGGGTTTAGTTAAACTCCTTCGAAGAATAGGCTGGTTGGAAACTTTATGTTGAGTTTAAAGGGTCTAATGACAGTAAAGAAAATAATCACTGCTACTGTTTACTGGATGTTTTGTTATGCTGAACATTATCTTAGGGGCTTTTATTCATAATGTGTCACAATCAATAAATAACAATAGAATAACAACTGCCATTCATTGAGCACTTATATGTTCCCAGAACTGCACCAACTACTCTAAACATATTCTTTCTACTTAAGCTTCTGACACCTCTGCAATGTTGCCCTTTGTTTTTCTAATTCTTCAAGTGAAGAAACTGAGGCTCAGAGAAATTAAAGAACTTGCCCAAATTCCCACAGCTTGTAGTAGCACAGCCAGCATTTGAATAAGTTTTTGTCTGAATATAAAGACCAAGCTATTTCCAAAGGTTGAGTTATGGTGTAAGACAATAGGGACGGGAAGCTAATAGGTATGATATGGAAGCCCAATGGTTTTGAGGTTACACTGTGCATTTCTGCCACGTTTGGGTGGTACTACCCAAGACTTGTCACTTATTTCCTACTTAATGATGCTTTAAGACCCTTTAAGATGACACAGATGTCTCTCCGTGGTTAGAGACAATGTTTTTTTTGTGTATGTGTGGGTACCGGGGGTCGAACTCAGGACCTCATGCACCAGCAGGCGCCCATGTCACTGAGTGATATCACCGGCCCTTTTTTCATATGTGGGTTCTGGGAGTCGAACTCAGGACCTCGCGCTTGCCAGGCAGGCGCTTATGCCGCTGAGCTATCTCACCGGCCCTAGACAAAGTTTAAAGATATCCCTAAGAGGGATATTAGTGTGCTAAATTTATTCAAAGATATATAAAAAGTTGAAAATAAATACCTTTAACACATGTTTTCGATAAAGGCAAATAATAAGCTTGAATAAAGCAAAATGAGAGAGGATGAGGTAAAGAAGGAAAAAGTCATTCAATCCACAAGTGGTTACTGAGGTTTTTCTAAGACCTGAGCCAGTTAAGAGTTATTAGTTCTATTATCAGTTGTGGAAACTGAGGCTCAAAGAAACTACCTAATTAATATTGGTCCCGCCAAGGTATGAGCCCAAAGCCAATTCTCTTTCTGCTTTGTCTAACACAGTTGAAGCTAAAGGCCCCAGCATCTTGATAAGTAACCAGATGAAAGTTCTCTGCTAGAATAGTAAGCCCTTGTTCATCTATGAATCCCCCCAATGGCACAGGTTATGGGCCAATGCCAGTATCCAAAAAGGACACTCTGGCTTCAGATCTTGATTCCTGAAGATGTTAACAGGCACTCCTGATTCTGATCATAATTTGTGTGGGGTACAGAGAGCTTTCCCAAGCATTGCAACTGTGTGTTATACGTGTGTTGTTACACACTCATAGCTAACAAGCATCATCTAAAATTTGCATGAAATGCTTTAATATCAAAAAGACCTTTAAACTCTACTTACCAAGAACCCTCTCTCCCCAATAAATGAAAGAGTCCAGCCTGCTAACCTGTGAGTATGTAGAAGCAGATCCAAGCACAGCCCATAGGAGAACCACTGAGGTTTCTCATCCCGTCCCTCACCTGGATGCCTTCTTTTCATTAACCACCTCCACCCCACGATGTCTCTTTTGCATGTGTTCAACCTGTGTCCAGGGATAAAGGTGCTAATCCTTCCCGAATGGCCTGTGGCTTGGTCCCTGGTCGCCTCAGTAAAGGAGGTGGGGCCTCCAAGCATCACAGCTGCACACAGTGCATGGAAATTAGATGGCACAGAGTGGGGACAGCACATAACTGCAAACTGTAGAGTATCAATAATAGTTCATGTTTGTTTCTCTTGCATTTTCCCCCCAAAATTTACCTAGGTGAAGAGAAGTTAAAATATTACTCTTAAAGAAAGAGAACACAGGGCGGTGAGATGGCTCAGCGGCTTAAGCGCCTGCCCGGCAAGCGTGAGGGCCTGAGTTCGACTCCCGGAACCCACATACGAAAAAGGGCCCGGTGATATCGCTCAGCGGCACGGGCGCCTGCTGGGGCACAAGGTCCTGAGGTCGACCCCCCGGTACCCACAAAAAAAAAAAGAAAGAGAATACAAATCACATGAATATTTAGAGGTAGCCTGGTGGTCTAACAAAGGCTTAGCAAATGTGCTAAGCAACCCTTTGAGGGACTATTTAAGTCATTAGAGTTGGCACTAATTATAAAAAGAAACCACATATTTTTCTTGTAGATCAGGAAAAAATGTAACTATTTCAGCATCTGCCAGAAATAAATTGTGTCCTGACTTTCATTATCGTATATCATTGCTCTGAAGCAGGTTTCTCCTTAGAATCTGTTATAGGCTGAACTGTGTGTCCTCCCCACCACCACCACCACCAAAAAAAATCATGTGAAGTCCTAACCCATAATACTTCCAAATGTGTCTGTAGTTGAGATAGTCTTTTAAAGAGGTGATCAAGCTAAAATGAGGTCATTAGGATGGGCCCTGGCCCAATATGACTTATGCCTTATAAGGAGAAGAAATTTACACATAGACACAGAGAAAAGACCATGTAAAGACACAGGGAGAAGATGTCATTTACAGGCCAAGGAGAGAGGCCTCAAGAGAAACCAAGAAGACTGACAACTTCATCTCAGACTTCCCTTCCTCCAGCACGGTGAGCAAACAAATTTCTGTTGTTTCTGTTAAGTCTATGGTACAGCCTTAGCAAACCAATACATAACCCAAAGCTGTAGACGTTTGGCATGGATGAATCTATGACAGCTGACACATATCTGCAAGATTGTTACTTATTTCCCAGGTTCATTTCAATTTCACTCTCAAAGGCAGGGACATAAAGAGTGCCACCATCCTGGAACTAGAGGAAGTAACATCTCCTTCTCCAAACCTCTGGGCCCCGGGGATGAGATGAGGTAGGCAGGGAAAGAGTTTATGTGTTTGCTCTTCTGTCATTGGTCATAATTAAACATTCTCTCTTTCCCAGCCCATGTAAAGACCTCTTAATGGTTTCCTCACTTCAATTCTTACTCCTTCCAATCCATTCTCAAAACCGGAAAATGATCTTATCTTCTCATCATTCAGAAATTATCTGGCTTTAAAGCCTCAGGGGCTTTGCATGGCACGTAGGATAAAATCCAGAAACCTTAGTGTAGCCTGGACAGCTCTCTGATTCTACTCCACAATGCCTTGGTGATTACCAACCTACAGTCTCTCCATCTTGAGGTTGGGGTACACTGTGTTTTACATGCACACCTGCCTGGGGCTTTCTGCTGTTTCCTGCTGCAGGACTTCTAAGCATGCTGCTCTTTCTATGTGGGCACTCTTCCCAGTCCTCTACATGACCAAGTCCTGCTGGTCTACCAGGTCTCAACTTGACTATGACTGCCTCTGAAAGTCTCTCTGCCACCTCCCTCCTAAAATTCATCCCTACGCCCACACCATCATTCTCCGTCCTACCCCATGCTTCATTCCTTCACAACAACTATTATAACTTGTAAATCCACTCACTCTTTGTGCACTTGTCTTCTCTAACCATGAGGTCAAGGGCTCCGCAGGATTTATCACCATTGTAGTTCCATGGATGAATGAATGAGTGGATAAACAGTACCGAAGGTGAAAGCACTTTGTAAACTCTATGGTGTTATATAAATGCTAATTATAACTGTTAGATTTTAAGACCTGTTAAAGCAGAACCCATGTCTTCTTTTCTTCACATGCTTCATTTACTCAGTAAAAGGTAACTGAATTAATTAATTTATTCATTGTTTGAAAATTGTGTTATGAATGGGCTGCCATAGCAAACAATTTATGATTTATAGCAATGGATGAGCTTTAAAATAGTTTCACATATCTTAGCTCACATTAATCCTGACAACCCGTACTGAATAGGTGTTTTTATTCCCATTTTACAGAGGAGGAAATTGAGGCTGAGGAGTTAAGCAAACTCCTAAAAATCTACACAGATATTAAGTGGTAGAAGCAAAATTTTTTCACTGTTCTACTGCTGCCACTGCAATCGAACTACTTAATAATAAGCCAACAGTGACAAATGAAAGAAAACTAGATTATCCATAGGTTTGGTAGCAGACAAGAAGCTGTTCCTAGAACAGGGCTTGGATGAAACATTAACAGAGGGTTTTACTATTTTTTCCTTTAACTATAAACTTCAGAACTTGAGCACATTCTGCTATTTCTGTCTTAGTCTTATCTCAATTCTAATTTGAAATGAATTTCTCCAAAAACTGTGTTGTAGGTTATACAATGGTTTTATACTTTTGATAAAGAAAAAAATTATATTGTTATATCTTCTAGGGTTTGCTTTTCATTTACTAAATTAAGTCTTATTTTCCAGCACATGTATAGGTTTAGGAATATTGTTTTATTTGTTAAATGGATATTTATTTAGTATAGTTATTATTTAACCAACATTCACAATAGATTATATTCTCTCTTGTAATGGCATTTACAAAATAATTTTCTAGAAAAATAGACTTTGTGGCCAAAGTTGAAAGAAAAATGACAGAATATGCAAAAAATATTAGTAACACATACAGTGGTCAAGGTTAATATCTCTGTTATTAAAATTCCCTACTAATGAATAAGAAACTCAATATAAAAAGAGAAAAAATGTGAACAAGAGTTCACAAAGTCCATGAAATTATATAGCTAATAAACAGAAAGATGCATAATACCATTAACAAATTAATGCATATAAAATAGTATTAGTCTAAATATTGCTAAAGACTTTAAAAGTTGAAAACATCTATATAAGCAAAAACATTTTGTGATATATGTTATCGTAATTATTAAAGAAGGTAATTTTATAATATCCATTTAGTTTTAAAATGTGCATACTTGTGATTCCATTGCAGGACTATAGCTTCAAATACTGACATAATTTTGTTAGCATAGCACTCTGTTATTACTTTTAAATTTTTTACATTGATTTAACAAATAGTATCATTTACATCATATATCTGGCATCAGGTTTCTGATCAGAGTGGATACAACTTTTCATTTGGAAAATTGACTCAGTAAAAATTGAGTAGAGGCTGAATAATAAACTCTTACTGAAGAGGACTGAAAGAGTAATTGAACTGAGAAGGCTATGAGGACATTGAAAGAAACCATTACCATGTTCTACAAAAACATCACACTTCCTTGGAACAAGGTATAATGAGAAAGACCCATTGGTTTGGCATCAGCCATGTACAAGTTCTAGTCCTGGATATGAAGCTTGCTATCTATGTGACTTTGGAACAGTTTTTTTTGTTGTTATTGTTTGGGTTTTTTTTTTTTTTTTTTTTTCACTTTTCTAAGCTTTGGTGCCCATATCAATAAAATGCATGTAAAAAAGCCACATCTTAAAGAAAAAAAAAAAACCTTCATGTTTCAGTTGGCTGTTGATTTCGATGAATAAGAAATAGCAAAATATGTGATCAATACATATATCCCCCATATATTTTTATTTGTACAATCTATAGACCAAGGATCCTTTTGTGTGTTGGGGAAAAGGAAGTTAGGAGCAGATAAATATTGGCTGCTTTAGCACACATTCATCATTCATTTCCTTATATTTGTTTAGCACCTCATTGAAACTACGTATATGGCACGCATAATATACAATGGACAAATTCAGTGCCAAGGAACCCTCCCAGTGGATATCCTGTCAATTACACTGGGACAGAGCAATTACTCCTGAACACCAATGGAGAAAACAAATGGCTCTGTAGCAAGGACAATAACTGAAAATAGTGCCATTTATAAGAATAATACTGAGATTTTAATACATGCCTGCCAGGTGATGTTTCATTCACCTTATGCGGGATTATCTCTTCTAATCCTCTTAACCCCATGATATAGATTTTAATATTGCCACACAAGTCCCTGAAGGCTCTGTCCTTTTGACTTAATCACCTCTTAAAATCCTCCGTCTTTTTTTTAACTTATTTTTTTAACCAATACATAATAATTCTACATTTTGGGGGGAGGATAAGACCTCATCTCTTAATAGTACTACATTGTCCATTGAATTTTAATACCTGAATGTTAGGCTACACATTCAGATGGCAGCAGTGGAAATTAGGAGACCAGGGGACAAAAGGATGTTAGCCTACATCTGCAACTGCGTTAGGGTAGGCAAGATCACTCCAGATGAGTAAACGCACTAAATCACTCTTTCAAGTACAAAACAAAAAACATATACAGGTCATAAAAAATAAATAGGTACATTATGATTTTTATACCAGGCTTTGGTGCAAGAGTTCTAATTAATACTGTAAGCATATTAAAGTAGGAGTGTTGTCTACTTTCTAACATGTTTAAAACATTCATAAGAACATGAAAAGCTAGACTTGTAATGTTTAATTGTTTAAGATCTTAGACTTAACCAGTAATCATTAGTTACTTGTTTAAGAAAATATAAAAGTTAATTAATAACTTTTTATTTATTTGTTATATAAGCAATACATAAGGAATCAGAGGAATGTTAAGCTTTGTGTTTTAAAAATACTAATTAATTAATTTATAAAATTATTATGCTGGGCACAGTAAAAATACGAAAAGAACCAAGTGCTTCTTTCCATGAACAAGAGTCCTTAAACATACCATGCATGCCAAAACTGAGGGTGGGTAAAGTTAAGAAATTTACTCTCGTTAATAACAAAGTCACCAAAACTTTGTACATGATCATTTAACTTACAACTTCCCAATAATGATGTGTAGCATAAAACCTGGCACAAAATGAGCACTTAATATATTTCTCCTCCTGATCCTATCTCAAATCAAACTACGAGTATTGTCAGGGTAATTCAACATATTACCCAGGCATATGATCACACACACAAACACGCACTCACTCACAAATCATTCAAACAGTGTGAGATAATACAAACAGAGAACTCCTCTGGTCCCTTCCCTCCTACAAACTTCAAATCCTTCATAATAAAACTCTTTGAAATGACCTGAATAGGTAAATGATCCAGAGATGAGCCTCCAATGAACACAAGTTGTTCTATTCACAGCCATGAGTACTACCTCCCATTGAATGCGGACAGTCCCTGTGATTCATTCACAACCAACCAACTGAGGCAGAAGTGACCCTTTCAGATCTTCAAAGCCACATTAGAAGAAGCCTTGCAGGACCTGAATGGATCCCTTGGATCACTCATTCTGGGGGAAAGCAAGCTACCATGGACCCAGATGACAAAAACAATAAAGCTACCACACTATGCAAAATCCCAAGCGCCATGCACTGAGAGAAATGGTCATCCAGCCGTGCGATGTTCCAGCCTAAGAGCTGGACGTGTGAGCAGTGAAGACTTCCAGTCTCAGCTACCATCTGATTACAACCACACTGCGGACTCCAGCAAGCAACACCTGCCCAGCGGAGCTCACCCACAGAACCGCGAAAGACCAGGATAAACAATTGCTTTAAACCAGTATGTTTTGCAGTAGTTTTGTGCTGCAATAGGTAAACAGTGATTACCCTGCAAACACTCCATTTAACATTTTCCCGGTGTGTTTTTAGTTAATAAACCCTGTGTTTGCCCTATATTAACTGTCCATACCTTAATCATTAAATATCCCCACTCTTTTCTGCCTTACCCATACTCAGAATAGCAAGAGAATACCTTTTATCTAATATTTCAAAATTATCACCTATTAGGATACCCAGACAAAGAACATTTTCTTTCTCCTCTTTCAGGAAATAGTTGAAAACTAACTTAATAATGAACATTTTCCAAGCAGCATTCCACTCTCAAACTCATGGGAGTTATAAAATAACCCCAAACTAAGAGGGTAGAATGGTTCACCCTTTAAATTATTTATATCTTGAAGTGTTTGATTTAAATCATTATTTAAAAAAAATCAAATCACACAGTGCCCTTAATAAGGTATTATTATTTCAAGGAAAAGGATAAAACTTTCCAAATGCAAATGTTTAGCTGGGGTAGAGTTGTAAAAGATTCCAAGACATTAGTCAGGAGATGGATTGCTTTGCTATTACACGTCTGGGTTACAATATCACTGGAACCAAATTCCCGTCAGATTAGTCTTTACTAAAAATGAATGTTTGTAATTATGAAATGAAATAAGTTTTAATTTGAATTGCCTAAAAAGGGGAAACCAAATATTGTGTAATTACAGGAGAAGAAATTTGAGATGGAAAACAAGATAGTGTTATTTACAAGAAAAAAGGCTTTTATGGGATTATGGGGCTTTAATGTGCATATTTGTAGGATTTGGGGTGGCAGAATTTGGAACTAAAATATTTTTCATCAGCATTTATTTAGAGTGTGCATGTGAGAAATGGAATCCCAGACACATATGATATTAGGCTTATTTAAACCATTTCTATCCCTACTAAAGCTGAAAAGACCCAATGTTAGCCACACATAATGGAAATAATCATGGAGTGTGATAAAATAAGTATTTGAAAACCACATGCAACTTTTAGGCTCAAATCCAGGACTGTAAAATCAACCTAGAGACATAATGAGCCTACCTCTCCTTCTTGGAGGAATACAGGAAAAAGGAAGCATGTCCTTATTTTCTCTCCATAGCTCACACCACCTAGTGGAGCACCCAAATAGCCTGTCAGTGCTTTATTGTAAAGGCCTCTCACAAGCGCCATTTTGCTTCTATGGGAAGGAAGGTATTTCTGGTCATTGGCAAAGTGTAATTAAGCAACTGTTTGTCTCTATCTTCCATTTCTCCTGTCCCCTTAACTAAAGCCCCATTTCTTACATCTAGGAGTCCAGAACCACAGGAGACAGCTCTGCCCCGGTTATCTTTCACACAGACTGCACTGCTCAGCTTTGGTGGCTTTGAATCTTTTACACCAACCTTTTCTGGGATAAAACTTTCCTATTAAGACTCTCTTTCCTGTGACAGAACAAACTAATTTACAAAGAATCACCATTTTCAGAGGTATTGTCTCTTTAAAAGGTATAGCGAAGACAATTCTTGCTTCACAACATATTTATGATGCTTTTTGTATATTTCACAGTTTTATGAGAAAGTTGTGGGCCAGTCAGGCACTACATTTCGCAGAGTCCCTTGCAGTTATGTGTGCCCATGTAACTGAGTTCTGGCCAATGAAATCTAGACCAAGTGATAAACACTACTGGTCAATAAAAACTTTTGATGCATCTCTTCTTCCTGATCCTTTTGCCATTCAGCTTACTGGAAGGGAGATAACCCCTCAAGATGAGGTGGTAAACCTCCCTTAGCTTGTATCCTTGAATGACTTAATGGAAGATGGCCACCCCATGTTCGTCTTTTCTTACAATATTGTTAAAGAGAAAGAAATATACATTAGGTCTTTATTTTTTCTGGAGGTTTTGTTTGTTTTTAAATTGCAATTATACTACCCTAAACTAGCTAAACCAAAGAAGTTATTCTCTAGTGACAGAAACCCAGAAAATTTGGCACAGATTTGAGAATGTCTAAGAAATTTCCCAATTTCCTGCAAATCACCCAGTTCAAAAGTTATCTATATATAGAATTATTTTAATATCCTTGTAGGAAAGATTCCACATGGGGCCAAGGCAGAAATACATGTCCATGGATTCCCACCCATTTCCTGCCCAAGGACCTTCTTTAACCTAGCTCTCCACAGTCCATTCAGCAGTCATTTCAGAGCCTTAGATCATTCTAACTGGGTTTCCAAGCATTTCATTCTAAAAGTTCACTAATCAATAAAAATATCCTGTGTTGTAATCTCTTTATTCACTCATTTGAACACTTATTAAATATCCCAGATATCAAGCTTTGTGTTAGGCATCTACTGAACAGAAACGGCTCACTATTCATGGTGCCAGTAGATAGAACAGTAGGTATGAGAACCAACAGTATCTATATCACTGTTGCTAAATTTATTGGCACGTGTTGTGTGCCAGACAATGTGCTCAAAACAAAGTATTACTTATTTTATTTAATCTTCACAACCCTATCCACATTTTACAAATACAGAAATCAAGGCTCAGCAACATTAAGTAGCATGCAGAAAAGTACAAATAACTAATACTATAATGAAATACGTGAGGCAGGTTAACTTTATAAAGAAAAGAGGTCTATTTAGTTCACAGTTCTGAGATTCAAAGGCATGATGGACTGAGCTCTGGTAAGGACCTCGTGGAGGATGGTGTCACATTAGTGGTCATACATGTAAAAGAGATCACATCACAAAACAGGAAGCCAGGCAGTGAATCAAGAATCAGCATTATCTTTATAACAACTTGATCTCACAGAGTTCAGGGTCCCATGAGAGATGCCTTGGTCCCATCCAAGGGCAACTCTGCTAGTGATCCAAGGACCTCCTATTCAGCCTCATCTCTTAAACCTCTCACCACCTCTCAGCACCACCATATTAGGGACCAAGTCCCAATGCCCAATGCCTTAGGAAATACACTCAAACTATATCCAAACCACAGGAAATACTATCAGGGTTGGAATTTGAAACAAAGTACTGCCTGATTCCAAAGTCATTTACTAACCATATGACTTTGGGCAAATTGGTTAAATGCCATCACCATTTCTAATCTGAAATGCCATGTCAGTTCTCAAAGAAAATAATTTCTCCTAAGAGTTAAATTGCAAGAGCTAAATGTTTATACTCAGTAGTATACTTTATGTACACTATGTGTAAAAATCATGTCTCTTAAACAATTTGTTTCTGGAATGGCAGTGGGGGAAGAGGAAGCTTAAATAAATATTTAGTGTTCATATTATGAGAGAGTTTTCCAGATGGTGTGTCTTGAAATGGTGCTTACCTTCACACAAACTGCCACCCCCAGGGAAGGCATCTGCAGACTTCATTGTTACAACATAGCGTAATAGTGGGGAGATGATCACTAGTGGTCGGATGAGACAGTGGGCTCTCGTGGACGTTGACTGTGGCACTGAAAGGCCCAGAAGAGAACACCTTCTGATAAGCCTCTGGGCTGTGAAATGAATCCTGTCAAGAGCCCACTCCGTGGAACGGGGCTTTGCTGCCACATGCACTTGATTGAATCTCTGCACGCCAGGTGCTTATTCAGGCTCAGCCATGGACCGAGAGCAGCGCATCCCCTGGAGAACTGAGAAATACACATTTGAAAGAGACTTTGAGACTGTGCTGCAAAAGAACCAAGGGGAAGGCTGCTGGGCACTCAGGGACCAAAGCTAATCAGTGCCTGTGGATTAAGGACTAAGGGGTATTTGTGATCTTCGTCTCCCAGGCCGAGCCGGGAGAGCAGGTGGAGTAAGTGGTGTCAGCTTCAGCTCGCAGAGGTGAACTGAGATGATCCTCCATCTAGGGCTAGATAAAGGAGTATAACCAAAACAACTTTTTTAAAAAAATAAATCTATATCATCACTGCTGTCTGAGGAAAGTGGAGCATGTTAATTTAAAAATTTAATTTTCAATTAATTTAAAAAATTATTTCTGCTTTTTTATTTTGCTTATCTAGCTGAGCAACATTGTAAGGTTGTTAAGGGTGAAACTTCTGCAGTCAGATAGATGCCTAAGTTCCAATCTTTACTACTTTCCTGTCCTGAGACGCTGAGCAAGATTCTAACCCTCTGAAAATCTCAGTATCCTTGACTATAAATGAGAATGACAATGATACCTACCTTCCAGGGTTAATAATATTTAAGCTCCATGCAAAACTCTTAACATAATTCCTGGAATTTAATCAATACGTAAGCAACTTCAGACATTTGTATAGCAGATTCGAAAAAGGAATCAAAGAGAGGAATTGAAAGAAATTTTCACGACCCTTCCAGAGTTTTGCAAGCTAAAATGATCAAAGATTGGATACTCAGGGCCGGTGAGACGGCTCAGTGGCGTAAGCGCCTGCCTGGCAAGCGCGAGGTCTCAAGTTCGACTCCCGGTACCCACATACGAAAAAAGGGCCGGTGATATCACTCAGGGGCACAGGCACGAGGTCCTGAGTTTGACCCCCGGTACCCACAAAAAAAAAAAAAAAAGATTGGATGCTCAGTTATCCTCACATGAGCAGTCACAGGGAAAGAATTAGTGGAGGACAAGATGGAGAACAGAACATGAATTACAACAGTACTAAAGAGCTTGATCTTAGACAACCTGCCTTCTGTACCCTTAATCATTTCCCCCGTTAGTAGCTACTGCTTCCTCCATCACCTTGATCTTCCAGGATACTAAGAGCTTTGTGGTCTTTCTTCCTTGCAAACCTGTTCCTGGGAAAGCATCTAACGTTGGTTCCTCACAATGGAATGAGGAAGTAAATGATCAGGATTGCTCTTTCAGAGATATGCTGATTTTAGCTACATTGTCAAGCTTATAATGTGAGTAGTGTGCTTTGGGGAGTGAGGGGTTCTTTTGAAGGGGAAGGATCATGCTTAACTTATATAATAGAGTGTGAGGCAATGGCAGGTAAGTAGAGAAGGGTCTAGGGTAGTGATAGTAAACCTTTTAGAGCTTTCAATAATAACAAAGAGCCTGCTGTGGCACATGTGCCTCTTTGCCACCACTGGTCTAGGGTTTAGAGTTGGAATACAGTAGAGATTTCATCATTAGTCTTGAAATCACATGAAAAACAACACAGCAAGGAAAATTATAATAGCCACTGCTATGGTCTAAATTTTTGTACCTCTCCTGCTCAAATTCTAATCCTAATCTCCAAGATGATGACATTTGGAAATGGGGTTATTTGGAGATGATTAGGTTATGAGGATGAAGCCCTCATGAATGAGATTAGTGCCCTCTACCATATGAGGCCACAGAAAGTGCCATCAGTGAACCAGGAAAAGGGCTTTCATCAAACACTGAACTTGTTGGTGCCTTGATTATGGCCTTCCCAACCTCCAGAGCCATAAAAAATACATTTATATTGTTTATAAGCTATCCAGTTTATGTTATTTTGCTATAGCAGCCCACACAGACAAAGAGAGCCACTCATATTTGCTGGATATGAGAGAGGCACTGTTGTAAATGATTTACCTACAGTGTCAACTTACTTAATTGTCACAACAGACATTGAAGTAGTTACTACCATTACCGCCATTTAATAAATGTAGAAACCAAGGCACAAAGAGATTAAAAAGCCCACTAGCTAGTAAAGTGGTGGTCGTAGTCAAACGTAGTCTGACTGCAGATAACATCATGGGTCTTGGCCATCCTGCCCCACTGCCTCTCACGCAATGGAAGGAACTCTGACCAGGAGGCGCAGGCCTCACACTTCATTAGCAGAGTATTAGGGGCAAGGCAAACTCCGCTTTGGTTGTAGTCTTCTTCTTGATGCAGTTTCGGGATAGGTTTAACAGTCACTCAATCTATTGCAATTATTGTTGTTCAATAATTCTTATTGCCCAGATATCAAATTTGAAAATTAGTAGACTCCTTCTTTTAGTGTCGTTTGTGCTGAACACGTGGTCAGGACTCCAGCATCCTCTTAAGGAAGCCTGGCAACGAAAGCTCCATGGAACCCTGTTCCCCTACCCCCCACTTCCTTTTCTTAGAATTATCCCCAGCTAATAATTCAGCCACCAAGCCAAAACCCTCGTTCTCTGGTTTGTTGGATATTTTTGAGTAAGGAAAAAGAAAACAGAGTAAACTAATTCACAGAAAAGTTCTGAAACTTGGGCTCCTGAGCCTTATCTAATTCATGATTGTCACCCAAAAAAAAAAACATTGTCAAGGTGATGAGAAAAGAAAAAATACTCAGGGATATGACAGACCTTAGTAATGCTCTTAAAATCATTAGCTCCTTCACTCCACACGTGTCACGCTGGTTGCACTGAACTGCTCCCACATTTCTTTTGTATGTCATAATATTTAGCCAAGGGCTGGGCTCAGAATCGGTGCTCAGTAAGTACTTGTTGATTGATTGAGCAAGAAAGAAATGGCTTTGCATGCCCTAAGTTTTATGTTATTAAGTTAATCTCTCTTGGAATAAGGTTAGAATTTGAGATTAGCTCTTGAAAAAACACATCTTCACTAGCTAACAAAGTCAGGGATTTAGCAGAGTGTTTCAGTATACGTTGACCTGACATCTTCATGGAGAGATCTAATGACACACACCCAAAAATGTTTACTACTCAAATTTTTGAGATGCTTAAAAGGAATGGGAATGTCTGGCCCCAGCCACAGACCCGCTAAAATAAAATCTACATTTTGAGAAGACTCTCAGATGATTCGTTTGCATATTAAAGTTTGAGGGTCAAGGCTTTATTATTGGAGAAGGCTGGAGAGCATTTACATTCATTTTTTAAAAATTTCATTTTTAAGAGCTGAGCTGTAACTCAGTGGTAAAGCACTTGCATGAAGCCTGGGTTCAATCCCCAGCACTGCAAATGAAAAAATAAAGAGATTTTTGTTTAAATCTTGAAGATCGCTTTGGACTTTTGGGCCTATAGTCAAGAGTTAAACACACATGCACATGTGTGTGTGCACACGCGCACACACACACACACACACACAGGGAGCCTTTATCCTTACTCTGCAGGATTTTGCTCTATAATAAAAAAAAAAAGAAAGAAAAAAGAAAAAGCAACCACCACCTATTGTGTTGGATCACAATGTGTGAGAGAATGGTATAAGAAACCCCTTGGTTTATCTGAAGTACTCAGAAAGTTTAACAAGGAAGAGAGAACATCCAAGACCCCCTCTGTATACAGGTTTAAGACAGAAAGCTACTCCAAAGAGTCATGATCCAAAAAAAGATGTATACGGTTTCATGTAACTAACATTCTAAGGGCAAAGTGGCCTGAGGCATAGCTACACGTGGGGTTGAATCATGTCCTCCAAGATCCAATTGTCTCCACTTTTTGTGCCTTTCTCTATTTTCACATCTTTCACAGACAAGCTCCCTTTTGGAGTTTACCACTGAAGTTTCAGGCCTTGCAACCACTTCCCAGAATTCTCAGAAGAAAGTGTGTCTTTTCATTTATTCCTAAATCTTTCCATTGACCTGAGGCTGTAGCTTGGCAGAAGAGCATGAGCTCAGCATGTGTGAGGTCCTCGGTTCAATCCCCAGCACCAAATCAATCAATCGATCTATCTACCTTCCGTTAGCCCAGCCTGTCATGTGACCATCTCTGAAACAGTCACTGTGGCTGACTACTTTGTACTTTGACCCCGTTTCTAGCCTATCATTATTCCTGGCTTGATTAATCTGTCTGACCCTCAATGTTCTCTCTATAAAACAGCAGACAGTAATACCAGTTTGCAACAGTACCTGCAGTGAATGCTCACTAGTTGGTAATGGAAGTTATCATCATTGTAAATCCAGAGTCCTAAGCAAATTAATAGAATTGTTCAAGATGGGGAATGTTATGGTTTAGATCTAAGATACCATCCTTCAAAAGTCTCATGTGTTTAGAGGTAGGGTTTTCAGAAGGTGATTGACTCATGGGGGAGCTACATAGGGATTAATCCACTGATGAGTTCATATATAAATGTTAGGAGGTGGGGCACTGCAGGCACGACTTTGGAGAGTACATCCCTCAGTCTGGCTCTCCAACACTCTCTCTCTCTCTATCCTTCCTCACTGCCAGGAGTTAAGCTACTTTCCTCCGCCATGCTCCTTGGTCATGCTGTTTATGCCTTAGAGCTAGATGACCATGGACAGATACCTCTGAAACCATAACCCAAAATAAAGCTCTCCTCCTTTAATTTGTGGTAGGTACTTTGTCCCAGCAACAGAAAACTGACTAATCTAGGGAACTTCTATTTTTGTTTTGTAAGCAATCTTCCTTGGTTATAAGTTTGTGAACCTTTATCTGCTCAACCTAAGTCCCATGCAGGCAGACTTGTTGCCACATCACCTAGCCTAGAGTGTGAGACAAGGGCCACAGGAATAGCATCAGGTGAAATGCTCAGACTTTAGAAAAATTTTAGATACCAATTTTTTAAAAAGAAGAAAAAAACATAAAAAATAAAAACTCTCAGGGTTACAAAGATAAAAACTTCATTTGTGACTTCCATAGCACTTTAGATTCTGATCTGAACTCTGACCATACTGATTGGGAGAAGATTTATGGAAAAATGTTTTGTTTCCAGGTCAGAATCTCAGTTTCTATCACTCCACCAATACCAATTTCTGGACCTTGTTTTCATTCATCCAAGGAGGCACTAGAAACCATACTTCATCTCCACCATTTCCAAATGGAGCTTATGCCAGAGAAATACCCCCTCAAAAGCCTTTCCTAGGCTCTATAGAATGAGGCCTGGGTAGAAGAGGAGCCACAAAATAAGGTGCCTTTGGTCAACTGGAGTTATAGCAAGGTGGGCACAATTCTCATTAACATAAATCAGTTCAGCCCTCATTCTCCAGAAGCAAGGTAGGACAAGTGCCCAGGAGCATGACTGGCAATAAATGCATCATCCACACAAACAGAACAGAGTGAAACCCAAGACTTCCCCAGACAAAAAAAACCTGATGGCAAACTACCTCTTCATACTTCTGCTATCACATTAACCATTCTCACCAACTTAACCCTCCTCCCCCATGACAATCAGGTGTCAATGGATAATAATGTGTTTGAATTTCACCAGACTTTTTCTGATCAATCAATGGTGTCTCAACTACTATATTTAGGAACAGATCAAAGGAAAATTACTTAACAAAAGATTACCCACAGAATCCATACAAATACTTCATTAAGGAAGCACCAAAAGCTAAATGACAAATACGGCTGGCCTGCTGAAGACATACACCAGTCTATCAGAGGGGTCCATCAGAGGTGACACAGAAAGAGGGGACAGAAAAAGGGGAAGCCGGAAACTGGTTCCCAAAGCAATATTACCTATCACTGGAATCAGAAGAACATTTCTCCTTCCATGGTTCCACTTTCCACTATCAGGAAAGTGCTTGCTGTAGGATTAAGTTAACTTTCCTATTTAATAAAAGGAAAAACAAATGAGAAATGCTAAATGAATAATAATGATGACCTTCAAACTGCTGAGTGTAGAGGTCCAGCTTTCCCTCTGTGCTTGTAGCAATCTCTCAATAACCGATTAAAGGATTAACCACCCAGTTTGTTCAAAAGAACACAAGATTCCTATATTTACAAGGTCTGGGAGACATACACCTGAATTAGCATAACAATAGCCTACACGAGAGGAATCAGACAGAAAAGTAATTCATACTCATAGTTTGAATTTTAAAGCTAACTCTAAATTAGAAAATAGGGTCAACCTTGCCATTAGCTCCAACAGCACTAGAGAATACATGTTGATATTATCCGTGCTTCTCAAGCAATCAGGTCTAACTAGAAATGAAAATTGTGCAGATTAACAGCTGACATATCTACACATGTTTTATCTGAAGTTCTTACAGGGATTCCATCTGATTCTAACTGACATGCAAAAGAGGTGAATTCCCAGTTGCAACAGAGCTCAGAGGACGGTAAGTGCCACCCTGTATTTCAGAAAAGGCAGGTCAGACTGGAAGGGCGTCATAAGGAACACTGAGCTCACCCCAAGGATGCAAGTGCTGGAGAAACAACATAATCCCAGGCTTTTGTTTTTTAATCCATCCCCACCTCTATTGTGCAGAAGTGTTTACTCCAAAGGACAAGAATCACATTCTCTGTCAGTACAAGTAAAACACACCCTTCGGGGGAGGACCAGATAGATGATTTGGCTCAGGTATGGGAACTGGTTTGTTGGTCATAAAGGGAGATTTCTCTAGCAAGTCAATACAGGCAGATGTGCCCCTGAGAATTGGCACTTGACTTTGGACTAATCTGTTTGCTGATGTCTGATAGTCCACTCAGGAAGATGAAAGGGCAGAGGGAGAACATACAGCCACTACCACTTCTGACAAAATCCGCCTTGTGATGACCCATCTCTGGCTCCTGATTCCAATTCTTAAACAAGGTTTAGTGAAGGAAGTGAAAAAACAAGAAAGGAATTGAGATTTTAGCGTCAGAAAGTAAGACTGATACCTAGAAGCAAGCAAAAGGATAAAACAAATGAGAGCCCAATATCATTGGGTTTGACTTTCCCAGGGGCTAGGAGATGTTTTGCCAATCTTCCTCTGCCCTTCCTCTGTCTTTGCAAGAAAGAAGGTGATTTAGCCTGTCCTAGACTTGATCTTAAATTTCAGCTCCTCAATTTACGTCTCTTTTACAGGATTTCATTATCTTTCTCTGCCCTTTCAAATGGACCCTAGATGTCCTCTCCTCCTTCAGAATGCAATTTCGTGTTCTCCAAACTGCCATGCCTGCCTGGGCTTCACCCTTCTCTCCCTGGCTGTGCCCCCACCACTGTATTATGCAGCGTTTCTTCTTCTCAAACCTTTTTCAAGTGGAAGAAGAAAGAAACCTTCCAGAAAGTTCTACTATGCTCTGCTATGGGGAGCAGAAAGTTCTACTGTGCTCTACCACGGGAACCTAACCACCTCCTGTGAGTGGCTACCCATTCTGTTGACTCTGCACTGCGTTGAGTTGTTTCTCTGTATCTCTATTAATGATTATCATGTGCCTCACAATGGGGTACCCCATACATGACACCCAGGACAGCCTACCTCATCTGAACTCTCAGTCTCCAGCTCTCAGTAGTCCCTGTGTTTTTATCACTGTAATCTTAGGAATGTGCTGCCTCTCTGTCCCGGCCTAAACAGGTAGATCAAAGACACACAGAAAGGAACTATTCCAATTAGTGCAAGCTTAACAATTAAGCTCATCATGTAATTTCAGCCACTAATCCAATATGAAGTGTAAACCAAAGTGACTTCATTTCTCTTGTTGGCATTTGTTTGGTTCTCATGGGGATATGTGAGCCACGTTAAAACACAGTGCTGGGCCAGTGAGATAGCTCAGCGGCATAAGTGCCTGCCCGGCAAGCGCGAGGTCCTGAGTTTGACTCTCGGATCCCACATATGAAAAAAGGGCCTGTGATATTGCTCAGCGGCACAAGCACCTGCTGGCAAGCATGAGGTCCTGAGCTTGACTCCTAGTACTCACATTAAAAACAAACAAAAAAAAAAAAAAAAAAAAAAAATAAAACACCACAACGCTGCTTGATTTTTTCTTTTCTTTTTTTTTCTTTTTGACTCCACTTGAATCTTCTTGGCTATCAGGACATAGGCCCACAGTCACTGAGGCCCCACCTTCTGAGTTCAAAATCTGGAGGCATAGTCCAACAAAAACATTTTCCTATTTGTAAACTGACATGGAAAGAATCATTGGGAAAATATCCAAAAGCTATAAAATTCAGTCTTCTTTATTTTCACATTATCAATTGATCTATCATCTTTTTAGACAGTAATAAAAATTATATGAATTAGAGGATTAGGGAAAATCAAAAACATGCAATCACCACAAGTAGGACAAAGAAATTCTGTTTAATTCCTGTAATTCTTTCCATGGTCATTTAGAAAATAAGCAGGGGTCAATGGTAAATTGGATTCTGAGATTAGTGAGAGCTGTACTCATAGATTTGTTTATTCTGTGTCTCTGACCCTACCCCTTTGCCACAGAAGAAACACAGGAAAGTATATGAGGTCTTTTTGCAATGAATTCCTGGCACCCCATCAAAACCAACCCAAACCCTGAGGAGGTTTGAGACTGTCAGAATGGAGCACAGCCAACTGAAGGAAAATCCAGCATCAAGTTCAGCGCTTCCGTGAATGGGAAATAGGCACAAGGTGGGGGGGATGGGACAAAGAGGGCAAGAATGACTCAGAGGTTGTACCCAGCTAGCTACTCTCATTCTCACAGACCCCAGAGCACCACTGGGAGATTTACAACATAAGAATAGCCAAAAATGATCCTTTTTTTGATGACCAAAGTGATTTCCCAGCAGGGCTGCTTTCAAAAGCATCAGAAAAGTGTAAAAAAGTTCTCAAAACCATCTCCTCTTTATGCTCCCTAGCTTCTTGGTAATGAGCTGAACCGGGTGACTTATGCAGCAACCTCAGTCACAGGGGTTAACTTTATGCAGGTATTGGAAGCATTTGTTTTTCACAGTTGCCTCAGACACAAATGGATTTTGGCTGCTTGATTTTTATAAGGCAGGAGAGGAGGAGTTCCAAGGAAACATATTCATGATTTATAATATGAAATCTTTTTCTGGTCATTTTCCACTAAAGAAAGGAAAGAGATTAATTGGCATGAAGAAATTTCCAACATCAGCTCAGTGACTTTTCACTGATGGGCAAACTATATTCCTAGCATCATAGAATTTTAAAGCTGGACAGGACCTTGGAGATCATCTAACCAAATTCCACATTTTCCAGATGAATTACCAAAATCAGAGATAATCAACGATTTTCACAAGGTGACATGGTAACACTGGCAAAGCCAAAATTAAAACAAAATCCCCAGGTTCAACATACATACTTCTCCCTATTAGCTGTTGTCTTCTCCCTATGAGCTGAGAAACCACTTTGGAATATTCTAGGGAAAATAAAATAGCCATTTACTTAAAGAATATAAGCTGGCCAAAGCTTACCTCACAGTCTTATGAAAGCCTTACCTTCTCAGTTAGATTAATGGTTGGGCTGTTTTTATCCACGAAAGCATGGCTTATTTAATAACTGAAGTTATGCATTTCTGCCAAGAACATAAGCAGATTCATTATTAACAACAATAATTATGAGAGAACCCACCTATAGATCCCACCTCCCTCCCTCAGGAAACTCTCACAAACTTCTGGAGAGCCATCTGCCTACACCGAGCGGACATTTCCCAAATGGAAAGCTACCTGAAGAATACACACAAGCTAACTTGAGCACTGAAAATCAACATTTTATAAACATTGATAAACTCAAATAAAACATGTCTTCAAAATCATCTGACCGCCAGGATCCTGGATACAACTTTCCCCAAATAATTTTTCAATGTTTAGGTAATTCAGTCCACTATAGAAGACCAACATTATTATTCCAATAAAAAGATAGAACTCCCAAGAACCATAATGGTAAGGCATTCAGGCTCTTTATTTTCCTGAATGCCAGGTTTAACATGCTCACATGCTGCCCTGCCCCTCATACACATTTCCTGACCCAGGACACAGAACAGCTGCCACTTAAACCTGCCTTAAATGTTGGTGGCAAAAGTTGAAGTTCCAAGCCTCTCCTTTTCATGCTGTGATCTCAGCAAAAAGACAGCTGCTCACCATTATATTAAGGTGCCCTTTATCCACATGGAGAATGTGCTGAACTCGTTCCCTTATGGCCTTGGACAGTTCCCTCTCACAGGCACTAGTGTTTGGTCTACCCAGGTGAAAAGAGCTAAAATTCCACTCAGTGAACTGCGTCTATGTAGGTCAATCATCCTTTCTCTTCACACTTTTCCATGATCTCTGGGTCCCTTTTCCCAGCCTCATTTCCCTGCAACTCCATTCCCCTGTATTTATTTCTCAGAAGAAAAATAAAAAGAGTAATGCAAGGGAAATTTTGAAGAGAACAGAGGGGACTTGGGCTCAGAGATTAGGGCCTGTTCCAGCCTCCATAATGCTCATCTGATGGAGGTTTTGTAGTCTGGATCTTTTGTTCTTTTGCTGGTGTTGCAGTGTGCATGGTTTTATGGGGGGGGTGCGTGTGTGTGTGAGAGAGAGAGAGTGTATGAATTCTGAACATACTTTAACTGCTTCAAAATTTGCCACACAAAATACAATAGGTGAGGATTTATTAAATTGAATGGAATACAGTGGCAATTGCTTTATTTTGGACCAAGCAGCAGTGATCACAAACCTTTTAGAGACCAAGTGCCCAAACTGCAACCCAAAACCCACTTAGTGATCGCAAAGTGCCAACACTGCGATTCAGCCTGCAAACTGAGGTTGTAGTTTAAAAAAACAACACATACAACAAATAACGTCCTCGCAGAGAGGGCTCTCTGCATGCTCTCTGCAGCACAGGTGCCACAGGTTTGCGATCACAGGACTAAGGTAACCAGATACATCACTTACAGTTTATACTAATATTTTTAAGTACTTTTGTTGTGACTATCCCAAGAAATTATGCCCTGCTTGTTGGCATGCTATAAATCTAAATTGTAGGATAGGGAGAAGAACATCAAAGACGAAAGAAGACCTAGAGAAAAATAAAAGTGGGAAGACAAGAGATGTATCATGAAAAAGAATGGACCAGAACCCAAGTTTCCTGTGTTAAATAGAAGATTCAACTAGTTCTTTGAGACTCAATTTTCTTGTCTCTAAAAATGTAGAATGTAACGTCTAATAATGTGGCTGTGGAGGACAAATAGAGTAATCTATGCAAAAGTGCTTTAAAGTCCATAAAACACCAGCACATGCAAGATACAATGGCTACAATGAGAGAATGACTTAGAACTTGGTAAAACTGCCCAGGTTTATCAAATCCTAGCTTTGTGACTTATCGGTTGTATGACTTTGCACCTCTATGTTAACCTGTATGAATCTGAGTGTCCTCATTTATAAAATGGAGTAACAATAGGAGCCACATCTCATAGATTTTTAAGGACCAAGTGAGATAGTCCATCAACGTAGAACAGTGTTTGGTGCTTATAAAATATTCAAAACTGTTAACTGTTTTCTCATTGCTATTTTGTAGCTTAGTAAAAATAAAAACAGGAAAAAATAATAAAGATAATGAACACTTGCACAGTGCCTACCTGTGCCTGGTCTAAGTGTTTTATATATACAAATGATTTAAAGGCAAAAAGGGTTATAATTGTCCCTTAGGTGTGGAATCATTCCTCACCCTGGAAATCTAGGTCTTAGATCATGTCTCTGATGTTGACTCGCATCTTCAAAGGACATGTGCATTTTCCTATCACAAAATTTCTCTTTTGCTCCCATATCTACCAAAACATTGGTCTATTTTCTAGACTAGGAAGAGAATGGGGGTGGAGAGAGAAGGTATGGCCATAGAAGCTCTCTATTTTCCAGATGATAACCACCACTAATTCTACAGCATTTTCCAAAAGGAAAACCAATTTTCTGATACTTCAGACACCAACTAGATATCCAATAATTCAGTTCAGTTCTGACCCTACATACCTGGATTTAGCATCATATTACACAAGTTACAGGGACTCAGTCCGACAAGACTGCCCATACTTCAGATGCCAATCACAAGTCCTGGGCCACCTGTACTTCTGGCCAACTGGCTATCATTTGAGAGTTCATATGACTCCCTCCTCAGATGCACTAATTTGCTAAAACAGCTCACAGAATTCGGAAAATACTAATATTTGCCAGCTTATTCTAAAGGATACGATTTAAGAACCACCACATGCAAAGCAAGGAAGAGGCATGGGGATGGGTGGATCTTCCGTGCCCTCCCCAGGCATGCTGTGCTCCCAGCCCCTGATGTGTGTACCAGCCCAGAGCTAAAATAATGACTAATCCAGGAATCGGCACTGCTCTGGCTTGAATACTTATCCCTCAGAATTCATGTGTGGGAAACTTAATCCCCAAAGTCATATATTAATGGTATTTGGAGGTGACTGAATCATGAATCACCTCGTAAATAAATTAACCTATTCATGTATTAACAGATAAATAGATTATCGGGTTAATGGATTATTGAGGGAGTAGTTTTGTTATAAAAGTGAGCTCTCCCTGGCACACTTGTTCCTTCTTACCCTGTATCACCTCAAGACGCTTCAGAGAATCTGCAACTGTAAAAAGGTCCTTGCTAGGTGTGGCTCCTTGACTTTGGGCTTCCCAGCATCCAGAATTATTTGAAATGAATTTCTTTTCTTTATGAATTAGTAGTCAGTCCTCAGGTATTCCACTATAGCAACAGAAAAGAAATTAAGGCAAACGCCAGTGGAAGAGACTTGAACAACATGACCCAAGGTATCCTCCCAAAGAAAACCTTCTCATGGGAAGCTTCCCAAAAATGGGATTCTATGGAATTGGGAAATAGTGCATGTGATAGTAGTCTCATAGATATTCACATTAACAAATTAAAGTCTCCAAGAAATAAAGAAAAGTGAATAACTTTGCTCTACAAAGAGTTCCAGACTCAAGTGGCCATAGAATCCTTATTTCTGCATTAACAAGTCAAGAGAACAAAATTTGGAAATTTTAAACTAGAGGAGTCCTCCGCCCCTTTGTGTAATACGCACCTTCTGAAGGTCTTTAATACATGCTGAACATAAAAGGGTCAACCTGATGATAGTTTAGGACCAAGATGCTACATGTGGAGTCATCACAATAGCTGAGTGCAACTATCTCAGGAGAACACAGTCTCTTGCAGATTACACTGTGAAGTGGTCGTGACTATTTTTCACCAGTCTTTTTCCAAAAGCATAGTAGGATTACATTTGGTTGTCATTTTAATGTTAGGTTTCACCACGTGATGCTCTGGCCAATTAATTAAAACCTCCTGGAAAAGGTTTTAGATGCTCGTATGTAACACACTCCTTTTCCACTGACGAGGTGTTTGCAGAAGGGTGTGCTGAGATGCAGCCTCTGTCTACCCAACCCCTTACCTACCATGGAGCAGTGTGCCCTTTACGATGCATGATACACACATAGTCAGAGAGAAACAAATCTTTGTTACTGTAAGTAAGCGAGATTTAGATGTTCCTCATTGTCCTATGCTAGCCTATTCTAAAGCATACCATCAATTTAACTACCTACTGTTTTCCGGTTTTACCTGGACTTCACTGCCTATCTTTTTTCATTATCACTTTTAGCCAAAGACACATCATTACTCATGGACTCAGTGCATCCTAAAAAATCAACTCTTTCCAAGAATGTGGATGAGAAAATCTGTCAATATTCAGAAACTTTCCACTTTCTTTTCCATGCTTCTACTGTGTAAGGAGAATCACCTCACTAGTTTAGAAAGATTCATGCCTAATTTTATTGAAAAGGGAAATCAGTACATTCCCTTTGTAGATGGTTTGGCTGACTAATTCATTGAAAACTTCATTATCTATAATTGTGATAACACACACTTTAAAATAAAGTATTGCACATATCAAATATCCCTGATACATTTCCAAGCAAATATGTGCACATACGTAATCAGCTGTGGTAATGAACCGCACATCAACAAGAATCGGAGTGTTTCAGGGGCGTAAAGATGCCGTTACAGTGAACAATCATTTGGCAGTGTGGCTTATTTTAATAGACACATCCCTTTAAAATAAGTCTTCACCATCTGCCACAGCCTCTAATTACAAATGCAACAAGAACATAATTCACAGTTGCATCATTAAAAAGTAAGGCATAAGGGATTTAAAGCATGCCTATGTCCTTTTCTAATGCAGCAGGCGTCTGTTCATCTTGTGTTTCAGGCACAAATTGGCGGTAAAATTTTCTTTTCCTCCATGCTGAAATTTCCCAGGGAGTAGAGCGCTGCAGGAGTCAACAGGAAATCTATAGAAGGGTGCTTAGTCGCCATGCATATTCATAGGTTGCAATCCTATGGATATTAGATTTTCTTGTCAACATTCTTTTCCATATGCAAAACAGCCCTATCTTTAAATAGTTTAATATGAAGCATACAGATAAGGCAAAGTCTTCTGACTGATATAAGTAACTTAGAAACTCATGTTTCTGTTCTGTTAGGTGTCTACAATAAGCTAACCTTTTTGCAGCCCACTTTCCAAATGTTGCACAAAAATGGTTTGACGATCCAGGCCTCCGTGGGCTATAACTAATATAAGAAAATAGTAGCATCTTGTTAAAGGTCAATTCTTTATTTTTTTCTTCCAGATCAAATGTTAAGTATTCAAAGTTCTGAAGAAAAGAAGTGCCACAGTATAAACTGTCAATTTAGAAAGCTACATCTGGAAGACTAACTAATCTGCCTGAAATAAGGGTATCTGGTACCAGATAGATGACAGCCATGCTCAGTGCTTTGAGGTGGAAGTAGCAGCACTGCTAAATAAAATTAAAAATACAAAGTTACCCAAATATCACTTTAAAAATGAAATAATAATCATTTTACTTTAAAAAAAATGTAAAAATAAACACTCAATTCGTTACTAATCACTGTAGGTAATTCAATAGAACTATGAAAGAGGAAAAAAGGGTTTATGTGTGAGCATACATGTGGTCATCCCTCAGTAGCCATGGGGACTGGTTCCAGGACCCTCTCCAGATACCCAGAATCTGCGGATGCTCAAGTCCCTTAGATATACTGCCAGAATATTCTCATATAACCTATGCAATCCCTTCTATATACTTTAATTCATCTCCAGATTACTTGTAATAACACAATGTAAATGATGGGCAAATGCTTTTTATACCATATTGTTTAGAGGATAACAACAAAGAAAAACGTCCATATGAGTTAGGTACAGACACAATTTTTTCCAAGTTTTCGATTTGAGGTTGGCTGCATCCAGAAGATCAAGTGTATATGTATTTTCTTGGTTCCTTTGGTAACCCTTAATTATAAACCTAGGTCATCAGCACACAACAATTTCTGAAGCATTCAGACAAAACCATAAGTCTTAATACTGAAATGTAAAACAACTCAACAAGGCCTTATCATTTGTTTTCCAAATGGCATAATTTTACTTTCTTACCAATTCATGATAGAATTAAAAACTCATAGAATCATAGAAATATGGGCCTAAAGGACTTTAAGAGAACAAAAAGTCCCAATTCATTTTTTGTGCCCTCAGTTAGAAAGTACTCGAACTACCTCAAAATGATGCTACTATACTGTACTTCCAGAACCTTCAGAGAGGGCTCCTAAACATCCACGCTTACTCCGATTTGCAGTAATGTATCCCAACATCTCTCAACCCCCTGTAGATAGGAGATTCTTCCTAAGCTCCCCGCTGCATTCTTAGACTTTTCCTTTTATCATTGGAAAGGGAGAATGGCTACCCATTCTTCACTACAATGAATAGCCTTCCCTGTACTTTAAGATTTATTGGCTGAGTTTCTCCCAGCCTTCCCTTCTCTTGATTAAATAATGTAAATGCATTTATCTTGTCATTATTTTCATTTTACTGATATTATTTGGTCAGCATCAATCCTTTCCCTTAGAAATGTTATAAAAATATTTTTTAAATCAGGTTTTTCAGCCATATCAAATTTTAAGTGTTATGGCTTCTGCCATTTTGAGTTTTCTTTATTTCTACGAAGTCCAAATTTTTCCCAGATCAAATTTTACATGTCTAAATTTTGTCAAGAAGATTTAATTTTGCCATCAATTTTCTAACCAATAACAAATTCCACCATGAGTCATTTTAGTTCTTGTCAGTTTTACTTTGTTGCCACCAGATCCACTAGTAACAGCCATTATGAATTTGATAAAAAGAAATATACCTTGTGCTTATTTCTTAGCTAACCCATGAGGAAATTGTCAGCAGGTTTTTGTGAGACACAAATAAAGGCAAAAAAAGAAAAAGAAAGGAAGACAGAAGACAATAAGAGAGACTCACAAGGACATAGAAACAAAGAACTACACTGAAGGAAACCAAAAAAGAAGCTAGAGCAGATTTGTTGTATTGATAACTCAGCTGCCAAAAACATGGTGTTGTCAAATGTTAGCCAGCCAAAATGGTGGAATCCATACACACAGTTTCAGTGCCATTACAGTTTTTCATTGACAGTCTGGGTTCATAAAATCATATTTTAAATTACAAGAGTTGAATCTGAATATCATACCCCCAAAATGGTTTCTTGGCGATCTGTGAAAAGAGAAGGTTTGGCCATGGTTTGTTTGGTGGCTCATTCACCAAAAGTTATGATCCACTCAACAACATGTGGGGCTGAGTGCTGAAGATGAGGAATACAGGAGACCTGGGACCTAGCCCATTCTCCTGGGCAAAACAGACTACATAGTATGATAAATAAATAATAAATAAATACATTTTAAAAATAGGGACACATCGTGAGCAATGCTCTGAAGGAATAAATAATGTGGTGAGACCGAGACAGTGGGAGGGAAAGCTTCCGGGGATAGTGAAGTCAGAATTGGACCCTAAAGGTAAGATGCACAGAGCTAGGAAATAACCAAGGGGCAGAGAAACAAGCACATGGAAACATAGTGGGGCTTGGGCAGCTCCAGGAATAGGGAGGAAGTTGAGAGATTAGTGAGCAAGTGAAATATCCCAGAACAAGATCTCCCTCTGACAAGTGTAAACTGGCAAACAAAATGTTTATTTTCAATAAATTTTAAACTTAAATGTTCAAGATAAATATTTAAAAGCTAAAGCTCAAAACATTAGTTTCACATTAGTTTTCCCTCAAACTCATCATCATGTTAAGTACTTACCCCCAAAAAATACTTAAGTATGTAAGTCATATTTCATATTAACAAGTCTAAGATTACATATTTTAATCTTCTTGAGGAATAATTGGAGGTCTGCTCTTGCTCGAAGTTCCTGAAACATAATTTTCCCTATCGGTTTAACCCAGTATGCAAAGCTCTGAGGAATATTTCAGAAACTAAGACCTGCCCCCATCAAACACAGGAAGAAAACTAACTTCATTTCCTCCTGTTCCTTCCTGCCACTAATCTACCTTCATATCAGAAGATAAACTGACCCCCAAACACAGGTGTAATTCAATATTCTATTTCAAATGCCATCAGTTTTGAAACCCAAGTAATTAACAACTCCCCAGGGATCCTATTGAAATAAAACCAACTTTGATCCTATTGCCAAATCCTTTGCAAAATGGATGGACAGCTCAACCTCCTCTGCTTTTGCATTAATTGAAATGAGTAACTATATCACAAGAATGCCCTGTGCAGGAGAGCAGGTTACAACAGAAGTGTGTTTTCAACTTGAGCTAATTTGAGTGCTGGTATAGGATAAATATTGACATGCACAATTAATTCTCCATCATGAACTAAGCATCTTGGCTGTCTGGCATCTCGGAGGAGCAGAGGCATATGAGTGAGATGTGATACACCTTCCATTTAGGGTACAAAACTCTAGTCCTTTTATTATACCCCCGAGAAGGACCATATTTTATTTGCAACATTTTAATATAGAAAATTGCCTTCTAGCCCAGTGAGTGACTATACCCAAACTAAATGCATATAACAGGATAGTTTACAAAATCTTGTTCTTCTTTTTTTAATGCTTTGATCATCCATAATGGTTTACATAGCATGGTTCCAACACTGTATGGACTTTATCTGTAGAAGTCCTTTGGATAAACCTAAAGGGTCTCGGATGATGCATCACTTTGAAATAGTTAACCTGGGAGTCATAATTAGGGGTCACTGAAACCTGTAATACAATAATCACCACCATTTGTTGAACTCTTACTTCTAGGCAGGTACTGTGCTATTGACCTCAAGTTGTTTTCTTCCCAGCTCTGACCTCAACCATTTCTTTAAGGTGACTCTCAGCAATAGCACCAAGATGATAGTCACTGGTCCCAGCTCTGACACTTCCTGGTCTGTGACATTGCACAAGTCACTACACCTTCTCTGGGCCTCGCTTTCTTCTGCTAAAAAAAAAGGAGGAGGAGGAGCGGAAGAAGAAGAAGAAGAAAAAGAAGAAGAGGAAGTAGGAGAAGAAGAAATAAGACCTACACTCAAAGACCCATTGTAAACCTACATGCAAAGACCCATTGTGAGGGTCAACTGAAATTTTAAATTATATCAAGTATTTTTAAGCAAAGCTCCACTTAAAAGTGTACATATGTATTACTTATTAAATACCTACAAATTGCTATGTAAAGAACTAGGTCCTTTACAAACATTCTCTCCAATGTCCACATGGCCTGAAAAGTAAGGCTTCTCTCCACTTTTCAGAGAAGGGAATGATTGTACAGAAAGGAATTGCCTGAGGTTTCACTGAAATAAAAATGCTGTTAGTAACAATAAAATATTATCAGCGATTATGCCAGCAAAGAGGATTTCAGTGTGAAACATCTATTGTCTTCTTTTTTTTTTTAAGTTCCTGGAAATAATCCTGAAATGTATATGTGTAATCACAATGTGTGTATACACATTAAATGCACATCTGTAATAAATACATAAAGTAGAATTTGTGCACTGGGAGTGAAAAGACATTGGGTCAACTTGTATCTCCCTGTATACCCTTGAGCCCAATTAAGAAATATTAGCACGGACTAAGGGGAAGGTGAGCCAATGGGATTGTAAATTTCCCTAAGGTGCCAATGGCACGGTGACTCCTGGGTGAGATACGATATCTTCCTATCCCGCCGGGATAGTCATTGCTTTCCAAGCGGCCTTCACTCTTTCTAGGTAAGGTAATGGTACAATTGAATTAGGTGGTGACTTCTATCCAGTTGCTTAAATGGCCCTTGTAGAATTTAACAACTTGTTAAAACTCACTCTCCATAATGCTTAAGGTCTTTCTACATAATTCTTAAGGTCTGAGTGAGATTACATCAACTAAGAAAATGGAAAGTTTAAAAAAAAAGTGTTATTCTAAGAGACACTTCTGTAGATATCTAGGCTGTGCATAAAATTCTGTGAATTCTTGACCACCTATATTAATCAACAAAGACTAACCTGGATTCAGGGAAACAAATCCCAAAGTCTGTGTGGCTTAATACAGCAAATTTTATTACCTGCTTATGCTAAGTTGGGAATCACAGACCCACTCCCTACCCTTGAAGGCTCGTATCTTAATAGAGGAGACAGAGATACACAGTTCACCCAAAAAGAAAAAGAAAAATAGGAAGTAATTTGTTCTATGATCAAATATGGAGTAAATATGGAATATTGGAAGTGCAGAGAAAGGAGCAATAAATTGCACTAGGAGTAAAAGAGAATATTTCATGGAATAAGTAGCATTTGAGTGGCAATGTAACTAATTTTTACATGTCACTCTACCAAAGTACATTAGGACAATATCTGAAAAAATAAAGGTATCTTGAGGTGCTGAAAAGTTTCCCAGCATGGTTCCCTAACAGCAAAGGGAAATGAATAGGTACTGGAAGAAATACAGATTTAATACAATCCCCAAAATGCCAACAGCATTCTTCACAGAACTAGAAACAATCCTAAAGTTCATAGGGAACAAGAAGTGACCCAGAATAGCCAAAGCAATCCTGAGTAAAAGAGTAAAGCAGGAGGCAGCAAAATTCTGGATTTCAAGTTACATTACAAATCCACAGTAATCAAAAAAAAGGAAAAAAAAAAGCATGGTATTGGCACAAAAACAGACATGTTGACCAATGAAATACATTTTAGGAAGTGAAAACAACTGCATGCACTTTCAAGCACCTAATTTTTAACAAAGGGGCCAAAATCACACTCTGGAGAAAAAATGGCAATTTAAACAAGTGGTGCTGGACTAATTGGTTACCAATGGACAAAAGAATGAATATACACACTTTTCTCTCACCTGTACTAAAATAAAATCAAAATGAATCGAAGCCCTAAATATAAAAACAGAAACACTGAATCTGCTGTAACGTAAAACAGATAAAACCCTTGAAGCCATAGGCATAGGCAAGGACTTTCTGAGCAAAACCTCAATTGCACAAGAAATAACAACAAGAATCAACAAATAGGATTGTATCAAACTTAGAAGCTTCTACACAGCAAAGGTTACAACCAACAGAGTGAAGAAACAACCTACAGAATCAGAAAAAAAAAAATCTGCCATCTACTCCTCAGAAAGAGGACTAATATCTGAAATAAAGAACTCAAAAATATTAGACTCCAAAAAATAAAAGACCCAATCAAAATGAGCAATTGATATGAATGGACACTTCTCAAAAGAAGAACTACAAATGGCCAATAAGC
Organism: Erethizon dorsatum; assembly: GCA_028451465.1. Taxonomy (NCBI): domain Eukaryota; kingdom Metazoa; phylum Chordata; class Mammalia; order Rodentia; family Erethizontidae; genus Erethizon; species Erethizon dorsatum. The sequence goes on from CM051835.1 coordinate 16,971,027, forward strand.
ACATGAAAAAAATATTCAACATCTTTCGCCATTAGAGAAATGCAAATCAAAACAACACTGAGATTCCATCTTACTCCAGAAATACTGACCATCGTCAAGGACTCAAAAAGCAACAAATGCTGCCAAGACTTCTGGGAAAAAGGAAGGGAAGCTTGCTACATTGTTGGTGGGAAAGTAAACTACTAAGACCACTATAGAAATCAGTATGCAAAGTCCTAAAAAGCTAAAAATAGAAATTCCATTTGACCTAGGTATTCCCCTTCTGGGTATCTTCCTGAAAAAGTTAAAGTAATCATAATACAGTGATTCATGCATACCCATATTTATAGTAGCGCAATTCACAGTAGGTAAATTATGGAAGTGGTCCAAATGCCCATCAACAGACAAATAGAGAAAATGTGGTATATATACACAATGGCATACTATCCCACCATAAATAAAGGTAAGTTTGAATCTTTTTTAGGAAAATGGATGGACCATGAGACCATATTGCTAAGTGAAAATAAATCAGACACGGAAGGATAAATAACCCATTGCTTCTCTTATATGAGAAACCCAAAATATAACTAATTTAAAGACCAAAATAAAAGAGAGATGGCAAGAAACAGGAAGTATAATTTAGGGAGATAGGCAAGGGATCTGAGGAAGGGAAGAAAGGGGAAGATTGTGTGGGGGGTAGGGAAGTAAAACTGCTTATATTATAATATGTGTATGTACCAATTCCCCACAATGAATGTAATTATTATGTATTACAAATATAGACCAACAACTAAGAAGAGGGAGAAATTTAATTGGACTAGTTTACACAAATTTTCCCACTTGGTTTTCCTGGACATCAAGTAAAGGAATATTGCATAGAGAGTAATTCCCATATAATACTGCCCATCTTCTTCATAGTGAAAAGAACAACAGTATTTCTTCTTTTTATTTACTGGCATATTCATAAGAGCATTTTTCTCTTCTTACAAAATGCTTCAAGACTTACCTACCTAAATTAAACCACTGTAGTTAATAGCCTGGCTGTTCATTCCATGAGCAAACTATATAATTTACTAAGTTTCAGGGAACTAAATATGACCAATAATACTTGATGTTGAATGAAGTCCTCCAACAGTATAAGAAGTTATAATTTTAGCCACAAAATATATTGGAATTGTTACAACTGGATTAAATAAGTAGATTAAATTGGAATGTGCTAACATCTTCCTATTATTGAGGACATTGTTTCTATTGTCTATTTCTTTTGTTCTATTGTCATAAATTCTTCCCTATAACATATTGATAAATCTTTTAAAACCTTCACAGGATTTATCTATAAATACTTCATACTTTTAAGATATAATATATGTCAACTTTTAAATTTGGAAAGAAAATATTGAAACTGCCTGTCCCATCTCACCCTTAACAGAGAACTCCATGGTTATAATACAAATTAGTGTGCACAAAGCACTTTGTCTTAATGTCAACACTCTTTCCCCTACAACTAAAAGTATAAGAAAGCTACTGAGCGAACCTCATGTTGCTGCTATTCCTCGTATCTCAGCACAGCCCGTGTGCTTCCCTGCCGGCCCATGGTCTCTCCAGTGCGACACCAGACTGGAGCCCAGAGGCCAGCATCATTGTGCAGACTGCTGGGAATGACTTAGAGAGGAGTCACTTGACTTCTCTACATCCCAATTTATCCACCTGTCAAATGAGATTGTTATATGTACTGTTTCCAAGGTCTCCCTGTAATGTATTTCTCTATCACGACAGCATATGAAACATGTATGCAAAAGATACAAAAACGCCCATCAGCAGGATCCATGAATTACCCCCTCTACGCCACCATGCTTCCAGCTAGAGGTTGAAAACCGGAAACTCTGTTTCCCAGACTCTCCTGCAGTGAGGCTTCGGCCTGAAGTGTAGACATACTCCTCTAAGATTTCAAACGACTGAGAGAGGTGGTGACCACCTGCCTGCTCCTCTTGGCTGCTTTCTTCCCAGCACGCACAGTCCAGGAAACAGGGGCTTTCCTGTGACAGCGGTCCAGATCCCCCCTTCAGCTTCCTGGGCAGTTGCACAGTGGTGGCAATGATGGCAGTTTCCTGATTCTCAGCATCTCATTTCCTGGATCATAAGTTTGGGATGTCCTCTTGAATATACCTGTAGTGGTAGATATGGAGGCAGTAGCTCCCCTGAGATCTCAGTTCCGTATTTTTCTGGAAGTCATTCCTGAGAATTGAGCCTCGTAGTTTCAGCTCAGTGGATTTTACAAGCACTTTATTTCTTCTATAAAATGTCTCTCTGTTTAAAATACCTGGTCTCTGTTTGTTCTATTAATTAAACAGTCTTCAGTCCTCCTGCTTTTTCTTAACCTTAAACTCTGCAGTGTGCGGAGGACAGTAAACTTGAAAAGGAATCAGTCCTTAGAATGTTTCTGGGCCACATCAGGAGTCAGACTCAGGCTTCAGAGCTCTGCTCCTATTTCATCAAAAGGAGGGGTTATAAAGACACGAGGACCACAAACCCCCAAGGCAGAAGTCCGGGCAAGCTCCCCATTTAAATGACAGAACAGGATGCCTCTGAGCAGGGTGACACTGTAACAGAAAAGCAGACATCCTAAGCTGCCCTTCCCATCTCTAGCCTACTCATGGGCAGTTAATGAGATTAATAGCAAGAGCCTCTCTGATGCTCTGGATTTTCCACTAGGTGTAAACACAGCATTGGATGGGAGAACATTTGAAGAAGGAGGAGGACTTTTTGTTTCTGAACACAATGTTTGGCTTTAATGTTTCTTTGAGAAGAAGGAAGCTGAGTATAGAAAGGCACAGCAGAACTAACAAGCAAACGAGGAAGAGTCTTGTCTCTAAAAACTAGCATGTGCTGAGGAGGGAGCAGCCCAGACTCAATGCCCAGGGAAAGAACCAAGTAGAATAATGGTAAGAGGCCAAGTTGTGGCCCTGAGGCAAGACAGGACATGCCCTAGGTCCAGATTCCACAGCACATAAAAACAGAACCAACCGTATCTGGTTTCCATAGAATTAGACAACTGGCTGCAAGTACATGTTCCTCTGCAGAGCCTGACAGGTGAGAGGGAGTAAGAAGCATGTAGGATGCTGCAGGAGACTAAGAAAAGCCCTGCCTCAGTTTAGTGACAATGAGTGATCCGCAGTCATACCCAAAACACTGAAATTACCCAGACATTTTAATCTCCATTTGCAATCTGCCAAAAAAATACTGCAATGGTTTCCATAAAATAGCCTTTATCTCTGATTTCCCAGAATTTTATAAATGTGATTTGTAGGTTACATTCTTCCTCACCCAACTAAAATCTCAGTTTTGCCTAAAAATGTCACCTCTGAAATGAAGGAGACCACAGGGAGGCCAAACTGAGAAGGATCATTAATAAGTTGTCCAACCAGCCACTGCATGGCTTTGATCACCTCTAGAGACTTTATGGAGGATAAAGGGAACCACTGGGGAACTTGCAAGTTCAAAGGCGTGCTGGGTTTCCACAAGTGCCTTCTTTACACCCTATACCTGGAAGGTGGATGCTAGGAAGATTTAAGATCCTTAAATTTATTACAAGATTTTTCTTCTACTCAAGGAAAGTTCCTCCAGAGTGCTGGTTAGAGGCATTTTAGGAACTTTCCTTCCCCTGTACAGGCACAAAACACCATCCAGCTCTGGCAATGTTCTGGGTGTTTTCAGTGACCTCAAAACCTGCCTTTTAGATAGACCTTTATTCCCTGAGTTCATGAAGGATTTGATGTAATCAGTTTTTCCTAATCCCTCAGAACCCTGCTTTTTGCAGCATGCCCTCCCAGAGAAAACTAGGCGGTTCATGAGGACCAATTCAACAGTGACCCATCCTGGACCCAAAGGCCTAGCCGAGATGGGATGCAGGGAGTGAACCTGCAAAGTGCAGTATCAGATGCACCTGAACATCACTCTGGACAGCCCAGTTATGTAACGTAGGGTAGCAGTCCCCAACCTTTTCAGCACCATAGACCAGTTTCACAGAAGATAATCATCCATGGACAGAGCGCAGGGAGAGGATGGTTTGGGGATGATTCAAGTGCATTACAATTTCATGCATTTTATTACATCATGTGCTTTATTTCCATTATTATTACATTAAATTCTCATAAGAAGCATGCAACCTAGACCCCTCTCATGGGCAGTTGATAGTACAGTTCAAGCTCCTGTAAGAGTCGAATGTTGTCACTGACCTGGCAGGAGGTGAAGCTCAGGGGTAATGTAAGTAATGGGGAACAGCTGTAAATAGATGATGTTTGGCTTGCTTGCCCACCATTCCCCTCCTGTTCTGCTGCATGGTTGCTAAAAGGCTTGAGACTGGTGATCCAATTGTCCATGACCTTGGGGTTGGGGACCCCTGCTATAGGGCACACTCTGTAGAGAGTCAGAAGACCCTGTGTTCTTGGCTTGGACAAGTCACCTAACCTTGCTGGCCCTCAGTTCTTGTACCCTGAAGTCTTTCTTCAAGTGGAACCATGTGAACACAGATGGTCATTTTTGGGTCTTGACAAAAGAAGAGAGCAGGAAGAATAGGAGTTGCCATGTTTCCTTTGAGTGGCTTATAGTAGGCTTTCTTCCTTTCTTTTTTGTTTTAGTTTTTGCAGTACAGTCCTGAGAATTGAACCCAGGGCCTTGCACATGCTAGGCAAGCATTCTACCAGACATCTACATCCCAGGACACTCCCCCCTTTAATTTTGAGACATGGTCTCACCCAAATGTCAAATAATCAACCAGAAGAAGTATGTCCTGGACTAAGGTAGGTGAAAACAGAAGCACAGCATCTTTCAGTAGAAAATAGCCACAACAGTAGCTTGCCTTTTTGAAGCATCCTACCCATTTAAAGCACTTTTGAGTACATTTCTCTCACTTAGTTGACTTTGTTCTGTGAGACAGATGCACGCTTTCCGTGTCTAGTATGCATATGCAGCAAGATCTTCATGATTGAAACTGGATATTTGCTTCCACTCTAGACTTTTGCTGGCCTCAGAGCTCTTTTATTTCTCATGCATAGCAAGTGTGCTGTGAAAGGATTCCTTTGAGACAGATGAAATGCAGTGGGAAGTGCTGTCCATCAGAGCCTCTCCATCTCCGACGATCAGAGAAAGGGTTCTCTCTGAGTCAAGAAAAATGTCCTGAGGGAGCACAAAGCAGTTGCTAAGGGATGTTGACAAGCTTCTGCCTGAGACTTGGGCTCCTGTACGAAGTTTAAGAGGAAGACATACACCTGGAAGAAAGTAGGCTAAATCCTTTTAGACATCAAATTCTCATCCCATCCCAGCCTCCAAGGGAAGGTTCACATTTTATCTTGGCTGGGATGCAGGGTTCCCCTGGGGTCCTTCCGTTAGTGGTGGCCCATGCTCCTCAGGCAGATCCCTGCATTCCTCCCTTGCTCTCCCACCTTCCCCCACTGTGTCCCTTTTCTTTCTTCCTTTCCTTCCATTGCCATTCTCTCTAGCTCTTCTCCCTTAGAGTCCTCTGTTTTGTTATGTTTTTTTCCTTTTCTCCCCTAAAATGCTGATAAGCCTGTATGCTAAGCCAAAGTGGCATTAATGTGGATTAGATACTTGGAAAACAAAAACTTGGCAACAGAAGCATTTGTCTTCCATGGAATTCTCTTGTTTATTCCTTCTTAACCAGACTTAGCTATTGGGTTATACATCGCATTTGCTGTTTCCCTTTCTCAGGAAAGTGCTTAAAGAAGTCTTGCGTTGTGGAACACATTTAATTATTTGCAGTTGCCTACCCTGCTATTTATCTGTTTATTTCTGCCAAATAATTCTATGGATTTCTCAGTAATTGGCTAGTTAAAATTCTCTGCATCTTTTCCTCTAATGAAAGTCCAGGCCTCCCTGCGTAGACAGGATCATCTTTTATACATGTGAGTAAATCTGCAAGCTATATTTCTAAAATTTCCTCAACTTCCCCTTATAACCCGCTTTTAGCGAGTTAGCACTCCATATTGGCCTAATTTGGAAAGGAAGCCATGTAAAGAAAAGGAGCGTTATTTTTGTTTTCAGAACTCTTCTGGCATAAAGATATTTTTTAATTACCTATTTTGGAGCTACTTTTCAAAATCATCCATGAAAAAGGCAAAGAATCTTGGTGGATCACAGTGGGCACTTCATTGTGGGCCCATGCCACCCTGTAGTTCCGTAATAAGTCAGTAAGACTATGAGGGTCAGCATTGCTGGGGGGATTTGCATCTGAAAACACTGCAACATTTTCCTGGCCTCATTATTGGGGGAAGGGGAGGAAGCAACTAGGGATAGGGTCTTTGAGATTGCACTGTCTGACCGCAAAGCCAAGAGATGGACTGTCTTCGTGGTGCCGACAAAGTTGGCCACCATGGAAATTCTGAGATGAACCATAATTGATACTACACAAACTTCAACATCCAAGATCCCAGTTATTTGACAATTTGGGTGAAGTGAGGAAGAAGAGAAAAAAGGGAGGGAGACAGAGAGACAGAAAGAGAGAGAGAGAGAGAGAATGAATGAATACACATGGTATAAATCTATCATTACAAAGAGGAAAACCTAGATCCCAGCTCCTGCATTGGGAAAGCTTTTTAGCACAGCTGCAATTACCAATAGAATTGCAAGTGTGCCCATGTCAACACTGAGTTGTCTGAAATTATACAATCGGATCAATTCTGAGTGTGCCAAACTAGTACAGTACATACATATAAGCAATTTTTGAGAACATCCTCTTCTCATAATTGACAATGAAGGAACACGCTGCCTCGGTTCCTGGAACTTACCAGTCCTACCAGTGTAGACATAAAGAGTGTGTACACAGCATCTTCTGCTTCCTTAAACTGCTGGTTCCTAAAACAAAACAATAAAACAGGAACCCCCCAAAATCATATTCCACTAAACATCTTCCACTAAATTGTCCTTTGGTTTTTTGTGTTGTACTCCTAGAAGGCACTATTTCCAAATCGTGGCATCTTACCAAGAATACTGCCTTGAATTTGAGATACTCCTCTTCATGGAGTATTTTTATATTTACCACCTTATCTTTATTTTGAATCACACAAGCCCATGAAGCAAGTAGTACCGTTCCTTTATTTCAGATGCTTGATCTGAGGGCTGGAAAACATAAGAAACAACCCAGAGCGTCAGAGCTTGTTGGTGCACAGCTGAGCCTCCCAGGCTGGGCTCTTAGACTTGCAGTCCAGAATTCGCTCCACTCTCTGCCATCCGCCTCCTAGTCACTATTAAAATAAAGCTGTACTTTTGGTACTAAGGGTGCTAACTCGGAGACTCTGGCCTCAAATTGCATCAAAATGCTCTCTCCTCTGCACTCCTTCACAACAGTTACCCGCACTGTTTACCTATCCAAAAGGGAGCCACCACACTGCAGAACAGAACCTTGAACCATTGGGAAGGTGATACATCATTCCAAGGGGCGAAAAGAAGCTGCCCACTTCTCACTGCTTGAGTCTTCCCAGCCACAGTTCACATTTCCCAGGCTAAGTGACAAACCTAATGCTAGACTTCAAGCCTGCTGCAGAGAAGCAAGTCTTTCCCAAAGTCATGAATCTGTAGAAGTCAGATAAGGGGAAGAAAACAAAGATTCTGACCACCAAGTTTTCCACTGATTATGGTTGACTACCTCCCTGCATTCCTAGAGAGTGGGAGAGATATATTTCTCTCTGCTGTTTGCCCAGTATTCAAAGAAGTACTCAGTATGGCTTGGTAATAATTACCATTCATGCATATGATAGAATACAAAAATAAGAGACATAAACAAGAAGATAAAGCAATAGCTGTTGTTAGCTGCCTTCAGACAAAATTGAGGGGAAGAAGAATTACGTCTTTAAGGATGAAGGGCTAGACAGAAAGACATTGGGATCTGGGTTGGGATGAAAAGTTACTTCTGTCTAAGACTGATGTGTAAATGTAACTTCCTGCCACTTTCCCTTCAGGCAAATTAAACCTCCAAAGCCATTCTATCTTCTCTGAAAACCCAGCTCTCCGAAGAATGAGAGACTTTTTGGTACTCCATAGGCAAATAAGGCAGCGATTGGTGCTCAACATGAGGTATATGTAGTAGACAGAACCTGCCCAGTTACAAGTAGACCGAAAATTAACTTAAAACCAACTGAAATATAATGAGCTCATGAAACAGGGGCGTCCACAGGAGGAGCTGCATTCAAGGAACAAGGGAATATGGACACTTAGATATATTTCCCTTGACATCCTTTCACTTTTGCTCAGTTTTACCTCCCTCACTATTTTCAACTCACTGCTTCTCTTTGTGTGTTTTCTTCATGCTCTCTCTGGTAAAGCATGTCTTCCATGCATGAGGGTGGGCTAAATGGTACTGGGGAATAATTCCAGTTAGATGATTCCAGGCTTAAAATATCTCAGTTACCAGGGCCAGGGATATAGCTCAGTAGCACAAATGCCTGCCTGTCAAGCACAAGGCCCTGAGTTCAATTTCCAGTACAAAAAAAAAAAAAAAATTCAATTAGCAGCCCAAGAGGAAAATACAAAGTAAAACATCTATAGAAAAATTGACTCACTTTGAAACTCAAACCCACCTTTGGGCAAATTACCATCAGCAACAGGATTTGGGTACTATGGTAAATTGAGTCTTGGTCACGTGACTACCTCCCTGTACTGAACTTACAACAGTTCTCTGTATTACAAAATAAATAAAATGGTGGAGGGAGGAACATCATGGCAGGCTAGAGGAAGGGGTTCTCACAAGATGCTCAAATGACACTCACTAAGGTATGCAGGTACTTGGAAATGGGGGAAGGGCAAACAGAAACTCAAACCACAGGAGGGCAACTTGAAGGAGAAGCCCACCACATGAATTCTAGTAATATGGGTGTTTAGAATAAAAAATAAGGTTGGAAAACTAATGCAAATAGCTTGAACCTGTATTCTTTCTATATAATCCACTTTTGTCACTGTTCCTTAAAGGAATTCCAAGATTTTGTCCAATTAAACTTCTGTGGAAAACTGTTATCTGACAAATTTCGATAAATCTACAGGAATCTGATTATGTCTTGTCTACCATTCTACGGAAACGTTAGTTGTAGATGCACAGGGAAAGCTAAATTCTGAATCTACCATTTAAGACTCACCTTTTGTTTAGAAAATATAGATGAACCTTTATAATTCAGAGAGCATGCTTAATTGCTAGCACACTACAATCCAAAGTTAAGGAAGCTGGGGAGATAGAGGAGAGAAAGCAAATGTTCTTTTTCAAATGATATTCTTCGAAAGTTGCCTTTTAAAACAATTTTTAAAACAATAAATTTGTTGTAAGACTCAGTAAAAAATAAAGTAAAAAAGTTAAAGGGAGACCTTAAGATGCAGAAAGAAAGGAATCAAAGTGTAGTCCAAATATAACTGCTGATTCTCCAGAAGCAAAACACTCCAGCCCCAGGCCAGCCCTACGCCTCACCTCCTGCCTTTATTAGAAGCTATGTTTCCCTCTGAACCAAGCTGTTTTGTGCCAGATAAGTGAAATGGAGCATTAAGAGCATTACTGGAATAATGGAGGTAGAACACATACACAAAGGAAAATCTAGGCAAAGTTCTCTTCCTTTGAATAAATTGAGATGAGCATTCATTTTTTTGTCTAAATTGACCCTGCAATTGTTTCTACTCTTGCCCTCATGAGGTATGTGGAGACACAACCTCCAGGGCTAGTGCATTTACAGCAAGAAAGAACTACACACGGTTGAGATGCCCTGCGTCATTCACCCATGCAGGTCCTGCAATTGACTCTCTCACAGAGACCGGCCATATGGATTGATTTAGCAGCATTTCACCAGCTGCCTAGAGACATGGCTTTAGTCATCCTGTATAAATTACTTAACTCTCCACCACAAAGAGGGAAAAAAATGTTTCCTTGCACAGCAGTAGCAATTAATGTTCACCATGGTTACGGAGTTTAATAATATATGGTCCAGCACCAATCTCTGTACGCAACACCATTGTCCTGAGAGAGAGACAGAGGTGGTGTCATCAGCACACAAGACCCTAATGATTGATTCATCAATAACTGAGCCTGGCCTTATTACAGCAAACAGATTAGACACTGCAGAATATACGGCCAGATAGACAGGACTTCTTCTCCTCAAATACATGTCATAATTGATGGTGGTGACCTTTTAGCGACACTGAAAAACAGCTTGCAGTTAACAGGATCCCTCTTCTCTGAGTACCTGCACACATCAGTGGTGGCTCAAAGCTTGGCCCGGCTGGGTGGAGTGGAAAGGGATCTAGATAACCTCTTCCGAGGAAAGTGTTTGCCAGTACGATCAGCCACTTCTTTACCTCTCCCATATTTCATCATGGAACCAGGCAAACGGAAAGCAGCAAGCCAACTGACGGATACCAAGCCTGCTACTTCCGTGCATCAGCCTATGTTCTGGGCGCTAGAGAGAGAGCAGAAAACCAGACAGATGGAGAAGGGCGATGAGCGTGTAGACAAGTAAACAAACACTTTTTAAATTCTGATAAGTGGAACACTGAAGATAAAATAGACCACTCTTGAATCTATGTATTTTTAAATGCCACATAGGGTTTTTAACAATAAGAGACAATTTAGGTACACCACATCCACGTGATTAAATAATCACCAAGGTAAGCAAGATTTTATACTTTTATACTTTCACTCCCACACATTTAATATAAACACCAATTCTGAACAGGGATGGCTGGTGTCCACAATATGAGCATTTTAAAAATGTAACTCTTTTAAAATAATTTATTGTGGAACCTGTATAGCCCAAAACAACCAAAAATAGATAGATTGTCCCATGTCAAAACAAAAACAAACAGGAATTTTTCCATATGTTTAAAAAGGTAGTTATAAAATAGAAATAGCAATGCCAGGACACATCAGAATCACAGAAATAACATACTGCATCTGTGACGTTGAACTGATTATGGAATGTTAGGTCTGCCTAACATTTTGTTCTTGTGAAATTTTTTTATCTCTGTAGTAAGACATATGCGATGTCTTAAACAGACAAGTTAAAATTTATATTTAAGGAAATTGTTTAAATAATTTAATTCCATAAAAAATCCTTTAAGCTTAAATACCTAAGAAGTTGAGGTAAAAGTCCTTCTCACAGGAAGTATCTGGTCTCTTCTTTCAGTTTTTTCATGCTAATTCATGGCATTGCCTTGGTCCATTCATACATGAAGAATTTCCTGACCATGCCTGGCAGTTCTCAGGCCCTTTTATTGGTTTGGAACACTTGGTTTGGTTATGAGACTTTTTCTTTCTTAAATAATTAACATGCAGTGATTTCCCCTTGCCATGGTCCCTTAATAATGCTATGTTCACACCTGTGAGCCCCAAAGCCTCCTTGAGTGGACAATGAAAAGATGCGTGCATTCTCTGGCAGTGGCTGGCAACCCTGGACGCACACTCAGCATCCATGGAGATAAGATCTGCCAGTCCCATCCTCTCCTATGACGCCACAGCCCAACCATCGTGAACATCTATACTAAGTAAACATTAACTGAAGGTTAATGTTAATAGCTATGGTTGCTCATGGTACCCTAGGTAGCTTTCTTTCCTAACCCTCACTTATATCCTTAATAGCACAGCTCCACACCCTGTTCTCCCTCAGACCCTTCCGCTGTCCTTCTCCTCCCCAGCTCTTTTTTAAAAATTAATTTTATTGGTGTACTTTAGCTATACATAATGATCACATTTGCCATAGGGAATTTGTACCTCTACATGATACATCTTGATTCTTTTTTCCCAATTCCCTCTCCTCCCTTCAACCCTTCTTCCCCTCCTTATTTACAAAAGTTTTGTTTCCATTTTTTTCCTTCCATTCCCTTTTTTTACCTCTTCTCTTCCTTCCTTTCCCCTCACCCCCTCCCATGTTCCCCTTCCCACTTGAACCTTTCTCCCTATTTCCCAGTGTCCACAGGCTGCACCACTGGGCTGACTCCAGCTACACCGAGCCGGGGGAGCACCTGGCTGGAGAAGGTAGTGCAGAAAGCAGGGAGAAACTGTGGCATTTCTCTTCTGGCCTCTGTTTTGGGCATCGTCTTTAGCAGGGGAGATTCCAGCTCCCTTTGGTTCCAGCTCCTGCCGGGATGTCCCAGCTCTGTGGTTCTGGCAACTCCACCTCCTCCTTAGGGTGGCAGCAACTTGCTGCTGTTGCTGCTTCTCTCTAAATTGCCTCATCATCCCTGTGCAGATTTCCACCATCTGTGCAATGAAGTCCCTGTATTAAATTCCTTTGCTTTCAATAGTAAGTAGCCGCTGCTTTTTTTTTTTTTTTTTTTTTTTTTTGCTTTTTATACATTGATACCGAGAGTTCGCAAGAAGAATTCATTTGGGTTCATAGTGAGCATCTACTCCATACCGTGCGTTGTGCTATGTACCAGAGAGATTATGATCTATAAGACGCTTGTCTCTTGGAGTAAGTCAGGATCTAGCGAACAGAACATCTTATGATCATGAGGCAAGCAGTATAACAAGGCAGAGGCCAGGGAGCCCGCAAACACCAAGATTGGTGACTCAACTGGACCTGGGAGTCAAGGAAGGCTTCCTGGAGCAGAGTGGTTGAGCTGAACTCTTAGGGATGACACTTTACCAGAGGAGAGGATGCTGGAAGGGCCTCTCCGACAGAGGGAGCAGCATGAGTGACTGTATCAAATTGTCACACTGAATGCTGGTGTCCTGGGCTTAGGGCGAAGGTGGGGAATGACGGGGCAGGCACAGGCCAGAAACAGGCCAGAATCACTAGAGCACAGGGTAGGGTAGGAGGCCAGATGATAGGGAAGGAGGTCAGCGATACGAGACAGCAGGGGTTGATCTCTTCAGTGTGCAATTAGGAGTAGTCAACGGTCTTTAAATCAGTGGGATAACACAGCCACATTACCAATTCATAATTTAGATGGATCACTTGGGCCGGATCATAGTAAATGGTAGCTCTGTATGAGACAAGATAGAAGAAAGGAACACCAAAAAAAATTACCCGAGGGAGACCGCACCGATAATTCTCTTCAACCTACCAGTCTTGAGCTTCTGCAGCCAGCCATTCATTGTGCTGGTAGGAAGAGGAATGCAAAATTGTGAGGGATATATCATAACCATCCTCTATATGTGTGTGGTCCTTCAAAGTTTACCATGTAATTTTGAACACATCTCATTATTCTCATTAAATCTAGGGAAGAAGATAGGAGATTGCAGCTCACAGAATCTCAGTAAAGATACTAACTCTAGGATTCCATGACCTTCCTTCTCTTCCCCAACATAACGGGTGTGAAAAGAGAGGATAGCATACCAAAGAAAGTACTTGTAACAAAACTTGACAAGGAATACATGGGAAGTCTAAAAGATGGCAGAAAATATTCTTTTTCTCTCAAGTAGTCTTTTGGTACCTCCAGCAAAGGACCATAGGTCAAGATCAGAACACTATCCCTCCAAACTCCATCCTGAGAGGGTGGTGACAGATTCTTTATTTGTCATAAGTACACTTTTCATAGCAGTAGCCTTAGGAATTCCTGGTTTTCCAGATCATTAATCCTTCCTCTTGCTAGTACTGATCCTCTCTCCCAACACAGTACTAACAATGCATAGTGAGGCTCACTCCTCTTTCCCAGCCGGGGTTAAAACAGCAAGAAGCAATGGGACAGAGAGTAGTCAGAAACTCAATTCTGTCACTTTGGAAGACCTGCCTCCGGACTCACTCCTCCCTTGTCTTAGGATAGCCACCCCCAAGACGCAAGCAAACATCTTGGTATACTCAGTACCTCCTCAGGTTAGAGCCAGTGATTTACAGACTTATTTCCACCCCAACAACTCCCATCAGTGACAGTGATTCACTCAGGCAGCCATGATTCTGCCCACATTTGAGAATCACTTTTTGACTTTTATATGCATACATTTAGACTCCACATCTTTGTCATAAATAAACTGCCTATCATTATAGGGGAAGTGGAGGATGAGATGGTTCTAGAACAATATTGCTTCCCTGTGGATCACCTGAGTCCTGAGGATATCCATATAAATAAGATTCTAATCAACTGTAAGCCCTGTAACTACAGGGACCTTTTCTATCTTGTTTAATACTCCATCACCAGCATCTTATACATTCCCTGGCACATAATAGATACTCAGTAAATGGTCATCATTAGTATTTATTGAGCATATACTATGTGTTAATGTGTATTAAGCACACATGAGCTCATTTAATCTTCAAAGCAACCCTCGGGGTTAGGTACTATCACTTGCATTATAGGATAAGGAGTCTAAAGTACAAAACAGTTATGTATATTAACTCCTGATATAGAAACCACACTCAAAGAACTTGGAATTTGAACTCAGGCATGGCGACCATAAAGCTGGTGTTTGTGATCACTGCACTGCACCGTCCATCACTGATTAAGTGGCTGGCATCCTGTTCTATAACAAAGATGGCTCATCGTCTTCCTTTCTGGCCTCCTTTCACATACACCTGAAGGGCTTAAGGAAACTGATTCGACACTGCATTCTGTCCAGGTGACAGCCCACCATCAAAGGAATTTTACTCTCATGCTTTGTAGGTGACTCCCTACCTGGGGAATAAAAAGACTTCAGTAGCCTGGGCAGCTTTACATCCTCTTGGGCAAAGCTCTGTCTCCAGGTCCCCTGGCCATGCACACTGCCCACAAGTTTTCTGAGATGTTACATGGTAATTGGTAACTTTCAGCAAACCCAGCATCTTCTTTCAGGGTGGCCATGCATTTCATGAGTCTTTTGGTGATAATATTTGGGCAGGAGGGTGATGGGGAAAATATGCCTTTGGATATGAAATTTCCTCCTTTCCAAATATCTATTTTTACTTCTCATTAGGAAAACCAGGGGAAAAAATATTGTTCTTAGTTTAGGCTGAATTTACCATGGAAGTTTCATATCTCAGGAATGCTGTGGTCTTTGAATGCACGTGTGCCTTTTATAACGGTTACCCAGGTGATTTTAGTCTCTCTAGAATGTTCATCTTCTGATCCGGTTTTAAAAGAGATGATACCACTAAAAAGCTGCTTTAAACTTGAAAGCAGATGTTCAATACTCAGAGGAAATGCTTATGAGGAAAAAAAGCTGATTTTGACCTATATAGGAACTAAAGTAGTTATTTCTCTTCAAGAACCCTGCACACAGCCAACATTTTGAGAATTGAAGGAAAAATTCAGAGCCATCATTCTTATTGAATCCTGGACACTTCCCTTTGTTTTCTAACAAAGTGAACACTACATTTAGCATCATGCATATTATTGCAGTCTGATTCCATAAGTTTCCCATATGAGCCAGTCAGCTAAAGCCCGCAACCCGGCTGGATGCTTTCACAGACCACCCAACTGCAAACGGATAGATGCAGGAGGTGGATAGAGCCGTGCAAGGAGAACCAGACCTGCCCCCCTCTAAGATTCTTTCTCCCATGTCCCCATCTCCATTCTATCAGAAGGCCTTAAAAGTTCTACTACCTGTTATACACAAAAATTTCAAATCTCTATAATTTCCCCCCATCCAAGTCCAGAGTAACCACTAACCAACTCCCTGTCCGCCTGCACACGGAATCCTGAAATAAGCGGTCTTTTGTGACTGGACCCTAACACAGCGTAACGTTCTTGAGATTTACCCAAGTTGTAGCCCACATCGGCACTTTGTTCCTTCTCATTGTCCGGTGGCATTCTGTCATGTGTGTCTCCCACATCTCATTTATTTGTTCACAGATTGATAGCCATTAAAGCTGTTCCCACTTTTAACTATTATGAATAATACTGCTATGAACAATAATGCTGCTGTGTACAAATTTAGTACAGACAGACCTATGTTTTCATTTATCTTGAGTAGATAGCTACAATGGAATTGGCAGGTCATATGGCAACTCTGTATGTTTGACATTTTGAGGAAATGCCAAACTGTTTTTCTGAAGTGGCTGCACCATTTTACATTCCCAGCCAGACAAGAATGATGGTTTCAATTTCTCCACATTCTTGCTGACATTTGTTATTGTCTGTCATTTTGATTATAGCCATCCTACTGGGTGTGAAGTGGTATCTTGTGATTTTGATTTGCATTTTCCTAATGGCTAATGATGTAGAACATCTTTTTATGTGTGTGTGGTTTTTTTTTTTTTTCAGTCCTTTGCATATCTTCTTTGGCAAAATATCTGTTCAGACTTTTTGCCCATTTTTAAATTGGGTTGTTTGCCTTTCTGATGTTGTTTTAAGGGTTTTTTTTTCCTTTATATTTTGCATGTTCATTTTTTATCAGCTAGAAGATCTCCAAATAGCTTCTCCAGTTCTTCAGGATGCCTTTTCATTTTCTTGATGATATCCTTAGCATCATAAAAATTTTTAATTTTGAGAAAGAAACAATTTTTGCTGTTCTCATGCTCTTAATGTTATATTTAAGAAATCATTACTTGGAGGTCCACTGGCGCAATTGGTTAGTATGTGATAATTATATAAGAAGTCATTACTTAGCTGGTGGTCATTACTTAGACTTACTCCTGTGCTTCCTTCTAGGAATTTTAAAGATTTAATGCGTCTATTTAGGCTAATGATCCATTTTGATTTAGTTCTTGTGTATGGTACTAAATTCACTTTCATTCTTTTCTTTATCGTTGTTACCTTGTTTTTTGTGATGCTAGGGATTGAACCCAAGGAGTCTTTTTTAAGATTTATTTATTTATTTAGTCATTTTTATTTTTATTTTTGAGACAATGTCTCACTTAGTTACCCAGGCTTGCCTTGAATTTGTAACCCTCCTGCTTCAGCCTCCAGAGTACTTGGGTTTACAGGTATGAACCTCCATGCCCTGCTTCCATTTTCCTGCTTTTACAGGTAGATATTCACTTATTCCAGCATCAATTGCTGAAATGATTATTCTTTTTCCACTGAATGTTTTGACACCTTTGTTGAAAATTAATCGATGATAAATGTAAAGCTTATTTTCTGAATTAAAAATTTTATTCATGGATCCATCTATCCTTAGACCACAATCACATTGTTTTGACTACCGTAGCTGTGTCTTAAATTTTGAAGTCCATCTTCTGACCTTCTTCTTCCATTCTTGCTACACCATAGTAACTTGATATATAGCTAGATAGATAATAATATATGCACATCTCATGAGATCTTGTTATTTAATGTGCTAAAACAAATTTTATGTAACCATCAAATACGTATTTGATAGCTGTATTTTAATAACATCATTATCTTTTGTAATTCCACTTATACCTGGGAGTTTGTGCAGTTAAAAGCACCTTCCCTCAGGCCAGTGAGATGGCTCAGTGGCATAAGCGCCTGCCTGGCAAGCGCGAGGGCCTGAGTTCGACTCCCGGTACTCACATACGAAAAAAGGGCCGGTGATATCGCTCAGCAGCACGGGTGCCTGCTGGTGTATGTGGTCCTGAGGTCGACCCCTGGTACCCACAAAAAAAAAAAAAAAAACACCTTCCCTCAAATCCACATTTTTTCTCCACAGCCATAATCATACCACATCCCTGCTTCCAATCATGCTGAGTAAAATTCACGCTCCAGCCCTGCTTGCTATCTACTCATTAACCCCATCTGCTTCCACTTTTTCCACATTCTCTACCCTCTAACCTCCCTGGCTTTTTTCTGTTTTTAAAATCCCCAGGCCCTTTGACACTAGGGGTTGTAGCTCCAGATCTCTTTCCTGAACACAGAAGGTGGCACTCTTTCGCAGCCAGGTCCCAGCTCAGGCCTGGTTTCCTAACTCTGTTGTCACATGCATCCCTGCAGCTGCCTCATAAAGCCTACCGACACCTTCATAAAATAATGTTTAAATGTCTAAAATAAAATACATAAGGATTACAAATAAAACTGATACTGAAATGCAATTTTCAAACTCTTAAAGATGCAACTGATATAGTAATAGTTGAACTTTATTACTTTATTAAGTAGTAAACTCCAGTTTTCTCATTACATTCTTGATTTTGAAGTAATAAGCAGCAGAAAAGACATTTCAAGACAGCTACAAACACCATGATGGGTAAGAATGTAAGATTTCCATTAGTGACAAGTCACAGCCATTGCAATTACGATGGTGATCTGTTGCCTATAATCATAGTGGAATAAAATGATACATTTCAATTAGAGAAAATGACAGTTTTTCTTTTAATTTTGTTTTTGTTTCTACCAGCAAGTTAAAAGACACCCTGGATTCTGTGCCAGCTTAATGCTCCAATAAATATAGAGTGGAGCTGGGATTCTGCTTTTTTAACAGTGCTAGAAAATGGTTCTACTCACATTATTATATGTGGCAGTGGGAAAAAATAGCAGCATAAAGGATGTATGTATCAGGAAGCCATTTCTCTTCTACTAAGTTTCCCCACTGTCCCATCATGGTTTTGGTCTCAATGACCTTTGAGGGAGCCATATTAAAAAGCAGTTCTGCCTCAGTGTCTTCAGCTAAAACCTGGGATAGGGTGCTGAGCCACAGAAATTCAGAGCAAGACACTCACCAACCATCTATCCAGAAATCTTGCAAGGCCTTGGAGACACTGTGGGCCTGATTTCTCTAAGTCAATAAAAGGCACACATGCCTCAGGCCTAAAAGAAGGCCAAAGGCAAATTAAAGAGTTAAAACAATGGAAACAATAAATGCAGTGACACTAAAATACAAACCAAAAGTGTACAAAATCTAGCCAGGTGTGGTGGTGCACATCTGTAATCCCAGCACTCAAGAGGCTGGGGTAGGAGAATCACAGCATGTTTGAGGCTAGTCTGGGCTACATAGTAAGTTCAAGGCCAGCCTGAACTACACAGAGAGACCAAAACAAAAACAAAAAAACTACAAAATCTAAAAATTAAATCATGATCAATTAAAAATCTACAATGTAGAATTTAGTAAATTAGTCTACAGCAACTAAAATTGAATTAAATTAAATATGATGTGATACTTCCACAAGTGACTTTTCCCAGGGACAATGAGATCTTAAAATGTCTCTAATATCCAAGTCCCTCCTTCTGCCACCTTCCAGGCTAGAAAGGGGTATGCAAGCTAGACCCAGGGCTATCACTTAAGGAAATCTCAATGCTTAAAAACCTCAGTGAGACCAGAGAAGCCATACCCTTTTCCTGCCTCAATGTGAGTGGCTTGCCAGCTCCATATCTGGGGATACTGCCCTGTCTCCTGTAATCTGCCTAAAGCGCCAAACTGATCCCAGCCAGAGGTCACAACTTCACATGCTCATAAAGATGCAGAGGACCATTTGATTCTTTAGGCATTACAGACACAATGTCTTGGTCTTATGTATATCTTAATGGCCAATGATAACATCTGAAACTGAAAAGGAACACACAAAAAAAGAAAACTCTACACACCATCCCATGGTATCAGTAGAAGACTTGTTCCAGGATACCTTACAGATACCAAAGTCTGCAGATGCTCCAGTATCTTATAAAATGGCATAATATTTGCACATAACCTATGCACATTCTCCAATATATTTCAAATAATCTCTAGATTACTTATAATACGTAATACAATACAAACACCATGCAAGTAGTTGTTATACTATATTCTATAGGGAATAAGGACAAGAATAAAAAGCTTTCACTCAGTACAGATGCATTTTTTTTCCTGAATATTTTCAATCCAAATTTGATTGAAACCAGGGAGCAGAACACACAGATGTGGGGGGCTGACTATACATTTCACACCCCCCCACACAGTCACCACTGCCGCCCCAGATTAATATGTTCCAAAATATAAAAACAAAAAGCTTAAAATTAGTTTCAAAAGCAAAATTATAAAATTCTTACTGTTGACAATTTATAGCCAAGAAATTCCATACTTAATATGCGATGTGGGTTACATATATTTGATATGATGTAAAACTGGACCTCTTAAAGTAAGAATGCCTAAAGCCCATGAAATTACTGTTAAAAAAATCTTAGAACCAGGAGAGAAATAAAATGAATGGAGAAAGGTATAAAAGAATAACCAGCAACTGACCCCCAGCTCCTATATTGGCTGAGAAGTGGCAGGTGTATGCCCTCATGAAAGGGACACTTGTCACTTAGTTCTATCTCATTGTCATCTCCTAGGGAAAGGTTCCAGCATGGCCAGATAGTCCAGTCTCTGAGAGAAATCAGGGATCTGGAAACACGCAAAATTTCCAATTTCCAGATATTGACAATTGCTCCAAGGTTCTATCAAACGGTTTCTAGGCTACAGGCAAAAGTTGGCCACGGGGGACTGAGAGGCTTGGATTCAGAGAACTAATTAATACCCAAGATAGAAAACGTAAGAAATTTCCCTCCAGGTGATTGGAACATGCAAGATCTTCAACACGGCTGGGGTAATGAGTAGGAGAACATCCTCTAAATGACTTAAATCTATATTTATAAGTTCAGAATTAGGTTTCGTGTGAATATTATAAAATTATTTGAAGAATAATTAGTTCGATAATGAGTCTGCAGGTGAGAAGCAGCTGTTTTGCCCCTGGGCTCAGGGTCACTGTCTCTGCTGGGTGAAGAGTCAGCAATAATTAGAAGAACCTGCGGTGCCAAACTAAATTAAAATTTTTCAAACCGTTACTCACTGTATGATATAATTTTGTTTCATGTTTCCGGGATGGGGAAACTCAAATTAAGTCTCTATTCCTTACAAAAATAGGCTAACTAATTTAAGGCTATGAACTATCTGTTTGTCGATGGTATTGAATGGTTTCTATCTACTGTAACAGATCGTTCTGCATGAAAATAAATGGGAGTTGATTATATGCCAGTGGTTTATTTAACAGCACTCAATTTTACTGAGCTCCGAAAATCTAATGGGTCTCCATGGATGTGCCTGCATGCTATTTTTCTGAAAATAAAATATTGATGTAATTGGATTTCCCACCCACATTGATCTTGAAATGCACAGATGGGATTGGTTTAAGCAGAAATTGGTAAACGAAGAAATTGTGATAATCATTGAATGAAGCTATTTATTTCAGGACACATGGGGTATGTTCAATTTGGTTGTTCTGAAATCCCCAGGTAACATTTGGTGATGTTTTCAAAAGTTCTGGGGATTGTTATAGAATTCCAGGTAAAGACCAAGAAGAAAATAAAATCTAAGCCATGTATAATTGCACACACCTGTAATCCCAACATTGTAGGAGGCTGAGATAGGAGGAGTCCCAAGTTTGATCCCAGGCTGGGCAACTTAGTGACTTAGCAAAACCCAATCTCAAAATTCAAAAACAAAATTTTTTGAAGGACAAAGGACATGAAGTATGGCTGGCCCTGGTTTCAATTCCCAGTAGCATGGAGAGAGAAGGAGAGAGAGAGGGAAAACGAGGAAAGAGAGAAAGAGAGAACAAATGAACATTGAAAAGCAAAGAGAAGTTTCTTGGACCATATCCCTCTGATACCAGACCAACAGTTTGGTTTTTGTCAGTTTAATGAGGAAAATGCTGCAAAACCAGTTGTTCAACATCTTTTATGTGAAAAACAAAATAGTGTATTAATTGAATCTTCCCCTTTTCAAACTGGTATTTGGCTATTCTATAGACATAGTTTTAATCACACCCCACCCTACATGCAGACAATTTCAGTGATGGGATGAGATAAGCAAGACCACAGGGTTGAGTTTTTAATAGGATGGGCTTATTCTGTGGAAAGTTCTTTTGGTCATTCCTTTTAGTTTTTCTCTGTTTTCTTTAGTCATCAACCTCTGTACTAATCCTGTTAATAGAATTATCTTGCTTGATTTTTTTAAAATGGCTTCTCTGTTCCAATCCAACTTGAGAAATTGAAATACTTTCTTTCATCAGCCTTCATAAGGCAGCATTAACAACAGTAACAAAAAAGCTCAAATCCCTACTGGTCTTTCCCATCATTCCTAAAACAAGCTAAATAACTCCCAGGAGTATTTACATTCTCAGAATCTGGATAATGCCATGTTTTTTGTCTTAAACATGAACTACCCTTCACAAGAAGGGGATTGGTCAAATGGCACCACCCACAGGTAATTTTGAGAGTTCCCCCTTTTTTGCCATTACAGAAAATAAAAATGGCTTCTTTCCCTCACCTTTGACCCCACTGAGTAACCAAATCTTCATGGTAGAGTTGCATTACTAGAGTGATATGACTGCTGGCTTGTAAATTAAATCATATTCTAAGTGCACTGGGGACCCCTATAGTTGAAAGAACTTTGTTGTGAGCCATTTGGCAAAGTGAATAATAGCTAGTTTTTCTGTGAATTTCAGTTAGGTTTCCTTTAAGTAAATATTGCTAAAAGGTATGTTTCCAACCCCTCCCCCAAGATGAAATATAATCAAGAAACGTAGTCGGAAGAACCTGAGCCTTAGCCTAGCTCTTTTTCTGACCTGTCAGGTAACAGGTAGCCTTAGAAAAAGTGTTAAACCTCTCCAGATCCGCGTTTTCCCATCCACTAAAGGAGAGCAATGATCATTTCTATTTTTCAGAATCTTCAAGAAATTAAGTAAGTTTTTTTAACTTCAGAGTGTTTTGTAGACTATTATAGACTATTAGTGCTGTGTGATATAGTTGTTATTAATGACAGTTTGGTCATGATAGGAAAGAGAATAGTTTCAGTGATCATCAAACCAACCATGGGGAGACAGACATTGCCACCTGATCCTTGAAACACCACTTTGCATAACTTTCTTGGTTTATACAAATCTGTGAAGGTCACTCCTCACATTCCCTTAAGCTCTCTTATGAAAAACCAGTTCTGTGGGAGATTCCCACTAAAAGTGTATTGCACCTCTGAATATGCATATAGATACTGACTTCTACCATATTATTAAATTAGTGCACAGAGTCCCTTGTGTATCCTGGCACAAATTAAGGAAAGTCTAGCTTCCTTAAGATGTTTTAACATCTTAGTTGTTCATTTCTTTTTCTCTGGGGAATCCTATATACATATTCTATAGGCAAGATGTAATTGGTAAATATTTTAGATTTTATTTTTCCCTCTTGATCCATGGAGAAATGTGAGCATGGTGGGTAGGTAGGCATCCAAATGGCAGCCAGGGTGGGTGAGGGAGTTTACACAAATTAGTGCACCAAGAGGCTAATATTGGTATTAACAGGTAAGCCAAATTTATTCCTATAATTGTATTTTGAAAAAGTGTACCAACACCTTATAAAAGTCTGAATCAAGGCTGTGTCAGGGCATTTTTTGAAGGCATTTAATGGGAGAACAATGACTAGTAAAAGAAGTCTAAAATTAGTTTATTTTACCAGGCCTCCCCATGAAGTGGTAAAGCGAGTGCACAGGAGGTCTGCACCTTGCTCCCTCCGCCACCTTTCTGGAACCTTACGTAACCCGCAGGGAGTTATTTAACCTATGTTTGTCTCTCTTCTCCATAATCAAAAAGAGGGTTTCAGCTCAAGT
Source organism: Erethizon dorsatum (assembly GCA_028451465.1). Lineage (NCBI taxonomy): Eukaryota > Metazoa > Chordata > Mammalia > Rodentia > Erethizontidae > Erethizon > Erethizon dorsatum. The sequence continues at coordinate 16,994,416 of CM051835.1, forward strand.
TTCCAAGCCTAGAAAATGCAAAAATGAGTTGTATGCTTTAATCCAAAGCGAGCCTATAGGTAAAATTCATTAGATGATGGATTAAAGATTATCATAGAATCAAAGGATCTTAGGACATTAATACTGGAAGGGCATTTGAATAAACCATTGGTGGTTTACAACAGTCTCTGGAATTTGTGTATCATGAGTCGGTCCCTGAGGGTTTGATTATTCTTATCTTATTAACAAAAATCAACATTCAACTTCCTATATGGAGGACTCAGTCACATTCGATTCTTATTCTTGGTGCAGATCCTGCCCTGGTGGCCACAGTCATGCTGGCCACGCATCATTTCCATAGTGTCTTTTACTCTTCTCTTCACTGCAACAAAGAAAGTCTTCCACTTGTAAAGCTTTTGATGGTAAATAAGGTGCCTACATATACATTATAAAACTAGGATTATTCATCATTTATAGAAGGAGTGATTTCTGAGTCACCATGGTTTACAAGTAAGTGGTAGAACTTAGTGTAGATTCCTTCTAGAGAGGGATTCCAAGCATTGCTTAAACCATTTGGTTTCTTAAATCTCTGAAATGATGAGATCCTCTTACTTCTTTAGACTGCCCCAAAACGTGCTCTCCATCGGGTTTAGCATAATCTGGAGCAAATAGTACACACTGAGCTAATACTCTCTGAATTCCTTAGACTACACCCAAGGGCCCAACAACTAAAAATCTCCCTCCAGCTTTCTCTTTCCTGGTGATGACTTAGAGTCTAACTTGGTCACGACTCGAGTCTTCCTTCACAGAAGGCTTCATTCAGTGAGTGAAACAGCAACCTCCTCGCCCAAGACCGAGGTGACAGACATCCTATTTGGGAATATGCAGCTATCTTAGTGTGTCTGGTAGAATTCATCCAGCCCCTTAGTCTTTCTTCTCCTTACCTTGGGATCCTCATTATTACCTGTTTTTCCTGTTGCCCATCTGCTACACAAATTCCCACATTTTGCCTTAGTCCTCGGTTTTGCCAGTACTGTCTGCTCATTCATGGATTTTGGTCCCTTTCCTTAATGCTCTTTCTGATATGACAAAGCCCCAACATCCTGTGTGTATACAGGAGGAATCCCTTTGCTGACGTCAACTGTAGCATCATTGGGTGTTATTTCAAGGGTCCGAAGTTCATACCTGCCGACACTCGTGAGAGCGTGCAGATACCCTGCAAATGATTGCTGCATAGACCCTGCTGCCGTTGGTGGAAGAGCTGAGCCAGGAGCAATTTAAACACTCTTACAGCATGGCAGGTCTGGGAGCACACAGCCTACACCCAACATGTGAGGCCTTTCAAGTCTGGCCTGGTGCCCTAGGGTATAAAGAAGTAATGGGCAGAATTTATCCCAGCTTCAATTTTTAAAGTCATCCCCCATATTCTGGATTCCAGATGGATTTTCAAGTACCTAAACACCATTGTCCCACATCGTCACATGCCTCACTTCTCAGGACTCTGGTCTCCATTCAAATGTCAAGTCCTCAGAAAAGCGTTCGCTGGCTACTATGAATAATCGCTGAAGAGCATGTCCCACCAGCATCATTCTCCAGCCCACGGCCATGACTATTTGATTTCCAGCACTGATAAAGCCCTGCACTTTCCATACATTTCCCTCCGCATTGTCTTTCTCCATGACTAGAATGTGAGCTCCATAAGGACAAAGAATTTGTCTCTCTTACTCATATTTTCATTACTAGAAAAGCTCTTCATATAAATGAGATTTTCAATAAATGCTTGTTTTAAAAATGAATAAATGGTTAAGTGAATGAATGGATGAGTTGGCTACCAGTAGACAAATGTACCACTACTGGTGGTCTTATATGTGCCAGGCATGATATTAAGCATTTTTCACCTATTATCACAATGATTTTCAAACAAATCAATTTTTATTCAGGAAAATCCTAATGAGAAATGAGCTATATGACCCAGAATATAAAATACTGTATAAACAAAAGGTGTGAACAGTACTAGGGCCCAGCAGCGCCTTCTTTTTTGGAGTGTCTTATTATTTCTCTTACCAATTCCATTGGATACAAATTAACATAAGACTCATTTTACAGATTATAAAATTCAGGCTCAAGAAAATTGAGTGACTTGCCAATGTCTTATAGGCTATTGAGTCACAGGACACAGTCGTAAGCCAACTCTGTTTAACTCTAAAGCCTTCTCCAAGCCAAGATTCCAAAAACGCTGAATATTCTCTGAAACACTGGGAAACTCTTCCTAGAATAAATTAACATTAGGCTGGCTTTTTCAGGGTTTATTTGAATAAGACTGGAAAAGCTTATTGTAGCATTTAATAATTAATTGCTGTAGATATATGAAGAATGACTTTCTCTTAATGAAAAATTTCAGGACGATATTATAATGTTAATATTCTCAGCAAGTACTCTCACGTGACATGAGTCTCAATGCTAACATGAGCAAGTGCATTCATATTCTTTTCACAGATAATTCTTGAAAGCCAAAGTATTTAAGGAATCTTCACTGAGGTAAATTCTATTATATGAAAAGTAGCTGCTTGGCGGTTTCTAAGAATTTAATAAATCTCTCCAGGAAAATGCTGGTTTTTAAAGGAAATTTCAAAGGGATTCAAGAATCCTCTATGTTTTGTTGTATTTGTGCTACAGATAAAAAACCTTTTTTTTTTTGTTGTTTCTGACTGTGAGAAGCAGAAAACAAGAATGTTTGTTTTGCATTATTTGGTGAGTGGTATGGTGTTACTTTTTTTTTTTTTTCCTTTTAATACGAGAGGCACACAGACTTCTTGGTGCAGACGCACAGCAACAGAACACCCACTAACAGGTCTGTGGAATGTCGCTGTCACCAAGCTGCAGTACCTGGAAGGCATCTGGTTCTGAGACGACCTCAGCGAGAAAGGATGACAAGCACAGAACTGTGCTTTGCAGGACCTTCCCGCACACCTTATGCTCCTCTACCTTTTATTTTCACTCCCAACCACGCAGTCCACACTGAGGAGGGGTGTGTAACATACAAACAGCACAACGTTTTCCATCTTCACTATTTTCAAGTGTCAGTTCAGTGACACTCAGTACATTCACATTGTTATGCAAACATCACCACAATTCACCTCCAGAACCTTTCCATCTTCCCACACTGAACCTCGCTCTACACATTAAACACTAACTCCCCATCTCTCTATTCCCTTGGCCCCTAATAAACACTGTTTTATTTCTGTCTGTCTCAATTTGACTATTTTGATACTTTGTGTAAGTGAAATCATACAGAATTTTTTCTTTTGCCATTCCACATTTTTAGTACACTTGACTTTCATTTCCTTCAAAAGAGGAGACATTCTCTGGTATCGGCAGAGAAGTAATATAGGGTCCTGGCATTTTGAAAAGGTGATTTTTTAATGTTGGATTTAACTCAGTAGTAATAGTGCTAAGGAGTCTGCAACATTTTGTGAAACAAATTATCAAGATTATACCATTTGGTCTCTCCTTCATTTAAAAAAGCCCAGTAGGATTGATAAATCCTGTCAAGGGCAGAAGAGTAAGAGCTGACAAAAGTCTTCTTTTTAAAACTGCCTAAAACATCAAGAAGTTTACCCACAGAGTCAAAATGGGAAGGGACCAAAAGGAATTTCTATTTCTATGGCTTTTTGTGAACTTTCACAACTCAGTTCCTGATTTTTATCTTTGTATTCCTGTTTCCCTTGTGATGGTTAGCAGAGGAAAAAAAAATTGGAGAGGAAAAGAAACTTTCTGCATGTAGGGGTGAGGGTAGACTTGCAGGGAAGCCTTGGGTGTTGCCTGCTGTTCTGCAGCCAGTCTGGGAAAACCAGAGCCCCAGAAGGAAAGCAGGTGGTGGTAGCTGTGGGGTGGAGAGGCAAGAGAGCAGCATCTGAAACCTGGGGAAGAAGAAGGTGCCTAGGACTGAAGACAAGTCCTTTGAGATGGTTTGACTACGTCAGCTCCTGGTCAGCTCAGGTTCCCACTCTGCTACTCTGATCAGCACAGCCACGGGCTAAAGGCCTGTGGGAGGAGTGGATGCCAAGTTAGCAACTGAGAGATGGCCCTGATGCCACTGTTCCCCTGGGAGATCCGCATCAAGGCTCTGGTGGTCCCACAGAATTCAGCAGGGGTGTGTGTGGAGGCTAAGAGGATAGAAGGAGCCAATTTAAAGAAAAACACCACATTTGAATGTGTTCCAGTGTACTACCAGTCCCCGCTATGCCTTGGCACATGGTATGCGGTCAGATGCAATCCTCGCCTTTGCCTGCTCAGTGTAGACAAGTTGGGACGGGCTCCGTGGATCTCTCTGGTGTGTGTAGACTCCCTGAAGCCTTGGGGTTGATTTCGAAGAATGCCCTATTTTGCTTCTTTACTCAAATATGGATTCCTTTGTCTCCTTGCGTACTGTATGGATAACACAAAGTGGTGGGAGCAAGAACATTAGGAGGGAAATAGAGTGGATGAATTCCACTTGCCATCCCGTCACACTGCTCCTGTTCATGCTTTGAGGGTAGAAGTGCTTTGCTCACCTACCATCATCACTACATGGGCAAAGGAAAGGTCAGTCAATCCCCAGTTATCGTGGATGAGGACTTCCTTGCTACTCACCCCTCTTTCCATTTCTCACTGTCAGGGGTCTAGGGAATTAGGCCTACCACAGGTTACGCCCAGCACAAGAGGAAGTGCACAGGGAGACTTGCTTTGGTTTACTAGGGTTGCCATAACAACGTAGCACTCACTGATTGGCTTAAAACAACAGAATTTTTTTGTTTTGCTTCAGAGTTCCGGGGGCTAAAAGTACAAAACTAAGTTGTCAGCAGAGCCATGCTCCCTCTGAGACTCCGGGGAAAATCCCTCCTTCCTTCTCTCTGGCTTCTGGCAGTCACTGTTGATCTTCAGCATTCTTGGCTTACAGCTGCATCATCCCAGTCCTGCCTCTGTCATCGCACGGATTCTCCCTGTGTGTCCGTCTTCACACAGCGTTTCCTCCTTATTATAAGAACTCTAGTTCAAGGGGGTGAGGGTCCACCCTAACATCCTCATTTTACCTTAAGTCATGAAAACCCTATTTCCAAATAGGGTCATATTCACAGGTTAGGACTCCACCATATCCTTTTGGGGGACACAGTACTGCCCACAACAACACTCTCACCTCAAAATCGTGCCTCATTGAAGCCCCAATTTCCATTCCTTGATTCTAGATTCCTGATTCCAAAACCCTTTCCCAAAGCCCTAATGCTGTTAATCCCTTTTTGTTGTGTTTTTATTCTTGGTTGACAAAACAGACTTCCATTTACGGGTCCCAACCTAAGAAATGTACTGATCTTTTAGCCTTTTTCTGACTGCCAAAGCGTTGAGGCTGAGACTTACAGTTTCAGGGAATAACTCTGAAAGCAGTGCCCAGCACCCATCCATAGCTTTGCCATCGCCACTGTCTCTGCTCCTTAAGGTTCGGCCCTTCCCTGGCACAGCATGCTGAGAGATCAGTTTAGACCTCACTTTACTGGATCGGAACCAGTCTCTACCACCTGCCAGGCCTGGCACAATCCAGTTGGAGCATTCACTTTCTAAAACAAAGTTTTCTTAGTTTGCTCTTTATGCATTTTAAATAAAGATCACGTTCGTGATGTTGAAAAAAAAAAATCCCCTCCATTTGTACCTCATGCAGTCATACAGCTTTAACCATCCATCTATACTCACCATTGTTTTCAAACTAATTTTGAGAAATAAGAAAGATAGTTAACTTTAAGCACCCTATAAAACAAAATAATTTAGTCTAGGGGAGGGGCCGATTATGAGACATAAATTAATTCCTTCAAAAAAAATCAAAGAATTACATTGGTTCAGGTTTACATTAACAAAAGGTGTAAATGTAATTGCAGCAACTTTTCAAATTTTGGATCTAAAATAAGTCTTAGCCACGAAATATTTGATGGAAAATTTTGGTTTCAGTTTAATTATGAAACTAATTGTGTTAATCTCTCACCATATTACTATAGACCTGATTTAAAGTCAGATCCACATAAAGCAGCAGCCACAGGGAATCAAATAACTCACTCCCTTCTTTGTAAACAACAGTGCACCGTCATTTTATAAAGATTTGAAGCTTCTCCGATTTACATAAAGTCAGGCCTTTTATTTTTTATTTATTTTTTTTTTTTTGTGGGTACCAGGGGTTGACCTCAGGACCTTGCACGCCAGCAGGCGCCCGTGCCACTGAGCGATATCACCGGCCCCTTTTTCTTATGTGGGATCCGGGAGTCAAACTCGGGCCCTCGCGCTTGCCGGGCAGGTGCTTACGCCGCTGAGCCATCTCACAGACCCAAACATAGGCATTTTGATAGGCTTTGAATAAATTCCAGTATTTACAAACACATATTTTTCAGCAGCGCATTCTTTTTTTTTTTTAATGTGGGTACCGGGGGTCGACCTCAGGACCTTGCGCTTGCCAGGCAGGCACTTGCACCACTGAGCCATCTCACCGGCCCCAGGCCTTTTCTAAGGAGCTACAATTTCTATTCTTTTAGCACGGAGAGATGGCCAATAGTAGAATTAAATAGGCTGACGTTGCCAATATCCATGTACATCATCTTATAGCTGCAAAATATCCCATTCTTTGCAATTTATTAAAAAAGTTAACAGCTTGGCCATGCTTACAGTCTACAAACATAAACCTAATAATATCATTAGGAACTTACAATTGGTCACATTTGTGAACCCAAAGAAAAAAGCTAATATTTTTCCCATTCCCAGTTATTCCGGTTATTGATGTGCTTGTGCGCACTTCTCTCATCTGCCTTATGATCTTCCCTTGTGAAGTTTTAAAATAAATCATCCTCATTAAATGGAAAGAAACTCAGAAAGTAGAACTGACCAGCACACAATTTGCTGCCATCCAAACTCAGCTAATTCTCCAGTCACTACTTCTGCTCCTGGGGCCACCAGAGACTAAATGGATTATTTCCATCCTCTGCCAGGAACACATGCCAGTATTTACCAGTATTTATGGAAAATAATTTTCCAGAATCATTTTTCAAAACTGAATGCTCAGTTGACTTATAAAGTCTAAAATGGATTAATAGGAAAGAAATAGACAGTCCCAAATGCACAAGTTATCAATTTTATGCACAGGATGAGTAAGCCTTACGTATTTCAGCTAAGCTGGAATTACAATAACCCCATTTCTCTCAAGAGAATTGAGGACTGCTATAAAAATGAAGATGTGCTTTGTTTTACTTGCAAAACAGGAAGTACTCTTGGCTGAATTAAAAATGATTGCATGAAGGTTTAAAGATACTGTCTTACAACTTATTTGTCACTAGTTCTAGACCATGTCTACATGACCATAGTAGGCTGAATGACGTAAAATGATTTTTGTGTTCATCTGCTCATTTCTTTATTCAACCAATATTTATTGAGCACTTACCATTAAGAAGACTTTGAGAACCTTCAAATTCAAACATGAAGAAAGTGTCCCTTCTTGCAAGGGAGTCATAATCTATTTTCTTTGCTATATAGACATACTGCCTCTGTATTAGTCAGGTTTGGGAGTCATAAGCAACAGAAACTTTCTGTAGCTAGTTAACAAATATGAAAATCTTTAGACGGGTGAGAGACAGTTCATTGAACCTAGGAACAAGGCAAAGAACAAGGTCTCAGGATAGGGGCCAGAGCTCTTACAGGTTTTCACATATTAAGAAAAACATAGAGATTGCAGGTTGTCTTCTTGAAATGAATATTCTCTACCTATTTTTAATCTTTGTCATATCACTTAGGATTTAAATTAGCTCCTATAGCCATCCCTTTACTGAGTATGGATGGGTTACCTTGTCTAACAACTCCAAGATTGTCTAAAAGGAAGAGAAGCAATTTCCTAATGGGTGCTAGACAAGCAGAATGGCCTTGTCCTAGCCTTTTGCCTCCCAGACCCTAAGCTGTACTTTCCCCATGGCAAAGGCCCATTGCCCATTGATCTCCCTTCTGAATATTAACCTTACCCTAAGTTTTGAAAGAGATCGAACAAGTGAAAAAATCCGTGTTAGCTCATCCTTGCCTCAAGTGTCCCTCAGTCTTTGTAGCTGACTGTAATAACTGGGTTCTGCCTTGTTCCTGAGGACCTGAGCTCCAGGACCAGTGTCGTCCATCATCTTGTTGCCTCTAGTGGCCATCATAGGAACTGCGGCGGAGTTATTCAAGAACTACCTGTGTGATGTATGTTCAACACAGGGTCCTCCCTTCTTTCTCCATGTTGCTGCCACTGCCTTCAGCACCTATCCAAATATCCTAGTCCCGATCAATCCAGGGCCCTGACCTCTACTCCCAGGCTTGATCTCTCTCCTTACTTCCACCTAAAAGCTAGAATTCTGCACTTGAATCTGAGCTACAGAACCAGTGTTTAAAAGCAACACTTTTGATCAGAAAAAGTTATGTAATCTTGAATGACTTGTACCTTGCTGAACCTCAGCTACTTGTCTGCAAAAGGGACACAATAACAACTGCTTCATCAGGTTATTATGGGAATTAAGTGACAGTAGGTATTTTTAAATTACTTAACATAGTGCTGCACATAGTAAAATGCTTAATAATGAATGGGTAAAGAAATTGTGGTACTTGCACACAATGAAGTACTACTCTGCTTTAAAGAAGGATAAAGTTGAGTCATTTGTAAGAAAATGGATGCACCTTGAGACTATAAAGTTAAGTGAAATAAATCAGACACACAAGCTTAAATATCAGATGATTTCTCTTATATGAGAAACCCAAAATATAAATAAAGAACAAAATAAAAGTTATATAATAAAAAGTAGGGAGTAGATCTTTCTCAAATGGGAAGAGGATCAAGAGGTGGAGGGATGGAAAGGGAGGGTAGGGGAATAAAAAAGAAAAGATGGGGGCCAGTGAAATGGCTCAGCGGCGTAAGCGCCTGCCTGGCAAGCACGAGGGCCCGAGTTTGACTCCCAGAACCCACATACGAAAAAAGGGCCAGTGATATTGTTCAGTGGCACATGCGCCTGCTGGTGCTCGAGGGCCTGAGGTCGACCCCTGGTACCCACAAAAAATAAAAAATAAAAGACTTGTTTAAAAAAAAAAAAAAAAGAAATAAAAGAAAAGAAAAGATGCAGCCAGGAGAGGAAAGGGAAAGGAAGGGGACATAAAAGGAATTAAGATATGTCTACATACATGTACCAAATCCCCAAGATAAATGTAATCAGTATGTGCTGCAAACATATATTAAAATTTTTTTAAATAAAATAAAATACTTGTATCTGGATGTCCAACCAAAGCCTCACGCACTCATAGGTGGAGCTTTTGCAAGGTGGCTGGGTCTAGGGTGTGTGAGTATGGATTAAGGCCAAGTGATAACTAAATGAGTTTACCATAGTTCTGGGTGTGGGTGGCACCAATCAACAGTCTTGTAGCCTGGATGGAATATAAAGGGACAGAAGGAAGGTAGGCTGCTTCTTGCTGCCTCAACACCTCATGCCTGCTCTGCCATGAATCATTTCTCCTCTCTGTTGCCCCTCTGTCATGCCATGCTGCCTTGGAGCCAGACAACTACGGACTGAGACCTCTACGAACTGTGAGTCAGAAGAAACCTTTCTCCTTTAACTTTGGGTGCTGGGTATTTTGTCACAGCAATGAGAAAAGTAACTAAGACAATGCTTAATAATCCGCCCTAGATCCTTCAATCAAGTATGTTTCTGAATTTTGATTATTAATGTCATATTCTTGCTCTGTGATTCCTCAGTTTTCAAACCCTTTCTTGTATCAACCCCCAAGTTTTGACTGCTTCCACGATTCAGCCGCCATTTCTCATATTTTGGGGCGGTCTTAGCAGCTCATACACAGACTCCCTGATCTGGCTATGGCCCACCCCTCTCAGCCCGCTTCCCTTGGTCCAACTCAGCCACTTCAGAGCAAGTTCCCTCCACTGCAGCTCACTGAGCTCAGACACAAACATTTCAGTCTTCTCCCTCCTTGCAGCTTAACAGGCACGACCAAGGGACTTGGCCCTTCTGATTTACTCATGCTCATTAAGACTGCTGCGAAAACAGCGCGTCTGCTTCCACAGAACCAACTCTCCCGGGACTAGTCAATATTCACTAGATTGCTAAGTAAGTTCTAGCTTTTTTTTTATTTTGCAACAATTATTTGGATAAATCTTTACTTACCTAAATCCCAGTAAAGCTTTTTTTTCCCTCCTCAGCAAATAGTTTATCTCAACATATTGATCACTTTCTATATGCCAAGCTCTGAGTAGGCACTAAATGCAAAGAAGTACGGATGACACAATCCTGCACCCTGCTAGGAAATAATACTGAGAGAAGAATCGCAGGCAGAAATGCCAGTGCTAGTCATCTTCCATTATAAATAGTAACCAGTGAAGACACAGGTAGCCTAAAAATAATTCTAAATAATGGGTAACAAAATCAACACTTAGGTTGATGACTAGAATATTTGTTGCCAATTATATTGGCAGAGAAATGCATCACATCTTAAGTGTAGAACTCAATGAATCTTTGCATCCAACATGCAGATCAAGAAGCACATTACTGGGGCCGGTGAGATGGCTCAGCGGTGTACTTGCCTGGCAAGCGCGAGGGCCCAAGTTCGACTCCCGGAACCCACATATGAAAAAAAAGGGCCGGTGATATTGCTCAGTGGCACAGGCGCCTGCTGGCGCGCGAGGTCCTGAGGTCGACTCCCCCCCCGGTACCCACAAAAAAAAAAAAAAAAAAAAAGAAGCACATTACCAGAACATTACCAGAATTCCAGGGGCCCTCTCACTCTCCCTCCCATCACTCTCCACCACTGGAAGCCATTAGCCTGATGTTGAATTGAATGGATTCATGCAGTATGCACTCTTCTCTGATTGGCTTCTTTCCTTCCACAGTATAGCTGTGAGGTTCACCCAGGTGGTTTTATGTAGCTTCAGTTAATTCATTCTCTTTTCTAAATAATACTTCTTTGTAGGAATACTTAGCACTTCATTTGTCCATTTTCCCTAGATGCATATTCTGCTTCCACTTTGTTACTGTGGACAATGTTGCTAGGAACACACTAGCACGTGTCTTTCGGTTGACGTACACAACCTTTTCTGTTGCGTTTATTCCTAGGAACAGAATTGCTAAGTCATAGCATATGTGTATATTCAACTTTAAGAGATATTTCCAAATGCTTCTTCTCCACATGTTTTTTTTAAAGAAGGTGCTGCGTTTCTAGAGAAATAGCAGTTCTTGCCTGGAAGCCTGACCCTTGGGAATCTGAGAGTCAGACTTTTGGACCTGAGCTCAGAGTTTTGAGTTCAATTCCTCTCTTTGTGTGTGCTTTTCATGCTCAGAGGAGACTATTTTTATTACTGCAGGGCAAGTGTAAAATGCCACCATTAAAACAAGAGCTTACGCACCCACCTGGAAGCCTGGAAAAGACTCTTTAGAGCCAAGTATAGTTTAACCCCAGATTCAGGAGCCTACTTGTGTCCAAAGATGGAGAGATGATCAGAGATAAGACATGGGAGGGGTAGGGTGAGGGTTAAGGAAGAAAATGAGGACATAGAATCCAAAAACAGGACTCCAAGAACTGAGAACATCCTGGGCAGATACTGAAACGAGTGGAGAGTGACCTGGTAAGACAGAACTGCAGAGAGACCAATGGGAATCCAGTTTGGGTAAATTTCTGAGTTCAGGAAAGTTGCCCACAACAGCTGCTTCACCTCTGTCTTCCTTTGTGTGGTTGTGGTGCTGGAGCAGCAGATAAGAAATGAACAAAGCAGACATCATTTTTTAATTTCTAGGCCCACTGCTTCTTCAAGGTGACTATGCAAAGGCCAGGTCCTGTGACTAAATTGCCAAAATCCTACTCCATGCTGTGAAACCTATGAAACACCCATGTGTACTAGTGCAATCCATTTGGAAAGCAGTACAGCCATAGATAATGACCCATAAGATACTCACACTTCTTAATACAGGAATGCACTTCTGAATTTTTATTGTAAAAGTTATCATTCAAAGCTGACAAAAGAATATCAAATGTATTAACCTATCTAAAATACTTTTTTTAAAAGATGGTGAATAACATAAATGATCAACAGTAGTAGATACTATGCATTGGTTTGATTCACTCTTATAAAACTAGTTAAAATTAAATTTCTATGCAAGTGAGTTTAAATTGAAATCTCAGGACATAAAATTATATAGATCTTAAAATTACAGTGAAATAAACATGCACATGAAAGTAGACAAAAAATTTAAAGTAATAGACTAATAGCTTCCTTTGCCCATAAGGCACCAATACTGTTCTGAATGTTTTATATAAATTAACACATCTTCACAACATCCTGATGAGGTAAGTAGCGTTAATTCCATTAGCGTTAATCTGTAAACAGATTAGGGAATTAAGCCACAAAGAACTAAAATAAAATGTCTAAGTTAGTAAGTGACAAAGGTAAGTATTTTGACCTCCAAATCCTTAAAACTTAAGCCATTATCATGAAAAGATAAATCATATTAAGCAGTGAGATTACTGAGTTTCCCTATCTTTGGGTGTCTTTTAATATCTTTACAACTAAGTCAGATGTGATGCATGTTTGTTAAATAGCCATTATGTCCCTTATATAGAGCTGAATTCTTTCACAAGCATCATTTCACTAAATGTTCACAAGAATCTAATGTCATTGAAATTATTACCTTCATTTTAGATACAAAAAGTAGGAGGTTACCCAATTAATCATAAAATTTTCAACCACAAACACAAGAAGCAAATTCTATAAGCTTCTAGAAGTTAACAAAGCCACAAGTGTGGATAACAGATGTGACTGTGGGCAAAGAACGCCTGCCTTCTGCAGTAGTAGGGCCAAATTGTAGGAAAATTTCATAGCATAAAACTGAGTAACATGGGCAAATCATCTGAAGGAGATGAAATGGCCATTAGAGTGAGAGGACAACAAATGATTTATGTCAGTCAGTTTTCTGTTACTCTATTAAATACCTCAAATAAACTAACTTACAAAGCATAAAGGTTTATTTGGGATCACAGCTTTAAAGATTTCATCTCTGACAAATGACAGTTACTTTGGCCTTGCAGCCACAGAGTCCATTGTGGTGGGAGCATTTGATGGAGGAAAACCCATTCACCTCTTGGCAGGAAAGTGAAAAAGAAAAGGAAAGAGAAATAGACCACCATCCACAATCCCCTTTGAGGGTGCACCTGCAGTAACCTCCCATGAGGTCCTACCTCCTAAAGATTTCCACCTTCCCATAGCACCACACTGAGGACCAAGCCTTCAACACATGAGCCCTCGAGAGACACGTCCATCCGAGCCAAAGCACAGCATGGTTCACTGTGAGTCAACACACTAAACCATCACTGAGAATGTAAACTCCTTGATCATGGAAATGATTGTAGAAAGATTCCTTTAAATTTTAAATTTAAAAACATCTGGTACTGAAACCAGGCAGAGACACACAGAGAGAGAGAGAGAGAGAGATTGTGTCTTACTCCAGCCAGATTTTTTCCTGGTCTAGAATTACACATTAATTACACATTAGACCTGTATCCCATGCCTTACTCAGGGTCAGAATTATACTGGATGAGGATGTATTTTGTGTGTGTGGATGTTAAATTACATGAAGTTATAAAATCCAAATAGCATGTCTCTCCACATAGATTGACAAGACTACCAAAAAAAAATAAAAATAAAAACCCACATTTCCATATAATAACATGAGAGGCCTGGTGAGTTTCATCATCAACATGTATCACTGTCATTTCTAGTCTAAGAAGGTTGGTCCAAAAGGAAACTAAAGCAAAGGAAACCCTTACACTAAATCCAATGCAAAATTTACGCATCCTTGAAATTCAGCCTGTTCCCAGGTTCTGCCCTAACACAGGTTCGTCTTCCCCCAACATCATTGTATCCTCAACACACGGTGCAGTCCCAGGCACAGAGAAGGCATCCACCATTCAGTAAACTGCTGTCAGATGAAAATAAGAGAGAAACGCCACAGTCCTGTCTTTTAGAAGCCAATAATCATCAATTAATGGTGACTATAGTTAAGAAATCAGTCCATTAAATTATACCGTACACACTGTGCCAAAGTGCATAGTGCAGACACTTTGTACATGACAGACCTGGCAAAGAAAGGGGGCTGTGAAGGAGCGAGATGGCATGAGAGGGTACGAAGGACCTGGATGGCAGAGGTGCAGATTCTATTCCTACACTGCTCTGAGCAAGCTCTGGGTGCTTGGCAAGACTCCTAACTCCTCTGAAGCGCTCGATCTGCATCAAAGAATCACAGTACAGACTGGAGAAGACCTAGAATCTAAGAAAGTTAGCATCGAAAAAAGATTATTAAACCTGACTCTCTTGTTTTGGAATAAGAAAACTGAGACTGTATGAATTAACATACTCCTCCTTCTATCACAGGCTACTCCTGGAGAAGCCAAACCTAGGAACAATTTCTGTGGAGCACAGTGGTCATTTTACCACATCGCAGGGATGGGAGTCGAAGAGCAGCACATATGAGGATAAAAATGTAGAAATCACAGCAGAATCAATGCCACAGACATGCTAGATGGCAAAAGAAAAAAGGCGGTCGATCTGGTTACCTAGTAGACAAAGCCCAAAAGGCAGGCTGAATGTAAAATCCTACAGGCAGACCTAGAATATATAAATCAGAACAATTGGGTATAATAATTCAGCTGTCAACAGTTAGCCCAACAAAAAGATATTTCCTCAGGAGAAAGGGGAATAGAAAGAAATCTTTGTTATACATTGTACTCAAATCTGGTGAAAACATCAAAATAATCTCATTACAGAGTGGCACACTAACTCAAGACAGACAAAAGGAGTCCATGGCAGCCTTAAAAATCTGTTTAAGGAATTTCACTTAATCCTCTCCTCCAGTAGACATTTTTTTTCAAAGTTGCCTGTAAACTAATACTAATATCCTTTTATTTAGGGTAAGGGCTTGTCCCCACAAACAGTTATTTAAGTAAATGTTTGTTCCAAAACCTGAAAGGACCAGTTGGTACTGAATCAAACAATCTTTCTGAAAACTTCTAGAGGTGACCTATCTTCACATTCTTAATAAGCAATAGGAGATGGTAACAAGGTCACTTTTAACACCAAAGAAATATTTACATAAACCAACAGCATCCAGAATATGCAATTAAAAAAGGAATAGTTAATGAGCCTGCAAAATTATATGCACCTTTTCCAGAGCAAATCTTACTGAATGATGAGTGATGAGTTTTCTACGGTTGAATCTCTTTCTTAATTGAGTAAATAAGCTAAGGTAAGAATTAAAGCATAAATTAAAGCATAAAAATACAGACAGTATTTACGAGAATAGAGGATAGAGGTGTTTTAGTACAAACAGTGGGAAGATTTCTTTGGTTGGTTTTTAAAGTGTTTTTATCTCCTTCACATTTAACTGTGTGTGTGTGCGTGTGTGTGTGTGTGTGTGTGTATACATGTGTGTACACAAGCACACAACACAGATTGAAATGTTGGCCCTGGGATCACCTCTATTTGTCTATATCCCTGCATTTTCCATATTCATTCATTACCACTCACACCCCCAAAAATATATATATACATATACTTCAGATTGCAAATTCATCACCCACTAATGTGATGGGTTGCACTAGTGGTTCCAATTCTTCACCCATCCTTGCTCTCTTGATTTATATTCATCCCTTTGGCCTATAGCAGTGATGGCAACCCTTTAGATGCAAGCGACCAAACTGCAACCCAAACCCACTTATTTGTTGCAAAGTGACAACACTGCAATTAAACCTGCATATTGAGGTTTTAGTTTTAGAAAAAAAAAACTGTTATCCAACTCTCAACTGCTGGGGTGACTTGATTCATATGCCAACAGAGAGGGATCTGCGTGCCTACCGCAGCACAGGTGCCATAGGTTCGCCACCACTGACCTATAGAGTAGATGTGTCAGTGTGTCAGCTTCAAGCCTGGGCCTTAAGATGTCATGCAAATTTCTGCTGGCTCTCTACCACCTTCTATACAAAAAGCCTTCCCAGCCTAGTCTGCTGGTCCAAGGGGAGGATGAGGGCTACACAGAGCAAGCAAACTTAGCCAATTCCATCCATACCCCACTAAATCAGCAGAGCACTTCAGCCAATTTCAGCTGACCTACAGGTGACCCACAGACTCCTGGGGTAAAATAGTAATACAATAATAACTGTATTATGTTATAGAATATAACAGCCATTATAATAATAATATAATAATTGTTGTTCTAAGCCTCTGAGTTTGAGGATTGTTTAGTACACAGAAATAGCCAATAGATGGACTAGATTTGCTCAGAAATTTAATAAACAAGAAGTCTCGTCCTGACATATTCCTGGTGGTGGAGAAGACATCTCCCTGCAACGCCTTATCTCTCCCAATTGTACATGATAGAAAATATTAGCTGTACCTTCCTCAAGGTATTATGAGGATGAAATACCCATAAATTTCTTACCTAGAAAACCCACAGTTGAAGACAAAGGGTAAAGCTATGATCCAATGAACAATGAAAGAGAGAGGAGGATGGAGGAATCTAGAGAAAAAGAAAGGGACAAGGTAGAAAAATAAGAGGATGATAGAAATGAGGAGGGTGGGAGAAGCAAATCGCTCTAGAGGCCATGGTATCTCTTAGCAGGATACCCATTAAATCATTTGGATGGATAACTGAGGTGTTTGCCGCAATAGAGAGGGCATCTCCTCTTAGATAATTCCTTTGCATGGGAAGATATAGACTGGAAGTGTACACACATGTCCGAGTGAGATAATACTCCCTAGGAGTTAGAACAGTGACCTCCACTAAATGAGGTCAGAAGTTCTTTCCTTCGTGCAGCGGCTGAGAAGCCTCCCTTAGATTTCCTCCTCCAGAATGTGAGTAAACCTTCAGAGTCACGAATCCAGTGACTTCCTGAGGCTGCAGTGACTTCCTGAGCCTGTAGCTCTTGTGTGACAGACAGACACGGTACAGATGCAACATACTTCAGAGTACAGAAGAGAAGCTGGGCTGATGGTTAATTAATTAGTGAAGGCCCTGCCTCCATCCAGCTTTTCTGCCCAAATTGCTGATGAGATGCATGTCAGGCAGGAGTGCACCACTATGAAAAGCCGTATTCCCGCTCTCACCTGAGCATCTACCTGACCAGAGATAGCACCGTCAGGAACAGTGGTGTGGGTCCCACCTGACAAATCCAAGCACAGAAAGAGGCAAAGTCTCTATCAATGAGAAATTGACATCAGCACATCAAGATGGAAGCAGAGAAGTAAGAAGTTTAGGAGTGGGGCTCCCAGGAAACATCTACCCAGTATGAAATATATACATGCAGAGACACACAGAGAATAATTTGCAAGCCATTGAGGCTAGCTCTACCTGTGCACCACTGAACTCACTACTGCTTCTAGGTCCTTGACTGGCTGGTACAGTTCGGCTCTTCCTTCAATGTACAGGGAAACCATTACTACTCTACCCAGCTAGGAATCTAGGAACAGATCTTTTTAAAAATCAGATGGGCTACACCTTCAATCAAACATTCACCCACATGCAAACAGAGCTGCGGTACCAGATCTATTTCATTTGTCAAAGTTTTTTCCTCAAGTCTCATTAAGCATTCCCTATGCAACAATCCAGCGATTAAAAGAACTTACTTGGCATTCAGAGCTCCCAGATTTCCAGGTAGCAAAACATAACCCATAAGCCTAAAAAGTGTACCTCGCCTGGATTTATGGAGGTAGCGAAGGGAGGCCATCTCCTTTACCCGGTAATGTCACTGGATCTCTTCGATTTATAAGGCTCACTCCTTTCAGTTAACTAATTCGTCTTTCACAGGTAAATCTCCTTATTCTCTTAGAAGAGTGGATAGTATATCAGTCTTTCACAACTTACTGTAAGTGTAATTAGATTGCTTCTACCAAACACGTTAATCGTGAAAGTGTGGCCACTTATTTGGCAATAAAGTTCTACTTGGAGCGTTAGGAAGGCTGGAGGGGAGAGGGTACTTCTGTCTATGGTCTCCAGGTTTTCAGAGGTATCGTGAAGCTGGACCTTGGAGGGAAGGGGGCAGAAAGATATATATAGAGTTAAACATGAAATGAACAGTGCATCCATGGTGGTTCTTGGGGCCAGGTCTTGCACTAAATTATGAGTATTGGGAATAGACATAGACATATCCAGCCATCTGGATGGGGCCTGAGGCACCCAGAGTCCCTGCAATGACCACTAGCCACAAGCTACTGCCTCCATTTAACCTACTTTTACCATCCAAATATTGTCATATTATCATGTCATTTGCCATGATATGAAAAGGACTAGGAAGTCTTGCTATAACCTAATGATGTAACAGAGTAAATGGTGTCTTCTGGCTTCAGAGTTCTGCTGTCTTCCTGACCTTCCCATTCCGGAAACTTCTATGACTCTCATCCATTGTTCCACCTTAGAACTCTGTTTAAATGCCACTTTCAAAAAGACCCATTCAGATTGGTTTAACCCTTTTGCGATGTTGTGCAACTCCCTTGAAAAAGCCCCATCATGATTACAAGCCCTTCATTCATTCATCCATGCTGCGTGGATTGGTGAGGGGACCCATTCTGCAAGTGCATGGGTTTAGGAACTGGGTGGATTTAAATCCTAAGGGCTGTTGTCTACTATCTGTGTGATCTTTGGCAAAGTATTTAACCTTCACTTCCCTCACTTTCCCTAGTGAGGGAATGAAATTGATAATTACATCTACATCTCAGAGTTATTGTAAGAGTTAAGTGAGTTGATCTTTATAAAATACAGTGCTTCAGTTAAGCACTAAATAAATCAACAATTACAATTCTGATGATGATTTCTTTCTACAGCACAGTACAAGGTTCTATCCAATGCCATTCTCCTGGTAGGCTGTAACTCTTACTTGCATCTCTAGTATTGTAATCTTCAGTGCCTAATGCACAGTCTGGCATATCATCACACAAAAGAGGTTCAAAATACTGGTTGAGTGAATTTATAAATGTAAGTAATACGTTTTGTTTTCAGTTCTATCAAATTTCTCTCTGTGCTAATTTTCATGATTAAGATTTTCTGTCTTTTTACCTTAAACTGAAGCACTTTTTGTTCTCCAAACTTTGAAGAGAACAAGATCAAATGTAAATTTCTGTGTTCATAAAAGAAATATTACCATTTGGGGAAGTTGCATGAATACCTTTCCCAAAAACCTTTTTCTCCCAACTCCCCAGTCTAATTGCCTGTAAAGGAATAATAGTTTGAGTAGCCAAATATCATGACCCACAAAACAGCAAAATTCCAAATTTTATTCATACATTGATTTTCCAGATGTGGACAAATCTCGTTTTTGCCTAAATGGTATTGACAATTTATGGCCGTCTTTGAAAAATCATTTGATAACAGTCCAACTATCTAGAACCTCTTTATTTTATGCATGTTAAAAGAAAAGAAAGTTATTACCCAGGAAAATTTCCAGACTGCAATAAAAGAAAAGCAATTGCTGCCAAGAACCATCTGCCATAAAATATCCCCTAACAGCTTCTTACCTTTATGTATCTGTAAAGCGCCCTTTTTAAAAATGAGGAAAGGCTATCAATCATTTCTTTTAAGGCTAATTGCAAATGTTTAACACAGAAATTAAATATTATAAGACAATACATAAGGTGTGTGGCATTCTAGAGTAAAGTGTGAGCATCTCCCAGAGAGGAATACAAGCATCAGAATTGTGGAACCAGCAGTGCCACTAATACGTTAGGGGACATTAGCAAGTCTTCCCTCGGCTCCCTTCAGTACCTACATCTGCTAAAAGAGCAAGACTCATGGGAATCTCACTGATCTCAAAGGGTTCTTATGAGAATCAATGAGATAAAAGATGTGTGAGCACTTCAAAAAATTAAACATGATGTAAAACTAAAAGATGTAACCTTTCCTAATGAGAATAAGTAAGATTAAGAAGCCTGTATGAGCAATCCCATGTTTATATGGCATTCAAAGTTGTAACAAAGATGCAACGACATAAAAAGCTTGGGCCCAAGCTCAGTGATTCCTAGTCTGATTGAGCATCTGAATCCCCAAAATTAGTAAAGCAGAGGTCTACACCCTACCATAGACCGAGGGAGTCAAAATCTCCATAGACCTGTTGACTCAAAATTTGTGCATTGGATCTGGGAGTCTATATTTCAGCAAACTTCCCAGGAAATGATGATGAAGTAGGGGACTGGGAAAATACTGGACTGGATGATTTTAAAGGTCCTCTGCAACAGGAGAGGGGAAGAAAAACAATTGTCTATGTGATTTGTCTTCATTAATGTCTGCCACCAGAGCTAGTGATTCCTGTGTCACATTCTACTCTATATTATTGCTTTGCCTGGCCCCTACCAGGATCTATCAATCAGAAGGATACATTATACACTGCTACTGCCCTCATCGGCTCCTCACTCCACCCACGGCAGGGATGCAAAGAAAGATACAAATGGAAACAGAGAGAGACATGTCCCTTTCTCCTGCCTACACCCATGGTTCCAACCTAAGTTGTGGTACTTTGAAAACGGGACACACTGTGTCTACTATTTTTAAAACTTGCATAGAACCTGGACATTTATCCTAAATAACTGATCCACTGGGTATCTTTCCTTCATAACCCTCCTTCCCTCTCTTCCTTTAACAGTATCTACTGTGTACCTATTATGTGCAATGCCCTGTGCTGAACTCTGTTGCCATGCTTTGCCTGCTGAGCTCAAGATCTGTTAGGGAAAACCCAGCACAAGCCCGTGAGATGATGCTACGGTGAAAGAGCACAGAGCTGCAGAACTCTTAACAGGGGAATCTGATCTTGTCTAGAAAACTCAGCCATGAGATGCAAAAATTAGGAATAATAGACTAGTAAAGCTAGTTAACTGACAAGATAATCCACACAGAGGAAGCAGTTTACACAGAGGTCCTATTGGACTAAGGACAGAATGGCTCTCTCAAAGAATGAGGGAAGAGTAAGCGACATGAGGTGACCAAAGAGGCAGATCAATGCCTCATGGGTTATCCATTTAACGTGTGGACTTTATCGCTGGAGTAATGGGAAAGAAATAAAGGATCGTACACAACCCAGAGAGAGGAGTTGACAAGAAAATTTGGCTGTAGGGTGGGAACAAGTGTGGAAACCAGGAGACAATTGGGGCAATTGAGTCATGTCTCGTAACATGGCTACGGTGGCAGCAGCAGAGATACGAGAAATGGGCAGTCTTGATGGGTAAAAAAGGGATGATATAGGGACTTTGTAAAGAAACAAAATAAGCACACTATATTCAGGTTAGCAGGAGAGTAGGGCACTGACTGGAGTCAAGCAGAGGTGTTCTCACAGTAAAGAAGTTTGAGAAATCATAATCTAATCCACCTTTTTATGCAGGCAAGGAAGTCTTGACCTAGAGATATTAGCGACTTGTTTAATGAAGATCACAATTAATTCAGTGACAGAGCAAAGGCTAGAATACTCCCAGTGTCTGTTACCATAGGATTAGCATGGGCAATAATCAAGGCGAAGAAAATAACCCAGCCGAGGCTAGATTCAGAGACAGGCTAAAACCAAGCTCTGCAAAGCTAGCGGAAGTAAAAGAAACATGTCCAGTTGCCCTAGGACTCTCAGTTGGCCTGGATCTGATAAAGCTTCATGCTACAATATACTACTATGACAACCAAGACTGTGCAAAGGAGGAAACCAACGGCACCACCTCAAAAATATGAGGACAACAGCCCAGTCACAGAGTTCAACAACATAATGTCCAGGACAAAAGCAAGGCAACCAGATATTGCTCACACTCCCTGGTGACATTTGCTACACCCTCCTCCCCACACACTCATGGGGGCCTCTCACACCTACTTTCCCAGATGTGTTCCTGGGGCTGATGGAGCACAGCTGGAAGAGAAAAGCACCAACCCCCAACCCATGCAAGGCTTGGACTTTGGAGACATTTACACAAATGGAGAGAAGAGACTTCCCCTGGAGTGCGTTACACTCACCCGCAGCCAAAAAGATGAGCACATACAAAGGAGTAAGAGGCTCCATGTAATATCTGAAACAACTTGCCCCCATACGATTGATAATCATGGCTGCCACAAGATTAATTGTATTTTTCCTGGAACAAAGCCGGAAATCACTCAAAGGGCAATAAATGCTGAAATCTGTCTATGCTTTGCCAAAATTTCAGGCAAAAAGCCAATAAGGCAATTTTTACCTTACGTGTTTGAATGGATTTTTTTTAAAAAAATAGATTCATGCTGAATGTAATAGACTAGATCAGCCCAGGAGCTCAGGAGATTGCTCACTTCAGTTTGAAGAGTGAATTCTTAGTCATTCAGCTATTCTTGAGACCACATAGTGGCAAATGCCACCCATGAGAATCCATAGCCTGTGTCTCCCTGTTCTACCCCATGGAGAAATAATGGCTTACCAGGTATGTCGACAACACGGAGTTTTCTAAGATCATCTCTTCTTAGAGTAGAGAAGCCAGAAAGTGAAGTTGATGGCAGCAGGGCAAATGAAACCTTTAGCACAACGACTTTGGGGCTTTCAAAATATTTCAAAGACTGATACTGTAAAGCCTCAACTTGGAGCTAGATCAAAGCCTTTCAGGGGTTCTCTCAGGGTTAAGCAGATGATGACAAAAACCTGTGTCCTGTATGTGCACAGAAATTTATGGATTGTAAAGAATTTTCATACATCATCGCATTTACCCTCCCAACAAAGTAGTGTAGCAGAAAATGCCCCCTCCCCAGCCAGAATACTTCAGTTTCTTGGTTGCCCAGGTAATAGTTCCTGTTCCAGATTCCAGTTGCTCCTGTCTCTTAGAAATGGCTGGTCACTATGATGCATAGCTGGTCACTATGATGCACATTGTATAAACCAATCCCCGATTGACAAGCCATTCTGCTTCTCTACTTCCTGCTTGCTTATCTCATATGAGCCCCAGACCACCAGAAATCAGGGCCTGATATTCTGGGAATGATCCTGACCAGTGCCCGTTGATGTAGATAAATCTGCCTCCAAATCCTGGGTGTTGTTTCTATGTTTCTGCTTGCCATTGCACCAGCAGATTGGGTATTATTAATCTCACTTTACAAGTAAGGAAACTAAGGATCAGATATTTTAAACTGGCTTGTAGAAATTTGCTAGAAGGGATTATCAGACATACACAAAGATGGCTGAGGCTATAACTGTATTTACAACAAATGAACTCAAAATAAAATAATTTGAAGATGTTTCATAAGGGACTGGTTACAAAAGTGAGGGACAGGTTTAGAAAGCACATAAGGGATGGAATGATATTCCATGGTTAGCGGTATGACTGTTACATTCCAGGCCTAAGGCCATGGAGAGGAAGCAGATACCAGAAGCTGGAGAGAAAGTGCTGTAAGGAGAGGGACAGCCAACTTAAAAGGCTCTGTGACCTTCAGTGAAAGCAGGCGGTGAGCTAGGAAAATAGATAAACCAACTGCTTGGGTCCCTGGGTTAGATGGCTTTTGTTGCTATAATAAATACCTAAGATGATCAACTTATAGAAGATAATAATTTATTTTGGAGGCCTCAATGCATGATTCCTTGGCCCCGTTGTTTTGGGACTGTGGAAAGGCATCAGATCATGGCAGACGTGGGCAGTGGAGGAAACTCCACCTTGTCTCATCGTAGCCAGAAAGCAAACCATGGGGCAAGGAAGAGACTGAGGAACAGCAAAGACAGTAGAGGACATGTGCTCTGAGAACTAAAGACCCCCTACTGGGTCTTACCTGTTAAAGGTTCTACCACCTCTCAACAGAATAACCTAGAGACCAATCTTTTAACACAGGGACCTTTGGGGGACACTCAAGATCCAAACCAGAGCATTCCCAAATCCCAAATTGCCCAAAACCAAGCAAAACTCAAAGGACAAAAGGACAATTAGGGCAAATCAACTATCTGAGCTTCTTGGAGCAGAAAACAGGAAGGAGAAATGTCAAGGACCTGGAAGGGTAGATGGCAGATACTCAACCCAGACATCTTCAGGATCTGGGCCACTGCTCTAACAGTGGTGCTGCGTTTTCAGGAGCCCTGACCAGCAGAGTCAGTCTGTCCTTGACCAACAGAACTCTGGAGAACTGTATGCCAGCAGACATCTCCCAACCACTTCTTGGGCATCCTGAGCTAACAACAAAGATCTAGAAATCCAAGGGAGCAGAAAAGAACAAGTCCTGGCCTGGTGTGCCTTTCACACCATCCTCAGAAGGAGGCATTCGGTGCTCTCAGTGTTCCACAGAAAAAGATTTACTGAGCACTGGCTCATAAATGCAGGCACTGAGCTACATGCTTTTATACTCATCTCATTTTATCCTCACAACCTTTTGGGGCAAGTCTATTGCTATCCCTCTCTTAAACAGGAAATCATCAAGTCCCTGAGAATTTAAGTAACCTGTCCAAGATCAAACAGCTAAGTAAGTGGCAGACTAAGAAGTGAATGCAGATTTGTCGGACCACAAAGCCCAATCTCTTGGAGCTTATTAATTAGATGAGGAGATAGGTCACACTCATTTGAGAAAGCCACAGAAGGGTAA
The DNA here is from genome assembly GCA_028451465.1 of Erethizon dorsatum. Classification (NCBI taxonomy): domain Eukaryota; kingdom Metazoa; phylum Chordata; class Mammalia; order Rodentia; family Erethizontidae; genus Erethizon; species Erethizon dorsatum. Next base: position 17,019,003 of record CM051835.1, read on the forward strand.
ATCATCAGAACTTATTAGTACTTGATAATGACGTCTCCCACTGGGCTTTTAATGCTATTTCAAGTCCCACTGCAAGGACATTATCTACTGTGGCTATCTACTGTGGCTCCCTGCCCATGTCAGTTGGTGCCACTTCCCAATGCTACAACGTGTGCTCTGCCCATAGACCCAAGAAGAAAAGGGCATGGATACTGAGGAGCATTCAGAGTTCCTGCCACAGACAGAAAAGAGGCCCAGAGCTCGACCATGGGCAGCAGAGGGAGTGGCGGTTCCTGGAACAGTCCAGTGATGGATCTGAATGAGCCTCTACTCGAATCCTTATTCTGTGCTCAGCACAACTAGAAAATAGCCTTACAAGGAAGCTGTCTCCATTTGCCATGGAAAGGCTAGCACAAAACAATACATTATAGCATCTCCGAGAGTCCCAGCCCCCAAAGTCTCAGTTCTGTCTTGTACACATTCAGGAGTGCACAAGAATTAACTAATGGACATGGCTCATGCCTTTATCATGTCTACATCCCAGGGAATAGCAGAAAGCGCCCCCCAGAGCAGCCCCTTCCAGCTTCCTTCACCCTCCCCTTCCACTCAGACTCCACCTCCAGAGTTTACTCTCCTCCCTGCCAGGGCTGCTGTACATTAAGATTCCATTTCACAGCGGGGTGAAAGGAGAAGATGTATCTTAATTTACCTGGTGTTCTGCCTACCTAGCTTACTTAGATTTTTCAGCCTGCTGAGAAAGAATTGGGCCTAGCTTAATGATCAGCTCAAGACTTAACCTGTTGCTGACACTTGAATGTGCTGCAACCCTGGTTAAAATTCAGGGACAGCATTTAGGCAGGCAGCCTGGGGCTAGGAGATTGTCTCTGGCCTTCTGTCATGACTTAATTTTCTGCCCAGCAAAGTCAAGAAAATAGAACTTGTAATGAGATTAAGTCTGAATTTAGGAAATGTCACTCCTTACAATCCAGCTACTAGCTTTAATGCTCTTTGGCATGGGCGAGGTTCCATATTTCTAGCCTGACACCCAAGCCTTGCAGTTCATACGATTTCTAGGATCTTGCTGGTTCTCCACTGCCTACCCTCTACAAATTATTAGAAATTAATTTGACTTGGTTCAGCATTATCTGACAATTGCACTGACCCACCCCACCCCCCATGAACCTTTCTGGCTAATTTATATCCCCACCATGCAGCTTTATGTCTCCAATGCCCGTGCACATTATTTTAAGCTCATGCCAATTATAATTTTTAATACAGTCTGAAAATCATGCTGTTACTTAGCAACAAAGGTCACTGCAATAAATAATAATATCTTGTGAGGCTATTGATATCCTCAATTCTTTTTCATGGTGATTGAGAGTTAGTAAGGAGACCTTTCTCCGCTACTGCTGACATTTGAACTACTGACAAATGCCCACCACCTGCAGCTCTTCAATGTGTGCAAGTACAGCTCCTCCCACACTGTGAGACCCTTTAGCCCCTTTAGGACAGTGATTGAGTGGCACTGGCTGAGCTTCCCTCCTTCCCAGAATCCCTTATACCTGAGGGGCACAACAGAAAATCTGGCTGATGGACAGATCCCAAAGGTAATGGAGTTCACAGACAGGAAGCTGAAGTCCCAGGAACATTTTGTTTTGGGAGTCAAGGGTGGAACATTCCAAATGATATAGAATGACTTTTTTCTTTGTAGACTCATTTCTCCTTGGGAAATGACCTCAGCTATTGCAAAAGTAGAATTTTAGTAGACAATCCAAAAGGTAAGCATGGCTTAAGGCTTCCATAGCTGGCTGAACCCTAGACTTAAACACCAGGAATATCCCTCCTTGGTCTCTCCTATTCCCCTAGAGCTCTCACTACTATCTTTTCTCAGCTGAGGTGAACGTCCCCTTCATCACTGGGCAGTAGGGAGCCAAAAGTCACCTTAGGGAGCTCACTACTCACGGTTGTTTATAAATTGTAAAGCCCTATATAGATAAGGAAATCCTGGTTATAGCATCCATAGAAAACCATGCACATCTTCACAAAGCCTAGCAGTCTCCAGAAGAAGGAAAAGTGCAGCCATTCTTTCTGCTCTCTTCTCAACACTCAGCATAGATTATCCTAGCATTAGTCTCTGACAAAAGAACACTAACTCCTGCCTTATTCTTCCCCACTGGAGCTTCCATCTTTAGACAGGCAGGCTAGGATTTTCTTTCTAGGGCTTGAAGCTTTTGAGGCTTCACGGGTGTTAAGGTTTATATCTAAATGACCCCCCCAAAGCCTCCTGTGCTCACAGGTGCAGTCTTGGGGAAGTGATTGGATCATGGGGACATGACACTGATGAGTTTATAGAGGTATGTGATGTTGGAAGGTAAAACCTGGTGGGAAGAGGTAGGTCACTAAGGGCATGGCCTGGAAGAGTATATATCCCTCCTCCTCCCTTGATCCCTCACTGCTTTCTGCTTGCCATGCCACGAACTGTTTCCCCTCTGCAGTCCCCTTCTGCTATGCTGCTCTGCCTTGGAACCAGTCAACTATGGACTGAAACCTCTACAAACTGTAAGCCAAAATAAACCTGCACTCCTTTAACTTGTGGGTGTTGATATTTTGTCCCAGGATTGAGAGAGTAACTAAGATATCAGCTGTCTGCACCATGCAGGAGTTGTGTCACACAACTACTTCATATCCTCTGTTCTATAGAAATCAAGTCCAGTGTTACTGCCAAGTACTTTAATGAGCATTACTATTCTCATCTTTCAAATGAGAAACTGGGCCACAGAATTCTGTATTATTTGCTGAGCCTGTATTAGAGACAAAATTTATAAACAAAGATTCTGGTTCCAAAAATCTAGGCATTTAACCAATTCCCCTAACTCCCAAGATACTACAAATTTATTCTCATCCCCTCACTAATGATTACACCTGTTTAAGGTCATAAAATCAGACCATACTGCAAAATTTTAGTGGTCTTGACTTCCATATGCAATCTATGAAACAAAATTACAGAGCACCTTGCCTTTCTGTCTTGTCCAATGATGCATCCACCATACCCAAAGAGCTAGATTTCTCACTCTTGGCCAGGTTTCCTATAGCTGTAAAGATCTAGGCTTAGTAGCATATTCAGTGTACAATGTCTATTTGCAAAGCATTATACTAGGTGTCAGAAGCACTATATGATAGACACATAAGATAACCTGGTTAGGATCTAAACCTATGTGCTATGGTCACAAAACATCCCAGCAGGGTAAAGAATCTAACTGAACAGTATTTTAACATCATTGAACTTATCTTTCCTATAATTATTACTTTACCTCATTCCTAGGGACTGGAGGAAAATGCAGGGGCTATTCATGCTGATTTCTTTCCAGGCCAACACCTTTCATATCTAGATAGAAAGCCAATGATCTGCAGAGAAAGGACCCAAGTTATATCATTTCAACAAGCCCCAGCAGGGCCTTCTCAGATCCATCCTCAATACTAAATGATCAGTGCCTGTTTGGCTGATAACCCTACTGTGTCTGGAGGTTGGAAGGCATTGAAGCCAGGCCAGAATGTGCCATTATTCAGGGGAATTTTCCTCCATTATTTCATTTGAATTAAAAACCATGTGAGATTCTGTTGCTAAGCCGGTGTAGCCCGGGGCCTGTAAAATGACAGCTGTTGGAACTTGCCTGCCATCCTAAAGCCCCAGTAGCACACAGCTCAGAATCAGGACGGAGCCCCATCAGCCACTATCTCAGACTCTAGCAGGAAATTGCTTCCTACACTCATCCATGGGACGAAAGCCAGCCACACCATCAGGAACCTTAGGAGGCCAAAAGCCAAACAGCCATCCTCTCAAATAAATTCATTTCAGTATCTCTGCTTCTCAGTGCTGCTCTCTCTCCTTGCCTGCTATATTCCTATGCCCTATTTAACTTGATTTCTGAAATGTAATATGTTTGTTTCACCATGCCCCCATGGTTTGCATATTTTCTTGATCTTTAGCTTGTCTTTGCCCATTGGTATCTGAAAGCTGTGTTAAAGATATAAGAATCTCCACATTCTCAGCTTGTCCATTAATTCATTCACCTATTCATTCACCAAATATTTATTTGTAACTATTCAATGTTGGAGTGCAAGATGTTGAAGATACAAATGAATGAAATGCCACCTTTGTACTAGAAGAAGTTAAGGTCAATTAAAGGAGCCATTGTAATATATGCAATGAGTTTCTTCAAAGTCCATAAATATCCCAGAGAAAGGTGAAACAGACTAGAGAAGAAAAGAGAGACCTGCACAGAAAAGGAAGAGAAGGGAGCTACTGTTTTGGATCCCAAGGGCCAGGAAGGGGATGGTTCAAGAAAGAGGGACGGATATAAACAAAAACAAAAGAACATGAAAGAGCCACGTGAGTTTAGGAAACTATAACAAGCTCTTCTTTGTCAGAGTGCAGAATGTGAAGTGTGAACCACAGGGAGTATGAGGGTAGACCGGCAATGGGGGCCAGGTCTTAGAGGGCCTTATGTGACCAACTGGGCCCTCCATGTGGCAATATCAATAGCATACAGTTGTTAAGGTTTGCAATGGGCCAAGCACTGCACAATGCATACATTACATCATCGGAGTTAGGTGTTAAATTGAACCATAAGAAATTTACCAGTGTTCCACCATTTTGACCTACAGATGAGATGCAGAGAAAACAGTTCCAAGAGAGAAGTTTATAGCAACACCTACCAAAAAAAAAAAAAAAAAAACCTCAAACAACCTAATGTTATACCTCAAGAAACTAGAAGAAGAAATCACGAAGGCCAAAGTTAGCAGATGAAAAGATATAATAGTCACAACATGAAAATAACAAGTTCAAGCCCATCCTGGGCAACTTAACAACATAGGAAGACCCTATCTCAAAATAAAAAGAAAAGGGGCTGGGATATAAGTGGGTTTAATCACTAGTACAGAAAAATAAATGATAGCAGAAAAGAATAGCAAAGATTAATAAAACCAAGAGTTGTTTTTTGGAAAGCTAAACAAAACTGACAAACTCTTACCTAGACTAAGAAAAACTCAAAAAATAAAATCAGAAATGAAAGAGGAAATATGACAACTGATAACAGAAATAAGAAGGGTTTTAAGAGACTACTCTGAACAATCGTATGCCAATCAATTAGAAAAGCTAGAAGGAATGTATAAATTCCTAGAAACATAGCTTACCAAGTCTAAATCACAGACATTGGAAATCTGAACAGATCGCTAATGATTAAAGAGATTGAATCAGTAACTAATAGTCTCCCATTGAAGAAAAGCCCAGAGACAGCACATTTTACATAAGAATCATCTCAAAATAAACTAAAACTTAAACATGAGATTTGAATCTATAAAACTAATAGAAGAAAACAAGGGGAAAATTCCACGACGCTGGTCAGAGCAGAGATTTCTTGGATATGACCCCAAAAGTTGAGGCAACCATAGAAAAAACAAAAAATAGAATTTCATCAAACTAAAAAGCTTCTTCACACCAAAGAAAACAACCAATAGAGAGAAGAGACTACCCACAGGCTGGGAGAAAACTTTTGAAAATTATACTTTGGATAAGGAACTAATATCCAAAACACAAGGAACTCAAAGTATTCATATTCAATAATAAGGAAATAAATGTTATTTACAAATGGGCAAAGGGACTTGATAGAGCTTTCTCCAAAGAAGCCATACAAATGGCCAGCCAACATGTGAAAAGAATAAACATCTCTAATCATTAGAGAAATGCAGATTGAAACCACAATGAGATATTGTCTCACATTTGTTAAATTGTCAGTTATCAAAAATATGAATGATAACAAGTGTTGATGTGAATGGGGGGAAAAAGCAACCCTTATACACTGTTACTCATATTGTAAACTAATACAGCATTTGGAAAAACAGTAGGGGGGCTCCTCAAAAAACTGAAACCAGAGCTATGATATGATCCAAGAATCCCACTAACAGATAGCATTGATGTCAGAATGTTGGAGAGATACTGGAAATAACCTGTCTTCTTTGATTATCTCTAGCTGCTAAATACATATGAATCTCCCCTGTTAGATGCTGATACAAAAGCAAACACTCATCAACAGAACTTCAAGTCACTAGCACAAACCCAGAGCATATCGCGTACTCAGCAGTGAAGTCCCATCTCTAAAATTTGCCCCTAGCCTTCCAGTTTTTGGGGGGTCTTTGTTTTTTGTTTTTTGTTTTTTTGGCGGGTACTGGGTGTCAAACTCAGGACCTCGTGCACCAGCAGGTGCCCGTGCCACTGAGCAATATCACTGGCCCTTTTTTTGTATGTGGGTACCAGGAGTCCAACTCAGGACCTTGCGCTTGCCAGGCAGGCACTTATGCTGCTGAGCTATCTCGCCGGCCCTGCCTTCCAGTTTTTAATTAAAAGTTTTCTATCCAAGATGGAAATGGCTTGCCTGATATACAGGTCCCTTATGTGGTCCCTGATCCACCAGCACACACTTTCATTTCCTTTCCCATTTATAACGTTCTGCTCTAAGCAGCATTTTCTCTTCCGAATCTGTTGTAAAAGAAATTATGACATTTCACTGAACACAAAGTCAAACACCTATATGAACTCACAGCTATGTGTAATACAAGCATGAATGGGTTCCATATGTTTTTTGTAAGAGCACATTTCTACCAGAGCAGGAGGGTATCCAGTATTAATCACACATACATGCATTTTATTTAACAGCCTGCCAGTGGCTTTGATTTCTGAGAAAATTGACAATGTAGTCCATGTAAATAATATTTGCCTTTGAAAGAAACAAAAGGGAAAATGATTTTTCTTTTTCCTGCAACAGAATTTTCTCTTTCTGCTTTGTTCGGTATCAGCTAAAGTCAAGGGGAAAATCCACTGCCTTCTAACATTCATCTTAGCTCAAACTTTGTTATCATCTGAAACGGCCTCCGAACTATGCTCCGCTGTCTGAGTCTTATTCTACACCTAAAGGAAATCAGGTAGCATTGCTGCACAACACCATGTAATGATCGCATTCATTTTAAGTAGATGCGCAAGAATGTCCACAAAGTATGCTACAGCAGGTGGTCTCTCTTGCCAATCCCGGAAAATACAGATCTGCTGAGCTTCTTTTTGATCTTCTGGAGGCTTTAATGCATCATTACGTGATCACATTGCCTTTTACATGTGTTAACGTATGTGTTACACTTTCAAATATGAGCAGTGTCTCAAATCTGCCCCCACCCTCCAAGGTAAGGTGAAAAAAGACTTTGATGATTTGCTGGAACCACTCTAATGTGCCATGATCATTTCTCCTGTGATCTTCAGAAGAGTAGCAAGCCCCAGGGATTCGGCTTTGTTATCCTCTCTTTACCTAGGAAGCAGACTCCTGAACAAAAGCAAGATCACTTCCTTCTAAGAAATTGTGGGTGCTTGTATTATACATCTTTTCGGGAAGAAAAACTGCGAAGATAATGTTTGTTTTTTTTTGTTTTTTTTTCTTATAAAACTATGTGTCTGATGGCCATTTAGTCAGAAGTCTTTAGATGTGTGATCCTGACACCAGTTAGCATTGCCAGAGGATTTGCTTTGGCTCCATTTGGCTTTCTTGCAGAGTTCCACAAAGTGGCTTCACCCAAATATGCCCATGGGGCAGTTCTGGGGAATGGGCGAGGAGGGGAGAACCCTTACATCCACTGGGAAACTCCCGCCTACTAAGCGTGTGACCAGTGGAAGTCAACAGTCTCCTGCAGCAGCGCTTTTCTCATTTGAAAGGAAGGTTATTTATCCAAGTAAGACAAACTAAACGTTCAAAAACAGGAGAGACACTAAGCCCTGGCACACCCAATCAGTGAATACTCTGGAGTCAGGGCCAAGAATGAGGGTGATCTGCTGGTGCTGACATGGAAAGATTTCCAAAACACACTGACTCTGTAAGTGTAAAAAGAGCAAATCATAGAACCGAAACCAGTAAAATATCCCCATTTGTATAAAAGGCAAATTCCATGTATAAAACTAAGCTGTAAATTACCATATGCTTGTAGGTAAATAAATATGAATATATATGTGTGTGTATGTAACATTCCTTTCCATCCTTAGAGATAGGTGTGAAGGATACTTATAGTGTTGACACAGCAGTAATTGCCTCCAGGAGAGGGAATATGGTTGGGATGCATTAAGGGGCAATTTTTCTCTTTATCCTATGTACTTTGGCACTCTAGATTGTTTTATACAATGAGAATACATTTATATATTATTGCATAACTTAAAAAATAAATATTGCCAGTGAGGTGGCTGAGCAGCATAAACACCTGCCTGGCAAGTGCGAGGTCCTGAGTTCGACTCCTGGTACCCACATACGAAAAAAGGGCCGGTGATATCGTTCAGCAGCACGGGTGCCTGCTGGCGTGCAAGGTCCTGAGGTCGACCCCCAGTACCCACAAAAAAAATAATAAATAAATAAATAAGTTAAGCCAGGCATGGTGGAGCACACCTGTAATCCCAGCACTCAGGAGACTGAAGCAGGAGGATTTCCATGGGTTTGAGGCCAGCCTAGGCTACATAGTAAGTTCAAAGTCAGCCTGAACTAATAGCAAAACCCTGTCTCAAAAAACCAAAATAATAATAATAATAATAATAATAATAATAATAAATAAGCTAAACTGATTTTCTTATTTCTTAACTTATTTAAGATTCAACAAGTACTGTGGCAGAAAGTTGATATCAGCAATTACCTCCAATATTCATTTCTCCCAATATTTATTCCTCTATTTCCTCTTGCTAAAATGATAATAGTTTTCAGGGATGCAATGTTATAAGCTGCACATTTGTTTTTCCAGCATACCTTGAGATTTCAAACAGCCAGATGCATGGCCAGGAAGTTTGCTGTGAGGAGAGATGTAGTGTCACCTCTTACTCCTGTCTTGAAGAGAAAACATACCTGGAGCTGCAGCAGCCATTTTGTTAACGTGAGTTGTCAACCAAAAATCTAAGAGAATTGCAGAGAGGCGGTGTCAGATATTATTTAGCCACTAAGCAAATAGAAGCTGCCCACCTTCAAGAACTCTTGTTAAACTCCACGAAAAAATTGCTAGATTTAATAAGCAAATTCAGTAGTGTAGCTGGATACAAAGTCAATACTCAAAAATCAATAGCCTTTCTGTACACAAATAACAAACTTACTGAAAGAGAAATTAGGGAAAGAATACCTTTCACAGTAACATCCAAAAAAATGAAATACTTAGGAATCAACCTCACAAAGGATGTAAAAGACCTCTACACTGAAAACTATAGTACTCTGAAAAAGGAGATTGAAGAGGATATCAGAAAATGGAAAGATATCCCTTGCTCCTGGATAGGAAGATCCAATATAGTGAAAATGGCCATACTTCCAAAATTATTATACAGATTTAATGCAATTCCAATCAAAATTCCAACAGCATATCTCACAGAATTAGAGAAAACAATCCTAAAATTCATTTGGAATCAGAAGAGACCTAGAATAGCAAAGGCAATTCTGGGCAACAAATGCAAGGCAGGGGGCATCACAATCCCCGACTTGAAATTATACTATAAAGCTACTGTGATAAAAACAGTGTGGTACTGGCAAAAAAACAGACCTGAAGATCAATGGAACAGATTAGAAGATGCTGAAACAACCCCAGACATACTAATAAGCCACCTTATCTTTGACAAAGGTGCCAAACACATTCACTGGAAGAAAGATAGCCTCTTTAATAAATGGTGCTGGAAAAACTGGCTCTACACATGCCAAAGATTAAAACTAGACCCATATCTTTCACCATGCACTAAACTAAATTCAAAATGGATCAGAGATCTAAATATTAAAACAGAAACATTAAATCTGCTGGAAGGTAGGATAGGTAAAACCCTTGAAGACATTGGTGTAGGCAAAGACTTTAAGACTAAAACAAAAACCACACAGGAACTATCACAAAGAATCAACAACTGGGATCTTATCTTATTAAAAAGCTTTTGCACAGCAAGAGAAACCACCAACAGAGTGAAGAGACAACCCACAACGTGGAAAAAATGTTTGCCAGCTGTTCCTCAGACAAAGGATTACTATCGAGAACATATAAAGAACTCAAAAAATCAGACCTCCCAAATTTAAAGACCCACTCCAGAAATGGGCATCTGAGATGAATACACATTTCTCAGATGAAGAAATACAAATGGCAAATAAATATACAAAAAAAAATGTGCAACATCACTAGTCATTCAAGAGATGCAAATTAAAACAACACTGAGATTCCATCTCACTCCAGAAAGAATGGCTATTATCAAGAAATCAACTAATAACAAATGCTAGAGGGGCTGTGGGGAAAAAGGAACCCTTCTCCACTGTTGGTGGGAGTGTCGACTGGTACAGCCACTGTGGAAATCAGTGTGGAGATTCCTCAGAAAACTAGGGTTGGAGGTCCCATTTGACCCAGCTATTCCCCTTCTGGGTATCTTCCCAGAAGAATTAAAAACATCATACCACAGCGATATATGTGCACCCATGTTTATAGCAGCACAATTTGTAATGGGCAGATCTTAGAAACAACCCAAATGCCCATCAACTGAGGAATGGATAAAAACGATGTGGTATTTGTATACAATGGAGTACTATTCAGCCATAAAGAAGGATAAACTGGAGACTTTTATAGGTAAATGGATGCAACTCGAGAAAATACTCATAAGTGAAATAAACCGGGCGCACATATGTAAGCATTGTATTGTCTCCCTAGTATGAGAAACTGAAAGAGTAAATAAGATCCAAAATGTACAATAGACATGGTGAATCAAAAAGAGAGACTGGGATGGGGGAATAGGGAAAAGAAAGAAGGGAAAAGGAAAAAAAATTGTATTTATATATAAGATGGTTAAGATAGATACACTACTAATTTTACTTAGTTCATTGAAGAGTAAGGTTTGTGCCAGTAATGTTTGGACAATTGAATGCTAATGTGGTACCCTGAATAACTAACTTAAAGATAACAATACGTAATGCATTAACCATTGTTACCCTCCTAATATGTTGTTTTGAAATTTTGTTCTTTTTTGATTTGCTTGGTTTTTCTTCTCTTTAAAATAAAAAAAAAAGAACTCTTGTTTCATAAGAAATATAAAACCTTATTAGGTTAAGCTGCTATTAGTGGCGGATTTTTATTTCTAACAGCTAAATGCATTCCCAATTAAGACAAATTCCTGACATGTGCCAAGCAAAGTCAAGCTAGAAACTTTGCTTTTACAAGAGAGAGAAGGAATTACTGGCAACATAAAAAGCCTAAGATTATAGAAGAGGATGAGATTCAAACTATAAACAATAAAAATAAGGATAAAATAGAGTGCCTTTATTTCCTCATAGGAGTGTTGAACCAATTAAAGATGATACTATATGTGAAAGTAGTTTGTAAATGGGAAAATGGTGCACAAATATTAATGCTAATTTTTTTGCATATGTGATCAGTGCACTATGGGTCGTGGCCAAAATTTCATGCTGTCAGACCACAGGGTTTGAAATCTCAGCATACCACATACATGAGCTATGGGTCTCAGGACAATTATGTAATTTCTCTGCACCTCAGTTTCCCAATCTGTATAATTGAAATCATAATAGAATTACCTCCACATGATTATGGTCAGGATTACATTAAATAAAATAATATATTAGAGGGTTGAATACGGAGCCTGGCACACAGTGGCCTCAGAATGAGCCGTTGTTATGGGACGACTCCATGGGCATCTGAAAACTTCTGCATGTCAAAGTGTACTGCTCACAGCCTCCTCACAAGTGGAAAAGATCCACATAACATATGGTCTGTCTTAAAGCCTCAGAGAACACAGTTATAGAAGAAGTGTAGCACTCACCTAAAGAAGGCTAAACCTTGATATTTCAGAAGTATTTAAAGGGCAGCTATAAACAAGCAAAGCACAAAGGGGGAAAAAAGGATACCAAGGGTATGCTCTGTGCTCTCCAAGGGAACTTGAAGAGATAAGATATAAATGCAAGGAAAGTGAAAGCATACACAAGAGATAAATAACAGCTCAGTGCTATACAAGAAATGTCACGAGCCAATGCTTGATTACTGACTGAACAATGACTCAGAGAAGACACGATGGAAGGGAAATGATCCAGGACTGCTCCAAACAGAAAACAGAGTCTGCCCCGAGGACAGGCTGGCTTTGGATATGCAGGGAGGAGCAGAGGGCATCCCAAGAGGAGGAAAATTATCCGAGTCATGAAAACAAGAAGCTCCTGAGCATAACTGGGGGTGACATCAGAGTGGAGATCAAGAGGGCGAGAGGGAGTCTGACCAAAACAGAAGCGTTAGACGAGGGTGTGCCTCCTAAGGAGTGGAAGAACGCAAGCATAGCTTGGAATAAGAATGAGAAAGACTTCAGTGAGATCCAGAGATTAACAGGGCAGCCTGTGGACAATGACCACCACGAAGATTCCGAGTGAGCGGAAATGATCGGAGTCTGTGTTCACATCGGTCAGGAAGCAGCAGGTCAGATCCCAGGGGAGGGAGAATGAGAAGCAGAAACTAAGCCCCTGGAGCCTGGTGATCCGGGAGATGGTCCCACTCTAGGAGGGGTCAGAGAGAGATAAAACCATTAAGCCAATTAGCCGTCAAGAACTCCAAAAGCAAATGGTAAATCCTTTCTTGTTCTGTTTCAGTTAATTGTTGTTCTACTCCTACTCCTACTCCTACTCCTACTCTGAAGGTTAGCTCCTATATGTTGTGAGACCTCAAGAAAAAGAGCCCAAGACAGTAAATTTGGAAGAAGCAAAGGAAAAGGGACATCTTAGAAGCCATTCTCACTGCCTCAGAAAGCAGGAGGGTAATTGTATGCAATACAGAATATGCTTGAGAGCGAAGGGCTCCAAGGAAACAGAGAGGCTGAAAAGAAAAATGATCTGTTGAGATGGAGTTGATCCATCTTAGCCAACAGAGAGCCTGGGCTTCAGCTCAGGTCAAGTTAGTTGAGTCTCCCAAATATTGACACGGCTCCTCCTGTGTGCACAGCCCGTATGTACAAAATGCAGATCCCAGTCATCACTGCTATAAAGAGCAACCACATGCTTGTTGAGCTCAACATAAAAGATATACTTGGATAGGCTGGGGGAGGAGGAAGACTTCAGGTGGCCTTTGAAATTAAATGGTTCTTGGAGAAGAGAGAAGAGTTCTAGAGAAAAGAACCTCAATCACCTAGTTCCAGTTACAGAAAAGCATCGTGCTTGCTAGAAAACAAAGTAATCCAGTTCTGCTGTAGTAAAAGGAGGAATGAGATAGAAACCTAAAGAGATGAATTAAAGACAGCTGAGAATTCTACAAGAAGTGTGTATCTGAATGGAATGCAGAGTAGAAAGTCACCGAAGGGTCTCCATCAGGGGAGGGCAGGCACTGGTGGCCAGGTATTTGGAAGATAATTTGGACAGTGGTAGGTGGGTTGGCACAAGAGGAGAGAAGCATCATAACAAGATAGGCAAGGGGTAGTGAAGCCTCCACCTAAGGCAACAGCAGCAGTGATGGAATGCGGGAGGCAGGTGTGAGCAAATTCTCCATCAGGCTGGAGGCAAGACTGGACACAAAGGGAAACAGAAAAAGGGAAATCATGAAAAGATCTGTCCAAGGTATGAATATTAGGCAACCAGGAGAGCAAACTTATCTGTTTACGTTGGGCATAAGAGGCCCAAGGGAAGTCCAAGTGTGCAGTAGAACAGGCAGTCAGAGGTGTGAATTCTGAGCGTGGGAGACCCCATCACAGCCAGCTGGTAATGTTGTCTTCTCTGCAGAAGTCATAGTAGTAATAAGAGTGAACCTGGTTGCTGGGAATTCAAATCTAGTAAAAGAGAAGTGGTTGAAGTGAGAACTCTTTGCGTTCTTCTAGGATGGAACTAAGCTTCTCTCTTTGAGTACCATTAGAATTCAGAACACCAAGAGCAAAGGATCAAGGGAAGGAAGAAGATGGTGCTTCTCCTTGCCTTCGAAGAGACGGGATCTCTGGAGCTACATCAGCCATTTTACCAACATGAGATGTCAAGTATGAAGCAACGGCTGAGAATTGCCAAGAGGCCAGGCCTCCTAACTGGAGAGTTTAATGGTGTTTCTGCAGCCCAAAACTTTTGGTGGCTCCTCGCTGACAACAGCTTCTCCATGATGTTCTTGTTCTGGGATTCCCACAGCACCTTCCTTCCTCCTCCATGTCCCTCCTAACAGCACAGTGTGGCGGGAGAGTGGGAGACAGAGAATCAACCTACTAAGAATGAGGAGTGATTTTGTGTGTAAAATAGAGAAAGAAAGAGAAATCAATGACATGTGAGAAGTTTCGCGCTAAAGGAAAGTAAAAAAAGATGGCAGAAACTTACAGCAAGTCAAGGAGTCCTGAGAAATATAGAGAGCATGAAAGACAGAGGAGGATACAAAGTGGAATCAAAAATGTGGTCAGACAGAAAAGCCTTTTTGCCTAGTGGTTCTGGAAGAACTAAAGGACCATGGGAAAGTCAGAAGACTCTCTGAGCCTCAGCTTTGCATCTGAATATTGGAGGCGAAGGGCTCTAAAGGACTGAGCTCTGAGTACTTTCAAGTTATGATGTAGCCAGCCCAGTGTGGTGGCACGTGCCTGTAATCCCAGAACTGTGGAGACTGAGGGAGGAGGATCTTAAATTCAATCCCTGTCCAATTTAGTGACTTAGTGAGAATTTGTATCTAAGTAAAAAAGGACTGGAAATGTCTCTCAGTGTGAAAAGTTATGATGTAGCATTTAGAAGCCTACGTTCCGGTTTGCTGCTATGTGGCTTGGAGCAAGTTGTGTTAGTTTCTTTGTGTAAAAAATGGAACTAAATCACCTACTTCAGAGGACCTGTGGAGAAAGAAAATAAATAGAACAGAAAAGGCCCTTGTCACAAACTAAGAACCAGTGAGCTGTTGTTATTTCACTTGGCAAAAATCATGAAAAGGCAAATATGGCCAGATTCATAAAAAGTTATAGTTCAAGTTGTCATATAGACACAGACCCAAACTGTTCCTTCCTGCATGATTTATCTGAAATACTGAGGAGCTTGTATGAATTAATCAAGCCAGAAAATAAGTATACAGGAGATGAGGGCATTCACACAACTCCAGCTCTGCCACAGTTGGAAATATACCTTCTCATATCTTTATGTTCACGAAGGACTCCTCTTCTACCACTCTCCATTAACTACGCTGCCTGAAATGTATGTATATGTTTACATATGTATGTGTGTGCATGTGTGTATGTATCTTTTTTACTAGCTTTGATGTAAAATCAACAAGGCTACTGTCTCCTATTAAAACATTACCATCTTCATGAAGGCTAGATTTCAAGATTTTATCAACTATTAACACCTTAGCATGAATTTAATAGATTATCTACTCAGTTATTTTGCAAGCAAACCAAAGTAAGTAGTTGCACCTGACATGGAATCATGAGCTTACTATCTACTCCCTGGGGAAGGGGATACAGAAAAGTCCCTGCTGCGGGGAGGAGAAGACATACATGGGGAAATAAAGCCAGATACCACTGAATTAGGATCTTCTTGATACAGAAAAATTCCTTGGGAAAGCTAGAATGGAGTCACGGGAACACACAGACTCTGCAGAGAAGAACATTGAGGAATCTCAGGAACTAAGGAAAGTTGATTTAGAAGAAGCACAGCAGTCAAGTGGCTCAACAGGTTTTATGAAGGTCATCATAAGAGATAAGCTGAGAGTTAATTGAATAGTTTGAACCGGGGGTGGTGGCACACAGCTATAATCCCAGCACTTGAGAGGCTGAGGCAGGAGGCTCACCACGAGCTCAAGGCCAGCCTGGGCTACATAGTGAACTCAAGGCCAGCGGGAACTACACAGTGAGATCCTGTCTCAAAAAAGAAAGAAAAATTTGAGATTCAGCCAAGGTGCGGATTGGATGAGAAGTGTATTTAAGAAGTAGGTTGACGAATCATGAATGCCTCCCCATGAACTAACACTCTGACAGAGGACACAGCTTCCTCCGTGCGGAGTCGTAGCATCCTTAGTCCCTTGTATTGAAGCATCAGGAATCCACATGTAAAATCGGAGCTGATTCTGAAACTGTGACAGGTGTGTTTACGGACAGGGAGGTGAAGGGAGAAGGAGGCTGTCTTTAGGCTGTCCTGGGAAATCAGATGCTGTGGAGTCCGTCTAAACCTTGACATAAAGGGAGGGAAGGGAGTGATCGTGTCCAACTTGTAGCCAGCTTCCCACACTGCCCTTGCCTGGGAAAAGATGGTAAACAGAAACTCTACGAGGGCCAGGCCACATCTGTCCGGTTCACTGCATATCCTAATGCTGGTCACATTCCAGACACACAACACATGCACCATGAATATTTCTTAAATCGATTAATAAGATGTGTCTGATAATAGGGAAACGGATTTAAAGAAAGGAAGAAAATTGCTCAACTCAGCTCACAGACAGCAAAGGTGACACTTGAACACTGAATGCAGACTGCACCTTCTTTAACCACATGACACTTCTCCCCGGGGAAGGTAAGTATTGAGCTGCTTGGTGGCTGAGACCACTATCAATAAACACAGGGCCAAACGGACACTTGGAATGAAGGGCAATGATGAGGATGTAGAGTTGATGATGAATCAAGCTGCTTGGCCTTGGGTCTCTCCAGCTGTACCCAGGGGTTGGCCTACCCTTTCCAGGCAGGACCACTAACAATCAAACCCTCCGTTTAGCTAAGCAGATACATAATGACATTCATTAACCTCCCGTGCAGGGGTGCCCTGCGTGAAAGTTAACCTCCATGGGCGAAGGGAAAATTCAGCTCCTTGCCAAAGTATCAGCCCTGGCTTCTTTTCCATCACAGGACTTGAACAAATCCACCATACGCTTTTTCTTTCTACCTTGTCAGGAAGCCAAGAGTGTCATTTTCAAAGGACATGTTTACCCCCTAGCAATGTCTCTCTTCCACCACCATGCCTGTGCTTTCTTCTCATAAAATCAGAACAGACAACAAAGCGGGTAAGATTGATGTCCTGTTTCTCCTCCTTCCCTCTGGTGGGTATGGCTCAGGAGCTGTGCACTCCGAACAATAAACATTTAAATGGAAATGCTTCAAGACAATAGCCATTTAACAATGACAACAACAACAAAGCAAAAGAAGGAAAAAGTAAAGGGCTTTCATTGATAAAGGACAGGAGTGAATTTGAGGGAACATATGGCATACAAATAAAGAACTGGACAGAACTGCAGGGGAAAATCCCAACCTCAGGTTTCTGAAAAGCTCTGTGTTAATCTTCACCATCTGGAGCACATACATCGGGACGGACTGTCCCTGCAAAATGTAACCAAACAAATCAACTGCTCTGCTCCTTATTTCAAACACTTTCACTTTTACAATGAATGGGAAATCTACGGCAATCACTGTTATAACATTTATGATTAAAAAATCAGCAGGTAGACAGAGTCTAGAAAGAGAAACAGAGTTTCACATATTCTGCAATCCCATCATCCCTGCCAAAACATGAGCTGTTAACGTAAATCCCAGAAGTTTTATATTTGTCTGCCACCTTTTGTTTTCTTGCCCTGGCTCAGGCCTGGAAGGGATAGAACTTCTATGGGTCCTAATATAAGCCAACTGCACCAGACATGAGAGATGGCAAATTTGAAGAGAAATTAAAAGCCACTTGTGGGTTTCTCATTCCCACAATTTCTGTGACAATTGGCAAACTAATCTTTCTATACCCCAAATTCCAAAAGTGAAAAATGAAAAGTTGATAAGTTTGTTAATCATCAAAAACAAGTACAAAAATTGTGGAACATTTAGTAGCAGTGGGCCATTTACCAATAAAAAGAAAAAAAAAAGATCTAACAGCTGAAAATTTAAAACAAATACCCACCACACCCCAAATTTTAATTGCTTTTCTTCAACTCCTTCAATGAACTTATACGCACATCCCTGTTTTCAGAAAGTGGACTTTATTTTCCTCATCCATGAATGTGCTGGATTAGATGACTTCCTAGCTGCCTTTCTCAGTCAAATTCTTTAATTTTAAAACATGCATATCTACATACACCTATATATAATCACACACATACATGAGTACATACACATCTATCAACATATGCACAATTATAAATACCTACACATGCATGCATAGATGTATGTATAGTTAGGTATGCATATACATAGATATGGAGAGAATATGCTGACATGTCAACATAACTTTAAAATAAAAATATATTTTCTCTTGCATTTGACACACACCTAGCCCCTTGGGCCTCAGTCTCTGAGTTTGAGAGAAGTGAGGACTTGGAATCATGGATGGAAAATGGGTTTCAACTTGCTTGCCAAATCTTATCCTTTGCCAGGATCATTATGTTGAAAAGCATTGGTGAAGCTGTGCCTGGGCTCAGCATAAAAGAGTGCTTATATTCATAATGAGTATTTATATATAGTGAGCATTTATAATGAGTAATTAAAATAAGTCATAACACGAGGCAGATCATACGTGATATTTCTATTACTCTCAATGAGCCTATTAAAGTCTAAATCTTATCCCCCTTGTGGGAGAGTGATTGTGGGGACAAAAAGAGAAGTTTGGACGTGGTTTATTCTTTGGGGTTTCACCACCAAAGAAACAGCTTGGAAAGAGATGGAATTATTTACCCATGGTCGAAACTTGCATCGCAGCCTTTTGAATCCAGATCCACTACACTCCACCCCCCACCTTCCCTAAATTCTGCCGTGCCCTGTGAAAAGCAATGGCTGTCTGTGGCCACTGAATCGGTCAGGCAGAATACAGCCAAGAAGCAGGAATCTTTCATCCCTAAGTATTTTAAGAAGAGTACATTTAATTAGGGAATGAGGTACACAAATAACTGAAGAGCTAAGAAATCAAACAGGTGAAGCAATCAGGGGATTAGTAGAGACAGAAAGTTGCTATCATCCTTAGACTAAAAGGAAACAAGGAGAAGGTGATGATTCCAGAAGCTACCTGGCAAGAGTGGGAATGATGGAGAAACTGTGGAGCTAGAACTACAGAGGAGAATTAGAGACACCCTGTTTCTCCCTGCTCCCTACCGTCAGTATTTTGCAAGAATTTCCACTGATCAAACTCACTCAAAAGTCAGTTACCAAGAAAGCCTGGGAAGCATAGCCGTATAATTGTAAGCAATGATGGGGACAGATAAAATAATGTCGCCATATAAGTTGGTAAATATAGAAAGGATCTCAGGCCATGATGTAAAAATAAAAGACTACACTGATATCCTTGAGATATGCCCACATTTTTCTACCTAATCCTTTAATTTATTCCTATTAACACGTTGTTTCCTTCTCTCAAATGAAGCAGAGAAGGGTCTTTTCTCTCTACCTGAATTTCTTGCCTCTAGGCTCATGACCGAGGGACCGAGATTGATATATAGAGGTCTTGATGGAATCACACTGCAGCCAAGTAACAATCTCCCTTCCAGATCATTCCAGATCTCAGATGACACAGAAAAAAAAGGGGGAGAAATGCCAGAGACAAACCCCCAGGAAATGGAGCTCTCCTCAGAGACCCATACATCACATGAAAATACCTTTAAAGCGATAGATTGGAGATAGTTCTATAACTACAAGATCCCCAACTTCAGAGACTAAGAAAATGATTCTCAAAATGTGGCCCTGGCTATCTACATCAGAACCACTTTGAGACTCTTGTTAAAGACTTACATTCAACAGAAGTAGTAAATCTAGACTTAGAACCCAGTGTTTTATTTTGGGTAGAGTCTCTAAGGTATGTTGGGAATAAGGCGCTTAAACAAGGGAATCCTTGGCACCAACGCGAAATACAGGAAGTGGCTACTGGCATTCCTTCCCAGGTAAGCTGGTAACAGCCTTTAATAATTCGTGTGGTCGATAGCTGTCAAGAGGAAATTGCTCATTTGATAACCACAAGAATCCCTGTCCTTTGCCCAGTCTTATTCCTGGGGGTCTGTTCTACTTCTAGACAGCATCTTTACAGTTCTTTCCTTCTTCCCCTTCCCTGGGCAAGAAGTCTGGGGCTGACCATTTGGAAAGCTTTCTTCTATGCTTCCCTGCAGTCCTCTCTTCTTCCTCTCTCTGGCCTCACACTAAACTCCCCAGGAGAAGCCTCCTCCTGAATTAGGGGGCCCAAGCTGCCAGCTCCTCTTGCTGCCCATTGCACTCTAAAGTGGCAGAGGAAGCAACTGTAGTAGGCACAGCTGCCCCAGCTGTGAGCCTGGCAGCCTGCCTATCACAGGTGGTCAGAGCTTTGTCCCCTCTGGGTTGACTCCAGCAAAAGGGCCCTGAGGGCTTGTGCTACGTTGCCCCTGAATTTGGGAGGCCGATACTCTTCCCAGGTCCCTGCACTGGGAAACCGTCACTCCACAGGTTGACAAGTGCCCTTTCTTCCTCTCCATGAGGAAGGGATTGAGGTGCAGAATTGTTATTTGTGCCTGGTGTAACACAGTTTCTTTTCCTTTGAACAACCAACGGGGGCCACCTTCCCGGGGATGGGAGATGAAAAGACGGTGAGATTACCTGCCAGGACCATTTAGGCTTTAATGATTTTCACGTGAGCGCTTCCAGAGAAGCTGTACAGCAACCGAGTCATAGGACGCTGTTCTAATAAAATTAAAATTACTAAAATAAACTGCCGGGCATCTGGAAAGCACCAAGAACACAAGATATTATGTGAACTGACATCCAAATATTGTACACCTACATGGCCCTTGAGTAACAACAAATGCATTGTGCATGCTAAAACCTTATTTTTAAAATTTTAATTTCCTTGTAAGTAGATTTTAATCATTAGGTAGCCCAATCATATTCAATATCAATTTCCTTTATGTTGCCCGGTGGCTTATAGTTCCTTTCTATCAAATTCACATTCACAAACATTCTATAGCTGCAAATACAAAACAAGGGCTATTCAAATGAAAAGTAAAGGTGTTTACAAATATCCAAATAATAAATGGGCTTCCTCCTTCTTTTTTCATCCAGCTATGCTGGAATCTATTAGAAACAGATTTATGATAGGATTAAAGGTCTAAACATAAACAGTAAGTCTATGAGAGCCAAGCTCTGTGCATCACTCAAAGAAAAACAACACGAAGCACCAAACGACATTCAGTCTGATCATGAATATTGATAATATTATATTTATTTTAAATATAATGTATTCATCGGTACTCAACCAAAAGTAAAATTAAACTCATCAGGATCAGAATAACTGTTTGGTTTTGCAAAAGTCAAGGACCCTCGTTGGGTGGCTTAATGACTTCTTGTTTGTGCTCTGTTTGCATAAATTATCCATCAAGTGCAGCCATCGCACCGGATGCTGCATGGCACTTGCGGAGGAGTGAGAGCCCCATCAGGATCCTCATTAAAGGGAAATGCGATTGGAATGGAGTCATCATTCCACGCCTGGCAAGGATCTGCATTCTCCAACCTCCATCCCTTTGCACCAATTCCATTTGAAGTTGGAACTGGGCTCACAGACCTGGATTTTTAAAAGCAACGGATGCAATCAAACAATAGACATTGTAAGAGAAAACTGCTGTGCCCGTAGCCAAATGTGATAAATAAAGGGGAGAAAACCGTATAATGGGTTTCAAAGCAATTAGATGGGTCTCTGAAAATGCAGGTGCTGGGTAATGTTCTCTCCGTTCATCTAGCCATTTATGTACCACAAAAAAAAAATAATAATAATAAATCCTCTTCTCAATATCTACAGACATTCTTTCTACCTCATGGTGTTACTCCCCAGTAAACCGGGTATGGATTAGACCCAAGTCACGCTGTGTGTAATACTAATTAAGTAAGACAGGCAAAAATAATGGCTGCCTTGTTTCATGTAGCACAATCATCGTGTTCCAGTCTGGACACATCCTGCAGCTATTCTAATGTAGCTGTATTACTTACCTCGGGAAAGCCTCTGAGAATGTTTTCTAGAAAAAGATAATGCAAAATGAAGTTGTGGAGCACAAGAAAAGCTACATAATAGGAAGAGAGTAACTTCCCAATAGAGTGATACAGTGTTATGTTTCGGAGATGTGCAGAGCTGAGCATATGTTGTATTGGAATAAAAACGCAGGTGAATCCAAGGGAAGAAAGAAACACATCACTTCTTATTGCAATCTTAAAATTGCCTGTGTGCCTAGAGATAGTTCTGCTTTTGCTCACGAACATTCAGCTCTGAAATAAGAAATTGAAGAGCATTATCAGATGATGATTGTCACCACATACTGGCCTCGCCTAAACCTGCCCTCAAGGCTGAGGCATTATTACCAGCAGCTTAGGCTTTTACAAAGGTTACACGCAAGACAGCATATTCCTCCAGGATCCACACTGCTACTGCTAGGGCCCAGAGTCAGACTAGAACTGGCTCAGACTGGTCTTTAAACTGATACCAAAAATGGCTGAGCTTCCATGTGCTTCGTTACAAAGTACATCCTCAGGCCTAGTAATACTTCATAATAGGACCTTACAGATAGGTTCAAGAACGTGGAGGGTTACCGTACCTACAGGTGACAGGAAACAGCTGAGTTCTATTTACACAGAGAACAGGAAAAGAGGGAAGGAAGTTTAAATTGCAACAGGCAGTTGTGACTGGTATTAAAAGACAGAAATGAGGACAACTGAGTTATTAAAGAGGAGCAACATGATTAAAAGAGCACACAAGGATTGGATTTTAAAATCTTGAAAGTCAGAATATGCATTCATGGCAAAATGACATGTTGATTAGAGCAACCAGCCTGCCTATAATTTTTTCATAAAATACTATCTTGAACAATGTGAAATGACTACTTTGGTAGGCCACCAATGGCCAAATGTCAGCAATTTCATGTGGTTCAACCTAATACGTCTGCCTTAAATCAGAATCTTGAACAGCACCTAAAGCATATTAGGCCATTGATAAATATTTGTGGGGTGGGCAAGTAAATAAATGAATTTTCAAGTATTTAAAATGAAAACGTTTAGCTGAATGAGCAGGAATTTCCTAGTTTGTTTGCATATAAAGCACTCTTGGAAATTTCTTCTTTGCATCTTCATTGATTACTTTTCCATACAAGGGATCTCCTTAGAGATCTCCTTAGTTTGTCTTTGAAGTTATGCTCACTAGTGTCAGAGATTTTGACCATTTTTAGATAGTCTTAATAATTATCTTCCTCACTCTCTCAGATTGCCAACAATAATGGCTCATGAAAATAATCAGTCCCATGTTATTTTCTAAACTTTTTTGATATTAATGGGAAAATACATAGCCAGAGGTTCCAATAATGATTATTTGTTTTCAAGTCCTTGTATTGCCTTAAAAGTGAGGGAAAATGTTCCCCTTTATTGAAAAAGCTTGAATTTTGCTTGTACATCAAACCAAATGTGGAGACCTAGAGTAATCCCTTAGCATCTTCTCATACGCCAACTCTATCATTTCAGTTGCATAAGCCAAACTTTCTCCTGCCGCTTACACAGTCTATCAGCAAATCTTGAAGCACCACTTACACATATCCTGAATCCAGCCACTACTCACCCTGTCTTCTGCTATTCACCTTCACACAGGCCATGATCCTCTCCCTCAGTTATTTCATGAACCCCTAACTAGTCCTCCTACTTTTACCCTCGCCTTCCCATACCTTATACACCGCAGAACATAGACAGCATCGCCCTCAGAGATTTCAGTAACTCCCCACTTCACTCAAGGTAAAAGCCCAAGTCCCAGCAGTGGTGTAGGGGCCTTTCCAGTCTGCCCCACAGCCCTTGTTACTCCCTGTCCAGATCTGGTGCTTTCCCTCCTGCACTCTCTGCTCCAGTTCAATAACTTCCTCCAGACTTGCACTCAAGTCCCTCCCTCTTGGCTAGGCCTTCAACGTCATCCTGCCTAAAGCAACACCCACTCTTCACCAACTTTCACAACTCGTTTCTGTGCTTCGTTATGTCCTCTTAGCCTTCATGCAGTTTTAAAAGATATCAAAACACTCTTTGTTATTTCTTTCTTCAAAAGGTGGGGCTTAATTCCTCCTTTCTTGAGTAGGGCTTTGCTGGGTGACTCACTTTGAACTAACCGAATGTGCTAGACATGACTGCTGTCATATGAAGGTCTCATGGCTTTTTCCTGGCTCTTTTCACTCTCAGAAGCCAGCTGTCATGTCATGAGGGCACCCAAGCAACTCTAGAGAGATCCTCATGAAGAGAATCCCTGGCCTCCTGCCAACTGCCCGGGATCGGACAACCTAGGAGAGAGTCTGCCAACCTCAGACAAGCCCTCAACTAACTCAGCCCCAGTCACTGCTTTGACTTCAACCTCATGAGAGATCCTGAACCAAAAACACACAGCTAAGCTTCTCTCAAACATGTACTAATAAAAAAAAAATGTTTTCAACTGAGGAATTATACTGTTATCGCTCTAAGTTTCTAACTTTCGGGGTAATTTGTTACATAGCAATAGATAACTAATACAGCCCTATCACCATCTTGACATATTATATAGCTTACTTAATCATTGTATTTACTCACTGTCTCCTCCAAGAATTATAAATTCTGTGAAGGCAGGAATATTTGTCTATTTTGTTCAGTACTGAGATCCACACACCAGAAACAGTTAAATAAATTAAACTTTTACTTTTAATAATGAATAAATTAGATATCCAAGATGCCATACATTAATGGATCAGTAAAAAAGGGACATTTAGACACATACTTAGCATAGTAGCAAGAGTATAAATTACTTGGGTTCAAGTCAGGAGCAGTGATTACATTTGTTCATACAGTAGCCTTCTACCTTTGATAGGGTACAGGAGTAATGATGACAATGATGACCTTATTTTTCTACTGAATGCTAAAGACATGTTCTCAAGAAAAACAGATCAACCATGTGATGATGTATGAGTTGTTGGTTCTTCATTCAAGGAGATAACAAAACTATTCACAGAGCTTCCTACAACCACACTACCCAGACTCTCCATCCAGTACCTGGGTTCAGGAAGTCTGGAAGGAAGCCTTGGCATCTTAGCTGTAAAATCACCCTCTAGACTATTTTGCTGCATGACCAAGAATGGAAACACCTTTTCTGGGTGGTAAATAGCTAGAGAATGTAAGCCAATCCATGGTCCACTTGCATTTCACATTAGTGTAGCAACACTGAATGAAGTTCCCTTTTTCATTCATTCATTCATCTACTAATTATGTATTAAGGTATTGGGCACTGAGCTAGGCCCTAAGGGAGAAGAGAGCTTGCCAGAGCTCACGATCTGGAGAGCAAGATCGGACATTCAGCCAATGAGACACCCAATTCACAAAGCCCATTGTCAGCATCCTATTCTTATCCCTGTCTTTCCCACCATCAAAAGTCTGGATTCATGCCACACACACACACACACACCCTGAGTTGCAGATAGATTGAGCATTCATCATCAGAGACCAGAGCTGGGTGGCAACTGACTAAAGGGAGGGCTGAGGTCAACTAAGGACAATGTGTAAAATACAAATGAAAAGAGCCCCAAAGGAACCCCAGAATTTAAGGACTTTCAGAGGAAGCAGAGTTTGCAGTGGAGTCTAAAAAAATGGGGTTCCCTGGAGCTAAAGGAAAATCTAGACAGTATAAAGTTCTTTAAATCAAAGGTGAAGAATCCTCACGCAGAAAGGGTGGCCAAGCCCCACATCTCCCTAATGTGGACTGATGTCCTGCCTGCTCAGATCTGCACACTTAACTTCGGCAAAATGGGTTTCATCTAAACAAAGGATACCTCTATCCTAGTAACCAGGGGGTTATCCAATCCTTGACCAACACAGAAGGCACACAGATAGGAATTTACTAGTTTGTGGTTCTAGTCCTGGTCTCTTACTAACCCTGAAACATAGAAAATAAACTCTTCAAGGGTCTCGGTATCTTCATCTACTGTAGTATTAAATAATCTTCGAAGTTATTTTTTTTCAGTTCCAATATTCCATTAAAAATTATGTAGTGTGTGTGTGTGTGTGTGTGTGAGAGAGAGAGAGAGAGAGAGAGAGAAACAGTCCTTCACCTAACTAACATTCTTCACTCTGAGAAATGGAAAGCACTGTGTACAGGAGAGAGATTATGACTTGATTTTATTGGTAAGAGAAGCCAATACCATCAGGCATACGCTAATTTTCAGAGTACTAGCTGACAGCATCAACCTTCATTTGGAAAGTATTTCAATACCAATTGGATGAGTTAGAACAAACATCCCCAGGCATTCTAGCAGTACCAAAGAGCTTCAGAGCCAGAGACTAGACCCAGAAGTTCATTTGGGTTACACAATGCCCTGGGCTTCAAGGCAGCTGACAACAGTGTTGGTCCGGCCCACCCAGTTCACTGGCTCATCCCTGGTTCAAGAAGGGCATCGGAAGACTGTACCCCACACCAATAGCACAGCACAGTAGTGCTCCAGCTTCGGACTTGGCGTAGGCAAGGACATGATTGATGCTGCCACAGGAGGCAAGCTGACGGCCGTGGGAGGTTGTAACTCCTTGTTCCCTCTGCCAATTAATTCCCAAGAAGGAACCATTCCTAAGAGAGATTTCCAGCCCCCTCTCGCTACTCCTCTGGGAGGAAAAGAACTACAGGTTTAGAAAAACAAAAGGAAAATCAGGACCAAGAGAAGTCATTCCCACTACAGTCTAAAACAAGGTTTCTCAGCATCAGCACTATTGATACTTGGGGCTGGATAATTCTTTGTTGTAGGGCTGTCCTGTGTATTATAGGATGTTTAGCAGCATCCTGGTTTCTACCCACAAGATGCTAGTAGGAACCCCTTCCCCAGCTGTGATATACCAAGAATGTTTTCAGACAATGACAAGTTATCTCCTAAGTTAATCACCATTAAGAATCACTGCTCTAAATGTCCCAACAAAAGTCTCCCAAACAAACTAGGCTGGTTGAAAGTAGAATTGCCCACCCCCAACAGAGACACTTCAGCCAACCTCTCTGCTTGGATCAGTGCTGAGAGGGCAATCGAAAACAAACAAACAAGAAATAAATAACAAAACTTCCACAGGCAGCTCCAACCTACTTATTACGGAATCCCACATCTGGATTTTGAAAGCTCCAACTGACGGCTTGCCCTTCCGTGACTCCACAGCGCAAAATAAACCTGAGAGCCATTTGTTTCTACTCTCTGTGCCTCATCCCAAGGATTCTGCCATGAACTTCCTCTATGTGGATCCCAGATGCAGCTTGTATATGGGAAGAATTCCTTGTGATAGTGAAGAAAGAACAGACCAACGAAAGATACCTGGTTAGAAAATCATCTACATCACTTACTAGCTGTATGGCCTCTAACACATCACTTAAGCTTTCTGAAGCCACCTACCCATCTGCAAAATGGGAGTAATACTCTCTGTGTTGCCTTTTTCA
This sequence comes from Erethizon dorsatum, assembly GCA_028451465.1. Taxonomy (NCBI): domain Eukaryota; kingdom Metazoa; phylum Chordata; class Mammalia; order Rodentia; family Erethizontidae; genus Erethizon; species Erethizon dorsatum. Next base: position 17,046,350 of record CM051835.1, read on the forward strand.
AAGCATCATTATGATGCTCAAATACAAGGCATGTGACATCTATATAACACCATATGGTGGCTAGGAATCAAATCCTCATGCTTCTCTACAACTGTTATTGTTGTTATTATAGCACCACATTCCTGAGTCAATAGTGCAGGTATTGCACTGCAGGAATTTGAGACAATTCCAAAGTACCAGTCTTCTTTCATTTTAGTGTGAACTTGATTAGAAGCTCCTCTGGTTAGTGTAAAAAAATGTGAAGTAGGAAGTGTGATTGAAGCATATAGTGAACGTCCAAATTTTCAAAAATATATTACAGCAAAAGATACGTTGCCATTAAAGCCCATAAAAATACATCTCCTTTCTCTGAACGCACTTATCCCATCATTCTTGCCCCTTTCTGGAGCAGTTCTGGAAGTCTTCTCCCATGAGTGTCCTCAGTTGTGCTATCATGACTATCTTGATGTCCTGAATCAACTTAAAACATTTACCTTTTATGGTTGTTTTGATTTTGAGGAACAGCCAGAAGTTGCATGGTGCCAGATCTGGTGAATAAGATAAATAGCGACCTTTACAAGACTGCCTCTGTTAGATGGCACTCCGGAGCAGCATTCACCATATTTTTTATCACACTTTGTAAAGACACAAAGAGTTGGCAAGCTGCCAGGGACCACACTACCACAAGAGAGGGACCAAGAGGCTGGGAGAGAGTTCCACTAAATTCTCCAGCAGTGACCATGTAGAGGATTAGTTTGTAAGGAATGAAGGAGCCAGCAGTCTGCGTCCTAGTTCTGCTTTCAACTAGAGGATTCCCCTGGTATCTCACATGTTCTCTGTGCCCCTCACCCCTCCAGTATGACCCTCAGAGAATGGTGAAGTGTCCTGTACATGGGACCTGTTATGGTTTATATCTAGATGTCCCCAAGAGCCTCACGAAGTTATAGAAAGGGCTTTGGGAAGAAGGTTGGAGAATGGGGGTGCTGTGCTGTTAGGAGGTGGGGTGTGGTCAGGAGAGGCAGATCACAGGGAGTGTGACTTGAAGGGTGTATCTCCCTTCCTGGCACCTCCCTTCGCTGTCTGCTTCCTGGCTGCCATGACGTGAGCAGCTTTTGCTCCACTAGGCCCCTCTGCTATGGCTTCCTGCCTTGGAGCCAGCCAACTACGGACTGAAAATGTGAGCCGAAATAAACCTGTCCTTCTTTAAGGTGTGAGTGTTAGGCATTATGTCCTAGCAATAGTAACTAAAACTGGATATTTGGTGGCCCACTAAGGAAGGAGAATATTCATCTCAGGTGACTTCCTCTGCTCTTTAGTAGATATTTGGTCAGATTGAAAACCAGTGCTGGAAGTTCCAGTTCAAGAAAACCAGAATATCTCAACACCAAATTCACTTTGTGGTGCAGGTCCTACCCCTGGCAGGACCTGAAGGGGGCGGGCTGCTCACTGTCAGGGTACCAGCAGCTCACCTGGCTCCTTTCCTTTTGTCCCAATCCCTAGACCCTCCAGAAGCAAGCCAGAGCTCTTACTTCCATACCGGATACAGCTATCTCAACCTTGCCTCTTCTTTCCCTAACTGTTTGCAGAGAGATGCTAGCAGGAGAACAGGAAGTTGACTTTGTGCCTGAGGGAGAGGCAGTCTAAAGCAGCGGGTGATGTGCTTCTCCCAATAAAAATTAATGGAACAAAACCCCCCAGTGTGCTGCATGAGTTTTATCTCCCGAGGAGCTTATGTTTCCATTGGTCTCTCACCAAGCCCTCCTTCTGGGCTCCCCTCTCCCCTGGGTGTCTTTGGCATAGGTTAAGGGACCATCATTAAAGGGAAAGGAGCTAAGGATAAATCAGACAGGAGGGAGTCGCACACATGTGCACATATACATGCATGTACACACACATACAAACACACGCACTGGCATACAGATGCACTTTTCTGTTGTTTTTAAGAAATGAAACCATTAGCAATCCCATGGGGGAAAAGAATTACAACATGAGGGCAGCGAGTAGAAAGACATGAGGGTGCCCGCTAAGGGTCTGCAAAAAAGTTGAGTCTCCTGTTTCCTTTCTGCTTTGCTTTTTGAACACAAGCATTTCCTGTGTGCATTTCTGCTGTGAAAGCTGATGATGGTGTTTTATGTACAGAGCATAGCACATAAGAAGGCCTTGACCTCCGACCTCTCACCCCTTCCTTGGAGTTAAACACCTGTCGTGCTGGATTATCCCACACTGTCAGCTTGGTTACTCTGGGCATGGTATTGCCTCAACTCTCCTTCCCTCTATAATCCTGGTTACAGTTGCTCAAAAGTGAAGTTGCATGAGGTTTGGGAGTGGGAAAAGTGAAGCAGTAGCCAGTAAGTTCTGAAGGTCATCATTGGTCCAAGATGATGCAAGACGGAGCTGAGATGCTAGCCTGGTCCAACTTGTTATTAGTCTCCCCTCCTCTTCTGTTTTTCTAAAGCAACAGCCCCCTAACCAGTAGTGACCCCTAGAGGCTTCATCGTAAACTCACAGAGACAGAAGTCACAAACAGTCAGCAGCATGGTGCCTACTCGTGACAGGTGATTTATGTACTGGAAAAAATGTGGTCCCACACAATTAAAAGGCTTCAGATATCAACAGCCTTGGGACAAAGAGGTGGGGAAGGAGCACATGGGATAACAGGTGATGAGGAACAAGCCCAGAGTCAGGGATCATCAGAGAGACTAATGACAAGGACAAAAGGCCCAGCAGCAAGTGGCATGGAGCTGTGGGAGGGGCGGGCACAGGCAGCGCCCAGGGAGAAGGGCATAAAGAGTGGACTGGAGATATTTGCAACTGGGTGCCCATCCTGGTGCTGGTCTGAAACAAACAGCCAGATGTAGTGGATGTTCTAACCAGGCCCTCAGCCTTGCAGAGGCCTGGCAGCACCAGGAGACAGGCAGCCCCAGCCACCGCTACTGTTTCTTGCGCAGAGCTCAGAGTCAAAGAAGGCAATCAGGGCCAGGCCTGATGGAATATTCAGAATGGTGCTATTTGTCACACTGAAAGCTTGAAAGCCACTTAACTAAAACAATGTGTATCTAAGTGATGGTACAGCACTAGGTGGAGTATTATGCAGCCATTAAGCACTACCGTTATGAAGACTGAGTAGCAATTGAATGTGGGAAGTAATCACAAGATGCGGCATCCACTGATAAGTACAAATGTCCTCTCACACGCATGTGGATAAACACTAGAAGAGAAGCTCTCAAAATAGCTGCCATCCTAATGAATGGGTTTTAATGTTATGGGTGATATTTTTCTGTCTGCTTTCAGTATTTTCTATCTGCTAACAGAAAAGTTTTACTATAATGTAGAAAAGTGAGGAAAGAAAGTGATCTGGCTATGTACCACAGTGTCCAAGACTAATGAGGTCCTTACACAGTGTGGGGGATCCCAAGTGAATGTGTCAGTCCCCACACATGCATCCAACAGGAACACACGATGTGCACAACACACACCATACATATACACACAACACACAATGCAATACCATATATACACACACAACACATACACCATACATAGATGATACACGTACCACACATCCTAGGCACACACACGTGTTTATTCCTATGTGCATTGCACACAGCTATCGGTTTAGGTCAGAGATTGCTCCCAGGGATTCCTGATCGCCCGTGCGCAGGGGACATCCCTCCTTTTTGCCTTCACAGGAAACTGAAGTTTGCTCTCCTAGTAGGGCATGCCAGGCACCAAGTGGGATCCCTGAACCATTTCCAACTGCACAGATTCTTTATTGAGAGCCACACCCTGGACCTGGACCTGATCAGCTACATAGTAAGAGCCCCGAGGGCTACCATCAAAAAAGCCACATTCTATATTTAGGAAAGCCCAGCCCTCTGCTGTCCACAAAAGGGAACACTCCTCATTTCTCCTGCAGACTGGCTCTTGCAGCTTTATTTGCTCCAAGGAGGTGTGCTCACACACGTGAAGTCAGCCCATAATGATTGTCTCTCATTACAATGCTGGTATCAGGCTTGCTGGAGTCCTCCAGCATTCAACATTAGGCACGGTACATTGCATGTATATAAATCAAATTAACATACACTGTCACTGCCCGGCTGAGCAGCTGTATTCTTTGTGTTAAATTTCATAGTTAAAATGAAACACTTTTCCATTACTAGCTTGCAGCTCCACTGGGTGACTACAACAGTTACCTGCCAGAATTAAGCCTTATAATGCCAGCGTTGTCTCAAAATGGCACATACAAAACGGATTTACAAAGTGACTGAAGAGTTGCTAATTGCCACCACAATAAAACATTGCTATTGATTTAAATCTTTGAACCAAATGTTTGCATAAACTCAGCATTATAAGCAGGACTCTGCAAAGGCCAAGGTTAAAGTTTGGTGTGTGTCCTACTTAATTTGCTGGGTTCACGGTCAGGTAGTTTCCACCCTCCTGCACCAGCATGCCATGCTGACCCACGTTGAGCGCATACTGCACATAATGCACGTTACAGACTTTCTGTGCATCTGTTAAAAAAAAAAAAAAAGCCATAGCAGGTATTATTAGCACCATGACACATATGAGGAAATTGAAACCCAGGAAGTGATCTCATGGCACGACTAATAAATGACATAGCCAGAACTAAAACCAGGATCTGAGTCCAGAATCTCTGAATCTCTGTTCCTTCATCTTTGCCAAAATACTGTTGGAGGGTGCAGAGCTACAGGAAGCAAATCCACTCAGAGCACAAGCTTTGCTGGTAATGGATGTGTAGTGGCATCTCCCTGCAGAACATCCATCATGGCTACCCTTAGCACACTGAGTGCCTGCCCGTAGGGCCCCAGACATCTTTTCCCTGCCATGTGTGGAATAGATGCTCCACCTACAAGGCTTGAGGAAACAAGAGACAAAGCTTCCACTCAACCGCTCTGTCATGTCCAGCTGTCAGGAACAGCCACTGCCTCCCACTAGCCTGACACTTATCAGCTGCTGCTTACATGGCCCCTCAACTCTTAACATTTCACCTTTAGGGAGGGGGCTCCCAGGTCTGTGTAAGCAGCCTCCACCCCATCCATGCCACTCAGAACTGGGCTTCACCTTTACTCAATAACTGATCTGCTTCTGTCTCCTCTCTGGCCCTGAGTGCCACACCCATTGCATTTACAGCACCTTGAAGCTGCCTAAGACTTGAGCCTCAAATCAATCACAGAATTCTGTACTTTTAAAGAGTATGACACACTGAATGAAAAGCGAGGCAATCGATGTACTCCACACTGAGTCTGGAGGGCACAAAACTTGATTCTTATGAGGGCAGCACACATTTCTGTTTCCGGGGCCAAGGAGTATATATCTCTCTACATGCAGAATGTCTGCAGCTACAGAAAACTGACTGTGGGTCAGGAAGCCTAAGATTGGATAGCTCAAGCTAAAGCCATTGCATGAATATCTGGTGCGCCACAGGGTAGAAGAATGGGACCTTTAGAAGGGAAATTCTTGGCTCTGCCAAGCAGCCATTTCACTGCAGGATGGGCACCCACGCTTTCCGCTCCAGATAGATCAATGTGGGAATTAAAATGTTTAGCAGAGCTAACTGCATCAGTGAAACCTCAATGGGCGTCCGTGCCTTACAGAGTTATAGAGGAAGGGTCAGGACCTCACTCTTGGCAGGGCAGGTTTATGAGGTGATCACAGACTCTAAGTGTTGACTAAGGATGACCATAGAGCTGCATTTTCAGCTACTTGCTTGATAAACTCAATGTAAGTTTTGTCTCTGCAGAAAAACACAAACTTTGGGAACAGAGCAACTTGGGCTCTGCCACTTGCTGGTGATGTGGCTTTGGGCAAGTCATTTCATTCAAGTGGTTCCACTCATGAGTTGTAGGCAGTGCAGAGAAGCAGCAAAGACCCCCGGAGTTCAAGTGTGTTATCTGCCTGACTGCAGGTATAGCCTCTCCTTGCCTGAGTTCCTTCATCTGTAAAGGAGGTTTAAATGTGGCACCCATGTGTTCTTTTGGGGTGATTAAAAGTGTTTTGGAATTCCATACAGGTGGTGGTTTCACAGCATTGTGAATATACAAAATGCCACTAAATTTTTCACTTTATGCTATGCCTGTTTCATCTCTATAAAAAAAATTTAAAGTAGTACCCACATCATTAGGTTGTTGCAATGACTTAAAGTTAATATATGTAAAGTTCTTAGGGCAATACTTGGCCTATAATAAACACTATGTAAATATAAGCTATTATTTTACAGGAAGTATGCCAAGTAATTTGCACACACTAAATCCTCATGACCACCCATGAGTTAGGTATTGCTGTTATTCCCGTTTTGCCAGTGAGAAACAAAGCTACCAAAGGGTAAAGAACAATTCTTGTTATCACTGTGGTGTAAAAAGTTATCCCCAAATTGTGATCTAAAGAAGCTATTTGTTGGCTAATGGATTCTGTGGCCCAGAGATTTAGATGGAGGAAACAATAGATTTTCCCCAGCTCCACAATGTCTGGAGTTCCTACTAGAAAACTCAACAGCTGGGGGCTGGAACCATCTGAAGTCTTGTTATTTGCAAGTCTGGTGATTAAGGTTGGCTGTCAGCTGAGAGCCGCTGTAGACTGTGTGTGGGGCTTCCTCACAACATGGCAGCCGGGTTTCAAGGGAAGTAGTCCCCAGGGAGGCAGATCCTGATGGAAGCCATACAACAGCACACCCACCGCAATGTTCTCATGGAGGCAGTCCAGGTTCCAGACGAGGGAAAATGGACCCTTCCTATTAACAAATATTGACAAGATTCTGAAAGAGAAAGTAGAAGAAAACAACTACTGTGGTTGTATTTGAGTGACGTGCTCTTCCATAAGTATCTTCCTATGGTCACCAGGCAGTCAGGGATGGGGCCTGGGATTCAAGATCTGGTCCCAGAGCCCAGTTCTTCTCCACCGTGGGCTGAGCTGCCATATTTCACATGTCAAGATAGGGAGACAACAAAACAGCATCTGTTCTGGGATACTGTAAGTTAATATCATCAAGGTCTTAGTTTCCACATCTTTAAAATGGGGTTAAAAGGAGAGCCTCTCTCTTCAGATAGTTATGAGGATTAACCCAGAGTTAGTAAAAGTGATAATCAGACTGGAATATTCATGTCCACTGTCTTCCCCACAGAAAAGTCTACCTGGGAAACCAAATGAAGAATAGCACTTTCTTTGCTTGGGAGGACCTAGAAGGATTCTACCTGCTCATCCAGGCTTGGACCTGCCAAGAGAAGCAGAACTTTCATCTTTGTGCCATCCTCTGTGGAAAGGATGTTGACAAATGGCTACTGTCTGATTCTCTTTTTTAAAACTTACTGCAATCTTACTTCATGCAGCAATTAATTGGATTCTTGCTTATCTTATGTTAATTATTGCGCCATCATGTCTCTCCATGGAGGTTTCCAGAAACACCCTAATCAGCAGCAAAACTTTAAATTTCTCAGCGGGGAAGATTAATTTCTAGAAATACTTTCACATGCAGCTACCCTTGCCCATTTTAGATGAACTCTTGTTAATTTCCTTTCCAGCCAAGACTGCTTACAGGTCTTGGCTTTTAACTGGAAACAGAGCTCTATTTGGGCCCCCAGGCTGTGTGCAGGCTGCGTCTCACTTAAGTTCAGCTCACTAAATGAAGCAATTGAGTCGGTGCCACCATCGTAATAACACATTCTGACAAAAACATGAAAGATAGCGTATCTCTGCCTTAACTCATGCGGGTATCAGTAGAGGGGAAGAAAGTAAATTCTTTTAAAATACGGACAGAATCTTTTATCAATGAAAAACTGTCATCTGGGCTTTCTTATCTCTTTGTGCAGTGACAGCAGGATTTATCTTTCTTAGAAGAAAGCCTCCAAATGAATATCATGCCTGTTTCGCCAAGGTGAGTAGTTTTTCATCTCTGGGCAAGTAGACATGTTTTACATAGATGTTGTGGTACACACACGCGGTTTGTCATCTTTCCCCGTGCCCTCCAAGGGGTCCTGAAGCCCTTAGTGCTTGCCCTTTTCTCTCACAAACAGAAGAGACCTGTGTGCTCAAAGCCTGCTCCACAGACCCCGGGCAAATAGAATCTCACAATGTTAGCACACTGTGTAAATGGTATTATAATGGTAGATACATATTACAAATGCACCACTCCAATCGGGGATGTTATAGTGGAGGGACTATGTTTGTGCAAAGTCAGGGTTATATAGAAAACCTCTGTACTTTATCTTCAATTTTACAGTGACCCCACTACTTATCTAAAATGTGAAGTCTACTAAAAATGTTTCATGAAGCAATCTTGTATTGGCCATATTAGCTCCATGGTAGCTGCTGGCCTGGCAGCAGGGAGAAATCTTGGCTAGAAATCTCTCCTGCGGTGGGTAGAGCAGCCAAGTTTGGAGGCAACCTTAGAAAGAAATCTTTCCTCCAGCAGAGAACTCAGCCATTAACACATCTCTTTAGGAAGCAGCAAAAAAGCAGTCCTTGCTTTTCATTCTTTGGTTTTTAAAAATGCTATTATTTTCCAGTAAACTCAGACTTAGATTTCCCCTATGGGTTTGCTGTCTTGGTGATAACAGAACAGTAGTCAGTATCAGGATGATAATATTAGTAGTTAATATTCACTGAGCACCTACTGTGTGCCAAGGACCATTCTGACCATATCACGTGTCTTAACTCATCTAATCTATTTAACAGCCTGTGAGTCATATTATAACCGTGCCCATCTTACAGAGGAAGAAACGGAGTCACAGAGTGACCTCAGAGGTCACAAATCTAGTAAGCAGCAGAGACAGCAAGTCAGGCCAGGTGAACTAGTTCTAGAACCCGTGGTCTCAACCACTTCCTGTACTGCCAGTGCAAAAGCTCCAGAGGTTGCTCCATCATGACATGGCTATTTTCCAAATGTTCCAGAAAAGATCTTCACTGGGTCTTCTCTCTTTTTCTCAAAGTGAGAAGCATGACTCCTATTTAACCCAAGGTAAGACCAAATCCATTATGAAGGGGGAGATTTGACTACTCTGGCCAAGTTTCCAGGGTCCTCCCTAGAAATTTTCTAGCTAAGGAAGTTTGGAAGTTCTAGCAATTGGGATTTGGAACTAACTTAAGCCAAAATGGGAATTTACTGGAAGAATATTGAGTGATTTATGGAACTAATGGAAGATAGAACCCCAGACCTCAGGAGGAATAGAACAGGGCAGCTGTGCAGACCAGCACAGGACCTGGAAGGCAGTGTCTGTGGGACAGTTCCTCAGCAATGACCCTTTGCAGCCAGTCCTCATGTGGCTCTTAAACAAATTTGATGCAAATTCCTGGGACAGAACATCTTTTGGTTTCCCTTGGGTCCTGGGCTCAAGCTTGGAGATTCCTAAAAGAGGTGTCTAAAGAAGACCTGGGGTTAATTCTGACCACAGAATTAATCCCCAGGTGATCTGCAGCCCACACTTTGAGAAATACTAGTTTGGAACATTTAGGCGTGTTTTATAAACTATGGACCAATTCTCTGCAGAGGGCACCAGTCATTGGAAGCATAAAACAATTCTGGAGAGGAGGTAGGACAAACCGCACTTTCCTTTCTGCAGATCAGGACTGGGAAAAAGAAGATTCAGTAACTTCCAGGACACTCTGGTTGGAGCTGAATTCCAGGTCCCCTGAGTCTTGGACATTGTTTCCCCACCCTACTTTGGGCCTTACAGAACTAAGTGCAAATGAAGAATAATTTCTTCTTTTATGGAAGTTTTTGAATGTTTTTATTAGTGTATGTTTGCGACACATAATGCATCCTTTCATTGTGGGGAACTGGTACGTATACATACCTCATCTTGATCTTTCTTCCCCTTCTCACCACTCCCTCCCATTTCCCCAACCCCAAGTCCCCTTCCCAGCTCCACAAAGTCTTCCTCCCTGCTTGCTATCGCCATCTCTTCATGGTTTAGCATCTGGAGTCTTTGGTTCCCCTTCTTCCTCTCTCCACCCAGCACACACAGGCACGCCTGCAAACACACTCGTTCCCGAGCCCACCCACCACCAGCAAAGGAGCTCAGCTACACAGTGCAAGGATCCCTTCTGTAGGGAAAGGAGAAGAGCGTTAAACCACTGACCATTCATGCAGGAGCTTTGTCAGTGGTGACAGACGCGGGCTGCAAGAGCTGCTCTGTCTTCGCAGATACCAGGACACAATCACTAACCTCTTCCACACATGGCTTCTGCACTAGGCTCTCCCAGCTCACCCTTGTGACTGTTTTCCTAGAGCAGGACTGGGAGAGAGAGATTTTATTAGATGCAGCAGGGTGCGTGGCTCAGGGAACACTTGAGTGGTTCTCAGTCAGGCATGAACCAGTCTGCAGCTGAAGGTTGGGGGTGGGAGGCAGCACTTTCTCCCTTTCACATCTGGGAGAGCACCTGGCTGCACCCTCCAAATTGCAACGCCAAAGGGAGAATTGGCCCTGATTAAGCCCCATCAGAATTAACAAAGTAACATTCATTTATGCTAATGGGCGTCAAGGGTTAGTTCATCATTATTAGTACAGCGGATTGACCTAAGACAAGCTAAGTCATAAAACACACTTAAAATCTCTCTGTCTTGAAGGAAGCAGGGGAAGAGAATTTATTATTATTGTTTCTCAGTCACACAAAAAGAGAGAGAGTAAAAATGAATGAAGGTCACCGTTCCCTTTACAGCTGATCGACTTTCCTTTCTCTTTGCTCCTGTGCCTACATAGTAAATCGCAGCTGGAAACAGAGGAGCACACAAGATGATTTTCTGTTGTTACTTTCATTTTCCCCAAGAGGAAGAGGGACAGTCTATTTAAGACAACTTAGCTATTATATCACAGTGCTTCTTGTTTAAAATTCAAACATCACTGGAAACAAGCATCAACAGAACTAACAGCTGACAGGGATTGTCAGGAGCACAATACAATAGTTCAAAAATAATAATCCTAAATATACACGCAGTTCAATACTTTTGTTTTCCAGCATTTGTATAAGATTTTAATATTAATATATTTCTCATATATATGTATGTAACATATAAGCATACAAAGATAAATACTATATGTTATACTCGTGTATGCTATTAATGTTTGCATATGTAATATATCTGTAAAACATTTGACCCTCACACAAACACTGGGAGGTAGATGGATGGACCTGAGTTTCACTATTCAAGTGACTTGTCCCAAGGCATGACACTCGAAATGGCAGCCCGGTTTTTCCTGCCTTCAAGACCAATGTTCTTTCCTCCATAGTACTTCTTTTTTTTTTTTTTTTTTTTATGCTTTACACAAAGAAATATTAAGAGGTGTCAGAAAATGATCCTGTGGCTTGCCTGATGAGGCATGTGTACCTAAGGACACTGGTAGCATTTGTCCCATGATGTCATAGAACAATCTGCAACAAAATGCCTATAATAAACCAGCATGTAAACAAACTCTAGATTGATATAGATCCCTTGGGAGCAGGCAGTTCAGGGTCAATAGCTCCAGAAACATGGATAAATATTTAAACCAACAGAGGAATTTTCCCTTTGGGAAGGTGTTTAGCTTCGAGAGTGTATACATGGGAGTCCAGCCTCACGCCAGGACTGGCCGCAGCAGTCGGCCAGAGTGGAGGGTCTCAGGAGTTGTGGGGAGGCCCTCGCCTATATCTGGGTCTTCCCTCTGGCTGCCTCCAGTGTGTCCATCTTTCTCAAGTCCCATCCCTGCAGCCCTTTCTGAAGGAGCCTGTGTACAAACACTGTCTGCCTTTGTATTAATGTCCAAATCTGTGGGGCTCGGAGCCCATGTCTGCTCTCACAGCACAGCAGCCTGCCCTCGAAGTGTCCCTTGGTTGTTTTAGGGAGGTCCTGCAGTGTCCCCAGTGCTCCTGAACCAGTCTGTTGAGGTTCTTTTCCTCCAGCCTCCTGGGCAGGGTCCAGACCTGAGGTCATGCAGTCAGTACCCTCGCTGAGGTTCTGCTGCGCTCAGTCATTTCTGCTGGGGATACCTGGTACCCACCTGGGGACTCTCAGTACCAGAGCTACAGGAGCTCTGTGAGGGAGGAAGGAGTCCTGTCCTAAACTCTGTGTTCTCCTGTTATTTGGGCCTTAACTGACCCTGTGTTTATCCCCAAGTTTCCCAAAGTCTTTAGGAACTCAACTCTTTCAGACAAAACTCAGCCTAGGCAAAGGGATAGCTCAGCTTCCCATTGCTGACACCTCCCTCCCCCTTGCATCCCAGCACCCACCATCCCAATAAGAACTCCCACCAGCAGACATTGGCAAGGGACACTAACCTGCCAGGTCCCCAAGCTGGTAAGTTGAACCCTTCCATTCCCATCATGTCCACTCTGAGAAGTCTAAGGAAGCCAAAATAAGGAAAGGCAGGAATACTCCCGAAAGGCTTCCTGAGAAGTAAGACTCAGACAAAAAAAATAAAAGCCAACATTTGGGGCCCAAGAACCACTTGATCTTGATTTCTTCACTGGAGATCAGTTATAACCACAACTCAAAGCCATGTGTGAGCAAGCAGAACCAAGCTATCAGAAGAAAACAGCCTACCACTGGAAAAGCCAGGCTCTCTCCACTTCGACAAGTGCCCCCTTCCCCAAAACTAGGGCATGGTGTACTTTTCTAAGTACACTCAATGTCCTTGTTATTTGTTGAATCCTTTTTCCAACTGGGCGACCCCTTTCCTCAGAAAACACCAGTGAATCTCATACAATTTTTTCTGACCTCCCTCGTGGCCCTTCATTTTCCTGCTTTTGATGCCAACTTTGAATAGAAGCAGCAGGGGAAAGGAATATGCTTTGGAATGTGAAACTCTAGAAAACTTACCCTTTGGAGGGATGCTGAGTCTGCCCCCAGAGTCCTCAGTCCATTGGCCACATCCCTCCCACAAGGTCCCTTGGGAGATCAGAGATAAGACAGGATCCCAGCATCCTAACTGCAACCCGGGTTGGCCCTCTGAGCTGTAAGTTTCAAAATAGTCAGGCCCTCTCGCTGGGCCTCAAACCCACATTCTTCCATGTTAAAGCTTCCAATGACTTTAATGCAAGTTCCATGCATGTAAGGCCTGCAGGATTGGACCCTCTGGGAGTGTAAAGTGACAACATAATAGAGAAAAATCACTTTAGCAGGCAACAGTGACAGCTGGGCAGGCATTAGAAAAAAGGGAAAAAGCTTCGGTTTAGACAAATTACTGAATGAAATGATCACATGAAAAGCCCTTTTTACAGCTGCCACTAAGGAACCCAGAAAATATAAAACATGTGAAAAAGTAAATAAAGGAATTTTTGAACCATTTATTCCCATTAAAGGTGTGGTAAACGGTTAAAATCTTCTGAAAAGATCTTCAGTGTTCTGAATCATGGGCCCAAATGGAAAAATGTGGCTATGTGAGTTTTACATGTCAATTATCATACAACCAATAAAAGATAAACAAATGAAAATGCTAAAAAAAATCCTGGAAAATTCCAAAGCCTGTTTCAGAATCTCTATGATTATACTCCAATCCTCTCATTTCCGAGACTTCTGACATCTCATTACCCTGTATTATACTTTTACAGACTCATTTTCTAGCATATATAAAAATGACTTAATGTGTCCTCAGAACCATCTCAATTACCTAATTGATGAGGGCTATCAGCCACTTAAAAATAAAATAGGTATTTCCTTAAAAGTCCTTGGGGGAGAGGAGGATGGAATAAAGCCCATATTGGCAAAAAAATTTCAAACCTAAGAGGTGGAATGATGTTGCAGGGTGGGGCACCCAAGTGGGTGTTAGGAGATCTGGTTTCTGGTATTGGCTCTACTGCTAATTTGCTGTGTGATTTGGGGCTAGTATCAACCCTCCCTGAACCTTGGTTACCAATTCTCTAAAACGAGGGAGTTGGAAAAGACATTCTCAAGGCCCCTTCCTGCGCTGACAGGCTATGGTTTTGAAACCTGCCCAGGGATTTGAATATCCCTTTAGAAGGTGTGCTCATGACCTACGCATTTTCAAATTTAGGAAAAAAAATTTTTTTTTAATTCTCCCTGTCTGTTTGTCCATAGACACAGTTACAGAATTGAGAGGGACTCCAAAGAGGGCCAAATAATACAGTGATATTCTTAGTAATTTTGAAATTACTATAATTTTATAAAGTAACTCCCAAGACTATCTCAGATAAAAGTCAAAAGTATTTTCAGAAGACTTTCAAGCTGCCTCAGAGAGGATTTTGGGAATTCCTTAGTTTGGAAGCATCTCCACAAGGTCCTGCAGCATCTATTCAGCTTCCAAGAACTTGTCAGGACGGGATACAAAAAAGTGCCAGAACCAGCCTATAACCTAGCCAGGAAAAGAGGAAATAAAGCAGGTGATTAACATATTAAAACAGATATGCACAAGAAATTCATTACTCAACAGTGGTGCCATTTTTAAGGTTTTTTTGGGCAGTCTGCTGCCTAAATTTGGAATGATAGAGGACATGGAGGAGGGAAAGATGAGGTCAGGTGTAAATATTTTCAGCTCATTAAAATTTCCTTTCCACAGTTCATAGCCCAAGGATTTCCAACTTTGGCTGCACTTAAGGAGCTTTAAGAAAATATTGAAGCCTCAATCTCATCTTCAGAAATTTCAATTCCTTTGAAATTCAGTTGTCCGACTTTCTGGGATGCCACTCAGGCATGGGGTTCCTGAAAGTTCCCCCAGATAGTTCACTGGGGGCAGCCAGTTTTGAGAATCACTGGTCTAGTCCCTCAAATTCCATGATTTTCGAACTTTACCAAGAAGTGCCTGGAGCTCTCATTGGAACATGATTGCTAGATTTCATCCCCAGAGTTTCTCATTAAGTGACTGCTATGGGATGAGCCAAGCTGCATTTACAACATGATCTCAGGTGACATTCGTGCTCATGCTGATGCCCTGGAACCCACACTTTAAGAACCAATGTTCCAACCTCTCAATTTGGCTCAGAGTAATGGGAGCTCTTCTCACACAGTTGTCTCTATCTTTTATCTTCCCCCCAAACCACCCTACTGTGGCCACAGCAGGTCTGTTGCCATAAGCAACTGGTCAAGATTCAGGACCCAGGAATGACAGGGGATCAACAGAGAATTGCCCAGTTGGGTTCTACTAGCTGCTTTCTCCACTTTTGCATGAGTCAAAGAAAGAGGTTGGCCCTCCTGAAAGCATCACACTCAGTAAGCACAATAATAAATACATAAAATAGAAAGTGACTGTAAAGAAAACTTAGTGCCAGAAGCATAGCCCTTGGGCATTAAGTGAGGAGGACTTACTTCCTTCAAACCTTGGATTTGTTACTGGGAATTGAACCCAGGTCTTCATTCCTAGCCCTGTTTTTTGTTCGTTTGTTTGTTTGTTTTTGTTTTTGTTTTTTTTTTAAGACAGAGACTCCCTAAGTGACTACATTGCCCAGGTTTGGCTTGAACTTGCACTCCTCTTGCCTCAGCCTCCCAGAGTTCTGGGATTATAGGCACGCACCACCATGCCCAGCTAGACTTCTCAGTTGTGAAACCTTCACTTGCTTGGCTATGAATGATGTCACCTGTCTTCTTGAATGGTCATGCTAACTTCTGTGCTGATACTAAAAGTAGTCCAGCCATTGAACTGTGGCTTCTTCCCAATTATTTTGGGTCCATGCTTTCCCCAGATGGGGAAATGTTTCCTCCTACTGTATGATGTTTTCTCTGTTCCCCTCTAAGCTAGAAGTCATGTCCACCTAGATCAAAGAAAGTTCCATGGCAGCTGGGGAAACTCTCTGGTTTCAAAAGTACCCCAAGAGCAGCAGTGGAGACAACAGTGAGATCTGCTGATAGTTCAGCTCTTCTTCCCAGTGCCCCACCTCCATGTGCTTCTTCATCCATTCTACAGGGAAGTGCAGGGGCCACAAGCAGAAAGATGGCCCCAGAAAGGGAGCGTCTCTGATAGTGGGAGTGTCGTACTCTTTGTCTGAATAAGTCCTCATTCAAGGGATAAGGGTTGGGAGCTGGATTACAGTACCAGATAGCAGGATGAACATGGGGTTCAGAGCAGAGGATGGGAGGGCAGAACTGGATTCTTTCTATAACCTAGTAAGGATAACCACTCCTAGGTAATGATCCCCTGGTAGGAAACTGACGGACCCTTAAAAGTCCCAGTCTACTGTCGATAACAAGTGAGCGTCTCCAAAGGCATAGATTATATCTTAGCTCTAACCAAGGTAGATTTATATTCCTTTTCATTCTTTGGTTGGAATTTTTTGAAAATTTCCTTCTTGACAGGCCGGTGAGATCGCTCAGCCGCATGAGCGCCTGCCTGACAAGAGTGAGGTCCTGAGTTTGACTCCCGGAACCCACATACGAGAAAAGGGCCGGTGATATCGTTCAGCAGCACGAGCACCTGCTGGCGCACAAGGTCCTGAGTTCAACCCTGGGTACCCACACACACAAAAAAAAAATTTCCTCTTGAACAGGTCACTTAGTTGACATCCAGGAATACAGATGGGAAAATAAGAAACAAATGGATATCTTGCTTGGTAGTAGCGGGTATAAGAATTTTTGTCTCTACCATTGGAGACTAAGGTTTCAATAGTGGGTAAAGGACACTCAAGACAGAGAAGATAGGAAGCAGTGACAGAGAATAAAGTGCATGTGTTGGGAATGTAGTGGAAGATGATAAGGTGATGTGCCTCATATCACAAATCCATGATATAGGGTCAGAGGGTCAGAGACACTCAGTGAACTGAGCTGCTAGCCAGAGGAAGGATGAGAAAGAAGAGAAAAAGAGGAAGGAAAGGGAGTTGAAAAGAAGAACTATGAAAATAAAATATGTTCCAACAAACCCAAATAATCTTTTTATAAGCAGATACATTCGTTAGTAAGGGTAAATTTATCGTAGTGTAATACGACAATTGTACAGAAAAAAACAAACATCAAAAACAATAATTAGCCTTTTAATAGACCTTTGAGCTATGAGCTAAAGCTCAATGGCCTCTCCATCTCTCACCTTCATGACTGATTCTGGTGGTGAGTTAAGCACGGCATCATGATTTTTCTCTAGGAAGGACTGTGGCGAGAGTTATGTTTCAGTTTGATTGAATTGCTTTGCCCATCAAGACATGGAAAGCACATTTTCTTGCTCAGGTCCTTTTGTACACATAGTGAAAACACTTTTGCAAACATGCCCAAGCCTCTTATATACACATAAGTATAGAAAGACTCAGTCCTGATGTTGACTTGGCACCTCTAGCAAACCCATTTGCAGAAAAGGATAACCCTCTTTGTCCTGGGATTAACCTGGTTCCCCACCCTTCATAAAGAAGAACCTGAGACACAAGCTCACATACTGGTGGTTTAAGTGCAGAAGCAATCCCAGGAACAGGAGAAAGAGATTGAAGAATAAAACTGGGAAGAAGACAGGGTCAACACATGAGCGTAACCTTGAAATGGGCACCACTTTAGAAACTGGCCTACTCCACAGAACATCTTTCAGAAATGTCCTGAGGGGTAGAAGAAGACAGTGCTTATCAACTGATGCCTGCCCCCATTGCCAAAGATCTCCCCACAGTAGACAAATTCGTTCATGCTTCCAGGCAATACCCGCCTGGGTGTCAGGTGAGCTCCTGCAGTACCCTACAGCTCATTGTCACAGAAGCAGCAAAGAATCCTAGGCAATGTACTATCAGAACACACTTGTATGAAGCTGGCGCTCTAGGAGTACAAGCTGGGCAAAAAGGAAAGCTCAGGGCATGAGTGGCATCCAATACTGTCCTTCACACCTCAGTGGAAATGGTAAGCCAGCATGTTGTTTCTCGAGAGCACTTTTTGCTTTTTTGTTGATCCCTGATGTCAACTGATCGATCAGCAATTACACCAGAGTCCCTGATATTGAGTTGCTCTTGCTTTCACTTGGGCATAGATTGAATATAAGTATACCATCAAGGTTTTCTAGCCACCAAGGCTGAGAGGTAGAGTTCCAAAAACTACTCTGTTGGGGAAGAGGACATTGAGGTCTCATGTGATCCTGGCTCTCACATTTGGGCAGCTGAAGGCTGCACATGAAGCCTAAGTGTCCTCACGCCCAGTAAGATGACTTCGTGAAGAAGTCCTGCTGATCATAAAGTTCTTGTTATCCTCAATAGAAAAAAAAAGATAAGATCTCCACTTCAAGCCAGAGTCACACATCCTCAGGGTGGGCCACAGCCTTCACTGCTGCAAACCTCAGCTCATCTCTCCTCACTCCTGCCTCTGCTTTCGAGAGCCAGCAGCACAGACTCACCCTGGCAGACCAAGCCCTAAAGCAGCCCGAAGACATGGCCTCTGATAAAGTAGTTAAGATATGCCAAGTGTTTAACAGAGTCAATATGAAAGGTAGCCTAGTAATCAGGACAAACTTTACAGGACCTTGTGTTCCATCCTTCCTGGTACGTTGGCACACTAGATTCCTATCAGCTCATGCCTGGACAATCCCAATCATCTTCAAACTAATCTCCCTGTCTGCACTCTCTCCCACATTAACCCAGCCACAATGGGCCAATAAGTATTGCAGAGGGCCTTTTGGACTGTATCAATACTAAATGAAGTACCTTTGGGATTATGTCTTTTCCAAGTTCAAATAACACTTGGCATCCCCCCATGGCAGAAAGAGTAGTAAAAATGTCTTTAGTCCGGCATTTGAGAACTTAACCTGACTTTCCAGGCTTATTTTCCTTCATTCACCTACACCAAACCTAAAATCCAGCTCATAAAAGCTAATACACACAGATACAAACAAATGATTGCAGAGCATAGGGCAGATGGCTGCCAGGAGTGAGAAGAGAATGATACAGGAAGTCACAACTCCTGATGTAAATCCTGAAAGAGGAGAAGCAATCTTCAGGCAGGTAGGGAGAGGAAGAGATTCCCCTCTAGGTTTTAAAGGAGAAACATGAGTTGAGGGGACAGAGGCAGATGAAGCCAAGAGCATTCAGGGAGCTGCAGAAGGGAAGGCCTCAAAAGGAAGCTTGAAATATAAGTGAGAAAGAGGCCATATGGTCCTTGGACCTCTGAGTAGGTCTCATTCTGCAGTCAGCAAGGAACCATTGCTGAGTTGTAGGAGAGGGTCACAATAAGATTGGCATTCCAAATTTCATCCTAACTGGTCACAGTATGGATAATGTACATTGGAACCATGAAGAAAAACAATGAGGAAGGAATTTAGAGATGGGTGAGAGAGAAGACAGTGTGAACTGGAACAATGGCTGAGGGAATGGAGCTGGGGAGAATGCTTTGGCCACTGTGAAGTGCCGGCCAGGTTTTACAGCACAATTGGACAACTTGGACAAGTCACCAAGTAAATGGGTGGGTTAACCAGTGGTTTCCATGCAAAGTTAGAGATCTGACTCCGCAGGAACACTGTGTCCATGGAAAAGTATGCAGCCTGCTAAACAATCATCTTACAAATGATCATTTAGGGACCTGCTTACACTCACAGGGTTACCTTCTCTGCCAACAAAACACAAACGTATTCCTTCCAATACACACTTTGTTTTGATTACAATCAAGATTAGCCCATTTTAATGTTATGAAACTCAGCTGGGCTTTTAATTTTTTTAGCAAATTTAATTGTAATAGTTATTGTGATTACTCTAGAAAATATTAAATAAAATTCTTTTGAATTATTTGGAAGACTGCAAATCCTGAGCTATAACCGGGAAAAGAGAAGGTTGAAGGAGAAGAGTTTATCTTTGTCTCCTGGAGACAAGGAGAAAAAGGGAATCTGCTATTTTTCACCTTGTCAAGAAACTTTTGAGAAGATAGGGAGGAAACAGGGCATCCTCAGATGTATCAAAAGGGGAAAGTTCTTGGAGTCTAAGCTCTGTAAGGGTTAGGGCAATGCTTCTCAGTGTGCCTCTGGTGTCTGGGCCTTCCAGGCACATAAGAAATAATATTTAATGGGATCAAGGAAGAGAAAGAGGTTCATTGTTGTCAAGGAAGAGGATTTGGGGACTCACTGATGGTCTCATAGCTGATGCCCTCTGTCCACTCACACCTTGAACTTGGATCAGGGCACAAGGAGACAAAGGATTAAAGAAGTTAAAAGTGCCTCAGTATTCTGAGCCCCTCCTGCCGTGGGGGCTCATCCATCACTCAATGGGTTATGTAGTTCTGCTTCCGAACACGTAAGTCTCTTGTAAGTCCCTGCTGTACCCTTTGCTTGGAATATTCTTCCTCCTGGTCACAATTCAAATCTGACCTCCTCAAAGTGACCTTGATCAACCCCTTCATCTACAGTAGACTTTCAGAGACAACTGCCTCTTCACCTTTTATTCTGTTTAATAACAGATGGATCATTCCCCCAAATTATCTTGCTTACAGATGTGTTCCTTAGCCACAGGGCTAGGTTCTAGGAATCACACCATGAGGCTACGTCACCACTGCGCAAGCATCATGGAGTGATCTGCATGGACCTAGATGGTGTAGGTCTTCACTGAACATGGCCTTTCGATGCCATCAAGAGATTCTGTAAACGCAAAATTGTGAGGCTGCTGCCTGCACAACACAGCTTACTGTTTTATAGTAAATGTGTTTTATAGAAGTAGAAGGAATACACTCTAAAATAATGATGAGAATGTATAGTATAGTAAAAACATAAGCCAATAACACAGTCATTTATTATCAAGTGTTATGCACTGTACATAACTGTATGTGCTATACTTTCATATAACTGTCAGCACAGTAGGTTTGTTTATATCAGCATCACTACAAATACATGAATAATTCATCCTACTATGACATTACAAAAGCCACACCATCACTAGGCAAAAGGAAACTTTCAGCTCCTTTATAATATTATGGGATCATTGTTGAATATGTGGTCCACTGTTGACAGAAATGTCTTTATGTGGCACGTGGCTATATTTGTGTGTTTATTCATTTATTGCCTACTTCCTCCTGGTAGAATGCATGTTCTACAAGAGCAGAGATCTTCTTTTCAGAATTCATCACTGTATCTTCCAGCTAAGAACAGTTCCTGGCACATGGTATGTTCTCAATGAATATTTTGCTGAATGAATATCGAATCAGAAGGATGAAGACATACAGCATATGGATGGATCTGTAAATGATTGGTGAATAAAAAAATGCAAGTAACAGAATGAAATTTATAACAAAATTCCACTTATGTAAATTAGAAATGTGGGCATGCAAGGCATTCATATATTTTTCAAGGCATTAAAATCGTTGACTATGTTGAGGATGGGAAAGGATAGAGGTGTTGAAAAAAATAAACTACAAACACACAAACAGATAAAGAAGGAAAAAGCTACCATGGACCAATTCTGATCATAGCCATGACCTGTGATATAGGAATAAAGAAGATGAAAAATCAGCTACTTACTACCAGACCCACATTTTTATTAATTTATATATAAGTTACTAGATCAAATAAACTGGTTAGTCAACTCTTTCTCTTATGGTATGCATTTATTCAACCCACCTTTTGGTTGTTGTTATAAAATTCCCAATAAGGTTGCCCCTCCAGGAACTGTAAAGGAGAGAAATGCAAAATGGTTGGCCAAGTGGGCAATGAAGTCAGCATTCTGCTGCTTCTATGGGAAGCACGATCCCTTCCTGCTCCAACTCCACATCACCTAGAGCTCCCATAAGTGGCTCACTGAACCCCCTTTGGGAACCTTCTCAACAGTTTATTTCTACAGTTTCCAGGCCCCTAGGGAGCATTTTAGAAGGATGAAACCAAAATGGTGCGCCAGGCTTCCTGGGATATACATGAGGGATAAGAGCTGACGGTTGACAGGTCGCACAATCAGACCTGTGGTCCCCATCGGCCACAGCTGGCTGTGCAGTTTAGACACAAATCAGCCTCGACTCAAAGAACACTGGAGCAAGACGGAAGTTTTAGCAGTCTGGAGAGAACTTCCTCCTCTCGTGGTTGGCACAGACCTGGAGGGATCCATGTCTACACAGCGTAAATGGCAGAGCCAGGGTCAGGACTCTGCTCTCCGACTCCTCCTCCAGTTACTCTTTCCATTTTCCACATAGTCCGGCCGCTGACCTGTGTAGTGAGGGTGAACTAGGTTTGCTCAGCTGCCCAAAGGACAGTGAGGCAGACGAGTGCTGAATACTTTTCAGTACATTAATTTATTTTACTACCTGAATCAAATCCTTTACTTTATAAACTGTTCCGCAAAGAGTAGACCATCCAATATGTTTACGAGTCCTACAGACTGGATTAAGTACAATGACTCTCAAGATATATTTCTTGGTTCTACGTTTTTATCCTGCAGTTATTAATGACTGGTAAATGTACATATATATTCAAATTTTCACATTTGTAAGCAATGCAACTAGGATCGCTTGTGACACTAATCATTGCCCCATGCTCACCACCGTCCTTATTGCTTCTAGTAAAAAGGAGGAAAAAGGAAACTCTCTACTCTTAAGATAACTTGTTGGTGACCCCTGGCAAATGACAGCTTAGCAAGACTTCAAGGAACTTATGACTTACAGCTTGAATTTCAAGCAAACATCTTCCTGCATTTCTAATGGAAAGCGGACCCTTCCCCCTGCTTTTGAAGTGCTCTTTGGGAATTGTTTGAGTGTTCCTTGCCATCTTTTATACCCAGCCTAAGGACTCTGACAAACTCTCTTTCCCTTCAAAGCCTTGTTAACGATGTGATGAATACACCTGTCACTTCCAATTCTAACCTTACTTTCTGTTGTGATGGCTGTAGCATTTGGTATCTATGGCAACTTTTCAGTGGCTCCACATCGATTAAAAAATGATTGGCTTATCAGCATTGCTCAGTTGATTGATGGAAATGATCGGTTGCTCAAAATAATCATGACAGATAAACTCTCTTGATTAGCTAGTATTTGCAAGATTCCAAAATTTTAGATTTCATTACTTTCTCTTTATTATTTCCATGCAAAAATAACTAGAATTTAATTCTACTGAAGTAATTACAAGTTAATTTGAACTGTCTCAATGCAAGAAATTTGATTCAATCCACTCACCTTATTTAGAAGCCAAATGGCAAATTGGCCTATCCTAGAAAATCTACTCCTTGATTTTCTAATATCCCAAAGTCAGAGTAAAGTATAATTTTTTTAAAAATCAAGTTTGGGGCTAAGAAAGAGTTTAGTCAGTTTTAAAGCATTTGCAAGTTAATTATAAAGATTATCACTCTAATGCTTCAAGTATGCAAAACCAGGAGAGAGAATTATAGAGGAGAAATAGTAACTGGGGCCTGATGTTCCCAGGAAAACTAATGCCTTATATTTTAATAGAACATTTTAAATCAATGTCTTCAACAGTGTAGTGATGCATCAGTGACAGCATATAAGGTGATTTTATGTATCCACATACTTTTTAAATTGTCATGTGTTTATTTTAATGTGACATTGCTGTTATTCAACCATATTTTACCTTTAAAAATAATGGTAGCAACTTCATGTGGTTTAACCTGATACTGTAAGTCCTCACTTTATTTTTATAAATATTAATATCCATGTCCTCAGGCTACCGTAACAAAGTAGTACAAATTGGGTGGCTTAAATGAGAAGAAATATATTGTCTGACAGCTATGGATGCTGGGAATTTACAATCCAGTTGTCAGTAGGACAACACTTCCTGCGAGGCCCTAGGGGGACCCCTTCCTTGCCTCTTGAGAGCTTTCGGTATCTGCCCATGCTCCTGGCACAATTTGCTAGCTGCTGCATGACTTTAATCCCTGACTTTGTTACCATGTGGCCTTCCTTATGTCTCTATTTTCACATAGCCATCTTCCTTTTTGGTTTTGGTTTTGTTTATTTCCAGTACTGGGAATTAAAACCAGGGGCCTGTTCATGCTAGGTAGGCACTCTACCTGTAAGCTGCGTCCACAGCCTTTATATTTTATTTTGAGACAGGGTCTCACTAAGTTGCCTAGGCTGGCCTCAAACTTGTGATCCTCCTGCCTCAGCCTCCAAAATAGGTGAAATTATAGGCCTTGCCACTGTACCTAGTATAGGGCCATCTTATTATATGAACACTAATAATTTTCAATTGGAGTCCACCCTACTGCAGTATGACCTCCTCTTAATAACTACATTTACAATGGTCCTAGTTCTAAATAAAGACAAGTTCTGAAGTGGTAGGGGTCAGTACTTTAACATAAATTTTTGAAGAACCCAATTCAATCACTAATAACTAACACTTTAAGTCTATGATTTCGCAGATAATGTTATTTAGGATGAGACCAACAGTTTTTTTTTTTAAGGTGAAGCTGATTTTTAATAAATTGATAGGAATGGTGTGGAAACATGGCAACATGTGTAAACACAGCAGAGAGAACAGCTAAAGCTGGAGACTGACTGTAAAATTGGACACAACTGATTCTCTTCCCTCTTCCTAGATCCCTTTACAATGCGATCTTGCAGCAACTCCCATCAAGGGCTGGAGTCTATTTTTTCATTTATTAATTCTGGTTGACCTTGGGGTTTGCTTTGCCTGAATTAGCAAGTATGCAATTCAGCAGACACTTGTAAAGTGTCCGCTCATTAGGCCTCGCCCTCTTGTCTGGGCTGCCTTGCTGAAAGACTCAAGAGACCATGTGAAGCAGAACCACGGCCAGCAGCTGGTGGTCACCCGGTCCCTGAGCTGACCCGGGTGCAGCCACAGGATCGTGACTTGCACACTAGGCCAGGCCAGCCAGTCCTGTGTGCAGACCAGCAGAGCCATCCAGCGAGGCCTGCCCCCAGCTGCCTATCCAAAATATCTTGACCTGAAAGAGCAAAAGAGGTTATTGTTTAAAATGACCACTTCAACTTTCTTCCCAATTTCCTGTTTGTTTTGCCTAATGATTACTTTAGTTTCACAAGTATGCTAAGGATTTTTTGCATCAAAGCTGTTTTTAGGGTCCCAGACACTGTCGTAAGGGATGAAACAAACAGCAAGATCACTTGGCGGCATGTGGGAGGGCTGGGTAAGGGAGGCATTTTGCAGCATTTGGCTTTGAAGTCCATTTACTTTCCTCACCTTCTCTCATTGGTCTGTGAATTGGACCAAAAATAGCCTTGGAGGCTGAGAAAAGGAGCCAGGCCATCAAGAGCGCAGCAGATGAGTCATGTTCCCTTCCAATGTCCCCATCTTCCTGCAGGGCACTTCCTCATCAGTTTGATTTTAGAAAAGTCAAGAAGAGATTCCCATAAACAGTAACAGCTATCACTGGTGAGCAAACATGGGGCTTTGCAGTCGTTTACGTCACTCCAGGCTCCACGCTCTGTGAAGTTCTGCACTTGAGCCCCGACCTGAACAGCAAGAACAGAAAGAGAAATAAATAAACATTGGGATTCTTGGGATTTTAACCCCCAAGGAGATCCACCCCTTTTCTTCCCCTCCAAGCTGTACTTAGAGTAACTTTCCAAAACATATGACTCATCATGCTCACCTTCACTTTAAAAACATCCAGTTTTCTATTGTTCTTGGGGTTACAACCAGATCCCTTAATAAAGCCTATGTAACATTAGTCTGCACAGGTTGCTGTAATAAGATACCACTAACGGGGTGGCTTAAACAACAGAAATTTATTAACTCCAGTGCTGGAAAATAGTCCAAAATGCAGGTGCTGGCAGTGTTGTTGTCTGATGAGAGCTCTCTTCCTGGCTTACAAATGACAGACTTTACACTGCATCATGGCATGGCCTCTGTGTGTGCACATCTCCACCATCTCTCTCGCTTCTCATCAGAACACTGGTCCTATTGAATCAGGGCTCTACTTTTATGATCTCATTTAATATTTAACCTTAGGTATCTCCTTTAAAAGCCCTATCTCCAAGTATAGCCAATGTAGGGGGTTAGAGCTTCAAGAAATGAATTGTGGGGGAAACACCATTCGGTCCATGCAACAGCTATGCCTGGCCACCTCTCTGCACCCTTTGCATGTGATTAGTCCTCATCCTCTACCTCCAGCCACTCTGCTTTGCACACCCCCTTCTGCACCATTCTCTTAGCACTTGTGATTTTATTCTCATCCAGGTGAGGTCTTGCCTTCAGAAGAAGGTCAGCTATAAGACAGCAAAGAATGGCCTCTAGTTTTGCCCATCAGTTTATTCCCAAGCTCAGTACTTGGCATATCATGGACACTTGGTCACAGTGTGTGGAATGAATGAAAAGTTTAACAAAGGGCTTCCAGTTTATTGTAACTACCTGGGTCAATGTGACTTGGAGTTATGGAAATGATTCCTACCTATTCATGCATTAGTCCAATAAACATTTATTCCATGCCTACTATATATTAGGTAAGGAGAACACAAGGATAAATAAGATAAGCAAGTGTTCAACCAATCCCTCTGTGGACTGAATCATATTTCCTGTGTCCTTTATATGCAGTCCTCAATCTACTATGCCCTGAGTGTAAGTATCCATTGAAATTTTTAAAGCTGTGTAATACTTATTTAGCTTTACTGTTTACATTCATTGCACATATATTACTTGAAAATTTTGATGTTAGAAATAAAAATCATTCCACATCATTAAAAGTTTAAAAGACAATTATCATGCTTTCAGAGATGTGTCCTGATTACGGTCCTAAGAAAATTACTGTCAATAAATTCTTTATGATTTTATGGGCACTAAAAAGAGAAAATACAATAAGGTAAGAATTTTAAAATATAAAAATAATTGAAAGATATATACCAATTACAAAAATCATTCTCCAAGACTAATGTGATTATTAGATGAACTGCACATTTTTTATAATATTATAATATAAAATGAATTAAGAGGAAGTAGAAATAAAACATATATCATATACAACACCAAAGCTTCTAAAAGTCTTTCAGAAGCTAATAAATTGAATAAGGGCAGAATTTGGGAGATTGTTACTGGTTGCAGGACTTGACTTCGTTGATTTCTTTACACCCTTCAGCTATTGTGAGATGTTCATGTGACCTGCCTCATTAGGTGATTTACAGATACTGTGCTAATCACCCAGTACCAAAAGTGTGGGAATCATCATCCTCATTTTACAGAAAATTTAAAATACAATTAAAGAGCAAACGTGGTCAGTGTGACCTCAGAATGCGTGTTCTTGTCATTATCCCACGCCGCCCCGAAGTATCAAAAACAGGTTCTGGCTGACTCCATGCATGGAAAGTCTGGGATATAAATAAAGGAATTAAATGAATTAATGTAGGTTTGTGTCTCTATTTCAAGACCGGGAGTGTGATTCCTCAATGCCATCTACAGCCCTGGAGAGAGAAAGCAAAAGTCTTAAAAAAGTCTATCTCTGTGAAGAAATTCAATTTCCCCTGTAAGAGGTATTTTTAACTTAGATGGAGGGTGATACAAATGTAGGCACATGCAAGGCCAGACATCTTGTAGTAGGAGGGTGGGCAACTGACCCTTCTCTGATGTGGTATCCAGAAAAGCAAGGTCACTAGGCAAACATTTCCCCGAGGGTGTTACAGAGTCTGGAATTTCCATCTAAGAAAATTCCTTTCAGTTAAACCGTTTCCCCCAAGGAATCTCCTTTTAAAATGTATAGGACCCTAACAAGGTAGTTAAATCATTCATTCCTGTGCTTATTTGGCCCACCTGAGAGCAGTTAGCCAATCACCCAAAAGTCCCTGCTTTCTCTTTCTTATGATTCAAGCTGATTTTCCTCATTTCATACCCAGAAAGAGCTCTGTTTTGATGTTCCCATCTATAAAATGGGGATAAAGATAGTGACAGCTTAGTAAAGTTGCTTTAAGGGGAAATGAATCAAACAAGTACCAGACCCTTTTTTGCACACTAAGCCAAGTGCTGTAAACCATGGCTGGCATACTGATTTCTTGACATTGAGGAGTAGTGTTTTACCCTCTCTACAATAAAGTTATTTCGTTTCTAAAATAAGAGTAACAATGCTCTAAACTGGAAAATGCCTGTTTTTCCTTGATTCAGCCAACAGAGATCCATTGAGAGTCCCTATGTGATGAACAGGATCCAATGGTGACTATAATGTACTCACTTCCTGCATTTGTCAAGTTCGTACTTCAGAGATTGAAGCAGACATTGTTGACAACTGTGGTCAACCAGTGACAATTATGACACAAACACTGAGTACTCTCAAGGAAAGAAACTGAACCAGTGGGGCCTCAGTGGGACTTTCTGAGGAAACGACGTTCAAACTGACTTGAAGATGAGGAGTTGGACAGACAAAGAGCTGGGGGGACGAGAGCTCCAGGCCGGGCTCACTGGGAGACCCAGAGGCCAGAGGCCAAGCCCCAGGAATAGTGAGAAAACCCGTGAGAGCACCGAAAGAGTGGTTGAGGGTAAGATACAAGTGGAGGCAAGGCTAACTTCACATGCATCCAGGGCTTGGGAGGTCATATTAGAGACTCAAAACTTCGTTCTGTGAGAAATAAGATGCTCCAGGGTTGTAAGCATGGGGACATGTGAAAGGATTTTTCAATTTCATAGCATTGCTATTGTAGTTATGTAGAGACTGCATGGGCCACGGAGAACAGGTCACAGGGAGAAAAAAGATGGGCTTAAAAGCCACCGTAACCATGGGGGGGGTGCAAGAGTGGGATGGTTATAGTAGGAATGAAGACTGGGCGTAAGCGGGAGTTGTGCTGATGTCGAATCAGCAGGACAGGCACAGAGAAAATGGCCCAGCTCTGTCCCCTCCCCTCCTCTGTTTGTGAACGGCCCAGCCAAGAAGCACATAGAGTGACTTTGTGGTTCTAAGGGAACGGCTGCATTTTGGGAACCTCTTCGGGACATTTTGGCCACTCGCTTCTCCACACTACAAGGGTTACTATACAGTATCTGGGTTTGGTGTTTCTGGAAGCAGAGTCAGTCTTCCTCAGCGAAAGGAGTCAGCCTGGATGAACGGCACTGCCTGTTTAGGACCCCATCTGAGCTTGCTTCGGTCTCCGGTCCTAATACTATTTGTCTCCAGATATCATGAACACTTATTTCCAGAGAAGTTCAGGAAGTTTTCAGTGGGGAAAGGGAAGTAGATTCGAGATAAGCCTCAGGAAAGCTGAAAGCTTTGTGACTGCTGACACCAAAAGTCCCTGCTGTGCAGAGAGGTGACTGTAGCCAACTCACGGGGACATAGACAGCTTTGGGTCACTCCTGGCCACACGGCAAGGGCCCACATGGTTTGCGAATGTAGCATAAATGAGTCAGCCCATGCCTTTAGGAACGTCTGTTCTCAGAGGCCTTAGTCCAGCCCCTACCATTGCTCTGAAGGTACCAACACCTCCAGAGTGTCTTCCCTTTTCCCTGTCTGCCCCTCTGCCTTTTCCTACTTCTCTCTCAGATTCCCCTCTTGCAATAGTAGATAAATGTCAATAGCAAATTTTAAGATTTTCTTGTGAGATTGGCAGAAGCCTAGAAGACTAATAATATCACATGCTGGCACATACGCCAGGAAACGCAACATGATCATTCATTTAGGGAATGTGCAACTTAGGGATGCCTTTTTGAAAAACAATTTGGCAGCATCTATCAAAATTTTAAGTATGAATACCTTCTGCACAGCAATTCCACTTCCAGGAATGATGCTCTCAAAAGTATTTCTTCATGTACCAAATGTTAAAAGTTGTCTATAGCTATTTATCAGGGATAAGAGCACAAAACTGGAGACAATTTAACTGTCCAAAACGTTAAATAAATGTTGGAACATCCATCCTGTGAAATAGTATGAAGCCAGGAAAAGAAATAAAATTAAACCTAAATGACTCCCAAGACATGTTATATGAAAAGAGCAAGTTTCAGAGCAGCTTGAACATGTGTGCATGTACTGATTTTTATTTCTACAGAGAGGTTGATCCGCAGGGACGTAATAAGCCTGTAAGCACACGGAAAAAAAGACAGAAGGTTGCACCATAAAACTGTAGTAGACATATCTGGGGACAGGAACAGTGATCACAGGGAGAAAGGGGGAATGTCCAAAATCTGTAGGTATCCAAGGCTCCCAGAATGGTCAAATTCACAGAAACAGGAAGTAGAAAGGTGGCCACCGGGAGCTTCAGGGGAGAGAAAATGGGGAGTTATTGTTTAGTGAGTACAGAGCTGCTGTTCGGGATGATGAAAAAGTGCTGGGGATGGGTGGCAGTGATGACTACAGAACAACATGAATGTACATAATGCCACCAACCTGTATACTTTAAAATGTGTAAGTGGTAAACTTTATATTTTACCAGAATAAAGAATGATGATTAATGTAATGATTCCAACCAGTGATTTCCAGTGCCGGGCATTTGGAAACCAAGGAAGACTCTATTTGTAAATAATGAGCTCTAAATGCTAAGAGGCCACAGAGGGATCAACATGTCCACCTCCCACTCATGGGACTCCACAACCACAATGGAACCAAGTTTTTACAGGCTGAGCATCAGCCCGAGGTCCCAGCCTAAGGATTCTTTGAAATGGACCCTTTTAAACTCCCTACAGCAAATGGTGTGAATTGAGGGACAGACTCATAACTGTCGTTTAAGAAAGAAAAGAAGCACAGTAATTTAGAACAGCTCTCATATAGCCCTACTTGGAACCAATAGCTAAGTGAATGCTCCAGCACTTTTATAGCGTGCAATTGCTTCATCACTGAACAGTGGCCGTTTTTCTGTCAGGTGGCATCTTTGAGACAAAGCCCCTAAGGACACCAAGTCACCTCGGTAAATGAGACTAGAATTAAACTACCTGGTGCCGGAACACATCACATTTGGCATCTGCACATCATTACTTAAAGCTCACTCTGCAAAGCAGACAGGACCGCATTGATTACATTCAGCCAGAGCACTTTGCAGAAGAAACCAAATAAACACAAACAAACCCAAGTCTCATAATGTTTCACTGCTCCTCCACAGGCGTCTGTCAGAAGAAAAGAGAGGAGAGGTTTACGTGGGGACAGGAAAGCCAGGTCAAAGGTGCAGGGAGAGAGGTTCCAGCCCTTACCAAGAACCCAGGGCAGGAAAGCAAATGTCACTGAGAGAAAGTCCATCCTTGCCACAGGTTACTAAATATTCCCAGCCCTTGATTTTTACAGACGGCTGATTTACGAGTCATGACAAAATGGAAGGGACATACCTTGAGTTACTGCCCATTTAGATGAGGGGATAAAACCGTTCTATTTACTTTCAGCACTTTTAATATCTCAAACGAATACTAATCAGAAATATTTGTTGAAAATGAGAAGGATGCCATTTTCTGCTGTATCTCGTGTCATCTGAACGACCCTGCACTTGAGAACTGCAAGGTGGGAATTTATTTGGTCTCCAGGAAATCATGAAAGCCTAAATTAGCAAATTCAAGCTACCCGAGCTCCACTTGAAAAATATAGAACAAAGCATTGAGAAAGATGCAAAAAATAGCATTTGGCAGGAAAAAGGGCACACCCTCAACTTTCTTAAAAGCCTGACATATTCTTTTCATAACACTAAAGACAGAATGAAAAGAGTGTTTTCTATTGAAAAGAGATAATGACTGACTCTGGGGCTGTTCTTCCTCTCAGAGCCAGAGTATGGCCAGAATTTAGAGCTGAGGGCTCCCGTGGGTCCCCCTCTTGCCTCTCACGACCTGCAAGAGCGCCCCCCACTGCCAGGCTAGGGCCTTGTGATCTCAGTCCCTCACTTTACGGGAGCCCTTTTCCCCCTCGTAAGCTGAGATGAAATCTCTCCTCTTAGCATCTACATCCCTGCTCTGTATTCTGTTCACTGCAGTGAACCAGCACCAAAGTCCTCTCCCTGGTCCCTGTTACTGCTTTTGTGAACAGCTCTCACTTTTCTCTTTTGCAAACTTCTCCAGGCAAAACATCAGAGGGTACTTGAGTGAAGTGACTTTTGCAAGTACTAGACCCCTGCCCGGATATCCTTGTCAACATTTCCAGTCTTTTTACCCAAAGAGTTTCTTTGAAGCAAAAACTTGAAAAAGCAAATTCATCCCTTAGCCCACTAATACCACTCTAAGCTGTTAATGATCAATTATCCTTGGTATGCAAGAAAGCAAAATGTCTGCAGTAGACTTTGAAGGAAAAGGCTAAAGAGGGGAGGGAGAGAGAATAAAGTAGGGAGTTAGCAGGGAGAGGCAGTGAGAATGAATATGAGAGAGGACAGGAAAGAAGACAAGAAATATCTTAGGCTTGCTGCGCTCAGGAGGCTGAAGCAGGAGGATCGCCAGGAGTTCGAGACCAGCCTAGGCTACATAGGGAATTCAAGGTGAGCCCGAACTACATAGCAAAAACCTGCCTCAAAAAAATAAATAGATAAATACATAAATAAATTTTATCCTCCATTACACTTTTACCTAATGTGGATATGATATAGGCACACACACAAATACACACACAGAGCCCACATTCGTTGAATAGCTCAAACAGCCAAAAAGCTCAGTGAACCACCTGATACCTTCCTCTGACCATGAGCAAAGCCTGCCTTTTTTCCATCTAATAATGTGACCACTTACCCACCATCTTCACTCCACATGGGGGTAGAGACAATATTTGGTTAAAAGAGCTTCCTCTTTTTACAAGCAGCCCCATAAAGATAAGTGGAAATATCAAAATTCCCTGCTAACTAAAACCTCAGACGGCAGAAAGTCCTCACACACAATACTTTCTAATGGTGACCGGGACCCAGATGGAATAACCTAATAAAATGAGGGGCAGGCAGAGCTGTAATACATATGGTTAAGTGGTCTTTTCTGAAGTGGAAATTTCCTCTGCAGAATTGAATGGTTTCTATAGGCATTTTCCAGACTTTCATCTCACCTGCTGATGTTTCAGTTGCAAATCTCCATCACTGCCCTCCTTTGAACCCCAAGTCTGTCCTATAACTCATCAAATCGGCTAATGTTTAAGTCTTTTTTTCTTTAATGTGATTGGCAAAAAATAAAGCCTCCTCTGACTACAAATATCAAATTCAGTTTAATCATTTGTTTACCTTTTATCTAGTGTGATTAAAACAGGAAATTCACTTCCCTCACACACTGATGAGTCTTATGAATATCGCGTCCTTTCAACTACTCTTCTTATACTGCACCAAGGAGAACAAGGCCCTTTTCTCAAGTGGTGATAAGGAGAATGCACAGAGAACACTGGGAAAGATAAGAGAAGGAAGGAAGATGTGGATTATTCTGTCGTCTCCTTCAGTAAGGAAAATGTATGACTGTGTTTTACTTGAGCAGCACCTTTACAAAGCCTTAAACCCAAACAGATTGTGCAGCCTGCATTGGAGTCCCCTCTGTCACTTCTTTGAAAAGCTACTAAAATACCTGTTTGGATCTACCTTTCTTGCAAAATTAGAGATCACACACAATTCTCAACACTCAGTATGCAAGCTCTCCCGACCGTACCCTGCTCCCGCTGACTACCTGGTATCAAAGCCACCAACATCTACAGAAGTATCTGAGTGTGTACCCCGACCCCAGTCTTCAGCCAGCCCTCACCCGGGCAAGTAACCTGATAAAACAGCTCACACTGGAGCATCCTCAGTGGTCCTCACAGAGATGCGTAACTTGCAAAGATCCACTGCTAGTTAGTGGTAGCGCCTGAATTCAAACCCCAAACAGATATCATTCCGGCTCTTACTATAAGCATGATGAAGTGGAACTGACAGATTCTCAGAAATCCCTGCTACTTAGGAAGTATATATATGGTCAAGAACTGTCAGCAAGAAAGTCTCATGAACCTTATAATGGTGGCAGGCATGGGTATCGGGAGACAAACCTTTAAAGATCCACAGACAGAAGGAGTTGTGAACTTAAAATGGTCCCTATTACAGGTAATAAGGGTCCAGTTTCCACGAAGACCTCTGGCTTTGCCCATAATGGCCCAGACCCTGCTTCTGCCCAGCTGCTTCAGAAATAGGTAACAAAAGGAAATTAAATATCACTCAGTACAGTTTGCTATGCCCTCAACAAAATGGAGGAAACGTTCTTGATTACAAAGCCCCCCTAATTCAGGTTAACAGTTTGTTAAACACAGATGCAGGTCCAGCGCTGGCACAAGGTGACAGCCTGATGATGGTGCCAATCACCCTTACCAAGCTCTGATTCTGTGCCATATACCGTGGTGATCCCATTACTGGCATTACCTTATTTACTTCTCGTTAACCCCAACAGTCATATATTATCATTATTTCCATTACAGGTAAGAAAACTGAAGCCAACAGTGATTTTCAAACTTGCCCACAGTTAAACAGCAGTGCAGCCAAGATTCAGCTCCTATCTGCCTGATTAAAAGTCAGATCAGCCAATGAGAAAGAGTCAAACGTTTGAGATCGGCTGAAAAAAAACACAAACATTCAAGCGCTTATTTCAGACTCCAAGTCTACACGGTGATGCTGGATCCTGGCAAACAAACACCGAAAACAAGCTCCTTTATAGAATAGTTTCTGTTCTGGGGCCAGTTCCAAATACTATGTAACCCAACTTTCTCTGTGTATTTTTGGAACTTTCGCAGGCATAACAAGAATGAAAACACTCATCCGCTGTAGGGGGAAATGGAGGTGAAGTGTGGAAGAAACACTTAGCAAGCAGTTGGCTTAGGGGCTGGGGACAGAGGAAGACACCTGGGCTCTTCCTTCCCTGCTTTGGATGGAATGAGACTCATTCACTCAGGCGCAGCCACTTCCCTGGTCTCCTCTAGCTTTTTTGTCCAAATCTTTCTTTATCCTTCACTTTCTACTTCCGCTTCCTTTCCATTGTGCTGTTTTTCCCTAGAGCAGTATAATAATGGATTGGAAGAGCACACAGTAGTGTACCCAGAGGATTCACCAGATCAACATCTCCTTGTGGTACATCTCAGTTTATTTGTAAATCCCTCCTGATAAAATAACAAGGGAATGGCAGGGGATCAAAAGAGCTCTGGGGAATAAACAAGTAGTTCTGGATTCTAATCCTGACCAACTGGGTATGTAACCTGAGCCCCCGCTTCTTTGATTGTAAAATGGGAGGAAATGCAATCATCTTTCAAGTTTCTTCTCAATTTTGATCACTAGCATTTCTTTAGCTGAAATATGGCCTGAAATATCATCAAAGAATAATGTTTTATATTGCATTTTATTATATTTTATATATTTCACTCTGCTGAAGAGACACCTAGATAAGCCCCAACCACCATTACTTACCTTCCTCCATGTGAAAGACTGATTTAGCTACTTTAACAAACCAGGCTAGAAAATGTAGATCTTCCAAAGTAGATATTTCTTTTCTCTGATGTCTTACTTAACCAAATGAATCCCATAATCACCAAACTTCTGTTTTGAGCTGCCAGGGACACACCTAAAGATAACGATATTTTCTCACTTGGGAAAGGTTTCCAAGCAACGAGTCTGAATAATCTTTTCCACTGGGGTGGAAAATCCAGCCGTGCTAGAGGACTGTTTGGGCTTTACATTATTTCCACACTAATGTTGATTTTGTCAGACTTCTCAGGCAAAGAGACACATAAAGACAAATAAGAATGAGGTTGAAGTGCTAGACATTTATTTTCTTTTCAAGGATTTTAGAGGTGAACAGCTTCCCTTCCCAGGAAGAACAAGTCTTCTCACCTTTAGGAGTTTATCACTACTCCTGGGGCAAAGTTGCAATCTGTTAACAAAGAACTATTGTAATCAAAGGAATCTAACAGAAAGGCTTCCAGTGCTGTAGCCTGGGAAAGAAAGTTTTTCTTTCGCTAACTAGTAATTAAAGTACTTAGTTTAAACCAGGGGTATTTCAATGACATCAGAACAGGGACCAGCCCTAAGCCTGTGTGATAACTTAAATTACCTTTCGAAAATGTTTTGTTAACTTTCACTTTTCTTGCATTTTCCATTTTTCAGAAAATACCTCGCTACATTCTCTTCCAGTGGTTGTTTTGATTCAGTTAACCAAAGAAGTTTTTAAACAAAAAAAAAAAAAATTTTTTTAGGAAGGCAACTTTGGAACAATGATACTCTTTGAACTTAGTTGAAGGTAGCTATTTAGAATTTGCTAAATTGGATGGACTGTACATTTCAGTTCTATGGGGCACACTCATCTGATAAGTCTATGATGCCTATCTCTCTCGGTTTGCGGTTAAGGACAAAAATTAAAGGCAGGTGGGGAAAGCAAGCCAAGGGCCTAAGAGGCAAATCTAGAACATGTTACAACATTGTTATTATTGGCTGGGGTCAGAGCTCTGCATCTTTCCCTGCATCGGGAGTCAGCGTTTATTTGGTGACTCAGAGGGAGGCCCCTTATTGGATTCATATTGGGCTGACTGTGAACTGAAAGGAGCTCAGAGCTCCAGGGAGGTGGTGTGGCCTGGTGGTCAGAGGACAAAGCCTCAAAGAGAGGAGGATGTGGCTCATGGCTTTCAGAAGGCCTCAACTTCCTGGCTTGTTTGTACATTTTAATACCTCCTACCCTCAGCAAAATCATCATTAGTGTTGAAATTAACAGCTCACTTTGGAAACCCTAACGAGCATTTCCCTTCTATTCAGGAGATATTATAAAGTTGGGCTCCAAGACTGGAAGGTAACTTTAGAAAAACCAAATGTGGTTTTAAAAAAAAATCAGTTTTAGACCCAAAAAAGGCAATTCTTTGCTTTGTAGTACTGTGTTCTCTTCCTGCTTATCCTTTCCTGGAACCAAGTAATTGGAGCAAAGGGAAAAAAGGACGCAAATGAAGGGACAGATGGGGAAGCAGCCTTCTTGCTCCTCTGGTACCATGCCAGGGGCACTCAGCAGCTAGCCTGGCTACTGGATTCTTCTGTCCTCTGTGTAGGAAAATCTTCTGTCTTTTTTTTTTTTTTTTTAGGAAAATCCTCTTATTTTACTCTAAATATATCCATATTTCCTTGCCAACAGAGTTTACCACTGAAACAAAACACTGAAAGGGCTCAAAAAGGCCCATCTCACCTCCTGGGACTCAGACACGCCCCTGGGGAGGACGGTCTGACATCTATGTCAAAGTCAAGGTATAGGACAAGGATAAGAGGAATTCGTTTCACATACTTCATGCCTACGCTATTTATGCACAAACTTTAGGAGGCTCCTGAAAGAAAAACAACACAAAACAAAACAAAACAAACAAACAAAAAAAAAAAAAAAACAGGGTTTGTCTGAACCCTAAGCAATGTGCTGACAAAGCCCCACTAATCTGGAAAGCAGCAATCCCTAGTTTGCTGAGTCAGTCTCATAAAACCGTTTCTAGGAGGCCTTAGCCAACACCCTAGAGTTCTGGAGGCTACCCAGAGAATGGTGTGCCGAGAACAGCCCAGGACCCAGTCATGACAGACCTGTGGAGGGAACGTTTGGCTTCGAGTTCTGTGATGTCACCATCTGCCCAGCAACTTGACATTGAGTCACCTCTGGTGTGTGAATACCCAGCTGAGAGCCACTATTCTGTCTTGCTTGGGCTCCAATCTTTGGACACAATCCCATGTGACCCTTGACTTTCACTGCTGCATGGGGTATCAGGGAGCCACAGAAGTTGGCAAGAACAGGATGAGATTCCTTTCTCTCTGGCCATAACAACCCATGAAATCCAAGCTCTACTTTTAAGAATATTTTTTTTTCCATAACAGCTACACCATTGCATTTTACCACAAACGCTGCACAAGGGTTACAATGCCTTGACATCCTCACCAACACTGGTTATTTTCTTTTTCCAAACTCAACTTTGACACCTCCCATCTTATTTCCTTTTGTTTTCTCCCAATGCTTATCATTCTAGTAATAGCTAACTTTCCTTAAATGCTTACCTCAACCCAGGGGCTTTATGTGGATTAACTCAATTAACCTTGTTGTGGTTCCCATTTTAATGACGAGAAAATTAACACTGGAGGGTTAGCAACCTGCCTAACCTGACATACCTAGAAAATTGGGACTTGAGGATAGATTTTTTAACAATCTGAACTTATGCCCTTGGATAATTACATTATCCTACCCTGTTGTTGAGAAGTTAATCACATCAGGCTGACCCTGACATTCATTTGAAGTCAGAGTGAAAACTGAGGCGAGTAAAGGGGTGGAAGGAAGTACATGCTACAACACCCAAGGACAGCCCTGTCAAGAGGCCACATGACCTAGCTTCCCTTAGCACAGAAATTCTGGATGCAGGCCATCAGTGACCAGAACACCTGCGAAGCTTGCTCACAGCCCCCACCCTCTACTGACCCCATCAGATGACTGACACTAGAGCTTAAGGATCTGCATTTTTATCAAGTTCCCTCCCAGGAGATTCTTTTATGTGCTAACATTTGAGAGTCACAGACTGGACAGCCAGAAGACTTCTCCCAAACTATCTATAGAACAGTATTTCTTGGCACTAAGTTTTTCTTTGTTGGTTGGCTTCAGATTTTTTTGCAGGGAGGGCAATTGGGGAGGTGATTTTCCACCTTGAACCTATAAAGCAGCAACAAATACCCTTTAAATAGGATTCATTGTGTGTTCCCTGACAAAAACATTGTTAGGAAAGGGGAAAAAAAAAAAAAAAACACCCCCTCCAATCAAAAATTGAAAGTGAGGATAATTCAGTTAACTACAAAGCTACTTGGTTTGTTTTGGCTTTCTTCAGTTTTGTTTTGGTGTTTTTGTTTTTTCTTTTTTCTTTTCCCTCCTGAAAAGATTTTTATGTGAGAGCCTATAAAGTTCATGTTCCTTAAAGTGTCCTTGCCCTGCAGTGTTTTAGAAAACCTGGGACTGGGGGCCGGGAGTCTCAGGCAGAGATGTCAGGGTTAGCCCCCGGGAGATGCCCACAAGCTCTCAGCAACCAGTCTTGACCACTGCTGAAAAATCACATACAATCAAACTCCTGGGGAGGGGTTGTGTTCTAGAGATAGTGTCATGGAAGAATACAGAATTTCAGACCTGGAAAGAATGTTACAGATTATTTGGTGGCAACTCCAATTTAGGGACTACAGATGTGAGGAGCCTGCCATTACTAAGAACGCAAAATGGGGCTTCTGAATCCTGGCCCTGATTCAGGAAAAGACCAAGCAGTGTTTCCTGAAAGTCATTTATTTGTATTCCCTTTCACAATTTTATTTCCTGTCTGCCCCCCTTTCTCTCTGTATTATTATTAACATACATCTTTAGACCATCTCATCTTTTTACGCCAATTTACAGAAGAAGCAAACTCTGATTTGTTAGTGTAAATGAAAAACCAACATCAGTTTTTGGAACTAGAAGGTCCCAATTTTTCCAATTTTTAGCCCTGGAACTTAGGGACCAGATAAATTTAGATAAACCAGGACACTCTATTGTTAAATTATAGAGATAGAATAGAGCACCTGCCTGGGACCCTAAGCCTGTGGCCTTCTTTCTTTTTGTCAAAGGGGAGATTAGCAAGTGTTAGAAAACTGTGAGAGCCTCACTACTGATCAGCTGAGATTCAGGATGATTCATCTGAGGATTAAAGGGAGTATTGAAAAGGGGATGTAATTGAAAATGCAATTTAATGCCCCCCTACCTGCCACCTCTCCAGCCCACCAGTGGGCCCCGTCCTGCCGCCTCAGGCTGTGTTCCCCACCCCAGCAGCCTCTCCCCCAAGGACTGTTTGAGTTTGTGCTGTGCAGAGACACTAGATCCTGTCACACAAAGGAATCGGCAATAGTCACCCTTTCTAGCTCGAAGCATGAATGAAAGGACAGTTTTCTCTTTTCCTGTCTTTCCCTGATGGTAGTTTTCATGCTGCAAAGCAAGGAAATGTACACAGGTAAAATGCCTTAAATTATTCCTCTGCTCGAGTATCTTGTCTCCTGCTACCAATAAAACAAAGTGTAAATCCTTCAGTCCAGCATGTAAGGCCCTCGACTACCTGATCCCAATACCTTTCACAGAGCCAAAGTCCTTCATTTACAACTAGGTTTAGAGTCTATTATGGTTTGTGTCTGGATGTCCCCCCAAAGCCTCATGCAGTCATGGGGGAGTTGCTTTTCAGAGACAGCTGAATCTCGAGTTTGTGATTGATTCATTGCTAGCGCTGGGATTATGGGTGTGAGTGCTACCCTAGGGCGGGTAGCCTGCATACAATATGAGGGACAGAAAGAGTCTTCTCTCGCTCTCCTCCCTTTTTGCACTTGCTGCTTTTGCTGTCTTCCACCGCCATGAACTGTTGCCCTCTGCCATGTGCCACCCTGCCTTGGAGCCAGCCGAGTATGGACTGAAACCTCCACAAATAAACCTTTCCTTCCTTAATTTTGGGCATCGGGTCCCTCTTCCTGCATCAGCTTTCTTAACCACCTCTCGAGCACACTCCAACCCTGTATCCTCTTGACCCCTGTGGCATACGTATGTGGTTACGGTTTAGCATTAAGTTATTCTTTAACAACACAGGATAGAAATTCCCGGAGGGCAGAGACCGAGGCTTATGTTCATCATATCTGCCTGGTGCACACAGAGTAAGCACTCAGCAATGCTCTTGCATCCCAGACAGAAAGCCTCAAAGCTCAGTCAAGTGTACCTTGCTGAAAATCACCTTTTGGGCCCCTTTCAGAAATCTGTTGCGAGGGAGAGGGAAAAAAAAGAATTACTTTTTGTGTTTCTCTTTCCCTATTTCATTTTAAAAGAATGGCCTTGAGGCTTATGTCACTTACAATCAAGTGGCAGTGAGACTGATGCCTGGAATACCTAACTTTTCAAGAGATCAGTATCACATATGCATAGATATTATCCATGTCTTCTTTTGTGTGCTTTGGGCAAAAGTCAATGGCTTTTCAGAATAATAGATAATCCTGGGCAATAACTGCACCTGTATGGGTACTGCTGGAAACTACTCAATCCTAGAAATAAGCTGAAAAATCCTTCTAATGCCTCAGGGAATAAAGGAGCATACAAATATGGCAATTCTCATCATTTACCTCTTCAGCCCTTAGCTCGATTGTCTTCAAATCGAAAAATGTCAACACTACTGAACCTGGGGTTCAGGTCTCACGTTTCTTATTAAGAAGACTCTTCAGTTTCTAATTGGTTTTATTAGAGCCTTACTAAGCCATATGGATATTTTGTGTGCAAATAGTGGCCAAGGTATAAATTAGTGGTTGTTAGTATTAGTGATTGACACTGATGATTCCATGCTGGTAGAAATACATAATGGTACAATCACTTTGGAGAACAGTCTGGCAGTTCCTCAAAAGGTTAAACATAAAGTTACCCTTTGATCCAGCAACTCCACCCCTAGGTACACAACCAAGAGAAATAAAAACGTATGCCCTTACAAAAGCTTCAACATAAGTGTTCAGAGTAGCATTATTCATACCAGCCAAAAAGTAGTAACAACGCAATGTCCATCAACTGATGAAAGGGTAAATAAAACGTGGTAGATTCATAAAATGGAACATTTAGCCGTAGGA
This sequence comes from Erethizon dorsatum, assembly GCA_028451465.1. Taxonomy (NCBI): domain Eukaryota; kingdom Metazoa; phylum Chordata; class Mammalia; order Rodentia; family Erethizontidae; genus Erethizon; species Erethizon dorsatum. The sequence goes on from CM051835.1 coordinate 17,087,568, forward strand.
AGTACGGACACATACTACAATACAGATGAACCCTGAAAACATTATGCTAAGTGAAAGAAGCAAGGCATAAAAGACTGTGTTATCTGGTTCCATTCACGTGAAATCTATATAGGCAGAAAGTAGATGCAGTGGTTTTCTTGGGCTGAGAGGGACCAAGGGGTTGAGAAGGCAAGGAGAGTGGCTGCCAGTGGGAAGAGTTTCCTTTTTCAGAGATGAAAATGTTCTAAAATCAATTGTGCTGAGGGCTGCATACCTGAATATATTTAAAGCTTCTACGCTTTACCTCTCAATTTGAGTGTGGATTATATCTCAATAAAGCTATTGCACACACAAAAAAAAATTAAAAAAAAGAAAACATTGAAAATTCCAATCCTTCACACCTCTTCCTATGGGTGTAATATTCAGCATCTTATTTAGCCTCTCTAGGCACACTTAAATGTGCCTGCATTATTTTAAGAATTAAATAAAATCATTCAAATGGAGGGTTGTAATTCATACTAACCCCTCGATAAATGTTAGCCCCTTTTTCTATTATGTCCGAACTTCTAGAGGAAAGGTGCTCATCCAGTAGGTTCATGCCATGAACCCAACTGTCTTTTATATAAGAAACAGCGTGACACTGCTGCCATCAGAAAGGGGATTCAGGAAGAAGGAGAAAGAAAATTTCCCCAGAACCCTTCCTCTTTGTACTTCAGCCCAACCCCGCTCCTCCTTGCCTAGACGCTCATCGCCTATGTGAAAAAGGACTTAAAAGATCTCTTTCTCCTCTCTACATAATTTCCATGCAGTGAACTGCCATTTAGAGTCTCTACGCAACATTCCAGAGCTTCTGGATGCTTGGAAGAACTAACCGAGAGTAACAAAGTGTGTTTAATTAAGCAGTGGGTGAAAGGCAAATGGAAAGATGCTTACCTGCCCGGCACACCTCACACATCTTCATGGGCTGAGAAAAATTCCATTCTGAAAGGCACTGAAGCTCTTGCTATCTAGAGCAGCCAGCCAGTGAGAAATTATGCTCTGAGTTTCAGTTCAGTCAGCTTTCATTACTGTTGAGAAATATCACCACATAATTCAATTCAAGTCTTCCCTCCTCTCTGAAGACTTTCTGGCCATCCTAACCCTCCACAATTACTCCCGCCACCAAAGTTCTATAGGATTACTGTGATAACATATGAAATCACCCAGGACAGAGGCCAGTACATTAGCAACTGCTCAAAAACTCTCTCATGGTCCTCCAGTAGCCCTTGTTATTGGCAGTGGTCCTTGGGCTCCCAGCATACTCTCCCCTGTGTTATATATATATATATATTTTTTTTTCCATCTCCCCAACCCATCTATAAGCCCAAGGAGAACAGGGATCGCAATGTCCTATTCCCATTTCCCAGAATCATGAGGTTTTCTGTGATAAGGTACTCAATAAACATTTGTTTATAATGATAATATCCATTCTGCCCTTTTATTCTTTTGTGGCAGAATAATGTCTCTGCATATGTGGGAGAAAGTAGTACTGTAAATATTGTGCACTTTAAAGGTTGGCTCTGTCACTAAGATTTGCAATCAAAGTTACAAGAACAGATGGAAGGATCGATTTTTGAAATTTTTTTATTAGTACATGTTTGCAGTACATAATGATTAAATTTACCGTGGAGTGTTGGTACATGTACAGAATACATCTTAATTCTTTTTTTGTCCCCTACCCCTCCCGTCCCTCCCTGCTGGAAGGATTGATCTTTTAAACAATGGAGTAAGAAAGTAATTCTTAGTAAAGGACAAAATCTGTGCAAAAGGAAAGTTCATAGCTGACTTAGTTGTCCTCACCCTCCCACAACTTCCATCCGATTGCCATCATGAATCCAAGGCTGATTCTGGAGGAAGATGGTGGGAAGCATCAGAGAGGTTTGGTCAAAGATAGGTTCCTGATTCTGAAAGAAATGAATTTCCTTCTTGTCAGACGTGTTACAGAATAAATCTGAGCCTCGGTTTCCTTGCCTGGCATTTGCGGGATAGAATCTACATCTTACTATCGTTGCGAAGTAAAACGGACAGTTCTCAGTAAGTGGCAGTTATGATCACTGCTGTGCTTTAATCAGGAATTTTTAGGAGATCCTAGAAAGCCCTGCATCCCAAAATCCTTTCTCTTACTATCTGAGTTATCTCGGACAAGTTATTGCTTCCTTAACTATAAAATGAGAATAATAATTTCTGCAATTTATTGCCTGTGGCAAAGACTACTAGCTACCCATCAAATATCCCGTTTCCTCTTCCTGCTCAGTACTCAGTGAGGCGACATTTGCCACCCAACCGTGAGGTCTGGGGTATCCACGAGACTCAGTTCTAGTAAAAAAAATGAGTACAAAATGATCGTGTCTCATTTATAAGCCAGAATCATAAAAACCCACACTCACTTCTCCATGCTCCCTTCGCTCCCTCCCTCTGGATATTGACATTGTAAGCAAACCTGGAATAAAAATGGTTGTAGACAGCAAAGGTCCCATCAGTCCGAGTCCCTGAATCTCTGAGTGGAACGCAGGGTCCACCTGTCCACTCACCTGATCTTTGATACCATCATCTTAGAATCAGACTGACCTGTTTTGAAAAGGAAAAGAAATATAATGTGTTGACCTAAACTCTGAAATTTGGGGGTCTATTTGTCATAGTAGTTTATCCCTAAACCTCACTAAGACTTAAAAGTACAAACTCTGTATACAGATTTTTTAAATTATATATATATATATATATATATATATATATATATATATATATATATCTTGGGTAAAAACCTCAGTAATAGTTCATTCCCTTCCATTCATGGGTCTGCTACCCACCTGAAATACATGAATATTTTCCCCTCTTTGGAGCAAAGGTTTCTAGGAATATTTAAATGTACAAATCGTGGCTAGCTCCCATTAGCTTATTATCAAGCAACATTTTTGAGAGAGTTCTGATCATTTACAAATTTAAATTGTTCTGTGATCTGCAGTATGATGATGGCCTTTGAGCCTGAGTTGAAACTCAAAGCGGTAGAAGTGCAGTTGTGCGTGGTGGTGGTGCCTATGATCCTAGCAGTACGGGAGACGGAGGCAGGAGGGTCGCAAGTTTGATCCCTGCCTGGGCCACTTAGCAAGGCCCTGTCTCAAAATAAAAAGTAAAAATAAAAAAGTGCTGGGGCTGTCGCTCAGTGTAAAGGCCCTGGGTTCAATCCTCAGTACACCCCCACCAAAAAAAAAAGGTAGAGATTCTGGAGCAAAGACACCACCTCACTCAGGGGGAAAAAGACCTTTTCCAGTTGCTTGGTATAAGTCAAATGCTGATATTCTTAGGCCCAATATTTATTTTGAGTGGTAACAGAGGCACTGAAAAGATGTGTTTTATCTTTGAAGGTTCATTTGAAGGAGATGTCTACTTCTCTGGTTACTTGCAACATCCTGCCTTAACGAGCATACTCTTTCCAAATTTTCCAGTGATGTTTTAAAGCCTCTGAGCAGTTGCCCGGCAGGCCTGCCCCATAATTGGACTGTTCTGAGTGATACTCACTTTTGAGGCAATGCCAGCAAGCAAACCTGCAAACCAGACACACCCCGTCATTTCAACCCATCCCTCTTCTTGCGCACCTGGGAATGCACCACCCTTCAGGACTGAGCTTTGAATATCTCAGTGACTGACTTCAACACAGCCAAGTGTGGGATCCCACCCTACATTTCTAATGGCTCACTTGGGAGAGGAGGAATGATAAGGCAGAGAGAAATAAAATCTACATGACTGGGGGAGAAATATTTCCAGCAGAAGTGTCTATTAAATTAATATACACTCTCTTAAGAACGTTGGAACAATTCAATATTGAGCTGAGGAAGTGACAAGAAAGGGTTTTACTGATGAGACAACCTGCCACAGGGAGCTTTCTCCATTTTTTATTCTACTTCTGTTCTTCAGTCTTCCTGCTGGACCCTTTTTTCCTCCGGAATAGCGTGTATGTTCATGTGTGCATACATGTTTGTGCACGTGTGTGCATGTGTGGTGTGTGTGTGTGTCTGCATTTGAACTGTACTTTCACAACTACAGGATATCTCAGTATTCTATTTCCCCACATTGCACAAACCATGAATTTATATGACAGTGTTTCCATTTCAAGGCTAAATCACATTGAGAGAATAAAAAATTACATATATATATTTCTTCAGGTGTTTATATCTCAGCAGAAGCACTGACATTGTACAAAATCATTGTAGTGAAGAGCATTTTTGTGACAGAGCACACAGATCTGAGAGGTAGAGAAAAACAACTTTAATTTAGAAAACTCACACCTCCTAGACCTTTTCCGTAATTTATAATACTTCGTGTCTTTCTATGTAGTTCTTCAGTGCTGCAAACCGAATGGGTATTTCTCCCTGAGACTGAAAATATACATATAATTAATAAATTTAGTTCTTTATCCTTTCTCTTCCTCAGAAAAAAATAAATTACCTGACCTCCAACACATGTCTGTGTCTAACTTCATTAAGGGTTGCCTTTGTGTTTTCTTTCAGTAGAAGACGGATGGTTTAGTCCAAGCTGTCATTCAAAATCTACAGGTTAAAAGGTCTCCATTTATTTATCTTGGTGCCCATATTAACCAGTTAAATTGGTTTCTAAACAGATATTTGAGAAGTAAAACATTTGGCACTTGAAAAATTATGGACCATCTTTTGGTGGAGTTTATTAGACACTAATTATTGAACAAGCATAAGAAGTTGTATATTTTCCTAACTTTGAAAATAATAAATCATTTAAAGCTACACATATCATTTACATAGTTGGTAGAAATTGCTCTGCAGACTTCCCTAAAATAGAGATTTCAAGAAGCTTTTAATTTTTCAACTACTGACATCCTAGAGCCATGAAACTGACACATGATCCACCCCTCCCCCAAACACACACACACACAATATGATAGAAAAACCAAAATGGATGGTAACTCATAGCGACTGAATAGGGGAGCAAGGAACTTTCCACACTTCCATGAAGCCAGAATCCGCCCTTTAAAAGCAAATTCAACAGCTGCCCTCCCAGCATGGGTCACCTTCCGGGCTTCCTCACATCTGTCAATGGCTCTGCCAATCTCTGAAGCAAGAAATCAGTCATCACCGGCCTCTCTCTGGCCTTCAACCCCTATGTGCAATCTGTGGCCGAGCCCTGTCATCTCTTCTCAGCACCTCAAAATTCATCCCTTCTCTTCCACAGGGGAAAGTTTTTTAGTCTAAATAAGCGCAAGTCTAAGCTGTTGTTAGGATACATTGTTGGCACCATCAGCCTAGCCCAAGCCTCTACCGCCTCCCAACACTGTTCTTTTCTGCCCATGAAGACACAGGCCACTGGGACAGCTTCGCTCTGCAGGTGCACAGAAGGGAGCATGGCCCAAACAAGACCTTGACTTCAAGCTTCGAGCCTCTAGTACCAGGACAGAATAAATTTCTAGTGTGAAAACCACCTAGGTTATTACAGCAGCCCCAGGAAACCAACACAAGGGCAGAGAGAGTTATCTAGATAATTAACGGCTTGCCTAAAATAGGTAACCAAGGCCGCCATTAGCTTGAAGAGATAAATCATCTTCGTATGTACCTTGGTTCTCTCCTTCGCTTTGGATGTGCACAAAGATATCTAATAGCATCGAGCTATCAGTGATAATGATGTTATTTGTACAGTTTTATCTACCATCTAGTTGGTGCTAAGTCCTGTGCATTTACACCCATTCTCTCAACCTACGCACGAGTATCATTATCAACTGCATCCTTTGAAGACTTTAAGAAAAAGTCGCCTGAAAACAAATCAGTTGTTCATCTAGATATTTACAAAGTTCTCCCCACAGGAAATATCTCATCTATAGAAATTCTGCTTTTCTGTCCATTTATTGCTCATAGCATGAAGAACTGGGGAATCCAGTATGTCTCTAGAACTGTAATATTCTACTGAAGTGCATGCTCTTGACTTTGGTCCCCTTGAGGAAACACATAGGTATTTCCTCTGAGGACAGCTGAGCCCTAGAATCATATGCTATCAGGGGTCTTCATTCTTAATACATCCCAAGTATTCAGCACCACACCTCACCGTTTTTCTTAGGATCTACTGAAAAATCATCGGAGAGACATCAGACGAAGAACCCACACCATCTTTGTGTGCACCCTGGCCATTTCTGCAAACAGCACTGTTGTGACAGGAAATGACAAACAGATGCCCCTCGACCCTAGGTGCCCCACAGGTGAATGATCACAAGGTCAGCACGAGCACGTGGCCTCTTCATTTGGAAAGAGCCAAAGCCCAGGCTTTTCAGTTGGTAGTGTTGTACATCACAGCTGCAATGGATTAGGAACAGCCTTTTTAAATGAAGCCTTTCTTTGGCCGTTGTTGTTTCTATCATGCCTGGAGTCCCACAGGAAGGAAAAATATGAACTTATTTAAAGTGTCAGGTAGGCAATAAAGTATCTTTTATGATTAAATACCAATGAAAGATTGCATACTGCTATGCATCCTATAATGCCTAGGGCATCCCCCAGCAGAGAATGATACACTCAAAAATGCCAGAGCGAGCTTCCAGTGAATTCAGCGTGGGGACCTTCCTCTGGAAGCTGGAAATGTCATTAGGAAAAATATCCCGACCCTTTTGATAGTAACTTCATTTTGAACAAGAGCAACATCATTAAACAAAGCAGTTGGTTTCCCCACAGGAGAATTCTGAAGATGGACAACTTATTTAGTCTCTCTGCACACTCTATTGGTTCCCCCAAAAGTTGCATGTGTTCAGGGAATGTCCCCCTGAGATGTTCAAATTGCATTGTCTTCCAGGTTGGGGTTTCAGTTTTGTTTTGTTTTGTTTTGTTGTTGCTGCTAAACATTTTCTTAAAATGAAATGATGGTTATATGGAACTCAAACTTAAAACACACACACACAGATGCTGTTTGCAGAAAGGGAAGACAGCAATCACTGCAACTTTCCTTATTCAAGAACTAGTACCCCATCACCACCACCACACCCTGCCCCAGGACTCTACAAGGCTGACCTTTAAAACCACTGTCCAGCTGCTGAGCTGTGAAAAGAGCAGAACTGCGTAGATCAGGAGACTACTTTTTTTTTTTTTTTTTTTTTTTTGAGACAGGATCTTGCTATGTAGTTAAGTCTGGATTTGAACGTGCAGTGATCCTCCTGCCTCAGCCTCCTGAGTGCTGAAATTACAGGCATATGCTAGTGCACCTAGTGAACAGACCACAAATGTTGATGTGCTGATCCACTTCCTAGCAACCCACCCTGAACTTTTCACCCTGAAGTATATTCTGTTGGAAATATTTCTCCCATGTCAATTTATCTACTAGGTTCTAAGGAACAACAGCATTGACTATCATTCCTTGATGGTTTCTATTCTAATTAGAAAATCACCTATGTAAGTAATATATAAGTATAATTTATAAGCAATGCAAGTAATCACAAAGCAGGTGATTTTAAAAAAAATCTATCATTTCAGCATGCCTTTGGCACTTTCTCTGACTTCCTGACACCCACTTTCAGTTTGCAGAAAATAATACCATGTTTATAAAGCAAAAATTAGAAACTTTGATTCTAATTTGCCATTTAGAGTCTAGAAAATACAATGGCTTAAAGCCAAAATTACATTCTACACTCCTAATTGTATGGGATGCTCATCTTTCTTCCAAATAGTCAAAAGCTGCGTTAGTCAAAATGATGTCTATAAAACTGTGAAAACTGTTTGGATTAAAATTCCAAAACATCAGTGAAGGAATTTGTGTCTTAGTCCATTCCAGCTTTTATAATAAAATGCCTTACATTGGATAAACAATGGAAATTTATTTCTTACAGCTCAGGGGCTGGGGAGTTCAAGACTCTAGCAGTGGCAGATTCAGTGCCTGATGAGAGCCTGTTGTCCATAAGCAGCGTCTTCCCACTGTGTCCTCACTTAATGGCAGAGGTGAACAAGTTCCCTTAGGCTCTTTTACAAGGAATAATCCCACTCATGAGGCCCCTCATGACCTAATCACCTCCAAGAGCCCCCCTCAATATTATCATATCAGGGATGAGGTTTCAATCTCTGAATTTTGGTGGGACCCTAATATTCATGCCATAGCAAAAATATAGGATTCCCAAGAGAACACCTAAATTTGGTACCACTGAGCTGGAAAGTTCTTAAAAATACTATTTTCCATTTGAGACAAGAGGCCTCCACTTGGTCTGGGGTAGCCATCCTGTGAGATAGTTCACAGCAATCCTTCTCCTGGTATTCTGTGTCCTTGTGTAAGTTTCTCCAACATCATACCAGGGCTCCATCTCTTGGATCAATAGCAAAAAGCGGACATAATGACATGTGACTTCTGACCTCCCCTGGAGAGGCCCACATGGTGAGCAAGGGAGGGAGGCCCCCAGCCAATGCAGTCACCTCTGAATATGGATTCATGATCCTCAAACGGTTTCTAAAGGCCATGAATCCATGAGTGTTGATATCCACCCAAAATTCATATGTTGAAACATGTTCACTAGAAAGAAAACTACAAGAAAAATATTCCTGGCAAAGATAGCATGCACAAAGGTACAGAAGCATTAAACATACTGATATGCTAGGAAAACTGTCAAAAATTTAATATGGTTGGAGAGAGGAACACATCCAGGAGACTTGTAGAAAATGAAGATAAAGAGGCCGCAGGGACAAAAATCACAACAGCATTTACGGATTAAAGCATTAGACTTTAACTTGACAATTAAAAATCTGTGCTTAACCATTGAAAAGTTTTAAGTATGCATGTGTTCATTCATTGAACAAATAAGAATAAAGCACCCACCTTGGGCAGGGCATTATGCTAGAGTGGTGCTAGGGACACATCCAAAGATGAGAAAGATCAGAAGAAAAAAATACACTAATGAATACATATTTTAGGCAGACTCCTTTAGAGACTGTGCAGGGTATGCACAGGCATGGGAGAAGGAGGAGGGAAATAAAGGATTTTACAAATCCATTTCCAAAGCCAGCTTCACATTCCATCTTTCTCTCTGCCTTAACCAGCTTCTATATTTTCCAAAGACATGAATTCAGTTTCCAGGATATCACTGTGTGCCCCACACAGAATTTTCTAGCTCTACTCCATTTAAGCTTCCTCTTCTCTCTCTCCCTGTCTCTTTCCCTGTTTCCCTCTCTTTCTCTCTCTCTCTCTCTCTCTCCCTCTCTCTCTCTCTCCCTCTCTCTCTCTCTGTCCATGGCAAGAAGGACTCACTAACTGTCAGAATGGGAAGAGAGCCAGGAGACTGAGGTCCACCCATGTACAGATATGGAAAGTGAAGCCCAGAGCAGGGAAGAAGCCCCTCCAAGCCCTCAGGGCCGGTTACATCAAAGCCAGCTGAATCTCAAGTCTCCTGGGTTCCATCTCAGTGCTTTTTCCATCACATCTCACTAATACCATCATGCTTGGACAGCTATGCTTCAGCAGCCTGCAACAGCAGCATACCACAAAAATGCCCAGAGCATGCAGAGATTTTAGCTTCGCTGAAACAGCGATGGCTTCATTCGGCAGCCGTCCAAGGTCCCTGCTACAGCTGTTTTCCTCAACTCAATTAGACAGAGCACCGGGGGAAGATCAGGCTGAGAAATTCTCTGGGTTCTCATCTGTTAATTGAAGCCACTGTCAGATTTTCCACAGTATGACAAATGATCAAAGATTTCTCCTCTCTTTTCTCTATCACTCTCTTATTCCAAGGCAACATTAGGCTAAATTACAAGGAAGAAATAGTGCAATCTATTTTAAAATGGAAATAAAACAGTCAAAAGGGAATGGATAGACCTAATCACTTAGATATTTTTAAAGTTTGATGCCAAGGAGCATCCATATTTCAAGGGGAAGAGGATTTTATTTTGGACAGTTTCATGCACGAATTCTGCGTTGGCCCCATTCCTACCAGCCTTGTTTCAGTCCCCTATTGTTTAAAGACATGCAGGGTGTCAGGTCCTGTGGGCCCCGGATATATCAGTGACTGGCAAATTAACAGCCTCTGTCTATATTGACATTCATATTCTGGACTTAATGGTTAATTTATTTAATGAACAGCTTCTGTCCTTACAAAAAGGATAGGATGTCAGTGGTGTATTAGACTGGGCAATATGATAGATGGGCGAGAGGATTCTTCATTCCCAAGGTCAATCATTTGCATTTCATTCATTTCATTTACTCCATAAATATTTGTTTTTAAGTACCTGCTTGTGACCATGAATGCTGTTGAGACTTTGGGGAAGGGGTTATTGTATTTCCAGTTGTGAGGGATAGATGTCCTACGTTAGATGAAATTATGAACTTTTTCTTTTTCTTCTTTGCAGATTAATATGGTTTAAGGAGATGTTTGCATGTGACATTGACAAGGAATGGGTTGTGGCTGTTAACCCTGATATGTCAGCTTTGCTGGATTAAGAAACACCTAACAGATTAGTAAAGCATACTGCTGGAGATGTGGCCTTGGGTACCATATATGGTCTCTTGTCTGTTCCTTTCTGGTACTGTTCTCCCTCCCTGCTTCTCAGCCACCATGAACTATGCAGGTTTGTTCTACCACATGCTTCCGCCATGAGGTTTCTGCCTTAGAGCTGCCAACCATGTACTGGATCTCCTGAAACCATGAACTAAATGAAATCTTTCCTCCTTTAAGAAGTGGGTGTCAGGTATTATATGTCAACAAGTGGAAAGCTGACTAATGTACTACTACAGTTTGAATATGTTTTAATCGTGTCTCCCAAAGATTCATGTGCTGGAAATTTAGTTCCTACTATGGCAATGTTGAAAGGTAGTAGAACCTTTAAAAATGTGCTTGGTGGAATGTCACTAGATCATCGGGGAAGCTGAAGTTAGGAGGGATTAGTATAGTTCCCTCTGACCCTGGTTAGTTTCTGTGAGAGTGGCTATATTATAATAAAAGCAACCCTGGCCCTTGAACCTCTCTAGTTTCCTGTCTCCCATGTGGTATCTCCCTTTTGCACACACACCTGCCATGCATGATAATATCTGCCATGTTGTGATGTAGCAAGACAACCCTCCCCAGAGCTAAGCAGATGCTGTTGCCATGTTCTTGGATCTCCAGACCTGTGAGCTAAATAAATCTCTTTTCTTTGTACATTACCCAGTGTCAGGTATTTTGTTATTGCAATTAAAAGTGGAAATATTAGCTGGGCACAGTGGTGCACACCTGTAATCCCAGAACTCTGGGAGGCTGCCACAGAAGAACGGCAAGTTTGAGTCCCACCTGGACAGCTTAGTGACTTAGTGAGACCCTTATCGCAAAATAAAAAAGGAATAAAACAGGCTGGGGGTGTAGCTCAGTGAGAAGGCCCTGAGTTGAATCCCTATTACTGAAAAAAAATAAAGTGGAACTAGTACCTATTATATGAGTACTTGGCCCCAGGATAGGATTGAAGCCTCTAGCTAAAACGTACACCCTCCACCCCAAAACAGCCCAATCCTAGGGGCAAGGTGAGTAACAAAACAGTCAGTTGAGTGCCCTGAAATTCTCAGAGCCAGATGAAGACAACTGAATAAACTAACTATTGAGTTGAGGATAGAAATGTCAACCTAAGCACAAATCTACAAATTTGCTGATTGTCGATGGGCATTACTTCCAAATAACAGAAGAAAGACAGAAAAGAAAAGAAAAATGAAAGTTTATCCAACAAGAATAGGACCAAGAAGTGACCATTCTAAGTAATAGGGACAAAACTATTCAACACAGGCAGAGCCAAGAACCAGCAATTATCTCCAGGTGAGATTTTTCAACCACTGAAATCATGAAAAAAAATCTTTCCCTTCCTCCTTTGTGCTGACAGAGCATTCTCTCAGCTACACCTACTTCCTGCCTTTTATCATAACTATTTGTAACTGTATCTACTTCGCCTACTCCCCCATTACAAATCCACGAGGGTGCTAAATCTCTAGTGCCTAAACCTCTGCCTGGTTACACTGATTTCTCAGTTCACGTTAGTAGAATTAAGGAGAGATCACAAAATAAGGGACATATTTCTCATGGGAAACACCCCCAACCCCTACTTAAGACTATCAGTGCATAGAAAAGTGGCTAAAAGGAGAGATCCTGGCGTCCAGCTGTCTGTGTCAAAATCTTGGCTGGCCCTTACCAGGCATGTGACCTCGAGACAAGTTGCTAATCCACCCTGTGCACCAGTTTTCTCACATATAAAATGAGGACAGAAATAATATTTCCTAGCATTGCTATGCAGGAGGTCTAAATGAATTAATCTTTGGAAAAGAATTTAGGGAAAAAATAGAGTAGGAAAATTGGTCCTATCCAGAGACAAGAATGTAACTGAAAACTTGCTTCAGTGATAAGTTGATTTGCTGTTTCAGAAAGTTACCCATTTAGGGGTAACTCAGCTACATTGTAGCTAAGTCCCGGTCTCTTGTTTAAAAGGTCCCCACTCTAATCTCTCAATTATTATTAAAGAGAAACGAACAAAGACTAGGCATTTTTTGCATAGTTGGTGACTCATACCTTCAAAAACAAAAATTAAAGGAAACTTGGCAACCTCAACAATGTTTTGAGTCTCTCATCACCACATCGTCTACGCCTTTAAATCTGTGTTGCGTAAAAGAGATTGTGAGCCCCAAGGAAGTGGAAACCACATCTTTTTTATCTTTGATGCCTCAATAGTAAGTGCTTAATAAATATTTCATGAATAAGTAACTCATTTGGGTCATTTTTTTACATATTTGCTTGATGTAAATGAAACTATGAATCACACTGATATATGTGTGCACGTGTATACATATATGTACATAATTTTATTATTTTATAGAAGGAAAAAAAGGCACAAAAGGGACCATAATGGAGGTTGTGGACAGAGCTGGACGAGACTTATCCAGCCCGGATTTTACCCATAATGATAAGCAGGTTTCCAAAGACATATTTTCCCCTAGATAGGACGAAGAGCTACATATTTTATTTCCTAATTTCTGCAATGACTTCACAGCTCAACATTATAAAATTTGCACCTAGTGTTTATAATACCTATTTCTAGTCCAAAAAATACTGATAATACTAAATAAAATGTATCAGGGAGCAAAGTCCCCTAAATCCCCTAGACAATGACACGGCCCCAGGAAAGATGTCAGACAACATAACTGCGCCAGATTAATCCTCTCCTTTACGAACCAAGACACCCCTGCCCGCTCCCTGGAGGCATAGAAAATTCCTTTCTGGTTGTCTCCTGAACCTCTTTTGCTGGCAAAGACCAAATCACAAGAGATAATTTATCTTTACACAAGTCGCAAATACTAAACCAAATCTTGTTTGCTTTATTTTCATTTTCTTCTTTCAAGTGCTACCTCTCTTCACCCAGATGCCACACAAGACTTTTAATTAAACGAAACACTACTGCAGGCAGGTTAGGACCAGTAGATTTTCAAACTGTGTCATCCTATAAGAGGGGAAAATTTGGAAAAAAGTTCTAAGTGACAGAAATATATGTAGTTTCACCAGTGATGAACACAAAATTTCAATAGGCTTAAGGAGCTATCATTTAGAATTTCTTCTTTCACACTAAATTTTAGGAATAAAAGGAGAATTTTAGCAAGAAGTAAGAGTGAAGTTTAAGTTTAGGTCATTTTATGTAATCAGAAAGCCTATCCATTTGTCTATATTTTGAGAGGAGGATAACTACTTTATTTGAAAAAAACAACTTTTGTCTTTTGAGATGGTCTCGCTGTGGTTCAGGCTGGCCTTGAACTCACTGTGTAGCCCAGGCCGGCCTTGAACTGTGATCCTCCTACCACAACCTCTAGAGTGCTGGGATTACAGGTGTGCACCACCATGCCCAGCCAAGCAATTTTTAAAAAATGGATTTTAATAAAAATAGACCTATGAGAAATAGAAAATGAAAAGTAAGGTCCTTTGGCAAGTTTAATATCAAGACCGTGCTTTAGCTTCATTATTCTAAAAAACACATGAAAATCATAAATTCAACTTCTGTTCGTATTTTCTGTGAAGTTAACTTTCTTCAGTTTGTATGCATTTTTTTCAAGTAAATAGACTAAATTTTTGGCCATGATTTAGGGGTGCATGCTAATGTTTTCAGTGAAACTGCACGCCAGGGCTCTCAAGACATGAATAACTCTACTGCCACCTGATGCCAACACACTGAAATTGCAGGGTCAGATCTTGAAACCAAAAATTCCTCAGTACAATACTTCAAATTTGCATAACAAAGACAGCTTTGTAATTTCACAAAGAATACACTTTGACTGACACTAATGCAAATGAGAAAAATCTAATGACTGTTTAAAAAAACTAAATAAAAGCAGCAAGGGGGCAAATCTTCTAATTCTGATAAAATTACCAGTATAAAGTTTCACACAAGTGTGCTTCATTGTTATATTGTTGCAGTGCAAATTTGTGTGTGTGTGTGTGTGTGTGTGTGTGTCTGTGTGTGTATGTGTGTTTTCTGCTGTGGCAGACATATTTCCAGAGATTTGAGCAAATCCTTAATGATTTAGACAATTGCATTGGTCAGGTTCCTGGTACAGCTGCCATAAGAAAAAGATCCAGAATCATAGTGACTCATACAAGATAGAATTTTCTTTTTCTCTTATGAAAGAAAGAAAAGGTGCAGATATTGGCTAAAATTAAGCACTTACTGTTCATTTTCCTTGGTGGTCTAATGGTATGGTAGTTTTGTTTTGTTTTTTCTTTCTTTATTTTTTTCTTTTTCTTTTTTTAAATTCCTTACATTTTAAGAGGAATGTGAGGAGTGGGGGTGATCAGGTGAGATAGCCAGGGGTCGGTCTGGTTGCTTCAAAATTATCTCTTGTTGATCCATGTTCCAGTCCAAGTAAGCTGCCTCTTTTCTTTATCCCCCACTACAAAAACAAAGAATGGAACAGAACAAAGGGAGATTGCATATTTCCCCTTTGCAGACTAAAAGTTGCACAACTTACTTCCACTCCCTTGCCAGGGTCACATCTAAAGATAATGTGGGAAATGTAGTCTTTAAGCAATGACCTTATATCCAAATAAAAATTTTATTCATGTGAAATCCTATTACACAGATTAAAGGAAAAACTGATGGCCCCAATGGTATTTTGATTCTCATCTTTAATGTATCCTGGTGTTTTTCAACAGGTATTGCTTTGAAAAAAAGACTACAAAACTCTTCCAGGGGAAAGAGGGCTAAAGAGTCATGACAGCCAGAGGTAAAGCAGGAGATGGGATTTTATTTCCCTATAAAGGGCATTCTTAAGACAAAAGGCAAAATCTGAGTAAGATTAATAGATTAAATAACTGTATTGTGTTAATATTGATTTTCTGATTTTGATCTTTATACTATGGTTGTGTACTTATTTTTAGAAAACACTTAAGAATTTACAGGCTTTTGCCATCAGTCTGTAACTTTTTCTTAAACACTCAAAGCAAAAAGAACGAAAGTGGTAAAATGATAACATTTGAAGAACTTACATGAAAGGTATTAGAAAAACTATTCCTGCAACTTTGCTCTAAGTCTAGAAATTATGTCAAAATAAAAAGTTAAAAACAGCACTACTTTAGTTCTGACTCAAATTAACTTATTAGATTTTTTTAAATGTTCATTTAAAATTTAGACATTATATAACACCTTGGTTGAACCTAAATCTCAGGATATTTAGTAGTCTTAGTTTCTATATTGGGCTTAATTTTAGACCTTTCCCCTTTTCCCCTCACATATTACAATGAATGGAGTTAAATGGAGAAATTATTTGTAGCATTACAAGTGGTGAGGAGAGCCCAATTACATGCACAGCTAAAGGGTCCCACCCCAGAGCCAGGGGTCTGGCGGAGGCAGCAAGGAGTGCGCCTGGACCAGGGTTGGGTGCAGGCATTCTGCCAGTTTCTCCCTCTGCCTCAGTGGGAGAAAGGCGGAGTCCTTGTCATGTTTGCCCAGGCTCACATCACCCTGACACTAACACTCTGCAAGCCTGGGAGTCACAGGTTCTCCCAGTTCTTAAACCAAATTCAGCATCAATCAATGTTTATCCTTGTTGGAGCAGACAAAGCTGTTCCAGTGCCCAAGTGCCCTTGAGCAATACCTCTGCCTTCAGCGCCCCGTGTTGCAGAAGGGCCGTCTTTCCACACAGACAAGCTTTATGGAGGAAGAACCCTGAAACATTCCGCTCCATCACGCTCGTGTGCTTGGCCCTGGAGCCATTGCAAGCGGCCTGCAGTCTTCCCCTGCCCCCATGGCGATTCCTACCTTTAGCATGGGAAAGACGACTTCACTGAGACGGACACACACATCTAACTCTAGGATCCCATAGTCAGCAATGACTCCTGAGCTTCGTCCAGGGTCACTTACTTTTCCATTTCTTAGATACTTACACTGTCACATTTCCTCCCAAACTCACCTCAGTAGTTCAACAGTTCTTTCCAGCACTCCCAACAGGGCGCATTTCAAGGCCATGGTCAGAGGCATGAGTGAGTGGACATTCTACCCACCTGTGAGCTACGTGACATCCACTGACCTAAAACCAGGGTGCACCCCCCACCCCAGTAGCCCGCGAGATTTGAGCTGCAAGGAGCTCCTCCTCTGCTGAAGTCAAACAGGAAAGGGAACTTATTGAATGCTTTTAATGTATTCAGCTAACAATAATGCCCTGAATCTGCCAGATAAATTCATATCTTCTGTCTTTGAATTGGAAAAAAAAAAAAAAGGTTTTCCCTAACAGAATCTCCTACAAATTGTCACTTTTACTGTTCAGATTCTTCAAATGCTGGTTTATTGGCTTGATTACTTGCTTGATTGGTTTTCCTTTGGTACAAGAGTGAATACAAATCTCAGGGGCTCCTAAGAGTGATGGGCAAGGATGTAGGTTTGAGCAGTATCCAGCATCATCACAGACTGTAATCTATAAGATGTCAAATTGGGCCGGTGATATAGCTCAGCGGCATAAGCACCTGCCTGGCAAGTGCGAGGTCCTGAGTTCGACTCCTGGTACTCACATAAAGGAAGAAAAGGGCCAGTGATATTGCTCAGCAGCACAAGAGCCTGCTGGCAAGTGTGAGGTCCTGAGTTCGACCCCCGGTACCCACATAAAAAAAAAGATGCCAAATCATCTTGAAATAACAAAGAAATCTTATACGTTCCAACCCTGAATGTAAGTGATTTCTTCTTTAATTCTTATTGTTTTGCTGTATTTCCATGCATGACTCCTACAATGCCCTACAACAGCCACACAAAGGCAGTGACTGAGACTTGACTGTACCTCTCTCAAGCTGGGACCTTGGAAGCCAGCTCTGCAAGGCCGGCCGCTGCTTTGACTGAACAGACTTCTTCAAGCTGTTCTGATCAGCCACTACACACATTTGAGACTGTGGCTCTTTCCTCACAATTAAGCTTGCTTGTGGACCTGTAGGTGGCCCTTTTCCCCCACATGATCACAGATCTGATGAGGGGGAAAAACTGCTTTGGCAGAGAGCATGTGTTCCATTTCCTGCCTGTGGCAGCTCTAAGCTCTGCAGGAGTCATTCGAAGCCTCCACTGGGCAAATCTTTTCCCCCTACCAGTGATAAATTTGTTGAAAAGGAGAAGGAAAGTTGCAGGAATACTCACAATATTTCAGCTTCTGAAATCGATGAAGATAGAGAATTACTCTTGGTCCTAATCCTCTGTTCCTTCCTTAGGAAAAGCTGATTCTCCCTCTACCTTTGGAAGGGCATTATACCATGCCTCTGCCAAGCCCAGAGGTGAAGGATGGCCTGGAAACGTCACACTCATGCTCTCCAGCACACTTTCACAGAAGTCGGCATGTTCTAATTCACGTGGAGAAATACTTAGTGACACTGTGGCTTGCCTGCCTTTCAGCTAACAGTTTCATAGCCTCATAGTAACTGGCCTTTTGGGGGTAGAAACCAGGCTGCACACGGTCAGCCCTCTGTAGCTGACTTTGAATTTGTTTCCTCCTGTGGACACACAGTTTGCACCTTGAGCAAGGAACACAGCAGCATGGCTAGAAGTTAGGATGGCATCAGAGAGGCTGAAGAATCAAGCCTACTTGGTATCACTGTAAATCTATTCAGTGTACACCTATACAGCATGGCAATCTATTCGAGGGACTCTGGTTTGAATCCTAACTCTGCCACGTATTAGCAGGGTGACACTGAGCGAGATACTTCACTTCTCTGCGCATCAGTTTTCTCATCTATAAAAGAAAACTGCTTCATAGAGTTGTGAAAATTCAGTAAGTTATCACATGTAGAGGATTTGGAACAGTCTCTGGCACTTAGCAGACTCCCAGTTAATGTTATTTTTGTCATTATCAGCTCATCTTAGTACCGGTGGCTGTTTTTATTAATTTTGGTTGTGTTTACCAGAATTTGGAAGAAACTGAACAAAAGTTTCACTCATTTTGGCTATTATTCTGGGCCATCCCAAGTGGAGCAAGACAGAAGCCAATCAAGAGCTAGAAAAAAGGAGTAATTCTCAATGCCAAGTTCAAGACTCTGGTTTCCTCCTATTTCCACACTCCATGAAATCTTAGCCAATGGCTGAGAGCATAGCACTCATCCCACCTCAGGATCCTCTTCCTTTACCTAACTCCTAGGACACTTCTTCCATTCTTATTCTTCTAAATTCTTACCTTTTTTTGCCTTCTTCCTTTAATACCTACACGGGCCCTAGGACCTCAGGCTTCATGAGTGGCACTCCTTGGCACCACTGGGCTGAGGATTTCTGACCTTTGAATGGTGTGTAAAACAATTCTCATGGCATCATCCAATTCACAACCCAAGTGTTCATCTGGCTCTCCTCGTTACCACACAGATTGTGCGCCACACAGATGAGCTCTCCATTCCTTCCCAGGTGCACAACTACTGAGTCCAAGCCAAACAAAAAGAAGGAAATTAATCAGAGTCAAATGGATATTTTTTAAAAGACTAAACTCTAAAATAACAATAAAAAATGCAAAAAGTCGGACGTGGCTTATTGATCAAGATGCCCCTCCCCCAAACCCAGACATGCCTTCATAGCCTGCTTTGCCATTAACAACAAATAGCTTTTCAACATATTGTTTTAAGATGGAGATTTTAAGACAAATCACTTACAAAGAATCTTAGCTGCAAATAGACTAATTACAGAAGTCTGCCTACAGTCTCATATCTGCATGTGTCCATATGCAAACACATGTGAGTACATAGATACACACGTATGCAATTCATTGATACTTGCAGAAGGCAATTCATATAAAAATAAGGTAAATAGACTTGGCTGCTTTGATGTGTGGACAGCAATCCCTCTACAAATATTCACTTCCATAGACTCTAACGCCTCTTTCGGCAGATGAGAAAATCAAGATTAAAAAGATAAAATGGATTACAGAAAATTGATGGCTATTCAGTGACCAAGAAGGTAGGTCATGTGACCTGATTATGGCTTGTGTCCTGTGTTGATACTTTCTTGATTCTAGAACCTATCATAAGGTCCCAATATTTTGTTCATTGGTACCCTCCCAAACTGGGATGTTTTACTAGCAACTTTGCTTTTTCTTAGGAGATGCCTAAGACTGTTCTACAGTCTCTTTGCATCAAAATCTTTCTTGTATCACATTTGTGGGTTGAGATTGATAGCTGTGAACGTTCACCTGCATAAACCACATTCTTTGACTCGAATATAGTCATTTGCTCACAATTCTGTTTAAATTTCTTGTTAATTAAACTATAGATATAAATTCAAACTTCAGCATGTTATTTTAATAGTAATTGCAACAATTAACCCATAACTGTTTTTATCACTAACAATTATTACATAATAACTTGTGCATTCATTAACATAATAATCTTATTAATTGCAAGCCATCTCACGATTGACTCTTCCATTTCCATCCATTAACTCACCCTGCCACAATTCCCATTTGCTTACGAAAGTTCTCTACTATTTCAGACCATCATGCTCCTCTCTTGGGTTTTTGCTCTTATTTTCCTGTCTCTTGGTAGCCATGATAGCATAACACATACATTAATGTGTCATTTTGTCCCTTTGAAAATAGGATTGGACCTGCACCGTACCACCCTTTATTTTCACCCTGAAACTTAGCTGCAATATTTAAGGTTCTTGGTCCTCTTAAGAAGACCATGTCGTGTGCTGTGAAGGTAGGCTGTGGTTAACCATGATGGGACCCTAATACTCCCGTGACACCACCATTTCTTCTCCAAAGAGGTAAGTGTTTCCCTGAAGCATCCAGAATAGATTCCAAACTCCTCAGCCTACTTTTCAGAGCTCTTACAATTCATTCCGAAACTATCCTCACCACCCATCAAGTGGCCATTTGTTCTCCTGAAAGGTCAAACAGTGGATTGAATTGGCACTGGACTGTATTAATTTTTGTATTCTTAAATTTCCATTAGCTCCATTTCACACTTTTCCAAATCTGTTGGTCATTTGGAATGGTCTCTTGTTTCTTCCTCATACTTTTGATTTTCTCTTCTATTCCTTTAGACTCTTTATCCACAGTTCCTTCATCTAAAGTTTTTTAAGATTGCTTCTGTGATTCATTATTTGTTGTGACTCTTTTTTGGCACCTTCGTTATTTGTGTCTTGTTATTTGTGTGATATCTATGTGTGGAGGTCACATCCCCTGGAACCTCATCTATGAGAGTTATGTGAGGCACATGTTGGAGCTTTCATACCTCCAGAAAGGATAAATATTTATGCTTTCAGATATCTGAGGGTACCACCAACTTGAAGCGACTTTAAACTAAATTCTTTCAGCCTTCAAACCTTCCAGATTGAATGAATCTAGGTCCCAAATCTTCAATGGGCTAATTTGTGCTATAATTCTCAGTGGACAATTTTTGCCTTACCGTGAGACTGAGATAACAAGTTTCTTTGTTGTCTCCATTTGTGTGACTTTATTTTTTAGGTCATTCTTTCAGTAGAGATGGTGTCTTCTCTTCAGGAGCCCAGATGTTATTGTGAGGGAGTTACAACTCAACTCCTACTTTACCTTGGCCCAAGCTTTGTCTCCTCTTGCCCTAATATCAGAAGATCCCCTTAAGCCAGCTGCCCTGACGCACTCTCAGCTACCTGAGTTTGCCTTTTCACCTTGTTTGATGCCTCTGAAAATTACTTTCCTTTCTTTCCAGCTCAACCATACATTAAGGAATAGTTTGTCTCTATTTTATGTGGCATTTTCAGCTGTTTTATAGCAGGATTTCAGGATGTCAAATTCACAGTATTGCAAGAAACAGAATACCCGCAATCTATGATATCTTTCAGCACTGTTTCTTGCCCTTAGAACCTTGATATAACTACAGTAATTTCACTGCTGAGGTCAATAGCCAAATATTCTGAGCCTGCCCTTCTGTAACATCCTCAAACCAAGGAACACTGACCCTTGTTTGAGAGCTCTAGAGCAAGGGTCACAAACTTTTTCCTTAAAGTACCAGATAGTAAATATTTTTGGCTGCGTAAGACATATGGTCTCTGCCACAACTATTTAACTCTACCATCTCAATGCAAAAGCAGTCATAGACTTGACATAAACACACAGTACAGATATGTTCCACTAAAACTTCCTTTTTGTATGTTGGAATTTGAATTTTATATGCATTTACGTATCATGAATATTATTCTTTAAATTTTTTCTCAACCATTTAAAAATGTGAGAATCATTCTTAGCTCCTGAGCTATAGGAGAGCAGGCAGCAGGCTGGGATTTGGCAGTGTTCTCCAGTTGATAGACCCTGATGAGGACAATTCTCGTCTTAGGGTGAACATCAGAATCATCTGTGAAGCTTTTCAAAAACAGAGATACCCAGGGCCACTTTAGACCTACTACATAAAAATTGCTAGTGATAGAACCCAAGGTTGTATACCTGTTTTTTAAAGTTCCATAAGTAATTTTGATAAGCACCATGTAAGTCCATTTTTCATTGCTGCAACGAAATAACTGAGACTGGGACATTATAAAGAAAAGAGGTTTACTTAGCCCACAGTTCTGGAACTTGAAGTCCAGACAGCATGGCACTCACTCTGGTGAGAGCACCCCTGGCTGTGTCACAACAGGGCAGATGGCACTGTAGCAAGAATACATGCAGGGGGGCCGGTGAGATGGCTCAGCGGCTTAAGCGCCTGCCCGGCAAGCGCGAGGGCCCGAGTTCGACTCCCGGATCCCACATACAAAAAAGGGACCAGTGATATCGCTCAGAGGCACGGGCGCCTGCTGGCACGCGAGGTCCTGAGGTCGACCCCCCGGTACCCACAAAAAAAAAAAAAAGAATACATGCAGGAAAGGGAGATGACATGGTGAGACAGGAAGTCAGAAAGACCAGAAAAGAGACAATCTTGGTCTTTTATGACAACTCTCTCGTGAGAACTACTAACCAGGGTCTCATGAGAGATACCTTAACCCTTTCTTGGGGTAGTGACCCCAGTGATCTAAAGACCTCCCTCTAGGCTCCTCCTCTTAACATCACCACACTACAGACCAAGCTTCCAACCTCTTGGGGACACATTTGAACCATATAAAAACCTTAGCAAACCCCCAATTCAGACAAGGTTCTCTACATCTTTCTTCTTGACTCACACAGGTATCCCCACACAACACAATCAACATTCCACAAACACCTCATTTCTTTGGCTCCAAAATAAGTCACATAATTGCCTAGTCAAAAGAACCTACTACTAATGCAAAAATAAATACATAAATAAAAGTGATCCCAATGGTTTTTGGTATACGGCTTAGGAAAAAATACCTAAAGCCTGTGCATACATGGACACACACCACATTTAATGTATGATAAAGAAGACATCATAAACCAAAAAGGAAAGGAATTCAGTCAGCAAAATTGATTTGCAATTTGGGAACAAAAAGAGTTTATAGCTATATCTTACACCATGTACCAAAATAAATACCAGATGAACTAAAGAGCAAAATATTAAAATAAATAAATAAATAAACCACAGGAAGAGAATAAAAGGCAACTGAACTGAATATTTGTCAAGCCTCTGAAGAGAAGAGGAATTTCTAAGCTTAAAAGCTTAGGGTAAAGAAAACCACAAAGAAAAGCTAACCACAAAGAAAAGCTGTATAAAAATTGTAAACCTCTAGAGAATAAGATACTAACTGAAATAAAGGAGTAAACAGAAATTTGCATAGTTAAGGCAGAACAACTAGTTTACAAAATATGGGAAATAGAGAATCTGAGTAGTAATCAAAGAAATGCAAGTTAATCCACAATACCATTTGTGACCTATCAAATTAGAAAACAGATTTCATTTATGAAAAAAGACCTACATTTGCTGGTAAGTGGTAAAATGTACTTTTTCATGTATTGCATATTTACAGTCTGGAATGGAAAAAAATATAGATTTAGATAAGGGTTCAAGTCAAATCCATCTTACTAGCTGTGTAAATTCTCAAAAATGTTAACAATCTATAGAACTAAGAGAAAGGACTGGTTATGGAAACCATGACATAATCACTTAATAACAGATTATGAAGCTCTTAAACATTATATTTACAAATACCATAAAGTAACATGGATAAACATTATAATATATTAGGTGAAAAGGTAGGATATAAAATTACATAAATACTGTAGTTAAAATTACTTAAAACTTAAATAAACCTATTCACAGGGGGGAAAGGTAAAAAGAAACATACAAAGACATTAACAATATTTGTAAGGCTGATATTTGCTGGTACTTTTGTTTCAGACTCTGTTTATTAAAACTGCATTATACTTATAATTTTTAAAAATAACCTTTAAAAGAAAAAAAATCATTGTTTGAAAATTGGAGTGTAGCAGACCAGTAAACAGGAAATAGTAAAGGTTTGGAACCATATTTTGAAATTTTGCTATTAAAAATCTCAATTAAAGTCAATAGTACATGTGGCAAAATCCCAGGGTACAAAACTGAGAATCAAGTATTAACTCTGCCCTGTGTTTTCTTCACCCTTGTTGTATCATTAAGCCTGTAGAGTAAATAGCTGCTGTTCTCACTGATAACTAAGTGAAGCCTAATTGTGTGGTTTTAGTCTCAATTAAAATTGCTGAAAACGTGAAAAGCTTTCTAACAGTGTCACAGATAAATAACATTTTAAACGTAGAACCTTTGATTGGGAACTGTTAAAGATTTCCTCAGCTTTCTGTAAACCTCTGTGAATAGATTTTGAGAGTTTCAGACACTTTTGTGGTACTTAAATTTACCCTTCTTTGTCTGACCTTGATGCAATTTCCCTGTTTGTTAAAGGACATTTGAATTTCAAGACAATGTGCAATTCTTTAAATGATAATGGCCTGCAATTTGAGCAGCCAAGCCGCATCTGCCACCAGCCTTTTGTCTTCTATCAAGTTCTAAAGAATGCGCTCCAGTTCATAAAGATTTCTCGAAGAAATTGGCAAATCACAAAGGAGATCTCCCCTTAAAAAAAAAGCCTGCTCTTGATGGGCCCCATCCCCCACCTTTGCACGTCTTTAGATGCTTTTGAACCTGTCTGCTGGAACACAGGAGAAGCATCCACCTTTAAGTGAAGGGCAGAATTTGTAATAGGAATGCGCACTGTCTAGTTTCCTTGTTCCTCCTGCCAAAGCCAGAACAAACCCTGCTCTAATGTCTGCCTTGGAGGAGATTTCTTGTCTCCAGGTGGCCAAGATGGAAACTGCTTGGAGTGGAGACTGATAAACACTGTGTTACAAATCTCATGTGGAGTCACAGTCATCCCTTCCTGGAGACCTTGTTTTAGGGCTTTGCAAACTGAAGGATCGTCCATAACAGCTGGGCATTTATGCCTTCAAAACGCTCATTTCTTCTTATGAGACAATAAAATACTTCCTGCAGCAACAGCAGGTGAGCGCAGAAAGCGTCTTAAATATCTGACCTGAAGTGCCAAAGATGCTTAATAATCTTTAAAGTTACCAACAATATTGTTTCCTCCCGTTACCAGGATGTTGTAAAATGTCCTAATTAGTCTTTATGATAATGCTGACACCTCCACAGCACATAAAAAGGACTTTTAATTTTTAAAAGGACAACTCTGGTTGGTTTGATTTTTATCTCTAATTGGCCTATAATGTCTATCCCTCTGGCACTCCAGACAGGCAAACATTAATTTAACAAGCAACTCGTACACCACGGGACACCAGAGAATCGAGTGTGGAAAGGAAGGTTCCTGTATTCTGGACACATAATTGGTTCTATTCTCTTTTACCTCCTGGAAGGTGCTAAACAAGCTTGTCCGCTGCTCCAAAGGGGGTCCCTCTGAGGTAGCTGTTTCTTGAGAACCTTCTAAGACCTTTCAGACAAGTTCTTATTGCTGCATGAGCGGGAGTCAGCAAACCCTGGAGACCCAGCTCAGCAAACACTCCAGGAGAAGCCACACAGGAGACCCTGAATGATGGACTGAGCCAAGAAACTGAGCCCAGAAAGCCAGAGGTTAGTCCTTGTTCTGCACCATGGGCTTGGTAGTTTTAGACTGGTCACTCACCCTTCCTGAGTTCACTTTCTCAACAATCACATGAGAAGGATTATCTAAAATAATCTCCCAAACTCTTTCCAGCTTTCACACATGAAGATTTGCTAGTGAGCACAGCTCTGCCAGCAGCGTGGACGATGAGCTGAGCTTTCTGCCAGCTAGTAATGCAGAGCCTGGCTCAAGCCATGAGGAACCATCAGCTCTTCTGCAACATCCAGTCTGACACCAGACACTCCCGGCACAGCCCAGCTCCCACCACACTGCCCGTGCTGGACCTGTCCAGAGCAGAAGCCAAGTGAAGGCTGGGCGTACTACAGGCTTCGGGACTGATCCCCCCGAAACATCCTCCTAAATAAATTTCAGGGGATTTAGCTGAATGATCCCAATTATCTCACTCCTAAGTGGGAAGCTGGAACCGTGGATCCTGAATCAAAGGAGTATCACCTTTGCACCAAAGGGGAGAAAAGCCCTTTTATGTGCATTAAAAATTGGCTTTTTGTGTTATTCATCTGGATATATCTGAGGGTTGATACATGTCTGGGGGACCTCAAGGATTCCTGCTGCAATGGAGACAAGATTGGGGGATGCCACATAGTGACCCCAGATGATTCCAGCTGCTGATTAATGAGGCTCCACTGGCCATCCCACTTCCACACACCCCCTTTCAAGTCCCATTCTTCTCAGTGAGCAGCTGGCAAAGAGAGCAGGATCTGAATGAATAACACTGCTGTTGAAAAGGCTTTTTCTTCCAAAACCAAGAAAGCTATGACAATATTTTATTTATATTTCCAGTACTTTGGTTTGGAGTAGTATGTGTAATGGTACTGCTGTTTCCCTAGCCACCCTCTCCCATAATGGTGTCATTGCCAGGCATCACAAGCAGCTCATCAGCAAAGCCAAGGGGGGGCAGGAACCAGCCCATGGAAGTTGTTGTCTTACACACTGGCTACTCAAAATGAAACGCACTCCTCAAGTTTGATGTCCTGCCATTGTGAGAGCAGTCCTCTGGTTGGTCTCACTGAGTATCTGTTAAATCAATCATGCTGTTAAACACATTAACACCACACACATCCATATTTTTAACTCCACTGCCGTGAAGTCTGAAACAAAACACAAAGTAAAGAAATTTTGAGCCAAATTTTCACTCAAACCTCAATGAGGGCTTCACTCAAATTTCATCTGTTCTCCTTCACTGATATTTCTCCTTCATTCTCTTAGCCCAAACCCTAATTAATTACAGGGTGAAAGAGAACATACATGAAAGCAGTGGTCAACGCTAAATGTTTAGTTTGTACAACTTTGGATGGCACTCAAGCTTAAACTTTTCCTGCTGAATGTTACTATTTTTCCCCCTTTCTGACCATATGATATCCATCAATCTTAACTTTAAATTCACTTCCTTTTGTTCTGTACAAGTTTGGATCTAATCACTACTTAAAAATAGAATTTAGGATATGTTGATTTGATTTCCCCTCAGCCACCAGGCTTGGAGAGAAACTATATTTCTTATATGGAATGCTGATATCTTAAAATGGTAGAATCATTATAGTCTTCCATGAACAGAAATCAAATTATGGGCTACTTGTAGAGTTACAAGGGAATCCTTAAATTATAAAAGACTTATTTGTATAACCATTCACCTTTAAGTCCTCCATTCACCTTTAAGTCATCTTGGATGGGCTTGCAAAGAATCAATACTCACTTTACATCATGGCTGGAGAAGGGTGGCACCATGCATTGGGTAGACTGCAGCTTTGGAAGATCACAAATCTGAGTTCACTTCCCACCTCCACCACCTACTGTGACCTTACTCATCTCTCTGAACTTCAATTTCTTTATTCAAAAAATTCACAATTCATTGTAGGGTTTTTGTGAGTTTAGAAAGATGTAATGGACAAATATAATAGAAGAAAATCAATGAGTAATATTATTATTGTTATTATTGAAAGTATAAGCAAAAAAACATAAAAGCATACTTATCTAGGAAAGCAATGCTAGTTAGAACCTATAAAAGAGCTGGGTTGTGGTATAAACAACTGCCCTAAGGAAATCACATACTAAACTGATATTTTTTGCTAATCTTTTCAGAGGCAGGAGCTGCCTCTAGAAATTTCTCAATAGAAATATCATTGGGAAAGAAAGAAATGAACCAGCCTACAAATTCCTTATATCTTCACAGGGAGAAGCCAATAAAAGTGCAGCCTCCATCAGCATGGCTCTCTAAAGATCCACAGAAGCAAAGAGGATATAGCCCTATTAGTCATTAGAAGTAGGACTTAAATTCATGCAATTTCATCTTTATTGCCACCCTATCAAAACTCATCTGCCTCTTCCACTTCCTCAGGTGTAGCATCTTCATCTGACTGGTCCAAGCTTGGTTATGGATCCCAAATTGGTGCCTGAATTCTGATCCTCTCCATTGCGCTCCCTACTCTGTGTCTATAGCACTGCTGGGGACTTTATTTCAGTCAATGACTCATTAGAAATAGGACTGTGTCTTAGCATACAGCATGCATATCTGAAATTTGCACTGGGACCCTGCTGAGGGACTGCTAGAGTTTATCTAAAGTTACCCCTGCAGTATTAAAATCTGAGAATCACCTGACACAACTGAAGCACAAATTCCTTTGGGGACCCTAGGAATCTGCCAAACCATAGCTGCAGATTAGCAATAAACAGAAACCAAGGTAGGGGACAGGAAGAGTTGGTAGAGAAGGAAGAGTGGCCTTCTATGTAAAAGCAGATCACTCGTGCTGCAGAGAAACTGAGAAGGTCTTCAGTGTCACCCACCCCTACAATGGCTGCCTCGCTTTCTGGCTGTGGAACCGCAGTTGTCGCATGGGACAGATTGTGCTTTCCATCATGGGTGCCATGGCAATGGAGACCCTGTCTTCCAAACTGTTTAGGAGCATGACATGAATTCTCCACGTGACAACAGCAACCAATAAAATCAATGATTTTTGTGGAGTGAGCTTTTATATAAAACACATTTAAGTACATATAAAAAGTAAATAAGATCTATTGCCAGTTGTAGCTTTTTTTCCCCCCCAACCTAGTTTTATTCTTGGGATTTATTTTAGAATTCTTTCCAAATCACCCAGAATTATAATACCTTCAGAGTCAAAGCCTTCTTGGGATTGATTTGTATTTTAAACCAATTTAGGATCCAAAACCTATATTGCTTTTCCCAACTGCCAGCTATGCTTATTTCTACCAAACTCATGATTTTCCTCTTTTTCAGCTTAATTCTGAAATCACTTATCACAACTTTCAGCCCTGTTCCCTCAGAGTTATACTTTCTTTTTGTATAATTTAACTGAAAAGGAAACAAGAGAGTTGTCAGGAGTCTCTACCAACCCTTGTGGGATTTTTTCCAGCTGAAGAATGTTTTCCAGTGTTTGAAAGAAGGAATGGAAAGAGTTCTTTCTCACCTCATCTCGCTTTCACCTCTACTCCATCCTCAGACATTTTGGCTCTCAGACATGGATTAGCCAACAATTTTTTAAGTAACATGGTTAAGAAGTCCGTTCTGAAAGAGATCAGCAGGGGATTCATTGGGTTTGCTAGTCAACCCATTTCTCCTCTGTTTTCCACCCTACCCAAACCCAGATTTGTTCAGGAATTCACCCTATTTTTCCAGGTATTCACACGACTCAGAGAAAGACAACCCTACTTGCAGCTCCAGAGGTGAACCCTTATTCGTTGAGATCCTTACATGGTAATTCTGTTCTCCTTTGCCAAGTATTGCTCAATGAATGAGCATGTGACCAAACTCTAGCTAATGAGACATGAGAGCAATTCTATCTGGGGCTTCAAAGACAAGTTTTCTCACCCATAAGGAAATACTGGAAGAGGTGGGCCCTTTTCTTCCTTGGGAGAACTCCCCTGTTTCATTTTGATGCCTAGAACTGCTATAGCCATCTCCTAACAGCACAGAGGTAAAACCAACATACACATGAGACCACAGTCAAAAAAGATGTGAAGGCCCTGATGATCTGAACCTGCTGCCTGCCCAACATCTAGATTCCTCTTAAGTGAGATAACAAAATTTTTGTGGTTACTCCAGACTGAACAAGGAATTTTTTGTCACAGGCAAAAAAAAAAAAAAAAAATCCTAATAGATGCAAATTTGCTATAGCAAATAGAAAAGTTTAGCATATTTTAGAACACAGTCTTAATGTGATTGCATAACACTCTCCCCTTCTTGTCCTAACACACAGACTGATTGCTGTTAGTATCACCATAACATGATGGGATAGCATATAGGGAGAGTGCCTAGTTAGCATTAAACTCTTAAAATTGCAATTATACTAAATGTTTGATGGTTTTAGTGGAATATTCTGTGAAACTGGCCTGTGGTAGAACTCCAGATCAATCTTTTTTTAAAGCAAAATTGGCATAGTTTGAAGTCCAAGAGCCTGAAAAAGTCCTAAGAGATGAATCTAAAGACTAAAGTAATGATATCCAGGGGAAATAGACCATGCAGCATGAGAATTTCTTGTTTAAGGCTCAGAAGTTAGTGGTGAATGACTACTTGAAAATAATAGAATATGATAGAAAGAATGTGATTTTATTGGAATGTCGGACTTATGGAAAAGTATTCAGTGGAGTGTGGAGTAGAGAATTGAATTCAATGACAGTCATGTTTCCCAGAGCTACTCCTATTTGTGAAGCACATCTGATCTTTTCCAGGTCCTGAATTTCTTAGTAGGGTATCTTAAATTAGGACTGGGATCTGAATTTACCAGGATGTTACCTGAATCTTCTTAAATTCTGGCACTGTCTCCATATACATTTCCACTAATAATAACTATCATTTGTGTAGAATTTATGAATACTTCTTTTATTTTCTCTCTTGATCTCCCTCATATATTTATGAGATAAAAATTATTACTCTCATTTTAAACCAAGGGGAAGAAAAATTTTAAAAATCACCCAAGATCATACAGTTAGCAAATGAAAGGGCTGAAAACCAAGGTCTTCTGACTCCAAGTTCAAAGTTTCCACTTCACTCGGGCCCTCCCCCTCCCCGTCCCTGTAGACTGTAACAAATTTGAAGTTATGCTACTGATCAGCAGTAATTGGTTTGAAATAAGAAATCTTTGTATTCAAATATAAACGTGAATATTTGAAAATGGCTAATTTGGGCCAAATGTTGAGCTTAAGATGATTGCCAACCTCTTCTGTGTGCACAACTCCCCTAAACCATTTGTTCTCATGTAACATTTAGCTTAAGATGTAATACACAGTACACGTATAGTGTTTCCCATGTACAATGTTTTCCAGCTTCTAATTCACTTTAGGCCATCAAAAGAGAACATAAAATAACTCCAGAGCTCTAGACTTCTGCAATTGCCTTGTGGAGAGGGAAAGGGAAGAGTAGGAAGAGTTTTTACAACTGAGAAAATCCAGATTTCTTATTAGTTATGGTCTAAAAATGACAACCCCCTGCCTATCCAGCAGGCTTCGCTGCACCCCAACCCCTACCCACAAGCACAGTTGGCAAAGCCTTCTGCTGGCCACATTTTACTGCCTGGCAAGCCAGCTATAGACCTGAGCAGGGAACCCATTTTTGCAAAGCTGGACTGGTCCCCATGGCCTTCAGGGAAGAGTACCACCCAAGAGGGCTAGGAGGAAGCGCAGAGGAGAAAACAGCTGCAGTTCCAGCCCTTGGCCATGGTACCTGGCCACCCATGGCTTAAGAAAAAGCAAAACCGGGCCGGTGAGATGGCTCAGCGGCATAAGCGCCTGCCTGGCAAGCGCGAGGGCCCGAGTTCGACTCCCGGATCCCACATACGAAAAAGGGGCCGGTGATATCGCTCAGCGGCACGGGCGCCTGTTGGCGCGCGAGGTCCTGAGGTTGACCCCCCGGTACCCACAAAAAAAAAAAAAAAAGAAAGAAAAAGCAAAACCAACATCAAGGTCCCTCCACAAATGCAAGCTCCCTTCCCCTACCGAGAGCTCACAAGTGAGCTTAATAAGCTTACTCTGCACTCCTCTGCATTCACCACCTTCAGGAGCCTTCGCTTATCCAACCCGACCATACTCAGGTCTGGGGGTAGGATGATCACCATTACCCTCCCTTCAGAACTGGCAGAACAGGAAGAGTCACAGCTGATAATTCAAAAGGAAAGGAGTGTGCGATTTCTGAAGTATGGGAAGGGGTCCCTTGCCCTCAAATGTATTTTCCCAAAAACTCTCCAGCCAACTGAATATAATAAGATAAAATTCTTATTAAAAGTAAATGATAAAATAAAGGCAGTCCACATCATCTTTGACAGAATTAGTCTCTTACTCTATCTCCTCTTTTACTCTATTTCTTCACAACACCGGCCCGTGTTAGAAACACTTTTTCCCAAGTTCTGTCTGCATTCCCCATCCTACCTCCGCTGTTCCCCAAATCAAGGCATTTTCCTTTAGGCATATAATAATGATTGCTCATTAATTTAAATCCCCAACAGAGTCCTGGGATCCAGATGCAAATAGCTCAGAGCAACATGGTTAAAACCTTTTTATACCCTTTTCCCAGGAGAACAGATACATTTCATCCAGTGGAAGTTCTAGGTCTTGGCTTCACGTGCAAGTGCCCAAAGAATAGATTTGTTTTCACTTCTACAGAGCCTTAAACTGAAATCCTTGGAAATAGATTCTGAGATGGAAAGTTGCCCACTAAAGTTTTATTGAGAATGCTGTCAGGATGTGAGAAAGAGAGAAAGGCAGCATTGGGTAGAGGGAGAAACTGCCCCAAGATGTGGCTACAACCAAGACTTCAAGAATTGTATGAAGGCTCTGAAGCTGGGATGGCCCCTACAAATTGTCCCAAATTGAGATAAGGTACTGGGCCTTTTTACCCCCACGTCAGCAAATTATTGGCCATAGGTTGTCCCCTAGGAAGGGAACTTCAGTGAGGCAGCTCTCCGTGGCTAAAAGCTGTTCCTATGGAGGGACGGAGCTGTGAGCCATTATCAGCCAGTATTCCCAGAGCTCTGGATGGTTATATCAGTTACAAAGAGGGATTCGGACAGTGAACAGTAATCTCTGTTACAGCCCACCCCTTCTGCACCCTGATCCACATTTTTATAAGAAGCGTGCCTCATCGAAGGAATGTTTTTTCCAGGACTGTGGTTGATCTTGTTTCCAGAACAAACTTACAAAGACTTGTACAAATGAAAATTCTTGCTGCTACATTTGATTTCAAGGCTGTAACTGACACTCATCATTTTCTTCTTCTAACATAGTTATTCTAGATTCCCTTCACTCTTGGCTGGAACCTCGGCATTGCATCTCATGATCTCAGAGGGTTCTGAGCTTCTGACCCCCAGGTCATTCTCAGGCAGGGGCTGCTACATTTTTCTTGTTTTCATTAAAACTAGGTGTGATATCCTAGTGGGGCTCCTAGGGGTCAAATATCGTCTTTTCTTATAGCAGTAGCCTTACCTCCCCTTGAAAATGAGGGTCAATTACTCATAACAGAATGTAATTTTTTTTTTTTTTTGCTACTGGTCTTTTGTCACAAAAAGCCCAAAGGAACAAATCAACTGTCATAATTTAAAGTTCAAAGGAGCACAGTAAATACTGCAACCATTTTCCTTCTGAGAAGCAGAGCATCTAGACCCACGGAGCCTAGAGTTGTGGGAAACACAGAAGTGGTCCACCCGGAAGCTCTAGAAGTGACACATTTAGTGGTGATAAGGAACCACTTCAGCGTCTCTTCCTTTGGTTTCCTGACTCGCATACTGTACCATTAAAGAACACCAAATGACGGTCCTTAGCTATGCCACTCCCATCTTCAAATGCCTAGCTAATAGGCCCACCTTGCCATGGGACTCGGAAGGTCTGACACACACCACTCGTGATGCACAGGTTATTTGATGTCACATGGTCAGCTACTCAGTCTCTACTAGGACTCACCGGTATCCGAGATGTTGCTTTTTGACCCATGTATACTTCTCTGTTATCCATGGAATGGCCAAGCTCCAGAACGCTAGGAGCCCATGTTGATATTTTCCTCCTGGTGCTTACTGGACACCACACAGTGTTTCTTTCCACCACAAATATCTCTAGTTCCATGGGAATTGTCAGGCCACGTGGCCAAAGCAGCAGAGCTGCTTCCATCCTAGCTGGGCCTCCTGCAGACTCCTTCTCTTGGCCCAGCTTAAAACAGACAATCTTCTATAGTGTCCAGAGATAGAAGCAGCACAGAATATGCTGTCTTCAGAACACACCGTGTTTTGGGGGAGTGGGAGATGCAAGTTGTAGCAAGTTGTGCTTTACTTGAGGAGTATGTCCATTACCCTAAAAACCTCATCAGTATGAGAGGCCCTTGAATCTTCATAGGATTTATTTCACATACTCTGGAGGACATGTGACTTACCAAGACCTCCAATGAACCTGCTACTTCTTATTCGTCTGGCCTGATTAACATGGTATCATCAATAGAATGGACCATTATGATGTTCTAAGGACCACCACGGTTCCTTCTCCCTTCAGACTATACGGGCAAGTGGGCAGAGTTAGACTACCCTAGGACAAAACCACGAATGATTATTCCTGTCTGTTGCATCAAATGCAAACTGCTTCTGATTATGTTTTCTAATAAAGATGGAAGTGAATACATTTTCCAGATTAATGACCACATACCCAGCCTGTGGCTGTATTAATCTGGTCCAGCAAAGAAACTCACAAGAGCTACAACTGAGGGAGCTAGTTGGTTAAATTTGAAGCAGCCTACTGTCACCTGCTATGACCCAATTGTTTGGGGACCAACTAGATTGGAGAATGAAATGGAGATGTGATGGAGATATCCACTCTGACTTCCTTTAGATCTTTGATATCTGGGATGCAGGATTGATTTTCATGTGTTGTCTTGGCTGTGGGAGGGAAAGGCAGTAACAAAAGTTTCCACTTGGCCTCTCTTTCTACAATAGCTCTAATCCTTCAGGTCAAGGTATTTTTGCCAGCCTCCCACATAAATCCATTCTGTTTACACATTTGGGGACCAGAGGAATGACCAGAAGATGATTTAGAAGAACCACTGTGATCTAGGACTATGCCAGTATTCTTTGTTACCTGGCTTCATATTCCTTCATTTTTTGTTTTTTGTTTTTTTGCTTTTGTGGGTACCGGGGGTTGACCTCAGGACCTCGCACACCAGCAGGCGCCCGTGCCACTGAGCGATATCACCGGCCCTTTTTTCGTATGTGGGTTCCAGGAGTCAAACTCGGGCCCTTGCGCTTGCCGGGCAGGCGCTTATGCCTCTGAGCCATCTCACCGGCCCCATATTCCTTCATTTTAAAAGTTGGACTATGCTGGCACTTTGGGTCCCTGAAATCACTATCAATGCAGACTCCAAGTCTAACAGTCCTCAAAGTATCTTATCATTTTCCTTACCTGAGTAAACGAGTCCTCTGAGGGAAGAGCTTGAGGAAATACTACCAAATACACTTGCTGCTGTTACAGAGCCCTTCTGCCTAGAGCCCAGCCTCTCCTTCCATCAATGGATCTGGATCTGAATAACATCTCAGGTCTAGAAACCTGGCAAGAAATCACAAATTGTTTTGATCTTGACCATGAGCCTCTTGTTTATTCATTCTTTATTTCTTTTGATTTGTATGAACTAAGCAATACCCTGATTGGCTGCCCTTCCAACTTGCTTCTAGGACTACCACTTTCCATGATCTGTTGACAAATGCTGTATCTCATGTAGGCCAATGTCCATGAGTTTTCTTCTGGCCACTTCATCCATCTTAACTGAGCCATACTCTTAAGTGAAATAAATTGAACACTCATGTGTAGAAATTGCATTGTTTCTCCAGTGTGAGAAACAAAAAGTGTAAATAAGGACCAAAATGTATGATATTGTGAAATAGGAAGAAAATGGGAAGGGGAACTAGGGGGAGGGGGGAGGGAGAAAGAAAGGAAGGGAAAAGAGGAAAGAAAGAAAAAATGGAAACAAAGTTTTGTAAATAAGGAGGAGAAGAGGGTTTAAGGAGGGGAGGGGAATGGGAAAAAAAAAGAAGAATCAAGATATATCATATGCAGGTACAAATTCCCTATGATGAATGTGATCATTATCTATATCTAAAATGTACCAATAAAATTAATAAATCAAACGCTGCCAGAGAGATCCTCTGTCTTTAACATTTTGCCTTAAAATGATTAATCACCCTGAGCCTGTCACTGGAAATCAGTAATAGTCGTGCAACTCTGTAGTCCTTAAACTTACATTTTCCTCATACTTATCAATAGCCAAAGATATCCTGCCAGCCGCCACCCACATATACACATTAGTACCTCATTCTAGCTCACTGCTAGTGAATATTTGACAACTGCACTGCCATCCCACCAGTGATAGATGGAACTGCTAGAAATCAATAAATGGTTTTTCATACCCAAAGTCCCATTTTAGAATCAGCTTTCTGGGGTCACACCCAGTACGAAATATGTTAGATTGAATTGCCATGGAAATAATCTCTAGGAGAGTTGCCTGCTGAAGATTTACTGGGTTGTATTTACAGGAAGTAGGCCTATAAAATGAAAATTTAAAGAATGAAAAACAAGAATGTGATATTAGGCAGAGACCATGGGTAATCCTACAGGGATCTGGCGTAGTCCTTGAGATGTCCACAGTTGAATCAAGTACCCTGGACCAGCCAGTCATTGGGCTGTTCTCAGGAGAAGGGAAAAGATCATAATCTTGGGCAGTTCCCTTGGTGGGGGAGTCCCAGTGATACCAGGTACACCCATGAACAATCATATTGCAAGGGCTGCGGTGATACCCATTACACCTGCATACACATTTACTCTAGACCAGTAAAAGTGTCCTATGGCTCTTTTAGAAATTTATCTCAAGGCTCTCCCTACCTTGCTCACCCTCAGCTATACTGGTCTCATGTCCATTCTTAGAACACTTTTTGTCTCTATCTTGATTCCTCTTGCCCTGGATCCTCATATGTCTGGCCCTTCCTCATCTGTTAGGTCTTATCTCAGTTTAAGTGTCATCTCGTCAGAGGCCTTTCTTGACAGCCCTACATAAAGTAGGTTTTCACTCACGCTCACCATTATTTTTTGTTACAACACGTGGTGTATTTCCTACCTACCCCTTACAACAATCTGCAAATCTTTGATATATTTGTTTGTTAACTTATTTATTGCCTGTATTGCCCTCCAGAATATAAGGCCATTATTGGTCCAAGAACATGGACAATAAATATCCACAATGACACCCTCAGTCTCCGAACATAATGGATGAGAGCACAATAAAAATCCATTGAACAAATGAAATAAATAAGAAGAACGG
The DNA here is from genome assembly GCA_028451465.1 of Erethizon dorsatum. Taxonomy (NCBI): domain Eukaryota; kingdom Metazoa; phylum Chordata; class Mammalia; order Rodentia; family Erethizontidae; genus Erethizon; species Erethizon dorsatum. The sequence continues at coordinate 17,124,327 of CM051835.1, forward strand.
TAAATTTGATAGATAAGGAAAAATTAGTCATGGATACTAATGAGCAATACGGTTATGTAAAGCAATTGTCAGATAGTGCGAACTCCTCTGAGTATATGTAGGACTAAAGGTAAAATGGAATTGCAAGCAAAAGTTGATGCTAGTACTTCCGTTTGCCACTCCTATTTGTCATTTACACACTTGTGTGGTCAGCGTTATAGTGCAGTTTAGATCTGGGGTGTCCCCAAAATTCTTACGTGTGTGGAAGGTGGTTGGATCGTGGGGGTACTATAGCTGAAAAACGTGGGTCCTAATGCTCCTGGGTTCTTGAGTTACTAGGATCTTGGTGAGGTTTGGGCAAATGTAGAGTACCTTGGCACAAATTTGAACCAATACTTTTCCCAGTGGTATTCCATTTTCAGCGTCATGTCTAATTTTGAACAAGAAGAATGTCTTTCTCATGAAAATAAAACTTTAAAGACTTGGGAAGGACTAGGAGGAGTCACCTTAATATCACAGGACATTTCGCAGGGCCCACTGGCCCAGATCCTTACAGACTCAGATGCAAACCAGCATCCAAAGGCTTGCTGCCCACCATTAGCCATTAAGTAGTTTTTTGACCTCCTTCTTAAGTCACACAACTTTCCAGGGTTCAGCCTTGGGCATGACCTTGGCTCTGCCAAATTCTTATATGGTCTTCCACAGGAAGTTCTACACAAAGGACTAGATATGTCCTCAGATTCCTCCCAGTTCAAATATCAGTATTCTTTTCATGTATGTCCCCAACCCTAAAGCAGATGAGCTCAAGCTGTCCTGAAAATAGAGTCAATTTTTATGCTAACAACTTTGTTATGGAAAGTTTCACATGTAAGGAGAATCAGCTTGTAAAACAGATAACTGAGCATTTCTTAAAATAAACATTCTCCAAAGCTATGTTAGACAGGGAATTGCCTGGAGATATGAGCTTCAAATGCTGCATCAAAACTTTTAACGGAGTTGGAGATTCATTTGGAAATTTAGTATTTATTAATATCCCCATTGATTCTATTTTCCACTCCAAACTCAATGCAAATGCTATTTTTACCAGCATATTTATTGCATTCATTGAATGGCATGAAGGCATCTTATAGAATTACACAGAAATGTTCTGAAGTTGCTTTAAGAAATTGCTATTTTTATTCTGTAGAGTTAATTGAACCTGCTGCTGTATATCTAATTTATGCAAAGCACAAAGACAGCAAGTTGCTAAACAAAAGTGTATTTGGTGCATAATATTAGGTTTCACTTCCTCTAACGGGATGGAATATAGGCTATCAAAATGATCTTTCTCCCTTAAATGTAATGGCTGACTTTTATTTATGGTTGCAGAAATATATATGCAGATCTATGCAAGCTGATAAATACGGTAGGATGCAGCAATTTTCTGTAGTAGCATTAGCAGATAAAAGTTACTTATGTCAATATTTTGGTAATTTAAGCATTGATAACCAGTTCTTGAATATATTAATGATGATCCATTTCACTACACATCATTATCTGGATCAATTTGTCTATTCCCTTCTTTATATAGATCTAACTGGTTCAACTTCCATTCAGAGGTGTAAAGTACCATCAGTACACGTTACTTTTTAGTACTTATTGCCTCAAATATTGATTTTTAATTTTTTTGTCAAACAGAATGTGTGCTCTCATTTTGTGTGACCTGAATACCACACACACACATACACACACTGGGCAGGAGCCGCCATATTATATAAATTTTCCTAAATAGGAGCAGCCTTTAGACATGAACATCAGTACTTTTTAAAAGTTATTTTTGTTTTGAGAAGTAGAATATGACTGTGGCTTGGGTAAGGGAAGCAGGCAGGAAAAAGACATTTATTGGCAGGATCCTGGGTTATTATCCTGAATTAAAAGGATAATTGAATAAGCAGGACTCAGAAAACAAAGGAGCCAGGATGTCTCCTGGTCCTCAGCGGGAGACAAATGACATATGCTGAGTATTTACTATGTGACTGGCACTGTCGACATATTTTCAAGGTGTTTTCTCTTAGTCCTCAAAGCAAGGTCAAGAGTGCCACTATCTTCATTTTAAACACAAAGACACCAGGCACAGTGACACATGCCTCTACTCCCAGAATTTAGGGAGGCTGAGACAGGAGGACTGCAAGTTCAAACCTTGCCTGGGCAACTTAGGGAAAACCTATCTCAACAACAACAAAAAAAAGCCAAACATGGTGGCACATGTCTGTAATCCCAGCACTTCGGAGGCTGAAGCAGGATGATCATCTTGAGTTTGAGGCCAATTTGAACTACCTAGTGAGTTCCAACCCAGCCTAAACTACATAGCAACAACCTGTCTCAAAACAAAAAAGGTGGAGATGTAGCTCAGTGGTATATCTGAAGATGTCAGCCCTGAACATAGGAGTTATGTGGCCACAAGCCACAGAATGCTGGCAGCCACAAGAATCTGGAAGAGGCAAAGAATGACTTCTCAAATCTCTGGAGTAAGCACAGCCCTGCAGCATCTTGATTTCAGTCCAGTGATACTGACTTCAAACTCTAGAACTTCAAGAAAATAAATCACTCATTTAAATCACTAAGTGTGTGGTAATTCATTACAGCAGATTTGGGAAACCAAAGCAGAGCTAGGTCCAGTTACCATCCAGTAACTGCAGTGCTCCCTTCACCTCTTGACCTTGGTGGGAAGGGAGTATGTCCCTGCCCATCGCCGCAGGGCGTGGCTGTACACTTACTCCTCTCTTGAGGGAAATGCAAATGGCATCTCCGCCTCTTGACTCTGGGCTCAGGCGCACAGCATGTCATTCATGGACAGATGCAGGCTGAGATTTCAGATGTGCCTTTGTAGCTGGACCTGAACTCTCAGGCTTGTGCCGCTGCCAGGGCAGAACATGCTCTGGGAAATCTGCCGGAATCAGAATGAGAACCACTGGTGCCAGTTTACACAGAGCCACAGCCTACAGCCCAGCCCAGAAAGCACAGACTGGCCCAACTCAACTGCAGGTGGCCTGCACACACAGGAGTGATCAATGCACACCTGGTGTTTACACCACTGAGATTTTATGGCTGTTCATTATACAAGGATATGGTTGCGACCATCAACTCTAGTTACAACATTTAATTTATTAACTTAATTATGCATATATACATTTTAACATATAAAATAATATATTGAAAGTGTAATATAATCATACAGTGCCTTTTCTATTCTCATACTTCATGAAACAGTTGTGCTAAAAGATTCACGAACAACTCCGATGGTGGTGCGCCCGTGTTACACCATTTCCTAGACTTACTGCTAAGTTTTACCATTTCATTCCAATCCACAAATACCAGTCTCATAACAGTAAAACAAGATTTTCAAGTGGCCTTTAAAAGACTGGTTTATAGTGACATTCATTGCTTACAATTTAGGGCCAAAACCTCAGCATTACTTACTAAGTTGTGCTAAATATTTGCTTTCTTTTTTTAAACTTCTGCGGTCAGGTGATCAGCTAGCCTTAACCAAAGTCATTTCAAGATAATGTGTCTTCCTCAAACTGTTCTCTGCTAGTCAGTGATGTGCTCTCTCTCCAATTTCCTTAGTTTGTCACAAAGCTGAGTTGAAGATTCCTAGCAATGTTTCTTACGGTCAACGGCTTTTGCGAGATGTGCAAAGTAGGGCACGTTCACTACTCTACAAGACCATTACACCCTTCTATTCTACCTTACTCTCTATCAAGCTTTCCCTTGGCGGCAGGTATTGGAGTAGATAGAGACATGCCTTTTAGACATCCACCTAGAGAGAGGCTGAGCTGGAACACGTTCGAGTTTGTGTGTGGTGGAATATGTTTTAGTGGCACATCACAGTCACTTGGGAGCAGAAGGAAGTTAGTGTGAGCCATCCTGGTGTAGAAATGGCTTTCAGGAACACAGCTACTGCCCACTTATCAACTTATCTGGCCCCAGACCCAGACCCAGAACTCTGATCAAAATACTCACTGGTCTTTTTGTATCCCACATGGAAGTATGTGGGTATTGGAGAAGAAATATAATTTGAAGTGTCTGGAACTAGAAGCCAGCCTGTGGAAAATTCTTCTAATCATCAGAAATTTGAAATTGTAAGTAGAAGATTTGGTTCTTATTAATGCTTAATAAGAACAGAAGTTCTCTCTTGTTGAGGAAATATACCCAATAATGCAGCATATACAATTATAAATGCATCATTGGTTTTTTTCTTTTTGATGAGAAACATGTGAAATAAATTTATCAGAATTCCTGGGTCTATTGGGGGAAACCCATAGCAGTACCACAAACTGACTATATCAGTTGTAACAGCTCAATTACAAATGAAACTTGCTAGCAGTTTTCTCAACTCTGACAGCCAACCTGAATGTAAATGACATTACCAAGAACAAATTATGAAGTTCAAAGGAACTTTTCTGAACTACTTATTTTTTTAATTCCAACAAGCTGAATTTTCTTTATGTTCTCCTTATGGAAAATGATATTATAAAATCATTATCATATGAAGACGTTTTCTGGAATTTGTGGTGCTTGTGTCATTTACCAACTTTTAAAAAATAGATTTTTTTTCTCATTCTAAATAACTATTCATGACCGAGCAAGCTTCGTATTTTTTTTCTTAAGTGTGTTCCTGAAAATTGATTGCAAAAAGTTATATTGGCTCAGGGCGATAATCATAATGGAATGCGAATGGAAACAGCTTTCTTCTAACCAACTTTCGTGCTCTCAGCAGGTGAACGCTGTGATGCAGGTGTCATAGAGAAGCTCCACCCACCACTTCCCCTTTCCTGGATATTCCTACTAACTGCAGACCCAGTGGGCTCACAATGGGAGTGTCCAAAGCAGAAAGGCAGAAGGAAAGGAGGAAAGGGAGAAACATAAAGTCTACTTATAAGGCTCAAATCTTGACTCCTCAACTTTCTAGTCATGCAATCTTGGCTAAATTATTTAATTTACCTGAGGGACAAAGACAGCCTTTTCTTGAGAAACCCATTGTATTAAATGAATCATTTCATGGAGTGTATTTAGATCAACACCTTATACATAGCAGTAATTTCCCAATAAAGTCAGATCTTATATCATTGTGGGTGTTACTTCCACCTGTCATGCTGGCACCAATTTACAATTCTCATAATTACCCTTATTGTTCCCATGTTGCCAGAGACAAAGTAAGTTCCACAAAACTTCAAAATTCACTGAGTATCTTGCCACATGGCAAGTATGAGTGAAAGAAGGAAAATTCAAATCCAGGAAGATCTGACTCCACCCCACCTCTTTCCCTTATGCCACAGACCTCAAAAAATGATTTTTCCTGTGCAACCTGAGTTCTGTTCAGAAAGTCCTTGCCTCTGCTTATGAGTTCAAGAATTTTATTTATTTTATTTTCTAGCAGGTTAAGTATTTCTTTATTAACATTAGTTCTTTTGTCCATTTTGATTTTAGTTTAGTGCATGGTGAGAGATATGGATCTAGGTTCGATCTTTTGGGTGAATTCCCAGTTTCCCCAGGACCATTTAATAAAGAGACTGTCTTTCCTCCATTGTGTATTTTTGGCCCCCTTGTCAAATGTCAAAGGATTGAACGTGCTTGGCATTGTTTTTGTGTCCTCTATTCTGTTCCATTGATCCTCGAGTCTGTTTTTGTGCCGGTACCATCCGTCTTTACCACTGCAAGTTCGTAATATAACTGCAAATCCAAGGTTGCTTTACTCTTGTTACCCAGGATGCTTTTGCTATTCTGGGTTTCTTCTAGTTCCATATGAATTTTGGAATTCATATGGCGATTGCTTTCCCCAGTTCCATAAAGAATGCTGTTAGAATTTTGATTGGGATTGTGTTAAATTTGTGTATCCATTTTGGAAGTATGGCCATTTTGACTATATTGGTTCTGCCTATCCAGGAACAGGCAGTATCTTTCCATTTTCTGATGTCCTCTTCAATTCTCTTTTTCAGAGTACTGTAGTTTTTGTTATAGAGGTCTTTCACTTCCTTAATTAATTCCTAAGTACGGTATTTATCTTTTTTTGATGCTATCATAAATGGTATTTTTTTCTGAATAGTACCAAGAATCAACAAATGGAATCACATCAAAATAAAAAGCTTCTGTACAGGGCCGGTGAGACGGCTCAGCGGCTTAAGCGCCTGCCTTGCAAGCGCGAAGGCCCGAGTTCGACTCCCGGAACCCACATACGAAAAAGGGGCCGGTGATATCGCTCAGTGGCACGGGCGCCTGCTGGCGCGCGAGGTCCTGAGGTCGTCCCCCCGGTACCCACAAAAAAAAAAAAAAGCTTCTGTACAGTGAGAGAAACAACAAACAAAATAAAAAAACAACCTACAGAATTGGAAAAAGATTTTTGCCAGTGATTCCTCACACGAAGGACTCATATCTAAAATATATGCCAGGCCCAGTGGTACACGCCTGTAATCCCAACCAGTGGGAGGCTGAGGCAAGAGGATTCCTGTTATTTTGAGGTGAGCCTGGACTACATAGTGGGGCTGAACTGGACTACAAGTTCAGGCTGAACTATATAGCAAGACTCTGTCTCAAAAAAAACCCAAAAACTAAATAGATGAAGGACTCAAAGAAATTAGGTCCCCTAAAATAAAAGACACAATCAAAACTCGGCAAGTGAGATGAAGAAACACTTCACAGATGAAATACAAATGGCTAATAAATAGATGAAGAAATGTTCAGCATCACTGTCCATTAGATAAATGCAAATTAAGACAACAGTGAGATTCCATCTTACCCCAGAAGGAACAGCCATCATCAAGAAATCTAATAATAACCGATGCTGGTGAGGCTGTGGGGAGAAAGAAACACTTCTACATTGTTGGTGAAAATGTAAACTAATACAACTACTTTGAAAATTAGTATGCAAATTCCTCAAAAATCTAAAACTACAAATCCCATTTGATCCAGCTATTCCCCTTCTAGGTATCTTCCCAAAAGAGTTAAAGACGTCATATTAGAGTGATACATGCATACCCATATTTATAGCTGCACCATTCATAACTAAATCTTGGAAGCACCCTATATGCCTATCAACAGATGAATGGATAAAGACAATGTGGTATTTACTATTCCACCATAAAGAAAGATATGTTTGAGTCATTTGTAGGAAAATGGATGCACCTTGAGGCCATGTTAAGTGAAGTAAATTTGACACATGAGGTTAAATATAACATGGTTTCACTTATATGAGAAACCCAAAATATAAATAAAAAACAAAATAAAAAATAGATAATAGGAAGCAGGGAGATAGATCTTTCTCAAATGGGAAAGGAATCAACAGATGGAGGGAGAGGGGACAGAGAGGAGAGAAAGGGGACAAAAAAGGAATTGAGATGTATTATATACGTGTACCAACTCCACACAAGGAATGTAAACATTATGTACCACAAATATGTATGTATAAATAAATAAATAAATATTAAATAAACATTAAAATTTTAAAAAGTGATTTTGTTCTCACCTCACACAAACAAAAAAGATAGATTATGTCAGCACTAAAATAAACAGCATAAATTGCAATGAGTAGAATAACAATTGATGGTTGAATTGTGAAGGGGTTGTTTGTTTTAAATAAACAGAAAATCAAAAATGTTGAAGAAAATTTAAATATACACAATACTTGTAATTCCATGCCCTTTACAAATCTACAGTCATTTGATTTAGGAACATAAAAGCACATTATATACGGATTGGTTTGCTCTTTAAATTAGTTTGTTATATTAAATTTAAAAAGCATTTTTATTCAGGCAATCCTGACAAATTTTCCAATTGTGCTAATTTTGAGTTGTTTTTCATTTCTGTTGCAAATGGAGCTGCAAGCTGCTGAACTTTAAGGAATCCAGCATCGCTTCTTTTTTTTTTTTTTTTTTTTTTTTTTTTTTTTTTTGCCAATTTATAAGGAGGCAAACCGTTGAGAACAGAAGAACGCAACCATACTGTAATAAAACAAAGAGCTATTATGCTGTCTGGAGTTGGTTTCTTTACAGTGAGTGGTGGAGACAAAAAGCACTCATTTTCAGAAAAGGAATTAAAAGGAAGAAAGGAAAAGCCCTCACTTCTTCCTCCAGATCTCCAACAGATTCAGCATAATGTCTGCCATGTAGAACACAATAGTTGGGTAAGTTTCTAGCAATTTGTGCTTTTTGTGATTTATTTAAAAGAATTTTTATCACCTACACAGAATTCAGAAATCCTTACTAATTCTTTAAACCCTTAATAATAACTATTACCATCATGGTCATATATTTCTCTCCTACGTACAGAGTTTTATCAGCCTGCAAACCTGGATCAGAGGCTGCACCTAGTGTCCTCCGGCAGCATCCTATCTCCAGCTGGATTTCTTCTGGCCACACAAGGCGCTCAAAGGTTTCTTTCTTTCTTTCTTTCTTTCTTTCTTTCTTTCTTTCTTTCTTTCTTTCCTTCTTTTTTAATTTTCTGTTTTGGTAATGCTGGAGGTTGGACCCAGGCCTTCACAGTGAGCTACGTCTCTAGCCACTTTTTACTTTTCATTTTGAGACAGGGTCTTGCTAAATTGCTAAGTTGCCCAGGCTGGGCTTGAACTTGCAACCCTCCTGCCTCAGCCTCCCAGAGTGCTGGGATTACACGTATGCATCACCATGCTTGGCTCTAAAAATTTCTTGTATATACTGAAAATATCAAAATTGAGAGATTTCACATTTAGTTCTGAACTAGTGGCTTTTCTTTAAGAACCAGGATATCTGGTCATTCTGGGCCTGGCTTCCCCCATTGCAATAATTGGCAGGTGTTAAAGGATAGCTCAGTGCTCTGCTTGGACACAACACACACCCCACAGATGCCACGGCCCCCCTGCTCCCTCACTGCTCTCTGACAGAAAACCCAAGGCTTAGCTGCCACTTGCCACTCTTGAGCTCTTGACCTTCTTATACAGGAGTAGCAGTCCTTGAATATTTGGCCTTGAAATTTCGGCATACTCTTCAACATTATTAAGTACCCAACAAGTTTCTGATTACCCGTGTCATGTCTATGTTTAACATATTAAAAACTAAAACTGAGAAAAATCCTAAAATATAAACACATTTATGTTAACAGCACTAACAATTTTTAGGGAAAAAAATAACATTTTCCAAACCAAAATATAAGAATTGCTACTTTATATTTGTTAAGATCTCTTTAATGTCAAGTTTGATCAAATCAACTGTGTTCACGAATCTGTCTCTGTATTCAATCTGGTGTAATAGATTATTTTGGTTAGAGCATATGAAAATAACCTAATCCCACACATTTGTGTAAGAAGTGGAAAAACAGAGAAGCATTTTAATAGCTTCTTCAGATAATTATGGATATACCTCTCTGATACTACACCAACACTCAGCAAGAGGTGAATTTTTAAAGGTTAATTGCACTATGGGATCTAAAACCATAGCGAAGAATTACTCATACCGTTACATTAAAATTTGTTGGTCTGTGTTACACTTTGAACACATCTTCTACGCATGCAAGAGTTTATAACATTATACATTTGTGATTTGGAAAATACTGGTTCACTGAGTTACATATTTGCCAAATGTTGATACATTTCATTGCGTATCAAAAATCACATTTGTTTTTATTCTGATCTCATCCGAAAAGTCTTTAAAGTATTAGGATATTATCAAGCTTACACTGTTAGAAGATTTCCTAAATTTTAATACTGCTTGAAAGCTTTAACTTCATCATTGGCAACAAATTATGACAGTTGTTTTCCTTGAAGTGACAGGCTAACTTCATTCCTTTTCAAGAAAATCTCTACCGGATGCCCAAATTTGAATAACATTGATAACTGTCAATCATTCTTTCAGGTAAAAGTGTTCCTTAGAGGGAAAATGGCCCAAAAATTGCAACCCAGGCAACTGCACAAGCACTTTTCCTTGAGACACCCATCATGCTCCATGATGCACAAGGGCTTTCTGTATACTGTACTTCAGATTTTGTCACACAGAATATTTGAAAGATATATATACATCATGGGCGTTTTTTCATGAAATTGGTGAGCTTTTTTAATATGGGTATATGGCAGTGAAGAATGCAGTAACTACCAGGGTGATTTGCTGCCACTGCCTCAATTTGTGCTTAGCAGCCAGCAATCTCACCCACAAGTCTCACCTGCCACTAGATTTTGCCCCATCAGAGTAAATACCAATATGGTGGGAAAGGTAGATAACATCCTGTAATATGAAAATGATTTTTTTGTTGCTTTTTTTTTTTTTTTTTGTCTTTTTGAGACAGAGTTTCACTATGCAGTTCAGGCTGGCTTTGAACTCACTCTGTAGCCCAGGATGGCCTGGAACTCCCAGCAATCCTCCTGCCTCAGCCTCCCGAGTGCTGGGATTACAGGCCTGCACCACCACAACCAGCATGAAAATGGTTTTGACCTCATGGGCTTCCTGGAAGTGTCTCAGTCACCCTCAGAAGTCTATAGACCACAGTTCAGAACTGCTATAGTAGAAAAATATTTCTCCATCTCCGTTTTCATATCAGAAGCAGGAAAATAAAAGATCCTTTAGGAAGGTGACATGTTTTAGGAAACAAAATGGGAGTGTAGCTTGTATCATTTGCGTAAGTGTCCTGAGTAGTCCCTGTGGCCATTGGCTATGGTTTGGATATAGTTTGGGTGTGTTCCCCAAAAGCTCATGCACTGGAAACTTGGTCCCCATTATGGCAATAGAGGGAGTGGGATTTTTCAGAGTTGGGGCCCAATGGAGATGGTTGGGTCACTGGGGGAGTTGCCAGGGATTTATGTTTCTCTCTGGGGACTTCTGAGGTCTCACAAGAGTGGGTGGCTGAGAGAAACCATGCCCTGAATCACCCTCTGGCTTCCTGTTTCAACAGTTTCAAGATGGAATCTCTCCCTCCCACACACACTCCCACCTTTGCCATCACCATGAGGTTACTGCAGCCAAGAGAAACACTAGCTGAACAGCTGTGCTATGCTATTTGGACTTTTAGCCTGAAAAACTACAAGTTATAAATAGACCTCTTTTCTCTATAAAGTTATCCTGCTTCAGGTATTTCATTATAGTGACATAAAATGGACTGATACACCATTTGAGTTTGCAGTAATGGCCTGAACATACCCTACAATGACCATCCTACCCCATCCAACCTACTTTCCCAAAGTAACCACACTTCAAAGTGTCAGCAACCTTTCCTGCCTGGTGTAAATGAACATCTGGGATTACACTCTGATATCCCAAAAGAGATATAGTTTGGAAGATGAGCAAGAGTTTCTGGGAGCACCAAAAACAGATTTCACCTAATTTTTTATTTTGCCTACAACAGAATGAACGGAGGTGCAGCTACGAATACTACCAAGATTTATTAAGTCTAAACTAGGTACTTACTCCTCCTGATTGTCCCGTAAAGTAATTTTTATTAACCCCATCTCACTTAGGCGCTAAGATTTTCCACACCACCAGCTAGGAAATGGAACAGGCATTTAAACATGGGCTTAAATGGCCCCATGTTTCGCAGCTTCAGCCAGTCTGAAAAACCTGGAAGTTTGTAAGTGGGATTCAAACTAGCAAAGCATTAAAAACATTATGCATGACTTGTTTCCAGTGAGGGCAGTAATGTAAGGCAAGATTAAAGACAGTAGTAAATGGTGCTGATAATAGAGATTAATATATATGTTTCCATATGTGCCGTGTTAAAAATAATAATGATGATGACGACCATTCATTTATTTGGCAATATTTATAAGCTGGATGCAAATCTATCTTTTGGAGAAAAAGCAAAGATGAAAGACACTGAGTTCCCATGTACAAGCCCCTACTGTAAGCTTTTGTTTGCACATTTTATATAGTTCAACAACACTGTGATATAGGTATGATTATCACTACTTTATTATATAAAGAAACGAAGGTTCAGAGAAGTTCGCTGTTTCACCCAAATTCACATCACTTCTTAGGACAAGAAAGAGAATTCAGCCCCAGATCTGGCTGCCTCCAAAACTCTAGTTGCGTCAATTCAAGCCCTTTCCTGCTGAGCACCAGAACTGTCTGCTGAGGAACCCTTATCTACAGATGATGGGTGAGCACTACCAGACCCTGTGGGTAGGAAGCAATTCTGACTCCATGTTTTACTACTTGAAGAACTAATTAATTTGGGAGAGGGAGAGCAGGTGAAGGAGTAGCTCACATCAAAAGTAAGGATGTTAAGGAAGAATGGAGAGAGGGCCCTGGGTGCAGAGGCTTGTCCCTGGAGTGTCAGCTAAGCAGGAAGGGTTGCTGACACTTTGAAGTGTGGTTACTTTGGGAAAGTAGGTTGGATGGGGTAGGGTGGTCATTGTAGGGTATGTTCAGGCCATTACTGCAAACTCAAATGGTGTATCAGTCCATTTTAAGTCACTATAATGAAATACCTGAAGCAGGATAACTTTATAAAGAAAAGAGGTCTATTTATAACTCATAGTTTTTCAGGCTAGCATAGCATAGCCCAGCACAGTTGTTTAGCAAGTGTTCCTCTTGCCTGCAATAACCTCATGGTGATGGCAATGGTGGGAGTGTGTGTGGGAGGGAGAGACCCCCATCTTGAAACAGTTGAAACAGGAAGCCAGAGGGTGACAAGAAACAGGAAGCTAGGGCTGGTGAGATGGCTCAGCGGCTTAAGCGCCTGCCTGGCAAGCGCGAGGGCCCGAGTTCGACTCCCGGAACCCACATACGGAAAAAGGGCCGGTGATATCGCTCAGCGGCACGGGCGCCTGCTGGCGCGCGAGGTCCTGAGGTCGACCCCTGGTACCCACAAAAAAAAAAAAAAAAAAAAAAGAAAAAGAAAAAAAAAGAAACAGGAAGCTCTTGTTTCTAAAACAAATTCCCCAGAGAGAGTTAGGGGTCAGTTCTTTTTCTCTTTAGTAATAAATGCTAGAAATTACTGGCTCAAGTAGCTGCATCTAAGTAATGCAACTGTTTTGATCAGGGCAATTCCAAAGAAGGAATGAATTGCTACCTTGGCTATTTAAGAAAGAAAATTATGGGGATGCTAGGTGATAGAATTAATATCCTATCTTATTTAAATTTCTCAACACTAGGTCGGTTTCTTTTTCAGGCTTCTTATAGATGAAGATTTTGAAGATAAGAGAGAATAGTAGACTTAACCAGGTCTACAGATTACAAGTCTTTCCTCTCTCCTGTACACCAGGGATTAGCAACTACAGCCCCAGGCCAAACGCAACCCACTACTTGCTTTGTAAATAAAGTTTTATTGAAACGCAGCTATACCCACTTCTCCACTTTTTTCTGTGTGGCAGCTTTCCTGCTAGGATACCCTGAGTAAATGCAACAAAGACCATATGTCCTTCAAAGCCAAAAGTATTTACCACCTAGACTTTTTCAGAAAATGTGTGCAGTGATTTTCTCAACAGTTGAGCTGCTGTGATTTCTGTTCTTACAGTGCTGAAGCAGCAACTACCGTACTTAAAAAAAAAAAATGTATGACAGTTATTGACTCAACTTAAGTCTTATCAGGATCCTCACCATACTATAGACTAAAAGCCAGTTATTATTAGCACTTCCTTTCATAAATTCAAATTTATGTAACTTTTGTTTATTGGAAATTCAATCACTAAAATTTTTGAAAGGTAGTTTTGATTAACACAACATTTTAAAATAAGATTCAGAGCTTAGTTACAGCCGCATATCAGCTTTGGTGTGCGATGTATACTTCTATGTACCTGTGTTGCAGGATGTCTTAAACTGACCTAGGAGTTTGAAAAAGGGTGCTAGGAATCCTTTACTTTCTAAGTAAAATCTCCAACATATTGCCACTTCTACTCTTAGCCATAAAATTCAGACACAGAGATGGTAGACATGCAATAAATACTTTATTAAATGAATAGATGAAAAATGATCTTGATGTGATATATTCACTCTTTCACTTATTACTGGATAATACAATTTGAGTCCAATCAATATCACTGCTCACTCACGGTGCACTTGCCCTTGGGCAGACAGCGTGACTAAGACTCACAGCTCCCTGTCTTCCAGGACTTCGTGACCTAGTAAGACTTGCCTGAATCTGACTGAAGGAGGATCACGGGTACTACAATCAGGTACTTGTTTTAACAACTTAACCTAGCACTCACAAAGATACAGCAACAAGGTAAGAGATAGAGAAATGTGGGTTTTAAAAAAGCCAAGATGAGGAAAAAAGACATGAGAAAACACTATAAAAGTGCATGCTTTTGACTTTGCAAAATCTCCCCTCTGGTCTGAAGAAAGGTGGAAAGGGTCACAACAGCAAATGTCTACTGTGTAGCTCATTCTTCTAGATTATCCTTGTACATGATCGCATTTAACCCTCATGACAACCCTTTGAAATGGAATTAGTTTTGTCATTTTATAAATAAGCCTGAAATTCAAGGCTTTAATGAATTGCAGAACTAGAATTCAAAGCACATCTTTTCGTTTGTTTTTATTTTTACTACCTAGCCTAGGTTTTTCCATTACCACATATGATGTGTGCCCACCAGGGTTTTAAGATGCCTGGTTAGTTTGGAAAGTTATGCACCTCCCTCTTATCTAACTAATTTAGATAAGTCATTTGGGAAACCTAATCTAGTCACATCCAGTTCAGTTCTGACTCCCCCGTAAACTAGGGTCTACTTACCCTTCCTCCCCACAGAAGAGAATAAAGGAGAGAAGCAGGTGAAAGAAGAGAGGTTTTGTTCTTGCGTTTGCCCCATTGAAAAGACCAGCATGGGAAGAATATTACTAATAATAAATCACTGCAGTAATCTTAACATTTAAATGACCTTTTTTCTCTTTCTAAGAACACTCCTTTTGCCCTGTTCCATCTTTGCAGCCAGATTGTAACCTGCAAGGAAAGGACTTGGAATTTGTCCATGAAGGAATGTGAAGACATGCAAAATAATTTACACCTTCTGCCATTCAAAAAGTAATGTCACCCAGCAAACTAATGTCTCCGATGATACCCATCTTTCTATCTGCATCCAACATACCAGGATTGATTCTGGAAGATCCAACTCCCTCGGTTCTCTCACAATACAGTCATCATGCATGGCTGTGAATACTGTGCACAGCTCAGGTTGTGTGGCTTTTGCATCATGGACCTCATAGCTTCATCTATTGTTACAACTACAACTGAGGTTAGCAACCAAGTACCTCGTCATAGCAACCCAGGGAGGGCCTTGTGCATGCTAAGCACACACTCTAACCCCCATCCCTTATATGGCAATTTTCTGACAGATGGGAAATAAAGCATATTGTCAATGCCACTTTTCTAATTTTCTAATTTTCACAAAGATGCTATATGGGTTCGTATCATCCCCCATGTAGAGAATACTCCCTTTTTTCCTATGTCTCCTGGCCTTTGTATTAGTTAGCTATGATTGCACCGATGCTACATAACAAACAGCTCCAAAAATTTCATTGATTAACATCATCAGAACTGCTGTCATAGATTACTGCAAGAAAAAAATATTTTTCATCTGTTTACAGGTTTGTTGTGCTCTTCTGGAACTGGATCTTGACCAGCTTACCATCAAGACCACAGGTCAGGTTTAGTTCTGCTCTGCGGTCACTCATGCTGAGAATTGGGCAACATCAGTTACAGCTACCTGGAGCGTGCTCTTCTCATGGCAGACAGCAGCAGCACAAGCAGTTAAGCCAAAACACATTAATGCCTTCAAAACCTTTGTTTATGTCTTGTACTCTTGCCTTCCATAAACCAGAACAAGCTTCATAGTCAAGTGCATCAGAGGGATAGGGAAGTGTATTCCTCCCGCGGAGGTGGAGATGGGAGAGTGGATTTTTGCTAAGTGTAACATAACCTGCCACTGACCTACTCTATGCTACTCTTTCATAGTATATATTACAGGGAAAATCCACCATTGCTACAGCTCAAACAATATTAGACACTTTTTCCATGTTGCAACAAGTCATTTCCTACATACCCAGTGATTTTTGCACATTGGCTCTTACAGGTTTAAGACCAATCTGTCTATTTTTCAGCTTTTTATAGATTAGTGTAACAGATTATTGTTGATAAGGATTAGACAGTAAGCATTTGGGCCCTGTTGTAATGACTCAACTCCGCCATAATCGTGCAAAAGCAGCCATAAGCAAAACTTAGACAAATGGACATAACTATGTACCAATAAAATTTTACAAAGATAGGGAGGAGGCCAGATTTGCTCTCTGAATCACAGTTTGTCAACCTTTGTAATAGATGCAACTATAAAGGGTATGCCTCTAGTTTTAGTTATCTATTGCTGCATAACATACCACTCCAAATTAAGTGACTTGAAATAATCATTTCGTTTTCTCCCATGATTCTGGACATCAATTGGGTACAGCCGGGTGATTCTTCTGTTGCATGCACTTTGCTGCCTCTGCGGGCACCCGATGCTCTTTCACCTGTTTGACATCTTGGCAGGGCTGCCTGGAAGGCTGGACTCAGCTAGGAAGCTGAGATAGCCAAGTCCCAGCTGCTGTGCCTCTCTTCACACCTGACCTTCTGAAGCTTAGGTCCAGAACTGTCATTTCTGCCGCGTTCCACTGGTAAAGCTCCTCATCTGTCACCAACGACCTCTGTCAGCCCTGCCTCATGCTGGCTTGTGTCTGAATGTCAACTTTCTTCTTCCTGGACCTTCAAATGAGGGGGAATTATTTTTAATGCTTCACATTCAAACTGTAAGCAGTTGTTCTTTTGGTTTTTTGTTTTTTTCCTACAAGACAATTCCAAACACCCTGCTCCAAAGAATTCTCTGTCCAAAAAGATGGTGCCTTGGTCCAGCCACAGATGAAGTTAATTAATGTAGTGTCAAAGGAAGGGACCACTTGTCCCTAAACAGGCCTGGTTTGGCTTGAGACCTTGGGCATCTCCCAAGTGCATGTCCTCTGCAAAAGACCTAGCTCTACCCAACCTCTGGCTCCATCTCCCAAGGACCACTGATGCAACCAGGGCCTGGAAGTGGCAATGGGTCCAGGGGTTGAGCAAAAAATAGGGAACTCCCTGCCATGCATGATGTTGACTCCAACAAACATAATCGTCACCACTATAACAGCCCCTAGGGACAACCTAGGGGATCATTCACTCTCAAACCTGAAATCTCCTTGAAAATCACCATTTTAGGTTTTACATTGGAGCTGCCACCCTTCTAAGGCCACAGGGCAATTCTGATAATGGCCAATGTACCCATGAAAAAAGTAAACTTCTACATTGGGTGTCTGTCTGCTTATGCCAGTCCAGTCACTTTCCTAGTCTCAGTCATCACCATCTACCCCTGCCCCAAACTCAAAGGCACTTCTTAACTTGCCATAAGTTCAACCAGTAGATGACCATGGTAACTTTGGCCCCAAGCCACACTATTTACACATATCCACCTTCTCAACCAAGAATCTCTGCTTTCCTGGCCTGCCTGCATCAAGACTGCCTCCAAAACCTCCTCATCCTGGTCTCTAGATCAAGATAGAAAGCTGGAAAAGGCAATAAAAGAAACACTGGATTATGACAGGTACCTTTTCCAGCTCCAGTAATGCAAAGGAGATGACCTAGATGAGAAGTTAAACTAATCAGGCCTTGCGTGTGTATGTACCAGGGTATGCCTCTGTTCTTCCCCTGAATGAAACGAGGCTGCCTCAACTCCATCCCCATACTGCACAGAATGCCTGAGAGAGGTGAGTGGGTTACAGCCCCTTCCAGATCCTATACCTTTAACCCAGCCCCTGGTTACCTGCACTGTGTCCCATGTGCTACATACCTGCAGGACCATAAATCAGAGCTGTCAACACCCCAACAGAGCTCACAGCAGGCTTCCTGGAACCAACTCACCCTAATCCCTTTCTAATCTGCTGTTTGCCTGGCAACTGACTCTTGGTTCTATCTCCCATTTATAGCCCTGCTGGCTTGACAGATGAATGCATTCTCCTGCTCTCTCAATCCCCTGTCCAAATGTACTGGCTTGGACTTATTCATCAGCTCTCTTTTTTTTTTTTCTCATGTTCCACATAAAATCCTCCACCTACCTGTGAGGACCCCACCAGCTGCAATTGCATCTACTGAGGTCTTTGGGGTTGAAGGTAAGGATTCACCAAGGTCAGGCCTTATTGTTCTGAATACATGGCACAAATCAGGCCCAGACCTTGACCTCGTAAGCTGTTGTCCTACCAAATGGAGACGACTGGCCCACAGTGAGCTATTTCTGAATTTGTCTGCATGAAGTACCGGTGAAAAGTGATACCCAAAGGAAGACTAGCCAGACTGAACTACTTAAGGAAACAAAGCATCTTTGAGAAATGAAATTAATTAACTGCTTCCAAAGGGAGCAGAAAATAGGAGGTTGGGAGAGGGTGGAAAATTTTATATAAATTTCCAAAGGACAGGGGACTTGAAAGTAAACTGGGGGAATTTCAAGCTCTAAATTAAAAAATGCCTTCCAACATCATGGCTTAGTGGTGCGCGATAGACACTCAAAGCTGGAATTTGGTTATGTACAAAGGAAAGCTCTGACAGAGAAAAACAATAAATTAAATGCATACATCGAGAGGATTTGGGCTTTTTAAAAATTACTGCACACTATTCTCTGAGGGTGATTTTAGAGCTGACCTTGACAGGGTGAGATTGTGAATATAAAAGTGAGCTTTTGTCAATCGGAAAGCACTTCTGCAAAAAAAAGTTTCTAGAGAATAACCAAAGGGAATTTCAAAGATCTAGTTTACATTCTCTGTGTCTTTGAGCCCATTTCCTTGGGATTTAAGAAACCATAAGGATTTTGAGATTTTGAAGCAGCTCTATAAAACTCTGCTTAGCATGAGTCTCACAGTACATGGTGCCTCAGTCGCGGACATGTTATTTCTGTCTGTTCTACCAAATTCTTTTGTTCTGCATCCCCCATCCCTCCAATCCTTGCAAAGTTGCCTGCTTTCTAGTGCAGAGGAAATACTAGCTATGTCTTCTCTGCCCACCATGGATCCCAGGAACAAAAAGGAAAAGAATGGGAACGTGCCAATGGAACGCACCCACCCAGGAAGGAAAACGATCTGTAAGATCTCATGAAAGTGATTCTCCAAACGCAAAGGATTTCTTTAGCCAGATGAGAGAAAAGAAGATTCTATTAAAACAAATAACTTCCATTTATCAATCACTGTGTGAAGAACTTTATATATTTGACCCTAATTCTGCCATTTTGATCCTAAGGGTAGTTCAACTTTATTATTGGACACCAAGAGCAGTTTGATCCTGCCATACCTAAAATTTTAGCAGCCAATATGCCAAAACAACTGTGGTCTCCTTGGTACTGTGTGTGTGTGTGTGTGTGTGTGTGTGTGTGTGTTTGTGTGTGTGTACATTTTCTCCTCTGTCTGCACTTGTGTATATGACTTTTCTCCCTCTGTGTCTCCCTTGCTCTTTATGCAGCTGCCACTCTGAATCCCCCACTTTCTCTGAGTCTGTCTTTATCTCCATATTTTACCTATGTCTTTGTGTCCATGTATTTGTATATTTCTCATTTCCTTTATGTTTCTCCTCTTCTTCTCTCTGTGCCTTCTACTTTCTGTCTATCTCTTTTTCCTTTTCCAACATTTTCTATCTCTGGATTTGATCAAAATGAAAATAATTTTGGGCCGGTGAGATGGCTCAGCGGTGTATACACCTGCCTGGCAAGCACGAGGGCCCAAGTTCAACTCCTGGAACCCACACATGAGAAAAGGGCCAGTGATATCGCTCAGCGGCACTGGCGCCTGCTGGCGCACGAGGTCTTGAGGTCTACCCCCAGTACCCACAAAAAAAAAAAAGAAAAGAAAAGAATTTCATTTAAAACAGAAAAAAATAAATCAAGAGTACTTACTGTGTTGTACTATGAGTCAGAAAATCGAAATAGATCATTGGGGTTACCAAAAAGAAAAATACATTTTCAAAAACAATATTGGTGTGACGCTATCAAAATTCTTATATTCACAGTGCCCTAGGAGTAAAGTAGCAAGGTGAAAATATTCCAGATCCCCTGGGGGCCGGTGAGATGGCTCAGTGGCTTAAGTGCCTGCCCGGCAAGCGCGAGGGCCCGAGTTCGACTCCCGGAACCCACATACAAAAAAGGGGCCGGTGATATCACTCAGCGGCACGGGCGCCTGCTGGCGCTCGAGGTCCTAAGGTCAACCCCCCGGTACCCACAAAAAAAAAAA
Source organism: Erethizon dorsatum (assembly GCA_028451465.1). NCBI lineage: Eukaryota > Metazoa > Chordata > Mammalia > Rodentia > Erethizontidae > Erethizon > Erethizon dorsatum. Next base: position 17,144,504 of record CM051835.1, read on the forward strand.
AGAAGAAGAAAATATTCCAGATCCCAAACCATGAGTGCACCTGCCTTCTGCGTGGTCCATCCCAGCTGACCTCAGACTATGGCTGACTCCAGACCTGCCAAGAATCGGACTTCTTGAGACAAGAAAAGTCACTGAGGCAGCCCAGCATCAGAAATCAACTTCACCATGCACCTGTTTGACAGCCTCAGGAGATTGCAAGCCCAAAATGGTTGTGCTACTAAAGGGAACACTTTGCTTAGAATCGTAGATGGCACTGCCCAGGCAAGGGCAGCATCTTATAGAGGTGCTTGGTTTCTTCCTGCTCTTCTTGTGTTGAAAGTTCACAGAAAAAGAAAACCAGTCCTCAGAGTATATTTAAGTTACTTAGCCCTTTTTAGAATATCCATCGCTTCTGTCTTTCTTTGCTCCGTTTCCCTAGGCTCCTTCCTCTCAACAACCAGCAACTCAATTCCACACTCATTTACACACACACACACACACACACATGCATGTGCACACGTGCCTGTATATACACACATGGCTGTTTCTTCCTGATTTTTATCCTTCTTATTGTAAATAATTGTAATCATTTGTTAAAAATTGCTATCATCTGATTGTTTTTGTACCCCCCAAAATTCCTATGTTGAAAGTTAACCCTCAATGCAATATTAACATAAAATGGGGCCTTCAGGAGGTGAGAGGGTCATGAGGGTGCCACCCTTACAAGGGATTCAGCCCTTAAAGAGAAGCCCAAGGGAATTTTCCACTCTTCCCACCACATGGGGACACACTGAGCAGTACCATGTGCGAGGAGCAGGCCCTCGGCAGAGTTAGATCTGCCTGCACGCTGGCCTTCCCAACCCTGGAGCTGTGGGCAACAAATTTCTGTTGTTTATAAATTACCAAATGTATAATATTTTTGGTATACCAGCTTGAATTAATTAAGACAAAAGTTAGCCACGTAGCCACCACTGTTCAAAATGTCTTACATTTCCTTTTCATGTGTCCTATCAGGGTACTATTGTTATATCTACACTCCAGGTGGGGAAACTGAGGTAAGGACCATATTAGCAACTTCTCAAAACTCATGCAATTCACAAGGAGGAAAGCTGAGACCCAGAGGGTGCTGTAAACCACCACCCCCTATCACCTGTGCGGCCCTGCCAACGATTACTGGATTATTCTCTAATGACTTCTCACAGACCCCAGGATAGAACTTCTCTTCAGATCCAACAGCGTGAGTCGCTGAGCAGCACAGAAAACTTGGGCTCATTTTAAAGGGGGACTAACTCCTTCGAGCACTGGGGGGATCGCATTTCCTCTGGCTCTTTATTTAGAGCATAATCAAGAAAATGTTTCCCTTTCTCTCTCACTGCGTACAATTTATCTTTATCAAACCTGAGAACAATGCAGCATCAGCTGGAAGTTTCTCACAAAAGCTGTGGAGATGAAATGCACGGTAATAGATCCACAAAACAGTTGCCTTTTATCTGTGAAAAGCTCGCTTCCTACGATTCTTTCATAAAAGCAAAAAATAAGACATTGTGTTTCTGTGGAGCATACATTTGTGTGCGTCACAGAAAAGGGGAACGTGACTGTCCACCGGGACAGCCCAAATTCTTCACCGTTTGTATTTGGTCTTCCCAAGGGCTGTGTAATAGTGGGAAACCTGTTTTTTAAGCAGCTGAAGTAAAAACCAAGTAGCCAATCTAGGCTCAAAGCAACTGCATTTGTTATCTGTCCCAAACAGGAGCCTGATCCATCTTTTTGACTCAGCTAAAGAAAAGACGCACTGAAAGTTTAGTAAACAGGACAACTGACGGTACCTGGCTTTGTGTCAAGCAAAAGCCAGCCTGTGCATTGCGAAGTCCTGACCTTGAAACGCTGGCTGAAATGGATGATGCATGGGTGCTGGCTGTAGAGCCAGCAGGGAAGGAGGTCAGCGAAGCCATAGGGCGGCTGCTGTCACTCCCAGGCTGAGCTTGAGCAACTCAGAGTGGGGAAAAAGTGTCCTCAGACAGAAGATGAAACTGCGTGTGGTTCTGGGCAGCGAGTTGTGTTGCCAAAACCATCACCGTCAAATGTAATCATCAAGGGGAAGCTGTCAGCCCAGCCACATCCGGAAGGGCATTGTCGGCTCCTTTAATTAATTAGGGCTTGTCTGGGTTTTTTACATTTTTTTATTTCCAACCACAGAAACCAATTTCGTTGTCCACTTTCTCTGGGCCTCACCACACTGCCACCTCCTACAGGCTGCCTGCCAGGGACTTAATGGCCTGGTCAGGCTAATAGTCAGGATTGGCTAATGCAGATGCCCAGACAGCGAAGGAACTTTGGGAAGGGGCAGGGCACTCCCTGTGACAAAAGTCAAGCTCTGGGCCACCCAGCCTGACTCGCTTCCACCTCACTTGCTCTAAGAGGGGCTATCATGGATTATTCAAAGGTAATGCTTCTGGAATCGGCTGGGCTCACTTGCCATGTGACTTTGGGTACAAATCCTAACCTTTTGGTGTCTCAATTTTATCATCTGCAAGATGGGAGCAATACATGTACTTACATCATGATGTCATGTTGGGCATCCATCAGGAAGAAACAGATTGGGTGTAGCCAAATCACAGGGGAGGGCCAGTGCCCTACAGCTGGCCTTACTGGGCGCCTAGGCTTAAGGGGCACTGGCACACCTACTGGCATCCACATCCCTAGAAGCTGAGGGTGCATGACAGGAACTATGACCCGCCAGGCAGGGATGAAGCCTTCTGATGTTAAGAAGAAAAAGTGGGCCAAGCATAGATGGAGCCTTGAGATGGAGCTGCAGGAACAAACGCCCTGACTTCTTCCTGCTCCCTCCCTCAAGGTCTCCATACTTCCCAATGGAGGAGGGCAGGGGACCCCTTCACACATCCCGCAGAGGGCCCAAGCAGGTAGAAGAGAGCAGAGAGGGCATCTCCCTGGGCACATGGGAGGCACTAAGCACCAAGAATTCAATGAGGCGGTGTGGCAGAGTGCTTAGCATGGTGCCTGAACGCCTATTCCATACATGTCCACGGTTCACGTGAGTCAGCAGTCAGCAGGGCTACACAGATGGGGCATCCTAGAGAAAGGGAAGGGAGGACCAGGAAAGGACCACTCACGTCTCATGCTCTCCCGGTCACAAAGACTCTGCCTCAGTGGGAGGATTCACACCTGGCCATGAGGGCCTGCCACCAGAGCCTCTGGGACCTTAGGTAAATTGGGGCATTAGAGGAGAGGAGTGCGCGGTTCCTCCAGTCTACTGTGCTGTGATTCAAGGTTTACATCCAGAATTTAATTCACAACCACTCGGTCTCAGTTTTATTTGTTCTCAGACCCAAGATAAATTGCAGCACTTGGGCAACACAGGGGGAATTATAGGGGTTCTGTAAATCAGGTTCAGGTACCCAGTGTAGCCATTGCCCTCTCCCATTCTGTCCCAGGAATTTTCCCGAGTTCTTACTGAACTCACAGTTCCACCCCCTTTTTTCCCTAAAAGGAAGCAAAGTCTCAAAGTGGGAGTACATTGGCCTGAGCTTTTCCCATGCTCCACAAGCTTTTTCCCCTGGAAAGCCCACCCACCTCAGCATCCAGCCAAGGATGCAAATAGCAGAGAATAGTTAAGATCGGCTGACTCTAAATCGGGGTAGACCCAGTGGGCTGGCCTCTTAGGCTGTCCAGCAGCAGAAACCTCTCTGAGGAAGCCAAGAGCTGCAAAGCAGTGTGTGAAGATTTCACAGCACCCCTCAGCTGTCCCTCCAGATGTTTCCAGTCCCTCTCCAGGGCCTCCCCTTTTTTTCCTCTGTGTTGAACTACAAGTCCTCAACTAGTTAGTCCCTATCAACGGGGGATTTGGAAGCCTATTGAATAAAAACAAACTCACCACCGCTGCAGAGTGTTCGACTGATTATGAAGCCCTTTCACACTTGTCATTTTATTCCACCCCAAGTACAAGCTTGTGTTTCGCCAAGTTCCCACGAAAGTGGGCAGCACAGCCAAGTCTGGAACTCTTTGTTTTACCTCAAGTTCACTGTCCTCATAACAACAGCTGTTCAGAGACCACGAGCTGGAAAGCAGCAGATTTGGTTGCATTGTTCTGATTTTTAAAATTATTATTACTTGTTTTAGTGGCCATCATTTTCTACTTAAAACTATCTGAAATTATCTCCATTTATTTATATGTTGTCTACTTCCTCCCCCAGAATGCCACATCAGCACCCTCAAAGAAGGACGGACCATGCCAGACCATGTGTGGCAGTATCCCCAATACTTAATCCAGTGCTGGCCATGCAAAGAGCACACAGTTCATATCTGCTGAATCCTTCAGTCTCCTTCCTGTAGGTCATTTACTCTAACTAGGTTTCAAGGCTCCCAAAGCTAAAAATAACTAAGTTTTGACTCAGCAGCTGGCGAATGTCCAGGTTACTTTTAGCTTCTGAGGTTAAGAAGGAAAAGTGGGCCAGACATCCACGGAGAAATTGCCTGGTGGTGCATCCTCACACAGCGACTGTCAAAGCCCTATGTGTAACGAATATTCACGAAGGCTGGTTCTACTTCTTATTCTCCCAGGAGTCCCAACCTTAACAGGCTACAATTTCTAGAAGTTTGTGATTCTCTGTCACAAGACTGTGAGCTGTTAAGGAGGAAGGACTCCCCATTACTCACCTTTGTTTTCCTAGGAATTAACAGTAGACTTGGATCAAGCAAGGCCCTGAGGAACAGCGTGATGAACATTTGCGATTGATTAGCAAGGTCGTTGTGAACAATAGAGTATAAGATCGTAGCATTTTAGAATGTGAACAGATTTCAGCAACCATCTGCTTATGGTTCAATTGCTAACAGTTCATGGGCTGGAGGGGTGGTCCCCAGTGCAATGGTATTGAGAAGTGGTGGAAACGTTACAAGGTGGGAAGGCGAGTAGGTCATTGGGGGCACCACACTTGCAAGGGACTGATGCCCATCTCCTGGGAGTGGGTAAGGTCTTGCTGGACTGGATTGGATAAAATGAAGAAAGCCAGTTCTCTTCCTCTGCTCAGTCTCTTGCTTCTATTCTCATGTGCTCCTCCCACACACACCTGCTTATCTACTATTCTGTGATGCAGCCAGGAGGTTTTCACTAATGCTAGGGCCATACCGTTTGAACCTTCCAACCACTGGAATCATGAGCCGAATAAACCTCTTTTCTTCATAAACTACCCAGCTTCAGATATTTTGTTATAGCCATATAAAAATGGGCTAAGACACTCTTTAAAAGTGTTCTGTCCAATATGTTAGCCATTCACTAGGGAAATGTAAATAAAAATTAATTGAAATTGCACTGCTCAGTCACAATAGCCACTTTTCCAGGACCCAATAGCCAGTGACTAGTAGCTACCATATTGGAAGGTACACATACACGGCATGTCCATCAGTGCAGGAAGACCCTTTGGACAGCACTGAAGAGGGTCTCATTCTATAGAAAGAGAATTTAGTCACAAAGAGACAGTTGTCTCCCAAGTCGCACAGGGAGCAAGATACAGAAAAATGGGCAAAATCTCATGTCTCCTAGTTACCTCCCAGTGTGTTTTAACTGTTACACTGGCCTGGCAAACTGTGAGACCCTCACATACAGCAGTAACAAAATACCCTCTTCTTTCAAGTCAGCATGGCTTTGGAGAGCTGGCAAGAAATCCTAGATGCACATCGCAGAGAATAAATGCTCAGCCCAGCAAGCAAATGATGGGAAACCGAAGCTTCCCACAGAAAGCTGGAGGCCAAGAGATCTGAAGCATGCCCAAATGTGAGTTGCCCTGTTTTTTTCTTAAGCTTTTCAAAATTGTTTTCATTTTGATGTTGGAGGTCAATACCCAAGATGGACACTCTTTTTGAAGCGTCCCTTTTGATTTTAATTTCTTAAAGTCCTCATTTGAACTCCCTTTTTGTTTATATTATACCCATCCCACAATTTTCCTTTCTTTCCAGGTAACTTGATCCTCGAAAATGTGCAGAATCCACTCATGCCCACTGCTTTTAATTAAACATCAACTCATTCTTTCAACTGGGTCTTTCAGGATTTTACATTGTCTCTTCTAAACGTGTTTGTCTTTTCCTGAAATTACATCAAATCAAGTTCTTATAAATGTATTTCTTAATCTTTAAATAGCTTGGAATGAATATTGGCAACATCTTAAGAAAACCTATAAAAGAGAAGTCAGCTCTAACTGTTGCCTCTGTCCCAAGTCGAAGCAGGGCACATTCCACATGCCAGGGCCTGTACTCACAGATCTCAGGGAGCTTACTATCCAGTCGAGCCCTGCAAACCCCAAGTATCAGATTCCGCTTCTACAGGAAGTCTACGCATGCTGTCCCAGCACAGTGAATTGTATTTTCATTTTCATTAAAATATCACTGAGAAGATGCATGGGAGCCAGCATTTGTCATGGACGTCTGGACTTCCAGTGGAAAGCTTTGGCATGAGCAGACAACCCAATATCTGCCAGCAGCTCGGGCCCCAGGAGCCAGCATGGCCAACAGGAGGCCTGGATGCTGGTGCAGGGAGCTGGAGGTTGGTAGAATCAAGCTCCCAAGGTTCCCAAGCCCCCAAATGATCCAATTACGCTGCAGCTATCTTCAGCATCTGCAGAGAAGACCCTCCTGACAGACAAAAAGAGTTGAGGAAGGGGAGAGTACTTAGGAAAATTCCACTGATGAGTCCTTTTTTTTTCTGGTATGTCTCCTAGGGTTTCTGAAGATTTCATTATCCTCATAAGTAAAAATTGTTAAAATTACTAAAAGAAGATGCTTATTGAAACCTATAGCTCTCCATCCCTCTGTAGGCTTTGATTTGAAACATTCAAAACACATCCAACAGCCTCTTCTTCCCTGAAGACAGGAGCTTTAATGTTTAAAAAAGAACGAAAAGCAAAAAGCAGGTCTCCTTGCACCAGCCAGCTCCTTCCTCTTAAAGAAAAATGTTACCTAAAAACTGAAGTATTGAAACCAAAATAGGGTAGCAACCTTTAAACATAAGTTATACTCTTTGTTCCAAATGAACAAAGAAACATAATTCCCATAACCTGGAGCCATGTGCGCACAATTTCCAAGAAAGAACTGGCAAAGACTGGCATTGCAATCCAGATCTACCTCTTTATACTGCAAATGAGGAAACTGAGGCCCAGAGTGGCTAAAGAATTTTAACAATTAGCAGGTGTCTGAGCCGACACTTGGGCCAGATGTCCAGACTCTGTATCTTTTTGAACGAAAGAAAGAAAGGGGGGAAACCATTCTGTTACAGTAAGGAAAGAACTGTTTAAAGGTGGGAAGTTAACACAGGCTCCTTACCCTCCCCAGTTCCACTGTGGATATGTTCAAATAAGGTCAGTTCTACACAAAAAATATAAATTAATTGGAGAAGCAGAACAAAGCAGCATAGCAGAGACAGCATCACCCTTTTGTATTATATGACTGATGAAAATGAGACTGCCTCACAGGGTGTGGAAATACAGCCGTGCCCGTGAAAGGACTCAGGAACATCCAGTAACAAGAAAACAGAATTTAACACAATGCTAATGGTTCTTCTAGGAGCCTTCCAAGCAGCCGATCCCTGTATGACCACAAAGGGGCGATATCTGCAGGCAGTGTCCCTGTCCCTTCCACCCTTGTCCAGCCATCGGGGACAACTATAGTGAAGGATCAGGCTGACCATAAAGAGTGCAAGTACTTTCCACACTCCTTCCCTCTTCTCTCCAGAGCTGGGAAGCATTAAGGACAACTGAGCTGGGCACGGCACCTTCCTCATTGGTTTTGTCTTGAATTGCCTTTCGCAGTGGGGAGCGTTGGCATTTTATTGTTTCCATGTGCCCTGCTTTGGGTGCTCCTTTGCTTCCTACACCCACACGTGAGGCTCATTTGCAAGACTGCCCTGGGGCTACTGGAGTTCTTCCCGTTCACACCCAGCCAGGAATGCCTGGGAATTCACCTCCCCCAGAGGCCCTTTACCAGAGGTGGGCAGGTGGGAAGATGTGTAAACCAGCCGCCCTGGACACTCCAGAGCACCTCTTGCTCCAGAGTGACCCTACCCATCAGAGGGAAGCCATCTCCAGGGGCCTTTGCTCTAAGATTTCACGCTCACCACGCCTACATCCCCTTCACTGACCTGGGAGCACTTCCTTACTAAGTTTCTTGTAAGCGAATCCTCCATTTTGCATCTATTTCTAGCGAGCCAGACCTAGACTTCTGTCTCTCTTATTCCTTTTGAAGCAACAGATGTATAATAGCCCTATAGTTGTCCTTTGTTTTACAAGAGGTGCTTTCCTTGCTGGCCCTTGAGAGCACAGGGCAGCTCTTTTCCAAAGGCTTAAGCATATATGTTGTCTCTTGTACATCCTTGAAGTACTCTCCCATTCCAGCTTATTAGAAAAGTGCTATCATCAATTATTAATGTCTGACATGGGAATGGAAGGAACCAGGGCAAGACAGTTTAGCCCATATGAAGTTTTGTCATCTTTTGCTTAGAGGAGAGGATGCAAGAAAGTCTGGTTAGTTAGTTGGTTGGCTGGCTGGTTGGTTGATTCATAGATTGGCTGGTTTCTAGGTCTTAAGTCATCCTCTAGTTTAGCCCAAATGAGTCCAGGTGGCTCTAGGCAGACATCTTATGAGCTTTCCCAAGCTCATTATCCAATCAGCAAGTAACCGAATTTCCATTGACCTGGAGAGTTTCTACTGCAGTTGCCTTGGCAGCAAGGGGGAGCCAATAGAGGAGATGGTATGGGGAGCTCCTAGGCCCATCTCATAATTATGAAGGGTGGTTGGATTAATGGGGAAAGAAGGCCACAGAAGAACTGCTTTGGTGCAGGCAAACCTCACAGCATCAGCTCTATGGGGAGTTGGGCAACTCTGAAGGTTGCATGTGTCCTACAAATATCAGAAGCTGATGACAGGCTTAGGGCATGTTGGAACATAAAGCCATTAGGCAAGTAGCAAAGCTGATATCAAGAGACACTGAAAAGCAGAGTCCTTAAAGCAAACTACTGTCACGAGTTTGGAAACAGAGGCCAAGACGTGGACATGAGAGGTACAGAACGTGTTCCCCTGGAGCCTTTCTCACCTGAGACCCTTGTTTTCCCCTTCAGTTTTATTATGGTCTAACAGATACGCTGTAAAGTACACAAACCTTAAGTGAATGAAAGAATCTTTACATGTTGATGTAACATTTCCGTAACCTCAGGAGGCTCCCACAGGCCTCTTCCCAGTCCATTTCCTTCCCCAGAGGTGACTGCAATCTGATTTCTATAACCACAGGCTGGTTTTGTCCACTCCTGAGCTTCACAAAAATAAAATGCTATAGTGTGGACTCTTTTGTGTCTGTTTTCTTTCGCTGCATGTTACGTCTGTGGGATTTGTCCACGTTGTTACATGTAAAAGATTATTCTTTTCTGCCTGGTACTACTCCACTGTAAGAGTACAACCAACTTGCTTATCCACTTGGGTGGTTTCCAGTATTTTACCGTCACAAATGAACATTCTTGTGCATATGTTTTGGAGGGCATGTATGCTTCCTTGGTGAAAGACATAGGAGAAGAATGTCTGGGTTACAGAGGATGCACACGTTTACCTGCAGATGGTCCTGTCTAGGGATTTTCTAAAGTAATTGCACCAATTTACACTTCTACCAGATATGCATGAGACGTAAATCCCTGTAAACTACTGTATTATTATTACCATTTTTTTTCCCATTTTAGCCATCCTAGTGGGTGGATAATAGACTCTCATTACAGTTTTAAATTGAACTTCTCATTTGAACTTCTCATCTAAGACTACTTCTCTTCTAAGACTGATGTAGGTGCCCAAAAGTTTACCTTCTCTTCCATGACACCTTGAAGTTGCCACTTTACCCTTGCTACATACAGTCACGCTGATGGGCTATTCCCTGACACTCATAAACACAGTCATCTCCAGAAAAAAGAAGTAGATAAGGACTTCAACAAGCTGTCTGTTACTGTGGAGCTTTATGAAGATGATAATCTCCATGAGATGCTGACACATCATTGACCTCAGCAGTCACTCCCCAGAGCCTCCATCCTTAAGGTAGGACTTCTGGATGTTTTTCCATATCAAACTCTGGCCAAGCATTTGTTTCACCCAGCAGAGCTGAAGAAGCCAAAATACCAAGCAAGTTTGGAGAAGAGAGGCTGTGAAGATGGAATGAATCAGAAAATAATGCCAAGAGCATGCAGTATGCAGATCAATGTAAATCAGATACAAAGATCAGAGTGTAAACCTTCCAGCAATAATGCTCTCTGGCTGTCTTGTATGGCTATCTCCATTCCAGTGCGTGCTGGGGCACTGGAGAACCAACAGGCAGCAGAGTTCAGCGAGAACAGTATGGTTTGCCCCTTCCCTTTAATCTGAGCGCATGAGTTCACTGAGTCCCTACAGACTTGTAAAGCACGAACGTCAGCTGACTTATTCCTGGCTATCCATTTGCGTTCGAGTAAATGAGGCACATCTTCTCCTCTTGGTCTTCAGCTTCAGAACCAGATGGTGGGAGAATGGTGCTGTCCGGGGCGTATGCAGCAGACCCAGGAAATGTGCCATTGGTGTCCGAGGTTCTGTCTGTGACGGGAGAGCTAGTGTTTGACTCAGACTCAGTAGCCTGATTTGTGACCTCAAGTGCCATTTATCTTATGACCTTGGACAAGTAACTTCCTCTCTTTGAGCCGCCTTTTCCCCATCTGTAGCATGAACAGAATGGACTAGGATCCCCCATAAGGTCTCTTTCAAGCGGTAGTTGTCTGAGCCTGTGATACAAGCTAAGGTCCCTTCAATCGAAATATCAGAGTGCATCACTTTGCCAAGACACAAATGAATCCATTCCTATGCAGAGCAATTAGACCTGAGCCAGTTCCTGCCACACATCCAAGATGATAGAAAGCCCGACCCAGATTCTGTGCTGTATAATTGAGCATTAAGACACAACAAGGGCTCCATTGCGGCATAATAATGCACGCCTGGCTGATTTATTAAGCATCTAACTTAGAAGTGCATTGTTCTGTAATGCCTTGTAGTCTAGGCAGCACTCCATGAAAAACACTCACAGGGCAGGCTGTTGTGTTCAGATCCTATTACATCCCACAACTTCCATCTTCCCCGTCCCTTTGCTGCAGACTTTGCCTCCCTTCCCACCCTGCTCAGAAGCTTGGCTGCCCTGTCTTGATGACGCCTCCCTGCACAGCCTGTTCTCCCTAGTCTGTGGCGCCCCCTGTTGGCACTAGGATTTTATCAGTGGCTCCAGGTCTGCAGCATTCACTTCCACGCTGAGCAACAGGCGCAAACAGCACAGTTGCTGGTAACCCAGGAAACCTTAGCAATGATGCTAGGCAGAAGATAAACACAGAGAGAGAAATACAGAGGGGAGCCCCAAATCCTGCCCCTTGCCCAGGCTAATTTTCTTTATAGCATTTATCTCTATCATGGTTATATTTATTTAACTTATTCTTGTTATCTGTCTTCCTCATTGGACTTTAAGTTCAGTGGTAGCAAGATCTTGGTCTGTTTTGTTCTCTATGGAATTTCAGCACCCAGAGACTTGCGTGGCATTAAGGATGCATTCAGTAGTACTTTCTGAAGGACTTGTTTATTTGTTCAATGAGTAGATATATCAGGTGGTGACATGGGCCATAGAGCAAAATAAAGCAGAATAAAGAGGACAGGGATAGTAAGAAAAGTTGCCACTCAGACACATAAGAGAAGGATGTTCTAGGTTGAACAGCTGATGCCAAGGCGAAAGTAAAGGATCAGTGGGGCTGGAGCAGAGGGCAAAAGCAGAACACAGAAAGGCAAAGAGGTACCACAGGCCAAATCCCCTAAAGCAAAGGTCAGTAGACTGCCATTCATGGCCAGAGCCACCCTACCACCTGCTTTGGAAAATGATGTTGTGTGGGAATACCGCCCTGCATGCTCTTTTGCAGATTCTCTACAGCTGCTCTCGTGCTCCAGCAGATGTCTACATAAACTCTGACGGCCCACAAAGCACAAAATAGCAACTACTTTGCCATTCCCAGAGAGAGTGTGTCATCCCCTCCCCCAACCATCAGAGGCCATGGTAAAGACTTTGGCTTTCCTTTTAAGAGCAGTGAAAAGCCACGAGGAGACTTTGAGAGGAGGAGTGACATGATCGAACTCATAATTTAGAAAGATTAGGATGGCTGCTGAGGAAAGGATAAATTGTAAGGGAGGAAGCAGAGAAATCAATTAGGAGGTGAGAAATGAAGGTGATTTGGACTGGAAATGTAATCGGATTAGAAGATGCACAAGGTCTACCAGTTCCCTTATCCTGGGGTGAGTGGGGGGTGTTTTGCCCTAATCAGTTTGAGCTTTATATGGGGGAACTGTGGAGATATCAGAAAAAAAAAAGGCAGGTTTTTCCAAGGCAGATAGGAAACCTCAGCAATTTATTTAACAACCAAAGCTAAAAGTTGCAGTGGGCTAACACCCTCTGTTGGTGATCTGCTTTTGACTGCATATTCTGGGCTTGGGTTAAATTCCAGACAAGACACTGATTCATTTCCTGGTGTTTCTGGTGCCTGGTGGCTTCCCTCACTACAGCAGACACTCAAATGTCTCAAGGGGCTCAGGCACATGTCAGAAGGGCCCAGCCAGAGCAGTCAATGCTCAGAGTGATATCTGTGAACTAAAAACTCAGGAAGCCAGCCTAGAAAAGAAAATGGGAAGATATCTCTTGCTCATGGATAGGAAGAACCAACATCGTGAAAATGGCTATACTCCCAAAACTGTTATACAGATTTAATGCAATCCCAATCAGTTTACCATTAGCATACCTTACAGATCTGGAAAAAACATTCTTAAAATTCATTTGAAAACAGAAGAGACTTAGAATAGAAAAGGCAATCCTGGGCAACAAAGGCAAGGCAGGAGGCATCACAATCCCTGACTTGAAATTATATTACAAAGCTACAGTGATAAAATCATCATGGCAAAAAAAGCAGATGTGAGGATCAGTGGAACAAATTAAAGATGCAGAAACAACTCTAAATACACTCAGATACGCGCCTTATCTTTGACAAAGGGGCCAAACATGTTCACTGGAAGAAAAATAGCCTCTCTAATAAATGGTGCTGGAAAAACTGGTTTCCACATGCCGAAAACTAAAACTAGACCCATGTGTATCACCATGCACTAAACTAAAGTCAAAATGGATCAAAGATCTAAATATTAAAACAGAAACACCGAATCTAAGGGAAGAGAAAGTAGGTACAAAGAAGACATAGAGGTAGGCAGAGACTTCATGAACAAAAACCAAACCGCACGGGAAATTCTTCAAAGAATCAACAAATGGGATCTCATCTTATTAAAAAGCTTTTGGGGCCGGTGATATAGCTCAGCGGCACAAGCACCTTCCTGGCAAGTGCGAGGTCCTGAGTTCGGTTCCCAGTACCCACATTAAAAGAAAAGCTTTTGCACATCAAAAGAAATCAACAACAGAATGAAAAGAAAACCCACAAAGTGAGAAAAAAATTTAGCCAATGGTCCCTCAGACAAAGGACTTCTATCTAGAACATATAAAGAACTGAAAAACATCAGACACCCCAAATTCAAAGACCCAATCCAAAAATGGGCATCTGAGATGAATACACACTTCTCAAAAGAAGAAATACAATGGCAAATAAATATATGAAAAAATGTTCAACATCATTGGTCATTTGAGAAATGCAAATTAAAACAACACTGAGATTCCATCTCACCCCAGAAAGAATGCTTATCATCAAGAAATCAACCAATAACCAATGCTGGAGGGGCTGTAGAGAAAAAGGAACCCTTCTCCACTGTTGGTGGGAGTGTAGACTGGTACAACCATTGTGGAAATCAGTGTGAAGACTCCTCAAAAAACTAGGATTAGTGGTCCCATTCCACCCATCTATTGCTCTTCTCAGTATCTCCCCAGAAGAATTAAAAACATCATACCACAGCAATATATGCACACCCATGTTTATAGCAGCACAATTTGTAATAGCTAAATCTTGGAAACAGCCCAAATGCCCATCAACTGAGGAATGGATAAAAAAGATGTGGTATTTTTATATAATGGAGTACTACTCAGCTATAAAGAAAGATAAACTCAAGGCTTTTATAGGTAAATGGATGCAACTAGAGACCATACTCATAAGTGAAATAAATCAAACTCTCATGTGTAAACATCATATTGTCTCCCTAGCATAAAAAGCTGAAAAAGTAAATAAGATCCGAAATCTACAATAGATATTGTGAAAGGGAAAGAAACTGCTGAAAAAGAAGAACAACTGGGAATGGGGAAAGGAGAAAAGGAAGGGAAAAGAAAAAAAAATATATATATATATATACACACACAAGATAGTTAAAATAATTACACTACTAACTTCTTTTAGTTCATTGAAAAGAACTGTTTGTGCTTACATTGTTTGACCAATTTTGCATTCCTATATCTTGTAGTCTGAGCAACTTTGAATACAACAATATGCAATATCTTAACCGTTGTTAATTTCCTACTATCTTGTTTTGAAATTCTGTATCTTTGTTTTTATTGTTTTTTTCCTCTCTAAAATAAAAAAGAATGCTATAATAACTTGAAAATGCTTATGCTCAGAGGTTAAATTTGATTTTGCAAAGTAGGATATAAAGTTATATATCCCAAGTGTCCCAAACATTACAAACCTCAAGACCAAAAAGATCAGAAGGAAATATACTAAATATTCCACACTGGCTGGCTTTTGCTAGGCTTATTCTAGTTGCTTGTTTTTACATCTTTTCACATTTTTTGATACTTTCTGAATTTCGTACATAGATCTTGTAGATGGAAAATTGGAAACACACACTTACTTTTCTTCTCTGATTGAAGGAAAGCACTGGTGATTATAGTAAACTAAATGTTTATAGGCATTCTCCAGAATTTGGTTGACGTCTTCTGGTAAATCATTTCTGTCCAATTTTCTAGAATTAATTTAATTAATTAATTAAATTTTTAAAAGGAAGTAGAACCAATAGGAGACACTGAAAAAGAAAGTGTGGGGGTCACACATTCTTACAATCAGCCCACAAACCCCAAGACTGAGGATGGAATTCCACTTCCAATCACCTCCCTCAGCATACCATACACACACACAAAGCTGCCCTGTAAATGGGACACGTTCTCTCTGTCACCTTTCGTGACTATTTTTTTTAAGCCAGATCTTTGCTATACATGAGTATTTGAGAAGAGCTCAGTAAGATCACCAGGACAAGAGATCGCAGAGAGAAAGGAAATAAAAGAGGAATTTGGGCGTCTGGAAGCCCCAGGCTTGAATCTTCTACTATAATTTATTAGCTGTGTGACCTAGAGAAAGTTATTTAATGTCTCTATGTCTCCATTCTAACCACCTGATAAGTAAAGGGGATGAAAATGTGGAGTCATTATGAGGGTCTTCACGATGGATAAGAAAACCGTGGCTTATATCGGCAGTTATGGTTGACGAGATAGAATTATGTGTTAGAAGGGGTAAGCCTTGTTTACCAACTGTGTAACCCTGAGAAAGATAAATAGCCTTCCACGGCTTCACAGCTTCACATCTGTCTGAAGAAAACACCACCTCTGTCCTAGGAGAGTGGGGATTGAATTCACTCCATGCAAATAGCAGCTATAGAGTGATTAGTGGAGGGCCGGCATCAAGCGGATCCTCCATACAGCCCAGAACGCCTACGCTGTTCGTGAAGTGAGCCTCTGAAGTTAAGACCTTCAACACGGGGTAGGAGGGAAGCGAACAAAGCAAGTGAGTGTCCCCAGATCTACAGCATGCCACAGCCAAAGATGACAAAAGGCCACGGGCAAGGACTGGTGGGTATGGAAAAGTCCCACGAATCCAGGTCAACCAGGTCACAGATGGCTTCCAACAACGTAAGTCCTAAATGACACTGTCCTTTCCATGAAAAATCCAGGGTTGTGAGAGTGGTAAGAGGCCAAATAAATTATGGTAGACGATTGGAATTCCCTGGAAGGGAGAAAGGAAATTCTCATTTCTTGCTTGTTTCTCTTATTTCAGGCCTCTTCACAACCCACTGAAGGTTAGTATTGCAAGTTCAGGGTATTGTAAGGAATTAAAAAGTATTATATGCCAGGCATAGTGGTTCCTGCTGTAATCCCAGCCACCTAGAAGGTTGAGGCAGGAGGACTGTGAGTTTGAGGCCAGCCTGGGCAACTTAGTGAGACTCTGTCTCAAAATAAAATAGAAAGGACTGGGATGTAGCTCAGTGGCATCATGCTTATCTAGCATGCATGAGGACCTGGGTTCAATCCCCAGCACTGTCAAAAAAAAAAAAAAAAGAGAGAGAGAGAAAAGAAGAGAAAGACATTTATAAATCTGATGACTACAAAAGTGGTATAAAGCCAACTAGAATTCTAGCAAAACAATGTATAAGTCACTTGCCTTCTCCAAGTTGGTATTTTTAATCTATAGAATGGAGAAAATAACCTCTGTCTTCCTCATAGTCTTAAATTGTTATGAGATTTAGCTAAGGTTTGAAAATAAGAAACTAATGAATCTAGACCATCTTCATCTATTTTATCACAAAATCCCTTTTAGAGACAGGAAAATGGATATGCAGTGGGAAGGGAGTGCAGCCAGCTCCACTTGGCCACAGAGTCACAGTGGCCCAGGCTCCTGATCCCCCGTCACCCCCACTGGGTACTGATTAGAGTAGGGGGCTTTGTATGAGTTCAGCTGGATCAATGAGTGGTCCTGAGGAGCTGGAGGTGCTGGAGACCCCTCTCGGGACTCTGAGCTGCTCCAGGGCATCCTGAAAGGGTGATTTAGTTAGATCTCTAGGTGTTCTAAGGACACCTAGAGATGTAGGAGGGAGGGTGCAGCAAAGCTAGCTGGGGAAATAAGTGCGACCTGTCAGTTACAAGATCCCAGGACAGCACCAAATAATTCCCAGGACCCCATATGCAGAACTTCTCATGGGTTCCCATAAGATGTGGACAACACACAAAGACACAGACACCACGAAGGGCCCACTATCGTGACTCTTCATGGTAGCCCACGCCGTGTCTCCCAGACACAGGGTGTACTTTTATTTTTATCATTTGCTCTCTTGTTTGGCCCAAGTTCACTCTACGGAGCCAGTTTTTCCCTTACCCCTTGTCTTAGTTACTTTTCTCTTGTTGCTGAGACAAAATACTGGACACCCAAAGTTAAAGGGGTAAAGGTTTATTTAGCTCACAGTTTGTAGAGGTTTCGGTCCATAATTGGCTGGCTCCAAGGCAGGATGGCACATGGCAGAGGGGCAACAGTTCATGGTGGTGAAGACATCAAAAACAGAAAGAGAGAGAGGAGAAGAGACAAGCCTTTTTCTGTCCTTTATATTGTATCCAGTTTACCAGGATTATGGCGGTGCCAACCCAATCAGTGGACTGATCCAGCAATCACCCACTCTTAATGCCAGCACCCTTAATCCCAGCATTGAACCATGAATCAATCACAAACTCCAAAAAAGCCCCATCTAAAAGTGCATGAGGCTTTGGGGGACATCTAGACACAAACCATAACACCCCTTCACCTCTCACTTTTCAAATAAATTTTTGGCACCATTTTTGGCTTGGTTCATCCAATTCTTTGTTGAAGAAGGACCTGGAATACTTTTAATTGGCAAGCCATTTCTAAAGGAACTACCTGACAATAACATGGGAGGATACGGCATCTGGCTCATGAAGGACACAGAGCAATGCATGACACAGGAGCAACAAGTGAGCTCAGGCTCCTTACTCTGGCTCTCACTACCAACTCCTAGCCACCATCTGCAACCCAGGCAGGCCTGGAATTACCACTAAGTTTGCTGAACCCATCATTCCTAAGGTACCCACCACCAGGTGCCTATGGAGCACATACAAGGAGTATACTGACCATCTGATTTTAAAGCAAGTGAACGGATGGATGGATGAATGGATGAGCACTGAAATTTCAAATATTTATGGTTGATTCCTATAAACCTTGACTAATGCTCTTATCATGAAAACAATACTTTGACATCCAAGCTCCATACTAAAAGAGCAGAAGAACAGAATAACTTGGGATCAACCAAACCTATTCTTTTCTCCATAAAATGGCAAGTGGCAAGGCCTCTGTTTACTTCACAAGATAAGCGAGAGGGTCAAGTGAGAATGGACCTGAACACGCCTTTAATGTAACGGAAGGCACAAAAGTAAGTGAGCATCACAACACCGTGAAGATTAAGCCCATTTGAGGTGAAAAGGTGGACCACTACATTCTGGGGTCAAGGGGATGGGGTTGTGGTTTTCCATGCTAGCAAGGTCTCGAACTTTCAAGATGTTGAACAGTATACACACTCCATTTGCATGCATTCCTCTCCAGAGCCTATCTCTCCACGCTGTGAATAAAAGTATCACGTAACAGACATAGCCCCAGAAAGAACTTAAAGAGTACTTACGATGTGCATAGTGTCATACTACATGCCTCTTACCCTTATCTCATTAAGTCTCCAATTATTATTAGATTATCGTTTCAGCTGGGAGTGGTTGTTAGATTATTGTTCAGTAAGAATTCACTTCCCACCTCCCTCCATGGCAGGAACATAGCATTTCCCACTCTCCAGGTGTGAGTGGGACTTGGTCGTGTAACTTGCTTTGGCCCAAGTGACAGCGCATAAGGCACAAGCCTAAGCAGTGTAACGGATTCTCTCTTAGGCAACCTGAAGAAGCGTGCCCCAGGTGACCAGCAGCACTGTGAGCAAGAAACGCATGCCTATTGTTGGATGTCACAGAGATTTTGTGGTTGCTTATTATACAGCAATAGTAAATACTATTAATAATTAAATTTATAAGGTGGAGAAACCAAGTTTTGGAAAGTCTAAGTAACTTACCTAAGGTAAGCCAACACATAAATGTCAGAACAAGGACAGAATCCAGATCTTAGACCCTTGAGGGTAGCTTCTGGATCTTTACACTGCCCTACCTCCTACTTGTTGTCTAAGCAGATCATTTTGTGTCAAGCTGTGTGAAGCCAGAGCTGTAAGAAGTAAACATGTCCCTGGGCCTCACCCAAGAGATCCTGAGAGTGAAGCCAGAGTAGCAACCCTCCTCTCCTTGTAAGGAAGTTTGTCCCTCTGCCCCCCCGAGCCCTGCCACGTTAGCTGTCTTTCTGTAAGTCTGGATCCAAGGACATGAGGGAGGATCCAGAGACCACATCCCCCAAGCCTGGAGCAAGCACAGAGCTCCCACTATGCTCCCGTACGAATAGCCCCCTCTGACACCACGTCTCCCGGCACGACTGTTTCATGAGGTCCCAGTAGACTCCCCACCTTCATATTGTGGTGGTAAATAATTACCTGAACATCAAGAAACAAATTTTTAAAAAATGTGTAGGGAAAAGAAATGATCCAGTCCAGCCACATATCTGGTTTCGATGTTTGTCCTTAATCACAATGACTTCTTGTGTACAAACTGACATTTTCAATTCCCGAACCTGCAGCCTGCCTTTCCCCAGTTCGCGCAGAGGCACACACTTCTTTCCTAAGGGTTACTAGGAGGTTGTTATCCCTGTCAGAGCTTCTTTCTCCTCTCAGGTAATGGAAAATTAGTGAGGAAATGAACAAAGCAGTTGTTCATTAAATGTAATTCCCCTAAAAGGCACAGAGACCCAGGGAATCCATCTAACAAGTTGTCCAGGATATCAATAAAACTCTCAGCTACAGGGTAAACTAGGAATATGAGAAGAGGCCAGTCCGACATACACACAGGGGACACCAGGGATCTCTGCCGAGTGGGCTTATTGTCCCCACCCATGTTCGTACCTCCTTCTAGCACCAGATGTTTCTTTAGCCCAAGACATCAGCAGCACCCTGGACTCTTAGAGATCACATCGTGTCAGCCCGGTGTGGTGGTGCACACCTGTAATCCCAGGACTCGAGAGGCTGAGGCAAGAGGATCGCTGCAAGTTCGAGGACAGCCTGGACTACAAAGTGAGTTCAAGGCCAGTCTGAACCCTGCATAGTGAAACCCTGTCTCAAAAAGACCAAAAAGAATAAGAAGAGGAAGAAGAGGAAGGAGAAGAAGAAGAGGAAGAGGAAGAAGGGAAAGAAAGAGAGAGAGAGAGAAAAGAAAGAAAGAAAGAAAGAAAGAAAGAAAGAAAGAAAGAAAGAGAGAGAGAAAGAGAAAGAAAGAAAGAAAGAAAGAAAGAAAGAAAGAAAGAAAGAAAGAAAGAAAGAAAGAAAGAAAGAAAGAAAGAAAGAGAAAGAAAGAAAGAAAGAAAGAAAGAAAGAAAGAAAGAAAGAAAGAAAGAAAGAAAGAAAGAAAGAAAGAAAGAAAGAGAGGGAAAAAGAAATCACATTGTGTCACTGAGGGATCAAGTTTGCCTACGTAACAGAAGGCTCACTCAACAGCGATGCGGCTGGAATGAGGATTATCTTTCTTCATGAAAGAAATCCAGAGGCAAAAGGTCTCTGGCATTGGTTTGGTAGCTAAGTTCATCCAGGCAAGGTCTCTGCAATTATCTTGGCCTTTCCTATGTGGTCACAAGATGACTGCTCCAGCTACACACATTTTCTAGGCCCGCCAGGCAGAAGAAAAGTAAATGGGGTCAGAAAGAGTGTAAAGAAGCCTGTAATAAGAAAGAAAATTTTCCCAGAAATCTGCAGAAGATTTCTGATTACATCACTGACCAGAACTTTGTCACATGGCCACCTAGCTGCAGGGAAGCTGGGAAATGCAGCTTTGCAGCTGACCATATTGGTGGTCCCAACAAATTAGCTCTTGAGGGAGAAGGGGTGAGAAGTTATTCTGAGGCAGCTGAAAGTCTCTGACAAACTCACTAAATATTCAGGGTTTGCATGAGACCTGGTGATGTCATTCAGATCCAGTTTGAGGGATAGCATCAAATTCATCCCATCTCCCTTGTTAACTTTGGCCTCCTTTTCTTCTTCACTAGAAGGCATCATTTCCCAGATGCTAAAGAAGTGCAGGATGACAGAAGACAATGAATTCAAAGCAGTGCTTTTGATTTGAGCGTCCAGACTCTCCTGTTGGTTTGAAGTTTAGAAGGACAGGAAACCTTGGGATTTTCCTTTTGAGATGACAACAGTTATTTTAATAGCAAATGACTTTCATGTCTGGAATAAGCCACTAATAGAATTAGCCAAATGAGTGCAACAAATATAAAAGTCTAAGGGTGTGACTCTAGCTTCTATCAGAAAAGGGCAATCAGACAAATTGGGGTCCCTATAGTGGTGGATTTTTCTGGATTATCTGGAGCAGGGTTCCAGAAGCCAAGCAAATTGCCTTGGTGCAGCTGCCTTAAACCTTCATTAATATTTTGATGCAGGAGAATAAGGATTTCAAAATGTAAATGACCATAAATAGGTTATAAATAACACAACCAAGAAAAGGAGGCATTGCTGACTGCTGAAAGTAGTAATTCACTGAGCCCAAGGTCTCTTACTGCTGAAAAGGAAGACCAGCATTAGGATCCCAATACAACAGGAGAAAGAAGGAAGATGATGTCAACTGTGGTGTCTGTGTGTCTATCTGTCTTCACTCCTTGAAGATGATTTCATGATAGAAGACAATGATGTCTGTCATACTCCCAATGAAATGCGTTTGCAGTGAATTCTTTGGTGAAGAGTAACTCCCCCACGAAGACCGAGTTTCTACAATTTCTATAAATTCTGGTAAAGAACCTTCCAGATGGACTCCCTGTGCTGCATTAGGTATAATAACTCAAAGGTACTGAATGGCCCAACTGCCTACTCTGTTGATGGAATGACACCCCAGACCAGCTGCATGTCTACTCAACTACACACACTCAGCTCCCCAGACACCTATTTAGTGGCTTAATTTTAAGAGAAAGATGGGATTGATTTTGTTTTTGAATCCCTAGCCTTCCTGTTATGTCTGTCAATTTCTCTACTGCCCATGCTATTCAGGGTAGAATGTAGACAGAATATGATTACCAAAAAAAGTAAACAAGCAAGATGCCTTAGTTTCCCAGGGCTGCTGTAACAAAATTCCACAAACTGCATGGCTTAAAACAACAGCATGTATTCTCTCACAGCTCTGAAGGACAAAAGTCTGAAATCAAAGCAGAGTCAATTTCTCTTTAAGCTTCCAGATAAAGCTCTTTTCTTGCCTCCTCCTAGTTTCCAGTGTTTGACAGCAAACCTTCGTATTCTTTGACAGGTGGCAGGATAATCTACTCTTCACCTGCATCTTGTGGATACACCTTCCCTCTGTATGTGTCTCTGTGTCCAAATCTGTCCCCCATAAGAACAGATAGAATTTAGTCTCACCCTAATCCAGCACAACTTCATCTCAATTTGATGACATCTGCGAAGATCTTATTTCCAAATCGGGTCACATTTGTAGATGCTGTAGGCTACCACATTTTGAGGGAGGCACAATTCAACCTATAACACAAGATAATCCAAAAATTTTTTAAATAAATTTGTTAAATTCTGTGGGTCAACTTGACTTTTGCTCCTCTCATGAGAAGATAACATAAACTGACAAAACTCCCTAAAACTCTATTCAGCACTTAAATGTTATTAAACACACCAATCCAGAAGCCAGCAAAATGCTCTGGAAGTAGACTCAGATTACATAAAAGACATGAAGTCTAGCATCATTTTTGTCCCTCGCCAAGTAATTTCACCTCACTGAATCTTTAGCTGTTGTCTTGGTTTTTTTCTCATCCCTGAGACACAATATCCAATACCCATAAATTAAAGGAGGAAAGGTTTATTTTGGCTCATAGTTTGTAGAAGTTTCAGCCCATAGTCCACTGGCCCCAAGGCAGGGCAGCATGTCAGAAGGGTATGGCCAAAGAAAAATGGCAACATGGCAGAGGGAAGCAGAGAGCAATCAAGGGGGGGGGATAGGCCCTTCCAGGCCACATCCCCAGGGACCCTCCTCCTCCGACCAGGTTTCACCTCCCAACATCACATTTAGCTATAAACTCATTAGTGGCTTAACCCACTGTTGGGTATCACATCCCCATGATCTAATCACCGCCCAAAGCCCCACCTATGAGCACATGAGGCATCACAGATGGGGAGACATCTAGACATAAATCATAACAGTTGTTAACCCTAAAAAGTAGGGACTTGGACAGGATCGGTGCTTCTTGAAACAGGATCAGTGTTTCTACATCACTGGTTGTGGACCAGATGGTTATACTCAAAACCAGCACTAAGAAGCTGCACTGAAAAAACCGTGCTATGAATTGTATGGCATAAATCTCAACTTGGGGTCTACATTAACATTTGCTAAATAACAAACCACCCTGAAATGTTTTATGGCATAAAAATCATTTATTAGTGCTCTCATGTCTATAGATCTAATGGTTCTGCCGACCCCGGACAGGCTCATGCGATCTTGGCTGAGCTCACTCCTCTAGCATGTAGGTTGACTCGGTATAGCCGGTCATGTCTGGTCATTGGCCAGGTGCCGGCTGGAGTCACAGGGTGACTGGACCATGTGTTTGTCATCATGCAGCAGGCCAGCCCATGCTTATTCATGTGCTGCTCAAGGGTTCCAAGAGCAGCAGGAAAAGGAAAGCCCCGATGTGCAAGCACTTTTCAAGTTACTGCTAGTATGACATTTGCTATTGCCCATTGGCCAAAGCAAGCCCCATGAACGAGACCCGACTAAGTGTGGAAGGGATCTGCAGGCACACACAGATTCCAGGGTAAAAATTCATCACAGGCATGTACGTCATTAACAACTCCATAGCTCTTGCTCATTTCCCTCATCAGCAAACCAAAAGCAGGTCCCAAGTTCAAGACTCAGTGTCTAGTCAAAACTTAATAATGTTATTTTATTTTTGGTGTATTTGTTTTATTATTGTCTTGCATTCATATCTGGTAGTTCTTTATTTGTAGTAATAATACAGTTATCTTTTCAAATAAATTTACAATTTTTTCAAGTAAATTATTTTGAAGAAAATAAGCAGATAATAACACAGTTGGCACATAAATATGGAAAAATCATGACACAAAATGACTGAAATTTGGAAAACACGAGAACAGATGATGTCCAAGTTGCCTGCACCTGCTCTATAATCATGCATCAAGTGCAAATCAGGCCAGATCTCCAGAAACATGGCAGAATTTGGAGAACATGTCACCAGTCATTAAAATAGTTTCACTGCTATTAGAGACATTGGCTTTTTATATAGCTTGAGGCAATGAATTGAATGGTAAAAATTAACTAGTTGGGACACATTCTAATCAGATTATGCAGTTGGCTAAAAAGCACATACATGTCCTCCATCCCACAAGACACATGGTGAACCTTACATGCTGATATGGCTGAGTCATAAAGCAAAATGTAATAGGATAAACACACCCATTGGGCCTGAATTTCATTGCCAATACTTTAGAAAGCCATATACTTTTAGCCCTGAGAGATTACCATTACTAAAACAGTTTCTAGAAGTTTGCTTGACAATAGATTTTGGTGTCCATTTGCAAATCACCCAATAAAATCAACTTTACTAATTTGCATGTCTTAATTTTTTACTATTTGATCACTCACTGTAAAGTTGTTCTAAATAATATTTGACAAATAAGGGCCGGTGAGATGGCTCAGCGGCTTAAGCGCCTGCCCGGCAAGCGCAAGGGCCCGAGTTCGACTCCCGGATCCCACATACGAAAAAGGGGCCGGTGATATCGCTCAGTGGCACGGGCGCCTGCTGGCGCGCAAGGTCCTGAGGTCGATCCCCCGGTACCCACAAAAAAAAAAAAAAAAAAAAAAAAAAATTTGACAAATAAGAAAAGAAATACAAAAGATCTCAGATTCTGAATACAACACCACGAAAGGCGTAACAGGAAGTTTGAACCATGAGCTGACAATGACCTAGAAATAACATATATACTCCAAAGTGATAATTTGAAGGGAACAACATCCATTTGATCACTATTTGTTCACCTGAAACAAATCTAGCTCACTGCCATGTCCTTTCAGAAATATATGCATCAAGGCAGATCTACAAATGCATCCATGCATACGTCTGCATATATTCTACCATATGTTCTACCCATCTTTTGATTCTCAGATGTTCTGGTACCAGAGAAACCTACTTAAGAGTTGAAACACTTGATGCCAGTGAGGAAGAACAGAGAAGAAACTTACTCCTGGAGCTAGAATTCTAATTCTCAGAACACAAAGCACCATCATCTCGTGACCCAGGTAGATTCATCCCAGAAATATGCATTCCATACACATAGCACAAGAGCATTTAAAATATTTATCCTATATATGCAGTCTGTTCATAAATCCTACATAAGGCTCAGCCCATTTCCCTTTCCTCAATTGTCATATTTATGAGTAGTCATCAGTTTTTCCTTTCCATGCATAATCAGTATTGTGTTTCATGAACAGACTTGAGAAATACAGTAATGTGTCTGTATTTGGGATAAGGAAAAGAATTGCTTACTTACCAAAAACAGCACATTCCCTAATCCTCTACTTTGTCTGTTTGTAGATTTTTGAAGTTATAAATACTGGATTTTCTTAAAGCAATCCATATCCACAGTGGGGCATCCCTGCTGCTTACAATGAGTGGTAAATTATAAAAAAACAATCTTTCAAACATGTCTGATTCATTGAAACACTCATTGACCAAATGGATTCCATTCCAATTTCAAAACTATACCTGTTTTCTTTTTATAAACTTCCCCATAACTATTTTTATATGTCTTCATTTCTGGGTTAAACCAGATGCTGCTGCTTTTGTGGATGATCTTCTTTGTTGTATTCAAAGCAGGGTTGTAGTTAGAAAACTCCTGAATTTATATTCTTTATCAGTCTCTTTTTCCTATATATTCTTGACCAATATTTTCTTCCCACAGGCCTCTCTTCCCTCCACCAAGAATATGTTGTTCCCTTACTGATAAGAACTTGAAAATTCCATCACTGCTGCTCAGAGCAATGTGGCAAACATATAGGGTTTAACAGAATGAAAAATGTCTCCCTTTCCCTTCACTAGATTACATTTCAGAAATGTACAAACCACCGTCAGCAGCAGTGATATTAGGTCAAAATGACATAAAATATCGTTTCCCTGCCATGTGAGAAAAACAAGAACACTAACGAAAAGAAAGGGAATTTGTAGCACCTGCCAATGCTTCTTAATAGTCTTCAAGGGATCCATAGAACAGAACTAAGAACACAGGAGGTACAAGATAAATTTGTTGAAAATAAGGATATTCCCTACTCGATATAATCTAATGCCAAGTCTTATATTGGTATAACACTTTCCCTCTTATAAAATATGTACACATGCACTCTTTCATTAACTTTTCACTGCAAGCCTATGAAAAGAAAATAGGCAAAATACTTGGGTCAAAAACAAATACAAATCTGCATTGTTGGTGGGAGTGTAGACTGGTGCAACCACGGTGGAAATCAGTGTGGTGATTCCTCAAAAAACTGGGACTAGAGGTTCCATTTGACCCAGTGATCCCCCTTCTTGGTATCTTCCTGAAAGAATTAAAAGTATTATACCACAGTGATATATGCACACCCATGTTTATAACAGCACAGTTTATAATAGCTAAATCTTGGGAACAGCACAAATGCCCATCAACCAAGGAAAGGATTAAGAAGATGTGTTGTTGTTTTTTTTTATACAATGAAGTACTACTCTGCCATAAAGGATAAGCTTGAGACATTTCTAGCTAAATGGATGAACCTTAAAACCATACCTTTAAGTGAAATAAATCAGACGCACATGAGTAAATACCACATGGTCTCTCTGGTGTGAGAAACTGAAAGAGTAAATAAAGACCAAAATGTATAAAAGATATTAGGAAATGGGAAGAAAATGTTCAAATGAGAAGGGGAACAAGAGGGGAAGGGGGAAGGAAAGAAGGGAAGAAAAGAGAATAGAAGGAAAAATGGGAACAAAGCTTTTGTAAATAAAGAGGGGAGAAGACTCGAAGGGAGGGGAGGGGAATGGGAAAAAAGAAGAAGCAAGATATATCATGTGCAGGGCCAGTGATATAGCTCAGCAGCATAAGCGCCTGCCTGGCAAGCGCCAAGTCCTGAGTTCGACTCCTGGTACCCACATAAAAAAAAAAAAAAGATATATCATGTGCAGGTACAAACTCCCTATGATGAATGTTATCATTACGTATACCTAAAATGTACTAATAAAATTAATTTTTTAAAAAATCTGTGTAAAAAACAGATACAACAACTTCTTTTGGTTCATGGGACATAACTGAACTTTAGCTTTTGTTCTTTCACACGTCTTCACACCATACTTCGGCCCTGGAAGGTGGCAGGTATTACTACTACTATCTACATTCAGAGATGGGACCAAAATGACCAACATACAGCTCACTGTCCTCACCAGAGTAGGTGCATAGCCACTCAACTGGCTAGCACCAAAGATGATATAAGAACGGATTGAGAATGTCTTTTTCTTGCAGGGCTTAAGATACTTTGGGTAAAATATACCTGTCCCTTCCTCATTGCTTTACCCAACAGGATTTTAGGACTTCCACGTCAATAGTGTTGCTTCCATGTTTGAGCTGATGTCTCCTCTCAATGGCTTATTGTTTCTTAAGACATTTTGATTCCATGTTTAGTTCTCCTTTAGCATAATGCATATAATTTTCTCACACATCCTTAGTTGCAACACAACCATTGCAACCCCAGGCCTGGGTTTGTTGTAAGAGATAGTCTCCTGACAAAACTTCTGCATATCGTGCTGGATTTCATCTGCTTCCTCACCTTAGTTTTTATTTCCTTGACCTCACTTTCTCATTCTTTAAAAGTCACATTTTAGTGGTATTGTGGTTTTGTTTAAAAAGAAAAAAAATTAGAGATACATATTGAAAGATATATGGATGCAATGATATGACCCTTAAGACTGGATTTAAAATAATCTGGTGGAGGACCCAGTTTGGGGGTGGATGAAAGAAGATGAAAAAGCATGGCCATTTGTTGATATGGTTGCTACATGAGGGCAGGAAAGCAGCCATAGACAACAGGGACGTAAACCAGCATAGCTGTGTTCCTGTAAAACCTGGTTTATGGACACCAAATTCTAAATTTCATACAATTGCACATGTCACAAAATATTCTTCTTTTCATTTCTTTCAAGCATTTAAGAACGTGAAAACAATCTTTAGCTTGTGGGCTGCACAAAAATAGGTTGCAGGCTGGATTTAAGCCACAGGCCATAGCTTGCTGACTGTTGCTCTTGTGAACTGACCCAAAGATACTGTGTCCATGTGCTCCTTCTCCTCAGGTGATCCTCCAAGTGCCCCAATCTTGTTCCCTGTGATAATTTTCTATTGTTTCCATAACAAATTATCCCAAACTTAATGGATTAAAAGAACACAACCTTCGGTTCTGGTGGTGAGAAAACAGATGTGAGCCTTATAGAGTAATTACAACTCTGAAGGCTCCAGAGGAAAATCTAATCATTGCTTCTTCCAACTTCCAGGGGTGACTGACATTTATGGGCACATCATTCCAGTTTCTACTTCTGTCATCACATGTCCTTCTCTGACTCTGATTACATTAGGCCTACCATATAATCCACAATAATCTATTCATCTTAAAATCCATAAGTTAATCGCAAAGCTTTTTGCCATGTAGAGTAACATATTCACTGGCTCCTAGGATCACCACGTCTTGGACATCTGGGGGTGGGGCTCTTAACTAGCCAACTGAGCTCCCATTGAGACTTTGCTAGACCCAGAGCCTACAGAAAAAGTGCCACCATCAGCACAGAACCGCACAGAGCATGTGCAGCATGGAGCTGCATCGTCAGCATGAGTGCGCACAGAGAATGTGATTTTTATTATCTCCCCTTATTGGCAGCTATGAAAGCCTCTCACACACACACACACATACAACACAGAAGAAGGGGAAACCTGAAGTCAATATCTTCCCAACTTCACCTCTCTAACCTCCTCCTGTGAATCATGACCACTAAATTAGACACTTCTCCAGTAAGTGATGTGAACGAAAATGACTCCTACATCTTAGAAAACCTTCTCAATACTAACCCCGCTTTCCCCTGAGTTATTTTTAAAGTTACACAAATTCTTCTCAAGCTTCTTATCTGTGCACACCACAGACAATTGCATTATACCTAAGAGAATTAATGTGATTTAATTATATTATATTTGGGGGTAGTTTAATATCAAACTTCTTTTGTATAAGAAATTATTCCTTAGTGAAGTTAATCTCAGTTATTATATTCATTCTTTATTCATTAAACTCATTAAGATCAGTAGGAATTGCTTATAAATAACTATACTATTGATTCAAAATATAGCAGATAAGTGAGGATATTCTAAGAGTAGGAGAACATAATGCGTCTTAGTGCTTTCCTTGGGAATTCATATATTGGTAATCTATGCACAGCGTACTTTTACAAGAAAAAACACACTATTTGAAAGTTCTCTTTCCTCTTCCAAAGGGAAGATGGACAACCAGCAGACAATTGTCTCTACCAAGAATCTGCTAAAAGAGACTTAAACCAGGGTCACCACACATGGTTATACAGTTTACATGGCACAAAGGTATTCCCAAAGGGGAAAACAGGGCCAAACTCTCCTCTATTCTCCGCTACCGAGCCTGTCATCCTGACATAAGGCTATCAAAAGGAAGGGAACTTTATCTTAATTCACAAAAAGTCATTATCTGCCCATGAACTTAGGCAGCCCCACTTAAAAGGAATTCCTTTTTCTGCTTTGGAAAGGCACCCAGTGGATCAGCAGAGGTCACGACTGAAATCCAGTCAGCTAGCTCAAGCAAGAAACAAAAAAATTTGCAAGATTATAAGTATACTTCTTGCGATCTAAGGGCAAGAGTTACAATAGATATCATGAGAGATTAGAACAAAACTTGAGGGCCGGTGAGATGGCTCAGCGGCATAAGCACCTGCCTGGCAAGCGCGAGGTCCTGAGTTCGACTCCTGGTACCCACATACGAAAAAAAGAAGGGCCGGTGATATCGCTCAGCGGCATGGGCGCCTGCTGGGGCGCGAGGTCCTGAGTTCGACCCCCAGTACCCACAAAAAAAAAAAAAACTTGAAATCTGTCAGTAAAGTGGGGCAGCAATAACCAACAAATTAGTATGCACCAATAAATATAGTCCTCACATCAACATTGCTAGATCAGAACGATTAATCTCATTCTGTAAACATGGCATCTGAGAGGTTAAGAAACTTACCAAAGGTCACCCAGCTGGTAAATGATGGAACCTTCAAGTGTAGGTCTCTCTCTCTGCATCATCCTGCTGATATCCCCTTTGTCAAACAGCCTCTGTCAGTCTGAACATGGTCACTGTTTGTCTTCCTTTTTTTGTTCTGCTATTATAAAATACCTGAGAGTAATTTACAAAGAACAGAAATGTATTCTTACCATTCTGGAGGCTAGAAAGTCCAAGATCAAGATGATGACAGATTTGCTGTCTGGTCAGGGCCCAGTCTCTGCTTCAAAACTGGCACCAAATTGCTACATTCTGTGGCGAGGCGCCAAGGGTGTGAATGCTATGCCTTCACAAACAGAAAGAATGGAAGAGGAAGAGGGCCTAAGCCAATTCCCCCCAGCCCTTTTTTTTAAAGGTATTAATCCAATTATTAGAGTTGATCACTCACAATTTAATCACTTTCCAAAAGCCCTCACCTATTAATATTACAATAGGAATTATGTTTCCACACTGAATTTTGGGGGACATATTCAAACATAACAGCGTCCCTGAAACTCCTCACTGACATTTCCTATTGCCTCCCAGCATGGAAGAGGAATGCACTTTGCCTTAAAGTGAAGCATGTAAGTGTCATTTGCTTTGGCCAGTGAAATTCAAGAAGCAACATGTCACATCCAACCGGAAACCTATACAAGCTAGTGTGAAATTTTCTCTTCTCTTCCCCCTCCCCATCATGGTGACCAGAGATATTCCACGTTTTGGTAACTGTGTCACTCTTCATCTCTGACAGAGGACAATGTGGAGCAGAGGCCTCAATCAACCTGAAATGGACTTGCAACTTGAGTGAAAAACAAACTTCCACTGATTTAAGCCACTAAGATTTGGGTTTGTTTCTTACTGCAGCATAACCTAGTCTATCCTAGCTGATACAGTCATCTAGGATCTTTATTGTATTTATACTACCTGGTCAAGCATCACCCAGTAAACCGTACAAGTTCTTCTCTGTCCTACTTGTTCTAATACTTCTCATCTTTCACACACTAGCTAAACTCTACCTGCCCAAAAGGCTTTCCTTAACTCCTCCCACTGACATCAATCCTTACTTTTTATAATCATGATGATACTCACTATCGGTATCATATAAATTAGAATTCACCTGCATTGCATATGACATATATCTCATTTCACTATGTGCTGATTTAATTTATTTCTTTGCTTAGGATGTGTCTTAACTTTCCAGCTAAATGATCAGTCCTTTGTGCTCAGAGATCACGTTAGACTTCTCTGTAGCCTCCAGCAGAGTGGCGAGAACATTGACTCAGAACAGCACAGAGATCTCCAAAATAGTTATGACATCACGCTGTCCCAAAAGAAGTGCACTCAGGAGGGAAGACAAGAGAAAGGAAATAGCAGGGCTGCATACACTGGCAGATTTAAACAGCTGAACACTCCTCCACATGCAGGAGGGAAAGAGTTAAAATTTAGTAGACTATCTCCTGAGAAAGCTAACCTCGTCAGAGGCTATATTTCTCATTAATATAAAAGAGTTAATTATACATCTTGGAAATTCTATTCATGCCAAATCTTCTTTTAGGGTTAAGTCATGCATGATCCATTTATATGCAAGCGTTAACCCTAACAGTGTCTTGTTCCGTAGGACCGTCTTCTGCACCTACCCTAAAGATACACAGGAGCTTTAGGAAGCTGCTCTCGTAGTGAAACATTTTGCTGAGAAGACAACTTGCATGGCAAAAGACTTTCTATAACCAAAGGCAGGGCATAAATATTTTATAGCACAGAGTTCATGAAAACACATCTTCATTTCTGTAATGTGCTATCTCAGGACATATCACTGGCAGAACAGAACTTACCTGAAAGATTCAACAGCTCCAATTTGCCATAGCTCATTAGGATGCTCTAGAGAACAGACACAACAAATAACTCCACATCCCCGCTGGTCTCCGGCTAGTTAGCATACACTGACCACACAAAAGCAAACCTTTCCATCTCGCGAAAAAGCCACCTGTGTTTGCAAAGCACGTTTAACAAAGAATCAGACTGTGTTTGTCAGAAGCAGCCTTTAAGACACCCTTTTCATACGTGTGAAGAAAGGCAGCCCAGAGAGACCAGAGAGATGATGCAGATTCCTCCCTAAAGCAGCACAGCAAGTGAGGGTTAAATTCACCCTTAGTCCTTCTCTGCTTCCGCCATAACCACAAAGTAAAAGCCCTTGAGTACAATACAAATGAGCTCATCCACTGGTCAGACTTGCATTTCCAACTCTGAAGTAAAGCATCATGACACTACTGGGGCTATGTGTAAATATCTATGAATAACTTCAAATTTCTCATTAATAAATTGGGTTTCCATAAATGCCAAGCCTCGCTGGAATCCCTCTCTTGGCATTCAGACATTAACGTCTCCTACCAGTAATGGTTCAATGAGGAAAGTATTTCCTAATAAATATTCTATAATGATGAAGTAGAGGCTTCAGCTTAAATTCCATTTTTCACACTGTTTTTCTCTTTACTGATGTCTCCCTTTATTCAAAATTGGTTATATACACCCAGATCTCTTGAGCCAAGATGTCACTACACTATGTAATTAAATTCTAAAATAAATAGCAAAAAGCCTCGACACAAAGCTCAGCAGTATGGTGCCTACATGGCAAGCGTGAGGTCCTGAGTTCAATTCCTGGTTCCAAAACAACAAAGAAAGTTGTTCCAAACTTCAACAGGACAAATAGACAATTCTTAGTTGTGAGCTGCTGGTGGGACTAACAATAGCTTTGTTATCCTTTTGTTATCCCTTTTCTGCTTCCTATGTGAGGTTTCTTTTATGCTTTCTCACCGAGGACTGTCAGTGTAAGGAAATCACTATATAACCCTGTTTTGTAATGTTCTTTTCAAATGTGATTTGAATTACTCAACGGTGAGTAATGGGTGGCCCCTTTAGAGGCAAGCTTAGGCAGTAGCCCATTAAAAGGAAAGCTAATATCATTGAGCAACTCAGTGATACTATTGCTGGTTTTAGGTGGTGTGATCGAGTACTAAACAATATAACTAACTGTGAAATCATAATTTTTAAAACGTAAGTCGAGTATTGTGCTAGTAATCACCTACCCAGAGCTGCTGTCTGATACGGTTTGGACGTGGTTTGAGCCCTAGATGTTCACGTGCTGAAAGGTTGGTCCCCATGTGGCAGCATAGTGGTGGTGGAACCTTAAGAGTTGGACCATAGTGCAAGGTAGTTAGGTCATGGAGATACCTCCCTCATGAATGGATTAGTGTTGTCTCCTGGAAGCAGGTAAATCTGGTAGGAGTCAATTTATTTCCATGAAGCTGATTGTTATAAAAGGAATGAGCCTGGCCCCTTCTCAGTCTCTTATTTCCTTGCTTTCATACTGCCCCAGTGCACATGGCTAATTCTCTTTCTGCTTCTCCACTACAAAAGTTGTGACACAGCCAGGAGGCCCTCACCAGGAAACTGGTGTCATGCTCTTTGGACATTTCAGTGACCAGAATTATAAGCCAAATAAACTTCCTTACTTAATAACTTACCCAGTCCCAAGTATTTTGTTACAACAACACAAAACAGAATTATATGCTCTCCTAGCCAGGTGTGGTGGCACATGCCTGTAATCCCAGAATTTGGGAGGCTGAGACAGGCCAGCGTGAGCTATGTAGTGAGTCCAGGCCAGCCAGAACTATGTAGTGAGACCCTGTCTCAAAAAGAAAAAAAAAAAAAAAGAATTATATACTCTCCTAACGTCCCACCAAAAGACTGTAATGGCACAGGGAAATACCAAAACTTCCAACAACCAAACCGAGCATGGCAATCAACATAGTTCCAAGATCAGTCTTTACTGTATATTAAACTAACATAAGGCAGAGCCCAAATTTCACTTTCTACCATATGCAGGATCAACCTTTACGAAACAAAAGACTTCAGGGACTAGAAGTAGGCTACTGCACAGTACAGGACTATACCACATACCTTATCCCCAATTTGGAAATCAAGGGCGTATACGGACCAGAAATCTGTGTACCAGTAGGTGCTGACCCTCTATGGGTCCACAGTGTGACCTTCTCACAATTTCCTATATTTCCTTCGGAAAAAGCAACGTTCTGTATCACCCTCAAAATAACGTAAGAGTTACCTGTGGCTCAGGGTATCTTAAGAAATGCAATCTCCATGGGTAAAACAGCACTTTGGAGGCAGGGACACCTGACAAGAACACACGTGGAGCATTCTAGAGACTGTGGTTTCTTTGTGCACACATTTTTTCAAAGTACCAACAACTGGTACTCAGTGAACTCAGACAATCCCCGGAGCCAAGCTGTCTGTTAGATATGGGGTCTGCCTGCACAGAGTCGCATCCCCACGTGACTCAGTCCAAGGAAATGAAGAGCGTTACCCATCAGCCAGATGGATAAAGGAAAAGGCCAGGGGCAGGCAAATCCACTCACACTGCCACTTGGCAGCCTCTGAGTCCTTTTAGATCTGTCTCACTCCAAGAGAAAAGACAATGAATGCCATAGTGTTTATGGGAAAATGCAGCCAGGAAAGAGAAAGGGGATGGTGTCTTGAAGACTAAGGCACAGAGTGTACTTTTGAAAACACTTTACCTAGGAATAGAGAAAGAAGAGCTGAAATTTAGAAAGATATAAGACAAGGCTTCTATTGAAAAGACAACATGCAGAGAGAACAGAATGATACAAGAAAAAGTTAGGTAAAATAAGGAAAGACTGCCGAAACCAAAGACAATAATACATTCTTCATGAGAGTGATAAAGAAAATAAAGTCACACCTCCAATGAATCACAAGATTAACTTGAGATGCTTTTTCAAATTGCGATGGGCAGAGATTAAAACAATGGGAGTTAGCAGAAGAAAAAATAGAAGAGCAAAAATAAAAAGTAAAGATAGAGGATTAATGTTTCTGAATACTGGGCTAACTAAAACAAAAAGTAATAATAAAAGATAAAGGGAACTCATCTTAGATGGAAGGAACATGGATATGCTATTTTCTGTTAGGATTCATCATGAACCAGAAAAGAAAATCAATGAAAAGAGACATTTCACCTAGATTACATTTTGTAATTTTTTAAAAAGTGTATGAATAAAGAAAACATCCTTCAAATGTTCAAGAAAGAAACAATAGGTTATTTATGCAAGAAAAATATAATTGGGTCACCCTCAGACTTCTCTTCTATAAAACTAATTGCCAGAAAATAATTAACTGGGATCCACAGAATTTTAAAAGCAAAAGCCTATTTATCTTCTGTGGATAAATACAATATAAAACTGTTCTAAAGACTAAAAATATATATTACTCATGTCTTCCCTTCAAAAAAAATCACTCGATGTAATTTAATCAACCAAGATATTAAATTAAGATTTTTAAGAATGAAGAAGTCAAAATATAAAAGAACTGGTGTTACACACTAAAAAAAACCCAACCATATAGAGACAAATCTCAATAATTGTTGTAAAACTGACTATAACACCAATAAAAATATCAAAATTTATTCTTGAATGCAGATTCATATAATGTAAAAAATGCATTGAATTACGATTATCGGAATTTTAAAACTAGATCATATAAACAAAATTGGAGAAGAGGTACAGAAGATTGTTAACTTCTGATACATTTCAAATCTGATTTACAGTCATTCAAAGATATTGGTTTGGCTGAATTTTTGTAACTAAAAAAATATAGGTTAAAGAATGTTTTTTTTTTTGTTTTTTTTTTGTGGGTACCGGGGGGTCGACCTCAGGACCTCGCGCGCCAGCAGGCGCCCGTGCCGCTGAGCGATATCACCGGCCCCTTTTTCCTATGTGGGTTCCGGGAGTCGAACTCGGGCCCTCACGCTTGCCGGGCAGGCGCTTAAGCCGCTGAGCCATCTCACCGGCCCAAGAATGTTTTTGAAGAATTTAAAACTACTCACTACATGTATATAATCTATACTGATCAAAACAGGGTAATTAATATTTCCTATTACTTCATAATAGGAATCTTCCAGCTCCATTCTCCTAGTTATTCAGAAAATATATAATAGGCTACTGTAAAGTGTAACCCACTCCACTGTAGAACTTATCACTTTTATCAAATCTGTTTGGGGACCTTTAAATGGGTACCTTATACCTTCCTCCTTACACACACCCTGCCCAGCTTCCGGTAATTCTACATTCAAATTGACTTTTTTTTAACATCCAACCAGGAGAGAAAACAGTATTTGGCTTTATGTGCCTGACTTATTTCAGTTTACCCAACAGAACGTGAAAGAATATACATACATGGAAAAGAAAAAATGAAAATAACTTTCTGCCATAATTACAAACAATCCAAGTATCTAGCTATAGGATATTGATTAAATAAAGCATTATTATAGATTATAGGAAATATAATACAGCCATTAAAAATCATATCATAAAATATTTTGTCTTAAAGAAAACATAGTGTATGGAGCGCAAAATTTACAAAAATTTGTGCCCTGTGGTTCCAATTTTGAAAAACATAATATTTTTTACATTATGGATTTTACAGTGTCAAAAAACACCAGCATATGGAAAAACACAAAACCAAACGATATACACAAACAGGTTAACATGATTAAATCTGGGTTGAAAAAATAAGATTTTTCTTTAACTTTCTTTTTAGTAAGAAAAGTTTGGGTCAGAAGACATTTAAAACAAATACAAACACCGTAAATATAAGCCAGCTTCATGCTATACAGCAGGGGTTGGCCAGTCTTTTCTGTAAAAGGCCAAATGCAGTGGTAAACATTTCAGGGTTTGAAGTCATTCTGTCTCTTTTGTAGCTACTCAGCTCTGTCACTGTACTACAAAAGCAGTCAGACAACTGGTAACAAACGAATGTGGCCGTGTCCCAATAAAACTTTATTTACAAAATCAGGCTGGCTCAGAGGCCGTAGTCTGCCAATCCCTACTACCCATCAATAGCTGACATTGAAGATTTAGTCATTATTTAAGTGCACTGCTTTTATGTTTTCTGTCATTATTCAGAACTAGATCAGTGCTGTTCAGCGGAAGTTTCTGTCATGGTGGGCATATTTCTACACCTACCGCCTCCTGTAGTGGCTACATGTGATGCTGAACCCTTAAACTGTGGTTAGTGCATTTTATTTTATTCTAACTAATGTAAATTTAAATAGCCTCATGTGAACTATACAGGACAAACAAGCTTTTGTCTACCCTACCCATCATCCATACCTAGGAAGGTACAACTATTTTTTATCACTTCATTTCAGACTCCTTGCTTCTCGATTCTTATTAAAAGTCTTTTGAGAATGAAACCATGAAGGCAGTCTTCAGGACACTTACTTAACTGCATACTTACCTAGACATTCTGCAGTGTTCATGAAGCCCCTACTATGTGTAGGTGCCCCACTAGGCTCTGGGAGAATAATGGAGGGCAGAACTGACACGGTCCCTATCCCTCCATTTTGTTCCACAAGTGAGTTAAAGATGCTGTCTTAGTCCATTTTTTGTTGCTATAATAAAATATTTGAGAGTAGGTAATTTATAAAGAACAGAAGTTTATTTGACTCATGGTTCTGCAGGCTGGAAAGTCCAACCAAGGTGCTGGCATCTGGCAAAGGTCTTCTCACTGCACCACAATATGGCAGATGGCATCCCATGATGAAACAGAGCAAGTGTACCAGCTCAGTTCTTCCTCTTCTTATAAAGCCACTAATGCCATCATAAGAGCCCCACCCTCATGATCTCATCTAATCCTGACTCTGTGCTGAAGGCTATACCTACAAAAACCATTAACATATACATTTGGGGGTTAAGTTTGGCAGGTGCTGGTGCTAAAAAATAATTAGCAATACATATGACTAAATACTGAGTAAGAGGCCCAAACATATACTGCTTATAAGAAAGACAACTGAAATATAAAAATAGTGAAAAATAGATAAGGATCTTTTATAAGGATGAAAAGATAGTAGGGAATGTAAATTTGACCAAATTCAAATTTACCTTTTTAACACTGTAGGCCAAGAAAACCTATCAGCAAGCAAGAGCCAGCCCACCAGAAGCCAGATGGTAGCCACATAACTCTCACCTTATTTAAACCCAGAGAAGAAATTTTTATCCTGAAAACCTGTGTTTCAAAAGATTGACAGATACATATTTTTATCTTATGGAAACTGTGAATCTTTCCTTAAATATAATTTGCATTATGCTTTAAATTAAGTATAAAATAAACACAAAGGTTTAGAGTATAGTTTGATGAGTTTTCCAGGTTGGCTATGCCCAAGTAACCATCGCCCTCATTGATATCTAGGACAGAAGTTGGCAAACTATGGCCCTATGCCTGTTATTATGTGACCTACAAGCAAAGAATAGTTTTTATATTTTATATATGTTTTTTAATTTTAAATAGTATTTAATTGCATGTGAACTATAGATAAAATTCAAATTTCAATGCCCACAAATAAAATTTTGTTGGGACACAGGCACGCTCATTCATTTGCATATTGGCTATGACTGATTTTGTGCCACAGTGGCAGAGTTGAGCAGCTGTAACCCAGACCTTCTAATGGAACAGGCCTAAAATATTTACTTTTGGACCCTTTACAGAAAAGTTTGCTGACCCCTCACTTAGAACATTACCATTGTACCAGAAAATTCTCTCATGTCCTTTTGCAATAATTTTCCATGCCCTAGACCCACCCGAGGCAATCACTGATCTGATTTCTTATTACAGATTAAATTTACCTGTTCTGGACTTCATATAAATGAAATTATACAGCATACATCCTTTTGTGTGGTTTCAAATAATGTCTATGAAATAAATACTCGTAAACCCGTGTCATTGCATGCGTCCACAATTTGTTCATTTTTACTGTTGAGTAGTATTTGTTTATCCATTCCCATGTGGACAACTGAGTTGTTTCCAGTTCTTAGCCATTATAAATAAAGCTGCTGCTGGCATTCATGTACAAGTCTGCTATATACAATTCATGACTAAGTCTCTTAGGTAGACATTTAGTGAAATAAATGTCTAAGATAGATGTGTGTCAAATTCCATAAGAAACTGCCAAACTTTTTGACTAACAATGTATCAGAGTTCCAGCCACATTATATCCTCACTTCCACTTGGTATTGTCCGTATTTTTTTATTTAAACCAACCCAGTGGTTATGAGATGCTATCTCACTGTGATTTTTCTTTGCATTTCCTTATTGCTAATAATGTGGGGTATCTTTTAAGGTTCTTATTGGCTATTCAGATATTTCTTGCAAAATATCTAAGCGGGGAACTTTATAATTATTCCTGGTTTTTTTGTTTTTTTTTTTTGTTTTTTTTTTGTTTTTTTGCTTTGGCTACTTGGCTACTTAAAAGTCAATTAGAGTCTTAGATGTAACATCTGCACGGCCCCTCCAGGCATTTGGGGGCTCTCACCTGAATCTTGGTGTCATCATCTCTTCATCTCTTATTTCTTATTTCCTTTTTTTCCCAGTTTTTGGGGGTGTTGTTGTTGCTGCTGCTGTTGTAGCTGTTGTTTGGTTGGTTTTGGGTTTGGAGGAGTCTGTTTGTTTTTGGGGGGTTTTCTTGGGGGTACTGGGGGTCGACCTCAGGACCTCACGCGCCAGCAGACGCCCATGCCTCTGAACAATATCACCGGCCCTTTTTTCGTATGTGGGCTCCGGGAGTCGAACTAGGGCCCTCACACTTGTCGGGCAGGTGCTTAAGCCGCTGGGCCATCTCACTGGCCCCCGTCTGTTTGTTTTTTGAGACAAGGTTTTGCTCTATTACCCACAATAGGAACTTGAACCCCTGGGCTCAAGAAATTCTTCTACCTCAGCCTCCCCGGTAGCTGACACTACAGGTGCACAGTACCACACCCAGCTTCCCAATTTTTTGATCTACTTAATTTTATTGTGTGTTTTTCAATTTCTTTAACATGGCTCAAACCTTGTTTTAGAACGAGCAGGTGAAAAGAAAAGGGAAAAGGGATGAAACTGGTTAGCGTAACATATATTGTGAACTTTGCTGGGCACTTGGACTACACAGAGATGTGCGTCTGTTCCCTCCAGGAACTCACCGGGACAAAAGCTGGGAATGACAAGGCAAGGCGACAGGTGTGTCAACAGAGGGTGGCCCTGAAGAACGGTGTGGAATGTGGGAGGTGAGGGGCAGCAGCTTCTTGGAGAAGATAACTCTTCACTGAATGTCAGTTGAAGAATGAGTCAGTGTTGCTCACAAAAGGAGCTCTCAGTGTGCTGTGGACAGGAATATGTAAGAGAGAATAGGGCAAGCATGGTGCAACATGCCTATAATCCCAGCACTCTGGGAGACTGAGGCAGGAAGATCTCACGTTCAAGCCTAGCCCGGGCAACTTAGGAACTTAGGGAGATCCTGTCTCAAAATAAAAAAATAAAAAAGGGCTGGGGATGTAGCACAGTGGGAAGACCTTGTGTTCAATCCCTAGGACCAGAAGAGAGAGAAGGAAAGAAAGGGTGGGAGAGGGCAGAACTGTAAAACTAGGGAATGTCTAACACAAGAGGGCATGATGCACTCTAAGAACACACAGAATTTAACACAACTGGAACACAAGTTGGGGAAGACCAGGAAAGTGAGCGGTAGGTCACGTGTCTCCTAACACACCAGTGTAAGGCACATAGCCAAACCCAAAATGAAGGAGCAGAGAAACGTCACTCCTGTGCTGTGGCAGGAACTGCAAAGCCTCATTGTAAAGGATGTGGTTATGAGGAAGGTGAAGAATTGGGGCCATTCTGTGCAACCTACCACAGCAGCTTTCCACTGGGAGGACTGATAAGTGCCACAGCAAAACCCTGGACAAGAGATCAGATGAACTAGATTGCTGAGCAACATTTGGGTATAAAGAGCAGCAATGTGTTTTGATACCTTTGGGAGACAGTACAGGGGAATACAAGAGCAGCACAGAATATTTGGATGGCCGTAATTCAAGTACTATGAACCACAGAGGACAGTTCAGTGAACTGGAGCCTCATCTAATGAACTGGAGCCTACCTAATGGTGTCGATATCAACATCATCCGCTCTCTAGATGGGACTTTTGTATTTAGAGGTTCTACTTCAAAAACCCATGTCAGGGGCTGGTGAGATGGCTCAGCGGCTTAATCGCCTGCCTGGTAAGCGCGAGGGCCCAAGTTCGACTCCCGGATCCCACATACAAAAAAGGGGCCGGTGATATCGCTCAGCGGCACGGGCGCCTGCTGGCGCACGAGGTCCTGAGGTCGACCCCCCGGTACCCACAAAAAAAAAAAAAAAACCATGTCAGCAGTCATTCCATTGCCCAAATATCATTAAGCTTGTGATTATAACCATTGAATAATTAAACTGTAACTGGTACTAATGCAATCGCATTGTTAAAAAATATTCCTGAGCACCAAGCTTATCCCAGTACTAGTTAACTGCTATGCTAATGTCTTGGCACATGTGACTAATAATGAAATGAGTTATAACTGTGTGTTTGGATCACATTACATTGCTTCAAGTGTATCATAATATTTTATAGCTTAATGGGGAATCTGGCTTATAGCAATACAGGAAAAATAAATCTCAGCCAATCATCATCCATTTTTTAAAAATCTACATTCAGCAGCCAACAAAGTTCTTACCATCAATAACAATTACTCTGAAACCTTTCTGACACAATAGGTAGATATTTAATATCAATAACATAAAATACACCCTCGCTAATGGAGATATATTAAGATATTGATTAGTTATGCA
The DNA here is from genome assembly GCA_028451465.1 of Erethizon dorsatum. Classification (NCBI taxonomy): domain Eukaryota; kingdom Metazoa; phylum Chordata; class Mammalia; order Rodentia; family Erethizontidae; genus Erethizon; species Erethizon dorsatum. Next base: position 17,186,433 of record CM051835.1, read on the forward strand.
AGAAAGTTTATGCTTATTCCATTCCCACTAGTAATTATGAGCAGCCTATTGACTACCCCTTCAACCACATCTTTTAGTCCATTTCCCTTTCTCTACCCAAGAGTACACTTGGCTGGCAGATAATCAGAACAAACAGACATTCCTAGAAAATGTGAGCCATATGTGTAGCCCCAGGCAGCCAGCACTCACTGAATGCCTACTGGGTGCACATTAACTGGATGTGTTGGGGGTGCCAAGACTGCACAGTGGAAAGGCACAGCCCTCTGCTCCTGAAGCTTCCAATCTAGCGGGGGAGATGGACGGGACCACAAAACATAAAACACAGAGATGGGATTGGGAAATGCTGGAAGGCAGCTAAGCCAGCTGCATGGGGAACGGGACAAGCAACTAATGACTATAACAGAAGGTGTGGGAAACAGAGGCAGGGCTGGGAGGAAGCAGGGGAGCCAGAGCGCAGACTCCAAGAGTGGTGCCTTTTCAACATTTCTCTTAGGTTAATGTGTAGAGAAAACAGTCACTAGGACTCTAAGGGGAAAAAACGGTAAAGTAAGTTATGTGAAAGCAAGAAGTAGAGAAGGGCAAAGACGATGGGTGACGAGAAGCTGCCTGAGGGATTCACCAGCCTAACCACAGGGGAAGTCTGTAGGCCCAGCCCAGCTCCTCACAAAGACCCTGAGGCCCAGCTTCTCCTCCCCAAGCGGAGGACTGCCCCTCAAAGAAAGCACAGTGTTCCAGGGGCTGGAAAGGGAAAGTTTTTAAGACCAAAGGTAGGGGGGAACAAGAAACAGATTCAGAAGGTCTCCAAAGGTGTAGCATTTGGAAAGTAAATAGCTTAAAAATGATGCAAGAGGTGGAGGAAGGGGAGAGGGGAAGGGGATGAAAAAAAGGAATTGAGATGTGTTATGTACATGTACCAACTCCCCACGAGGAATATGATCATTGTGTACTATAAAAATGTGCTGGTAAAAACTGGAAAAAAAAAAAAAGTACAAAACAAATGTGTTTCCACCACTACAGATGATTTCAAAGTAAATATGTTCCGCACCCCCGCCCCCACCACCTCTCTCAGAAATTTACCTGCCTTGTATTTTCCATGCCTACGCCTAGAGGGCATCCCCATGCTGGTCCTGGATCCCTGGATCCTTTTTGTTGTATGTATGATGAACACAGTGGTTCCAGTGGGGTCTCAGGATTGGCCAGGGAGCCAGAGCCACCACTTTCTGGCCCTGCATCTTATCCAACAGTGGCTCAGCCTCAGTGAATCACCATATCCCTTTGGCAGCAGGAAACCAAATGGCAGAGGTGCCTCTTCTACTCTACTAGGTCTTCCATGAATGAAGCTCATTTGCAATGCAAAGCAGCATGAAGAGAACATTCTTTTAGCACTGAAGACATGCCAATTCCCCCCAGACAATAGGAAATGGCAAAGACTGATGTTTTGATGATATTTTTTAAGGCATTATAAAAAGTAGAAGATTCCCATTTCACACATTCCCTTGAGTGGTACAGAAGTAAATTGAGTGAGAGAAAGAAGATCCTTTTAAAATATGATCTGTTTTCTTGTGTGCAGGCTGCTCAGAATGCCAATGCCTGCAGGCTATAGGGGAATTCAGATGAGAGAATCCTCTTCATTCCAAATTAAAAAACAAGGGAACTAGACCTCAAGGCTATTTCTGCCTTGAAACTTCTTCAAACACGGTGTTTCACAATCACAATATGATTAACAAAGAATGATTTTCCTTCAACTAGGAGTTGAAATGAAACACAGACACCCTGCTGGTCAATTTTGGTGGCAAGGTTGCTGTAAAGCAAATAACAAAGCATTAGGGGCTTGCTGTGGTTTCCTTATCAGAGTCAGTCAACAAGAAGTTTATATATAACAGTTGTATAAAACCTTATGTTCTGCCTGGGGCGGGGGGAGGGGAGCTCTGCCTCACTGCAGGGGTTGGTAAATCACTCCCTGAACACAAAAAGTGATACCAATTAGGTAAGGCAGCCAAAACCGCTAAAGTTCATCAGAGCCCCTTAACTGCCTCTACATAAAATTTTTGTAACTTGAGGCAAACGTTAATGCACCTCGGCACTGCTGGTCCTTGATGCTCCCACTAAAGATTCATCAAGCCCTTGGAACTCCTCTTCACAGCCTTGGGATGTTTGCCTGTGACCCTGGGTTCCTGGATTCTGGGAACTCCTTCCAGATATTCTTTCTAGGTTCTTCTTGTCCTGAACAAGGAATTGGACAAAACAAGCACAAAAGCTAGCAAGGTTTTACATTTATGAAACGTAGGAAAAGAAATAAGCTCTGCAGAGTGAGGGAAGGCCAATTACATTAGGAAGAGAAGTACACCATGCAGGGTGAGAGTGGGCCACTGAGAAAGAGCACAGCCACTGAGAGTTTAATGGCAGCCATCTCCCACACCCCAGCCTGATGTCAGGTCTAGGCCGTCCGGTCAAGAACCTGCTTTAGTTCTCATGAGAAGTATTGAAGCTAGCACTTCCTGACTGTTCCAGGTACGGGGCTTGGGAACTGTTTTAGTGTGCATTTTCTGGATCTCTGTTATTGACAGGTCCTGCCCACTTGCCTAGCTGGTTTGCCCATCCTAATCTCCTGCCTTATGTCTTCTCGAATGGGTGATGAGCTCCTAAGAGCTAGGCACGTCCCATTTATCTTTCTATGCTCAGCTCCTACTGTTCTGGCTTTTGAGTCCCGAAGAAATCCAGGTTCTTGCTGTCTTGAATGAAGAATTGGCCAAGACATGTGAAAAAGGTAGCAAGGATTTACACTTATTGAGGGTGGAAAAGAAATACGCTGTGCGGAGTGAGAGTGTCTGTGAGTAGACTCACAGCAGCCATGAAGTAAATGGCAGGGGTTTTTTATATCTCCCATTCCTCAGCTGCTTTTCTATCATGGGAACCAGACATTTGGGATGGTTGTCCTATCAGAAGCTCACTTGGCCTGACACCCACTCAGTTTTTGAACCAGATATAAAAGAAGAATTGTAGATAGTTTTCTGACTGGTCCCAGGTGCAGGATTTGAGCATACATGCGTGTGTTCTGGGTCTCCGTGATCTACAGGTCGTGCCCACTTGCTCAACTGGTTTTGCCCTGCCCTAATCTCCTATCTCGCTACCACAGGACCTGCCCACTGATAGGCAACTAACACATGCTTGATAAATAAATGATGTAGAACTTGATGCCCAGTAAGTTTGTCATCACAGCTAATTAGTTACAGAATCAACCCAAATCTTCCTGTCCCTAGCCCTCTATGTATCCTTCTCAATGCCTAATGTCTCCCATTTTTTGAATGCCATTTTTTGATATGCATATGTTAATTTTATCTTTGTTACACCCTCAGATGATAGATAACTCTACCCCCGCCCCCTTTTGGTACTGGAGAATGAACCCAGGACCTTGCACATGCTCAGCACTCCACTGCTGAGCTACATCTTTGACCCTTTTGAGGGGTTTTGTTTTGATTGTTTATTTGTTTGTTTGTTCATTCTGAGACAGGGTCTAAACTGGACTCAGTAAGCTGCCCTTGAACTCCCAATCCTTTTGCCTCAGCCTCCTGAGTAGCTGGGGTTATAGACATAAGCCAATACACCCAGCAATAACTCTCATTTTACCAGTGCCAAACCAAGGCTCCATTTGTCCAAAGTCAGAGCAAGTAAAGAGTAGAGATGGCAATTGGACCTAAACTGTTTGGTTCCATGCCCCACGCCTTCTCTCCTGTCTAACAGACAGAACCCGAAGACTTCTGTCAGCATGAATTATGAAGGCATGAAGCCCTGACATGGCTAAATAAATGATCCATGCATTTTTTAAGGCATAAAAATTGATTTCCTTTTGGTGAGAAATTTATGAAAGCAGCAGAATCATGTGAAAAGTAGAAAGGAAAAGAACAGAAGTTTAGAGAACTTATATATCTGTTTCCATAGTACTAAGGCACAAACTGAAATCTTTTAGGTACCAATTGCTAAGAGTTTGGGAGGCCCCAAGGGATTCTGGGAGCCCCAAGGATTTCTGTATATGCTTTAGTGAGATTAGCAATTTAAAGGGCTCACAAAAATCAGCAAATGGGCTGGGGATGTAGCTCAGTAGTAGAGTGTTTGCCTACCATGTATGCGGCCCTGAGTTCAATCCCCCCAGTACCACAAAAAATAATGATAATAATATTAAGCAAACAAATTTTGAAAAGCCTGGTCCTAGCCTTCCTTTAAAAAGCTAAGAAAGAGCTCCTGCTAACACATTGTCGTAAACATACAAAGAATCTTGTTACTACCACAGCAGTCTTTTTACCTTCAGTTTGGAAATGTGATCTTTTCTGTTCAAATGTGGTTGAAATTTGTTGGGACTGGAAAATAGATTATTCTTTCCTTAAAAAGGCATACCTTCTGCTCTGTGGCTAGCACAGACAGGTTTCATCTTGGCTGTTTTTGACTCTGCTTATGTCAGATTGGACCCAAACAATGTGTCTGATCTGGTTCTCCTATTTTATCCAGACAGTGGGGGTTCCGTGGGCTTTGATGGTTCAAGCACCAAAATGCTGAATGCTGGTCTTGAGGCCCAACTCTGTTACAATACAGGGTCCTAGGAGTTCCTCCCAAGAGGAGAAGGGAACCACAGCTTGCCACCCCCATGAGGTTTGTAGGTTCACTGATTTCTGTCGCAGAAGAACTTTGGAACACATCAGTGAAAAGCATGAGTACAAAGAAAGAAGTACATACCCAGAAAGGGAACTACAGGCGCTCATAGAGTAAGATGCCTTATGGGCTGGACTTAAGGATATATATGTGTTCTTGGAGGTATTCTTTAAGATGGGTGATCGAAGATGTTTTGCCTGAAAACATTCTGTGCACTTTTTGAATCTGTTTTTTCATCTTAAGGTCAGGTTGTTGTTGCCCTTTACCTTACCAAGAGCTCTTCTCACTGGCCAGCTCCCACCCCCACGGAGTGCACCTTCACTTTCAATAAACCTCTGCTCTTGCCGCTGCTTTGGGGTGTCCTACTCAACTATTTGTTCAGGACACCATGAACCTGGACAAGAGCCCCAATCCAGTAACCCTGCCTCAGCTACACCAGCAAGAATAAGGACTGCAATCAAATTAGAATCATACTGATTCCAGCACTGTGAACTGTTTGAATGAAACAGAACCGAGGAAGATTCATTTTGCAGATAAGAAAACTAAGGCCCTCAGAAAAGTAATCTGTGGGTTTATGAATCATTCAAGAATAGGAATTGCAGAGTCTGGAGATCACGTGACTAGTGCAGCATAATTGCTGTGCTGTTTATTGTTGTCATTTTAAGCTGGAAATAGATGCAAGCATTTCAAAATTAGGAAGTTCAGTACGGTGGTTCCTAAATGCAGAATTACGCCATTTTCCAACAATTTCCACTCTTGGATATATGCCCCAAAGAACTAGAAGCAGGTCACCTAAACAGATATTTGTACAACCATGGCCTTGGCAGCATTATTCACAATAGGCAAAAGGTGAAGTAACCTTAGGATAAACAAAATGGATAAAAAAAAAAAAAACGTGGTCTATGCATACTGTGGGACAGTATTCAGCCTTCAAAAGGGAGGAAATTCTGACACATGGTACAGTGTGAATGAATACTGAAGTCATTATGCTAAGTGAAGTAAGAGAGGCACAAAATGACAAATATTACATGATTCCACTTACATGAGGCACCTAGAGTAATCAAATTCAGAAAAGAGGAGGGTGTTTCTTACCAGAGGGCAGAGGGAGAAGAAAATGGGGAGGTAGTGTTCATTAAAAGTGGAGTTTCAGTTGGGAAAGATGGAAAAAGCTCTGGAGGTGGATGATGGTGGTTGTTGCACAATAATGTAACTGTACTTCATGCCATTGAAATGTATGCTTATAAATGGCTGAAATAGTGAACTTTATGTTATATATATATATATATATTTACAATAAAAATTTTAGAAATTTCCACATAAACATCCAGACTTCCAGTGTCATTTGAAAAATAGAAAGCTGATGACATCAGACCCACACTCCCACAGGCATTTGCACAGCTGCTGCCCCCTTAGAGCAGATGATCTCCTGTTTTCTGTGGCCTCCTCCACACCCTCTTCACCCACCTCCCTTACCAGTGGGGTGCTCGAGGCCAGCGGCTCCCAGAGCTACACACTGGAATTAACTGGTGCACCTTCAAAACTACCCTAAGGCTGAGGGTGTAGCTAGTGGCAGAGGGCCTGCTTAGCAATTGCAGCGTCCTGGCTTCTATCTCTAGCACTGCCAAAAAAATCCAGGTTCTGCCCCAGGTAACTGAGTCAGAATCACTGAAAGAGTGGCCTGGACACTGGGGGGTCTTAAGAGTTCCCAGGGGATTCCAGTGTGCATCCAAAACTGAGGGCCACCAGCAAAGGCTTCCATTCTCAGGCATGGCTACACATTAGTGTCACCTAGGGGACTTTAAAAACTGCTAATATCTCTTTCTGTAGGCTCTGACTTCATTGCTATAAGGTGTGGCTGAAGATCACGATTTTTAAGTGCTTGAATACGTAGCAGAGATTCAGATCCATTCCTCTAGATGTTTGAATTTACATTCTCTGCTACAGACCCAGCAGCACTTATTTTACCTTTATCCCTCCACAGTCGAACACATAATAACATACGTACAATTTTTACGTTATATATCATATATATATGCACATGTACATACAGTCTTAGTTTGTTTTCTATTGCTATATCACAATACCTGAGACTGAGTAACTTATAAAGAAAAGAGATTTATTTTGATTCATGATTCTGGAGACTTGGGAGCCCATGAGCATGGCAAGTCCAGTGATGGCCTTAAGCAGCTTCAACTCATGGCAGAAGGCAGAAAGGCAAGCAGACACACGCAGAAGAGAGAGAACATGAGGTGTGGCCTTGCTTTACAACAACCTGCTTTTGGATAACTAATCTTGTCTTTGGAGAAAAGAACTCACTGGAGAAAGGCATTAATCCATTCATGAGCACACAGTTCCCAGTGAGGCCCACCTTTCAGCACTGCCAGCCGATTGAGGAATTAAGCCTCAACATGAATTTTAGTAGAGAAAAAACCATACGCAAACCCGAGTGCATACATACAAACACACACACAAACGTGCACACACAAAGTCCTGTGACATCAGTAACTTCAAAGAGCTCATAAAAACTAATAAGCAAATCCCAGTGCACACAAATCCACAACACACAATCTTTTAGCCACCTTACTCTCCGTGCTTGACTCCAAAATCAACCCAGAGTCCAAAGATAAGTCATACCCGAGGCTTAGAGAACAGCTTTCAGATTGAAGTTCCAGTGATGAATGATTTGAGTAATTGTAACCTCCTTGGAAATGAAAACAAAAACTGCTATTTCTCAAGTACTTTCGCACCCCTGCACTTTCCTTAGTTATCTCATCTAAGCCTCCAGCAACAGGAAAGGAAGACACTGTCATCCTCGTTTCCGACAAGGCAAGTGCAAAGGCCTACATCATGATTACTTTGAAGGGAACACCACTCCTTTGAATTTGTAAGTTTTGGAGTTTTTCTTAAAATCAGCCATAATCTTTTACAATCATACCTTATATGTTCCCAAAATGTTCAGTTAAATAGGATTTTTGTAACGTGATTCTCATTTTAAAAGCACTAAGGGACTTTGGTGTTTTTAGGGAACACTTCAGAGACCCTTTTTATAAAACAAATAACACTTTAGCACGGTGAACACTAAACTCTTAATGTAGTTATTTTGTGAGGTAGGTGTTTTTGCAGAGCCGGTTTTCATACACAGTGTGCTGTATCAGTTTCCAATGCATATTCCAAAAAGTATATGAGTACACAAGAGAAGACTGAAGAAGGGCATGGTGGCACACGCCTGTAATCCTAGCACTCAGGAGGCTGAGGCAGGAGGATCGCCGTGAGCTTGAGGCCAGCCCAGGCTCTGTAGTCGGTTGAAGGCCAGCCTGAACTGCCTAGTGAGAACCTGCCTCAAAAAAAAATAAAAATAAAAATAAATAAAAATAAATAAAAAATATATATATAGAAGAAAATAAGTATTCTAGGTAGAAGTAATAAGATTCCAAAATTTGTCTCCTAAAATTATAATAACAATGATGATTTTTTTAAAAACTGTAACTTTCTTCCTTCTCCCAATTTTCAGTTGCAAAATTTTGATTCCTTCCTTCCTAGGAGTACATCTAAATCTAATAGGATTTAAGATCACATCTCTATCCTACCTAAATGGCCTGTGCATAGTCAATTTTCTGTCACTGTGGCAGATGAGCTGGCTGTCCGCAGAGAAGCTGGGATTATTTGGTTGGTTAAAATAATAAGAGCATGGACCACCTAGAATGCAACTTATTATTCTATACACCACTGTTAGTAACACAAGAAGAACCTGACTGAGCTGAAAATGGGCTAGTTGGTTGTGCCATAGGTGGAGAAATAAACAAAGGCACAGAACTTGAGAACAGAATGTTCCTTTAAAGAGAAAACTGAGAAGTAATTTATTCCACCAGTGCGCAACCAACTGTTGCTGTTACAGCCCTTCTCAGGAGCTACTGGCGAAAAAAAGGCACAGAATGCAGAATAAACTCCTGATACTGGGCTAAAAGTTAGCAGAAGTTTCCTGTTAAAATATGAGCAGTCAGGGCCGGTGAGATGGCTCAGCGGCATAAGCACCTGCCTGGCAAGTGTGAGGTCCTGAGTTTGACTCCCGATACCCACATACGAAAAAAGGGCCAGTGGTATCACTCAGCGGCATGGGCGCCTGCTGGTGCACGAGGTCCTGAGTTCAACCCCCACTACCCACAAAAAAAAATATATATATATATATGGGCAGTCTTCAGACAGAAGCTGACTTCTTAATGTTCAGAATTCAAAATTTCACAAGTAGTGTCTATGTTTCCTCAGCAACCTACAAATGGTTGTTTAATCCTTAATGTCCACTGAGAGTAGCATAGACACTAGTTTGGCTAAGCTCTGGGACCATGGTTGAGGAGGGTGACATTATGCTTTTGCAGGAAAAGGAGGAAGTGAGGAAGGAAGACATACAGAAGGAATTGAAAGGAAATGGAGAGAGAGAGTTCACCCAGGAAAAAAAATCTGAAATAATAAACATTTATATTTGACATTTCCCTTCTCATTATCTGAACTGCTTTCCTGACACGTCATCAGTTTAACACTTAAGCCCACATCCTTTCCACCCAGTGCTAGGAGCATCTTTACCTGCTTAAATCAGAGCTTCCTGGGAATAGAGAAGGAGGAATTCATAGATTAATCCTTCTGTTAGGGGTAAGATCCAAAATGGCTCCAAAATCCACCTCATCTGTTTGGAAGGTGATTGGATTATGGGATCGCTGTGATGGTTCGCTGTAGGAGGTGGGGTCTGGTCGGAAGAGGCAGGTCACTGGGGATATGACCTGGAAAGGTTTATCTCCCTCCCTGGATCCCCCCTCTTCTCTCTATGTCCTGGCCACCATGACATGAACAGGTTTCCTCCACCAGACCCTTCCACTATTCCCTTCCTGCCTTGTCGCCAGCCAGCTACGGACTGAAAATGTAAGCCAAAATAAACCTCACTTCCTTTAATTTGTGAGTGTCAGGTAATATGTGTCAGTGATGAGGAAAGTGAATATGATATCTCCCATAGGTAATGATCATACTCTCTTGAAAAACTATAAAAAGTTAAGCCTCATGCTCTAGAAAGCATCGGGGTTGAGAAGGTAGAGGAGGGTGGAGGAATCTTACTTAGGAAAGTACTACTGCTTTTACAGATTTTTGTCTTTGGACCTTTTGGCAGTCTACTAGCTGGAAAAATGAGCAGCAGTCTTGTGGCAAACACAGGAGCTGGAAAATAAGAAGGAAAATCCTGGAAAAGAGAAGACCAAAAAGAGGGAGCCCCAAATTTTTCACATAAATTCTGCCCAAATCTCTTTCTCAGCTCTGAACTACATGTAGAACACCCTGCAAGAAACCCAGCTGAGGCTAAAAGAACTGAACGGATATTTCAGAAGATGGCTGCCTCAAAGGAGAGAGAGTTTAGAGTTTAAAAGTCCAGCCATTGCTGCTAAAACAAAAAGATCAATATTCTTCAGAGGAATATAACAGAATTCAGAGCCTCTACAATATACTGCTTAAAATATGTGTCCAAAACACAATCCAAAATTATTAGTCATATCCTGATGCAGGAAAAGTGATCTATACTCAAAAGGCAATCAATAGTGACTGGTCCCAAGGTGACCCAGGTGTTAGACTTAGCAGATAACTACGCTCAAGAATGAAATGGAAAAAAATGACATACGATGAAGAAACAAATACATAATGTCAGTGGAGAAATAGAAAAAAATTAAAAAATATTGCAAAATAAACATCTGAAATTTTTTTAATAATAAAATGCTAATTTTAAAATATAGCTGGTAGTTTGTGGTAGGCTAAATAATAGTTCTCAAGATGTCCTCACCAATTCCCAGGAGCCTGACTTTATGTTATCTTTCATAACAACAACAAAAAAGAGATTTTGCAGAAGTGATTAAGACTTTCAAAATAGGAAGGTTACCCTGGCATATCAGGATGAGCCCAATGTTATCACTGGGTCCTTAAAGATGGAAACAAGAAGGCCAGAGGTAGAAAGCAATATGACCAAGGAAGCAGAGACCATAATGTTGCGGACATGAGCCCAGTAATGTACTCATCCTGTGGAAGTAGAAAGGACAAGAAATAGATTTTTCCCCTAGAACTTCCAGAAGGAATACCTTGCTTACTTTGATTTTAGTTTCATACAACTCATTTTGGAACTCTGACCACCTCTGTAAGATAACACGTGTCTGTTCTTTTAAACCACTAAACTTGTGGTAATTTGCTAAAATATATAGATGTTCACTGCATAATTCTTTCAAATATTCTGTATATTTGAGATTTTCATGATAAAATGTTGAAAAAAATAACTCCCATGGTCCAAGTGTAAGAATTAGGTAACAGATAAACCAACTGAGGTATTTTTATTCTAACAACTTCTCAGTCCTCCCAAAGTTATTTAAAAGTTTTAAGTAGAACCTCGTTAGTCATTAGAATTAATAATTGTCCTGATTGACAAAATTATAATCAGTAGGAGACAAAGTGAAATAAAGTTTTCTGAAAACTGTAGAAGAAATCACTTTTATTTAAGTAACCCACCACATGGAGAGGTCAACCTGGCCTGGTGCCTTTCTTGGATTTCATTCCTCAATATGTTACAATTTTTTTCATTTCTTCCTCTACTTCTAAACCCATGGGTTCCCTAGAATAGTCAAGATTTATTATCATTTATTCTTTCTTCCCTTCGGAAGAATCCAGACATAGAAGGAAGAAAGTAGGATGGGGTAGGGATAGTCGGCCACTGTTCAAATAATTGGATTAATAATTTTATATGTAGGTTTTTTTATGTTGAATGCATATGAATCAGAGACCAACTATGTTGTAGAAAACTAGTCTCCTGTTTACTCAGATAATGAGAGGTTTTGATCTTTTTCTTTCTTTTTAAAATTTTAGTCATCCAAAACTGGAAATGAGTCTTCATTATATTATTCTAAAAGTGCAAGCTGCTTTTGGAAAGAGCAGTAAAAATTCACACTAAAGAGAAAACAGAAAACAGGCAAACTTTAAAGTTGATTTCAAAATTTAAGTTGCAAAGTGGCAAACAGAACTTCAAAAATTTTAAACCAAGTTTATAGCCCAAGCTGTGGTTAAAAATAGAAATCATAGTCATGCATGAAAGAACTCACACACACTCTTTTACAGAGCTGTGTTCTCAGGGAGAAGGAGATCTGATTTCTCAAAATCTGTTTTTCAAGGAAAATGAATAAAATATCTCAAATATTTTATTGTAAGTGCCAAACATGGCAGATGGCATTTGCATGGGGCTTATATAACCACCCTGAAAACCAACCCAAAAGTTCTAAGAATATGCACAGAGTGAAAATACCTCTACCTCACCCTCTCAGTAATCAAAGTGGCTCTCTTGCACGAAGGGCCCACAGTGTTCAAAGTCAGAGAGGGAGATGCAATTAGGGGAGAATTCCACTGCCCTGGCTCATGAGGGTAAACTAAAATCAGGTCAGTCAGTGCTGGTACTTTCTCAGGATCACAGATACTCCAAAGCCAATGATTTGAACCCAATATAGCAGTAAATTTTTTTTAATTATTTTAAAGAGAAGGAAAAAAAAAAGAACAAAATTTCAAAACAACATAATAGGAGGGTAACAATGGTTAATACATTATGTATTGTCATCTTTAAATTAGTTACTCAGGGTACAAGATATCAGCATTCAATTGTCCAAACATTACTGGCGTAAACCTTTCTCTTCAATGAATTAAGCAAAGTTAGTAGTGTATCTATCTTAACCATCTTATATATAAATACAATTTTTTCTTTTCCCTTCTTTCTTTTCCCCATTCCCCCATCCCAGACTCTCTTTCCTTTTGACCAGTTTCTTTCTGATTCATCATATCTATTGTACATTTGGGATCTTATTTACTCTTTCAGTTTCTCACACCAGGGAGACAATACGATGTTTATACACGTGCATCCTGTTAATTTCACTTATAAGTATTTTCTCAAGTTGCATCCGTTTACCTACAAAATTCTCCAGTTTATCCTTCTTTATGGCTGAGTAGTATTCCATTGTATAAAAATACCACATCTTTTTCATCCATTCCACGGTTGATGGGCATTGGGGTAGTTTCCAAGATCTGGCTATTACAAATTGTGCTGCTATAAACATGGGTGCACATATATCGCTGTGGTACGATGTTTTTAATTCTTCTGGGAAGATACCCAGAAGGGGAATAGCTGGGTCAAATGGGACCTCCAATCCTAGTTTTTTGAGGAATCTCCACACTGATTTCCACAGTGGCTGTACCAGTCGACACTCGCACCAACAGTGGAGAAGGGTTCCTTTTTCCCCATAGCCCCTCCAGCATTTGTTATTAGTTGATTTCTTGATAATAGCCATTCTTTCTGAGGTGAGATGGTATCTCAGTGTTGTTTTAATTTGCATCTCTCGAATGACTAGTGATGTTGCACATTTTTTTGTATATTTATTTGCCATTTGTATTTCTTCATCTGAGAAATGTGTATTCATCTCAGATGCCCATTTTTGGATTGGGTCTTTAAATTTGGGAGGTCTGGTTTTTTGAGTTCTTTGTATGTTCTCGATAGTAATCCTTTGTCTGAGGAACAGCTGGCAAACATTTTTTCCCACGTTGTGGGTTGTCTCTTCACTCTGTTGGTGGTTTCTCTTGCTGTGCAAAAGCTTTTTAATAAAATGAGATCCCAGTTGTTGATTCTTTGTGATAGTTCCTGTGTGGTTGAGGTTTTAGTCATAAAGTCTTTGCCTACACCAATGTCTTCAAGGGTTTTACCTATCCTACCTTCCAGCAGATTTAATGTTTCTGTTTTAATATTTAGATCTCTGATCCATTTTGAATTTAGTTTAGTGCATGGTGAAAGATATGGGTCTAGTTTTATTCTTTGGCATGTGCAGAGTCAGTTTTTCCAGCACCATTTATTAAAGAGGCTATCTTTCTTCCAGCGAATGTGTTTGGCACCTTTGTCAAAGATAAGGTGGCTTAGTATGTCTGGGGTTGTTTCAGCATCTTCTAATCTGTTCCATTGATCTTCAGGTCTGTTTTTTTGCCAGTACCATACTGTTTTTATCACAGTAGCTTTATAGTATACTTTCAAGTCAAGGATTGTGATGCCCCCTGCCTTGCCTTTGTTGCCCAGAATTGCCTTTGCTGTTCTAGATCTCTTCTGATTCCAAATGAATTTTAGGATTGTTTTCTCTAATTCTGTGAGATATGCTGTTGGAATTTTGATTGGAATTGCATTAAATCTGTATAATAATTTTGGAAGTATGGCCATTTTCACTATATTGGATCTTCCTATCCAGGAGCAAAGGATATCTTTCCATTTTCTTTTTTTTTTTTTTTTTTTTTTTTGGTGGGTACCGGGGGTCGACCTCAGGACCTCGCGCGCCAGCAGGCGCCCGTGCCGCTGAGCGATATCACCGGCCCTCCATTTTCTGATATCTTCTGCAATCTCCTTTTTCAGAGTACTGTAGTTTTCAGTATAGAGGTCTTTTATATCCTTTGTGAGGTTGATTCCTAGGTATTTCATTTTTTTGGATGTTATTGTGAAAGGTATTGTTTCCCTAATTTCTCTTTCAGTAAGTTTGCTATTTGTGTATAGAAAGGCTATTGATTTTTGAGAATTGACTTTGTATCCAGCTACACTACTGAATTTGCTTATTAAATCAAGCAATTTTTTAGTGGAGTTTTTGGGGTCTTCTGTGTAGAGTATCATGTCATCTGCAAATAATGATAATTTAACTTCTTCCTTTCCAATCATTATTCCTTTTATTTCTTTCTCTTGTCTAATTGCTCTGGCTAAAGTTTCCAGGACTATGTTGAATAAGAGTGGGGACAGTGGACATCCTTGTCTTCTTCCTGATTTTAGAGAGAGAGCTTTTAGTTTTCATCCATTTAGTATGATATCGGCTGTTGGTTTGTCACAGATAGCTTTTATCAGATTGAGATAAAGACCATCTATTCCAATTTTCTGTAGGGTTTTTATCATGAAAAGGTGCTGGACTTTGTCAAAAGCTTTTTCTGCATCTTTTGAGATGATCATATGATTTTTGTCTTTGGTTCTGTTAATATGGTGTATTACATTTATTGATTTACGTATATTGAACCATCCCTGCATCCCTGGGATGAATCAAACTTGGTCATGGTGTACAATCTTCTTGATGATTTGCTGGATTCTGTTTGACAGTATCTTATTGAAGATTTTTGCATCTATGTTCATTAGGGAGATTGGCCTGTAGTTCTCATTCTTAGTTGGGTCCTTCTCTGGTTTTGGTATCAGGGTAATGCTTGCTTCCAGGAATGAATTTGGAAGTATTGCTTCCCTTTTGATTTCATTAAAAAGTTTGAGAAGTATTGGTGTTAGGTCTTCTCTAAATTTCTTGTAGAATTCGGCAGTGAATCCATCAGGGCCTGGGCTTTTCTTTGTTGGGAGGTTTTTAATTACATCTTTGATTTCATCAGTTGATATTGGTTTATTTAGGATTTTTATATCTTCTTGATTCACTTTTGGTAATTCATACATATCTAGGAATCTGTCCATTTCTTCTGTATTTTCCATCTTAGTAGAATATAAATTTTCAAAATAGGTATAGATGATCTTCTGGATTTCTGCAGGGACTGTCGTGATATCACCCTTTTCACTTTCAATTGCATGGATTTGAGTCTTTTCTTTTCTTTTTTTAATAAGGTTGGATAAGGGTTTGTCAATCTTATTTATTCTTTCAAAGAACCAACTCTTTGATTCACTGATTCTTTGTATTGTTTTTTTAGTCTCCAATACGTTAATTTCTGCTCTGATCTTTATAATTTCCTCCCTTGTACGAGGTTTTGGCTTAGCCTGCTCTTCTTTTTCTAGAAGTTTGAGGTTCACCATTAAGTTGTTTATTTGTGCTTGCTCTATTTTCCTGATATAGGTATTTAATGCTATAAATTTCCCTCTTAGGACTGCTTTCATTGTATCCCATAAGTTCCAGTATGTTGTACTGTCATTATCATTCAGTTGTAGAAAGTGTCTAATTTCTTCTTTAATTTCATCTGTGACCCATTGGTTGTTCAGGAGGGTGCTGTCTAATTTCCATGTGTTTAGGAAGTTTTTGTGATTTCTTTTGCCATTGATTTCCAATTTCATTGCACTATGGTCTGATAATATGCATGGGATAATTTCAATTCCTTTGCATTTACTTAAGCAGGGTTTATGAGCTAGTATGTGGTCTATTTTGGAGAACGTCCTGTGTGCAGCTGAGAAGAATGTGTATTCTGATGTTGTGGGGTGGAACACTCTGTAGACATCTACTAAGTCCATTTATTCAAAAGTTTGGTTCAGTTCTAATATTTCATTATTGATTTTTTGTCTAGTTGATCTGTCTTTTTGTGACAGTGGATTATTGAGATCCCCCAATATAATTGTATTAGTGCTGATTTGATTTTTCATGTCCTTTAATACTTGTTTTATATAGTTGGGTGCACTGGTATTTGTTGCATATATATTTATGATCATTATCTCTTCCTCTTGGATTGTTCCCTTTACAAGGATGTAATGACCGTCTTTATCTCTCTGAATCATTCTTGGCTTGAAATTCACTTTGTCTGCAAAAAGAATAGCTACCCCTTCTTTTTTCTGGGTTCCTGTTGCATCGAGTATTGTTTTCCATCCTTTGACTTTCAGTCTATGAATTTCTTTCTGAAATTAAATATTTCTTGTATACAGCATATTGTTGGATCTTGCTTCTTGATCCATTTTGCCAGTCTGTGCCTTTTGATTGGTGAATTGAGACCACTAACATTGATGGTTAAAACTGATATGTATTGACTTATACTTGTCATGTTATTTTTCTATTGTTGATTCCCCCTCTTTTTTCCCCCCTCCCTCTGTTTAATTATCTGCCCTTCCTGGTTGATTCCTTCTGTTGGGATTCCTGGAGTTGTAGTCCTTGTTATCTCCTTCTAAAATGTCCTTCAGAATATTTTGGAGTGCTGATTTGGTGGTCATAAGTTTTCTCAGATGTTCTTTGTCATGGAAGTATTTTATTTCTTGATCAATTTTGAAAGATAGTTTTGCAGGGTACATCAATCTGGGTTGAAAGTTGTTTTCCTTTAGAGCTTGAAATACGTCATTCCAAGCTCTTCTTGACTTGAGTGTTTGTGCTGAAAAGTCAGCTGTGATTCTGATGGGTTTTCCTTTATAGGTGATTTGTCTCTTTTCCCTAATAGCTTTTAAGATTCTGCTCTTCTGTTGAATTTCTGGGATCTTGTCTATGATATGTCTGGCTGAAGATTCTTTTTGATCATGGCTAGGTGGAGTTCTATAAGCCTCATTTATATGAAGATCAAATTCTTTTTCTCTACCAGGGTAATTCTCTGTGATAATGTCTGTGAACAGGGTTCTGATGTCATTTATGCAATCTCCTGCTTTTTCACTGATTCCAATTAATCTTAAGTTATTTTTCTTTGTGTCATCTAGCAGCTGCTGGATTGATTTTTCATGGTCCCTTGCTATTTTTAAGAATTCTTTCTTTTCATGGTCAATAATTGCAAGCCTGTCTTCTATATCTGAGATCCTGTCCTCACATTGGCTTAATCTGCTACAAATACTTTCAATGGAATTTTTGTTCTCCTGGATATCTGCTTGAATCTGCTTTATGGATTCCATTTCTTTCCTATGCTGAGCATTCATGGTTTCCATAATTTTCTTAAGCTTGTCTATTTTTTTGTCTGTGTCTGCTCTAGCATCCTTAAGCATGGTCTTCATTGTGGACATTATCTCTGCAGTTATCTCTGAATTTTTTTCTGATTTAATTTTTTCCCAGAGCCTCATTCAGTTGCTTTGTTGTTACCACTTCAGAGATGCCAGGTGGATGGCTTTCAGATTGTCCCACCTCATTGCCTCCTAGGTTTGCCTTTGGTGAGTTGGATGTGTGGGGTCACATCTTGTTTAAGTGTCATCTCATTTTCTTTTCTTTCTTTAGTTTAATTCCTGGGGTGATGTTTGTAAATTACCTATGGTAGGTTGCTTTATTGCTAGTGTTTAAAATCCTTAGGAGATGACTACTTCTCTGTGGTATCTTCCAGGTGCAGTTTATTTTTGGGTTTTGAGCCTGCTGCAAGATCCTACCTCTTCAATTTGTTGGGTATGAGAAGTTGCTGCCTGTTTGGCCCAGTCCTTGGTTCTTTGGTACTGTGACACTGTAATTTCTGTGACCCTTAGTCAATCTCAGTCATGGAATACCAGGAAGAAAAGCTGTTTAGAACAATTATGTCACTTTTTGCTATAATGGTACCTAAAGCATCAAATACAGCCTAGAATATGATGGCCTGAGCTAACCAGTTATTTGCCACTTTTAACCATATAAAGTAGAGTTGTGGTTATATAACAAAATCTAAAACACACCAGAAAAATTATATGCAGTACATAAGTCCTTAATATGTCAATTTTGCCCTCAGGAGTTTAAATTTAAAATGAGTTAAGGAGGAAATAGAGAATTGGGAGAAGAGGAAGGAATTAGATGAAAGGATGGAGGACCAAGAGGGATGCTGCTAACATTGGGAAACTGGTGCAGAGGACTGGTGGGAAAAAGAGAAGGAAGGGATAAAAGGAAGAACAGATCAGAACCACAATCACAAGGAGGTTAGAGGCTCTGTTTACACTCATATAAATACCAGATAGAATAATGAAGGAAAGAGCAAACAGACAAACAAAAACAAAAATGAAGACAAAAACAAGAAAAGAAGCAAACAAACAAAAAAAAACCCACAAAAAAAAAAAGACACCTTCACCAGAACAAAAACGAATGAGAGATAAAGAGAAAAAAAAAAAAAAGAATCAGTTCCAGGTGTTGACTCTGCTGTAGGCAGGCACCGTGTGGTGACAGAGTCCTGTTCCGTGCAGGTCCGTCCCAGCGAGCCAGGAGCGCCCTCTGGCGGGGCAGTGAGCACAAGCGTGTACTCTCAGGTGGAGACCAGTCTCATTCGCCCACCGCTGTCAGCGCACTTTCTGCGGGCCTGAGAGCCACGGCGCCCTGCTGAGTCCCAAGCGCTGTGTTTTGGCGCCACGCTGAGTTTCGCTGCCCCCCCACCCCAATGGCGCCTGGCCAGTCGCTCTCTCATGGGGACGGCTGCGCCTCCGAGGCACTCACCACCAGCCAGCTCAGTTCTTTGCTGCTCCCCTGCACAGCGGCTGTCTCGCGTTCCTCCATGTAGGCCCCTGGGGGCACAGGCTGTCACTGTGTGTCCGCAGATTTGAACTTCTGTCGCGCTGCGGTTCCTGGCACAGGGAAAAGTCACCTGTGATCTCCTCCTTCCTCTTCTTCCAAACCACTCTTCACTCCC
Source organism: Erethizon dorsatum (assembly GCA_028451465.1). Lineage (NCBI taxonomy): Eukaryota > Metazoa > Chordata > Mammalia > Rodentia > Erethizontidae > Erethizon > Erethizon dorsatum. The sequence continues at coordinate 17,205,381 of CM051835.1, forward strand.
TCCCTGCGTCCCAAACTGCACCTCAGAACTTTCCTGGGTCCAGGGGAGCCACCTCCCTCCCTCCTGTGCTCCCCCAGCCACTATATTCTGGTGGCCAAAGGGCACTTTTAGAGAGTTTCACTGCCTGCTTCTTACAAATCCGCCATCTTTTCTCCTCTATCAAGCAGTGAATTTAAGATGGCTCCCCTTTGGAAATTCTTGTGTATTGTTTTCATGAAACACTCAGATTTTCAATTCAATTCACTGCTTATTGAGCCCCGTTTACATCTTCAGCAATCATTTTCTGGCCAGATTAGTGGTAGGCTTTAGTCATGTCTCACTATATGTTTTAGATAAATGAACTTATGAGTAGGTGAATTTTGTTTTTAGGTACAGTCTTATTCACTTAATAGAACATGAGAGAAAATCTTTTTCTTTCAGTAAGACCATGTATTAGTTAGCTTTCCATCACTGTGTGACAAAACATCTCAGGCAAACAATTTAAAAGGTGGAAATATTTATTTTGGCTCATTGCTTCAGTCTGTAGTTGGTCGGCTCCACCGTATTGGGGTCTGTGGTGGAAGAGGCAGAAAATCGTGGTAGGGAGTATATGGCGGAGAAACACTACTCACCTCATGCAATCTGGAAGGCAAAAGAGAGGAAGAGAAGGGGCCAGGATCCCAGTATCCCCTTCAAGCGTACATCCTGAATGCCCTAACTTCCTTCTCTCAGGCCCTGACAGAAGGAACCTCCTAAGGGTTCCACTACCACCCAATAGCTCCACAGGCAGGTGACCAAGCCGTTACTATATTGACCTTTGGGGGACACTTAAGATCCAAATCATAACAGACCACAAGCTTCTTCTTTTCTGACAAAGGACCCAACATTCATCCCTTTCTGGAGGAAAGGACCCAACATTCATCCCACTCATCTCCATTTCTGGAGACACGTTTTGCATCTCCAGAAATACGCACTGCCTGATTCATTTTGTCAAAATACTTTATTGAGCTATAATTTCACATAAAATAAAATTTACCAACTTTAAGAGTACAATTAGATAAATTTTAGCAAATGCTTATAATCATGTAACCACCACTACCACCAAGATACAGAAAATTACCATCACCCCAAAAACTTTTTCCTGTTTCTTTACAGTCAATTCCATATCCCTACTCCCTGCCCTCAGGAAATCACTATCATTATTTGTTTACTTTTTGCAGAATTTCATATAAACTGAATCTCAGAGTGCATAGCCCATAGCCCTTCGGACCTGGCTTTTTTCACTTAACACGTAGAATATTTGTCTGTGTTCTTGTGTGGATCAACAGTTCATTCATTTTTATTTTGGAGTCATGTTCTGTTGTATAGATATACCACACTTGATGGGTTTTGGGGTTATTTTCAGTTTTGAATGGCAGAAATGAAATAGCTCTGGTTTTGCAAGCACGAGCCTTTCTATGGACAAGTGTTTTATGTTCTCTTGATAAATTCTTAACAATGGAATTACTGGGTCATATGGTGGTATATATTTGACCCTATAAGAAATTGCAAAAGTTTTTTCTAAATTGACTGTAATATTTTGTATTCTTACCAGCTGTGTATATCAATACTAGTTGTTTCACATCCTTATCAATATTTGGTATAGGTGGTCTTTAAGCCATCCTGGTGGGTTCATAGTAGTGTCTCATGTTGTTTAAATAAAGGACAGTAGGGAAAGGGGGAAAAATGCAAGTCGATTATATTGTTAGTGTCTCTTAGTTCATTAAAAAAGGTTTGTGCAAATATCAATTTGAGAAATTTTTATTCCCATATCTTGTACCCTGAGCATCTACTTTAAAGATAATAACATGTAATGTATTAACTATTGTTATTCTCCTATTATTTTGTTATGAAATTTTGTTTTACCTTTTTTCATAAAATAAAAAAATAAAAATAAATGTGCATTTCCCTAATAACTCGTTTCACTGAGCACTTCTTCACATACCTGACATACTAACTTGCATCATCAGGTTTTGTGTGGTATATTATTAAATATCAGAAGGGTCAAACATTTTCTCCCTGGATGTAGGAATTGGTAATCCAGAGCTATACATATCCTAGAAAAACTGACACAAGATAAGGCTACAGCTAAAAAAACTCTTCATGTGAGAAAAATGCTGCAAAATGAAAGTTTAATAGTTAAAAACCAGATTAACTATCCGTTTTGTCTTCCTTAGAGAAGCAATGGGAAAAAAAGAGAAAAGGAAAATAAAACTTCTCATCTCACAAATAGAAAGATCTGGAAACGAAATGGCAGCTCCTTCTCTAACAGTCTTAAGTAGACACCCCCACACCGCATATCTCAAGCTATCAGATGGCCATATGAGATCTGAAAGCTTCAGAACACTAAATTTGCCTCTCAAAAGAACCAAATGTTAAACTATACCACACATGTCATTTGTCTCTTATAGTATTCAATTTTCTCTTCATCTTATTATTTTTAGGTGGGATTCAAAACACCCACCAGGAATTTTTTTTATGAGAGAGAACATTTTTGTTTTGGTAGAAAATGTGTTCAACTCCTAATCATTTGTCAAGGATTTTTCATATGAGATGTAGTTTTCTATCTACTTTAAGTACAGCAAATTACTCATATTCATGACATCAAAAAATGTCACCTCTTTATTTAGGAAAAGAATAAAATCAGTCTACACAATTATCCTCTCTATCACTAACATTACTGAAAAAAAGAAGTCCTAGGAAACTTGTCTCTATAATCCTTCCAATTTATCTGCTATAAACTGACATAGACTCTGAGAGTCTCTCTCTTCCTAATTTTCCATCTTCACTCTTAACTGGATACACAGATATCCACTCTCCAATCTTTTCACTGGAGATTCAAGCTTAATAAATTAGATTTTTTAAAAGCAAGTTCTTCAGAAGTAATTTATATAATACTTTTTTTTCACCATTAAAGAACAGCAAAGGAAGAACATGAGGCAAAAATCCATTTACCTCCTGGATTGCAGTGAGACCCATTAATCTGTGCCATCCTCCTGTCCCCTTAATCTATACTTCTACCTGGTCAGGGATTACAAAAAAGCTGGCCAGTCCACATTTGGACTCTGCAGGTATATAAGTATCCCTGCAATGAAATCTCCTTCTCTTGCATGCTACACTGAATGGATTTGTTCTCATTTATAAGCCATGGGTGACAGTAACTAAATCTGTACAATCTAGACATTTTTTCCATATTTAGAATAAGGGGAATATTCCATTATTACAGACATTCACCACTTGACATTTCTTTGACAATCATATTTTTCAATGTAAGACATGCCACTTTGAAACCAAATATAAGTTTAAATGTCTGAGTTTAGCCAAAGAAACCGAGACTGGGAATCACACGAGAACATGTGTTTCACTCACTTATGTGTCGTAAGTGGATTGAGGCCTCAAAGAAGTTTTGCTTCACATTCATCAATCAGTCCTTCTGTGGAGCTCTGAGTCATCGAACCAATTGCAAAAGTCGGGAAGATTGATGAACACAATATGGCTTGCCCTCTCCTGTATTTTGTCATAGAATTCCTTCACCACAGTCCATCTGTATACCCAGCCCCAAGATCTTTAAGCTCCCAAATAGTTGCTCCTTAAGCCACCCTCAGTATACACCAAGACCCCAGCTCCCTCACCATTCACGAGCCAACCCTCATTCCATCTCCTCAGTCATAGAAAGAAGGAAAATATAACCCACTTCTATAGGAAGACCCTGCTACGGCTGTAAGCTTGGTCTACTTGAAGCCATTTCATAAAGCAATGAGAAGAAGAGGAAACAAGGAAATCTAAAACAACACTGCTATAGCTCTTAGTATCATCTTAATAAGCAGAGGCCTTCATTTTGCCTTTTTTAAATTCACATATGGTAATTATTTACTCCATGCATAATTATATATATCATGATTATTCCCTTTAACAATAACTCCACCTGCAGATGTAAATGGAAGGAAGAATCCCTCCCCCACACACACACACCCCATCCCCGTGCACTGAGGCTCACACCACCCTAGAGAGTTGCAGCCCGACAAGGCTCACAGCGTAAGAGCACTAAGAGGGTGGGCCGGTGCCCCAGAACTCCTTAGTCTACATGTGCCGGTGGCCGCCTTCCCCCACCTTCATCCCCCACCGCCAGAACAAGGACGTGACTACACCACTTTGGAACAGCGCTTACGTTAAGATGCTGTCAAGAAACACTTGCCGATGGGCCAGTCTCCTGAACCAGCATTGCCTTCCAAACCCGGAGCTCAGCCTTCTTCTGTACAGCCAGTCTGCTTGCCACAGGAACCCTGAAAAGAAGATTCCTGGGGTCCCCTTCCTCCACAATCTTTGGCTGCCAAGTAGGACCAAATAGAAATAATTTAAAAGAGAGGAAGGGGGGCCCCGGTGAGATGGCTCAGTGGCGTAAGCGCCTGCCTGGCAAGCGCGAGGGCCTGAGTTCGACTCCGAGAACCCACATATGAAAAAAGGGCTGGTGATATCGCTAAGCGGCATGGGTGCCTGCTGGTGCATGAGGTCCTGAGGTCGGTCCCCCGGTACCCACAAAAAAAATAATAATAACAAAATAAAATAAAATAAAAGAGAGGAAGAAGAAAGCACCCCAGAGCATAACATGTCCATAAGACTGCTCCTGCGCAGGTATTCACAGAGCTTATTATTTTATCACATAGGAGTCTTTCCTTCCACCCGGGCTCGGACTAGGGCACATGGTTCCCATAAGCAAAAATGAAGTAAGAAGGCCAAAGGAGGTTAGAGAATGTGCAGCCTAACACTCACAGATTCTCAGAGCCAGACCCTAAATGGTCCTCTAATCTATTTTGTTTTGCAGAAGAAAACACTATGGCCAAAAGTGTGGTTTACCCAAGATTATAATCTGGCAATCTAAAATTTACTCAGGGTTCTCTCCTCTCTTTCCTTTCCAAAATAAATAGTTACCAATTGCCAAACCAATGATGATAGTAGTAAGATAACATTTGTTATGTCCTTTTTGTTACCAGGTATTGTGAGGAGTACCTTTCATAAATTATTTTTTTAAATCTTACAACAGTCTTATGAAGTGGATGCTATTACTATTCTCATTTTATGGATGAAACTAAAGTGTGTTTAAGGCACTGGCTGAAGTTCACATGGCAAGTGGACAGATGAGCCCATGCCTTTCACCATACAACTGTAAGATCTCTATTCAGTGGCATTTGGGACTCCTGTTGTACCCCTACATACTTCCAGAATCATCTGTATATAAATTATATTCAGGGTTCTTGTAAAATCATATGTGATCATAGAGAACCAGATAACCCATTTCTCCAAAGTGTCAGGAAATATTGATTGTAGCTGTCTTCCCATGAATTGGGTCTGACTAATTGTTTCAATCTTCTCTGACCTCCAAGCAAGCCAGATTATTTATAGAAAGGCCAAGTCCACTTGACAAGTCTTGAAAAACAAACCTTTGGTTAGTACGTACAGAACTTATCAATATGTCCTGCATTTTTTTTACTCCAGAACACTTCGCCCTCCACCTCTAGCAGTCACAGACATCCAACTGTGCCTTTGAAAGCCAAAAGCCACATTTTCGCCCAGTTTTGTGGAGTCTGGCCCAAGTGCACCAGCATCCCTAGGTCCAGTGGCTCCAGAGCAGGCTTTCTGCCCACTCCAGAAACAGAGCTCAGGACTTTCTGTGCAAGTCAGTCCAGGATATTCTGCAGAGGAGACAGACAACCACGGACTGAAGCCTTGAGCAAATTAGACCTCTCTTCCTGTAAGTTGTGGGTGTCGGGTACTGTGTCTCAGCGATGACAAAGCTAATACACCAGCTGAGACACTTCGGGCAAGTTGTAGACCTCTGGGCTGCAGTTTCTCATCTATAAAAGAAAGAGCAATAGCAGCTACCTCGTGGGACTAGTGGGAAGATTAAATGAGATAATACATTGTAAGCATCTGACACCATACCAGTCACGTGGTGAAACAAGTTAACTGATGTTTCTCTAATGTCTCTGTTGCATTAACTCCACCTCTTTTCAGTGGAGAGAGAACTTCTCATCTTCATTCCAGAAGATGAAAAAAGGATGGCATGGGAGGAATAAAAAATCAGGCAGAAAATTCTAATTCTAGTGGATCCCAGGGCCAGAAATATCTAGAAAATGACTCTAAATTTGGATACAAAAAGAGAATGCAACCAATTATACCTGATTTCCAGTACTTTTTAAGTATATGTTTATAGCATATGTTTGGATGTTTGTGCTATATATAATTAGCCATTTTTCTTCAGCATATCCAGTAATTATTTTATCAAACACACATCTGTTTTAATTAAGCATGTACACACTTTACTATACTGTAAAATGTCAAACACACTATAAAATAACTCGGAGTACATTAACACATAAAAACAGAAATTCACTTGACATATCACAAACAGCTGCGAGACACTCATAGACCCAGCCAGCTGCTGCTCAACAACGCCCAGGCAGGGCTGCGCTACCAGGTCCTTCAGAGACTCCTCCCAAGGTGGAGCTGCACTTTCTGTTTTCAGTTCTCTTGCTTCGGCGTGACTGTCAGATATAGCGTGTGGCAAAGCATGCGTAACTTGGCTGGCACCACACGTGCCAGCCCATCTTCAGTTTGCCAAGTTGGAGACTTTTCGTGCAGATGACATTTGGATACTTCAAACCCAGAGGGGCTTCAGCTGCCAACTAGTATAACTCCCTCACTGTGCAGACGGGGGCACTGAAAACGAGGAGGAACTGAGTTAGTGAATGAACTGGGGTCATTCTGGGTCATTTATGCCCAATCCAATACTCCTTCTACCTTGCTGGTTTTTAAACCTAGCTGTGCATCAGCATCATCAAGGGTATTGATGTAAAATGCTGATTCCCAGCGCTCAACATGACCAAAAGTCTTGCACATGATGTGGAGCCAAAATATATATAGTTTAACAAAGGTGCTAACAGAGGTTGCCAGAGCAGTCAATTCAAAGATCTGAAGGTTCACAAGATCTACTTTTCACAAGCATTTGAGATAGATAGATAGATAGATAGATAGATAGATAGATAGATAGATAGATAGATATACATTACCAGCCTTAAGAAAATAAAGAAACCCATCATTTGCAACATGGATGATGAATCCAGAGGAAAGTATGCGAAGTGAATTAAGCCAGATGCAGAAAGAAAAATACTTCATGATCTCGTATTTGTGTCATCTATAAAGATTGAATTCATAGAAGTAAAAATAAAATGATGATTACTAGGACCTAGGGGACAAGAAAGATGTTGGTAAAGCTTTGGTTAGAAAGGATGAATACGTTTTGGAGATCTATTCTACAACATGCTAACTGTAATTAATAATACTCTCTATCATATGCTCGAAATTTTTCTAAGAGAATAGATCGTAAATAGTTTTACCAGAAGAAAAAAATTAGTGATTACATGAAGTGATGGATATGTTTATTAGCTTGATTGCAGTAAGCGTTTCACAGTGTATACTGCCTTAGTCCCTTTGGACTGCTATAACAAAATACTATACATTGGGTAGCTCATAAAGAACAAATTTATCTTTTACAGTTGTGGAGGTTGGAATATCCAGCATCAAGGTGCTGACAGATTTGGTGTCTGGGGAGAGCTCACTTTCTGGTTCACAGGTGGCACCTTTTCACTGTGTCCTTGCATGGAGTAAGGGAAGGTCTAATGTAGGTCTAATGTAGATCGTGGGGGCTTGTCCTCATGACCTAGGCACATCCCAATGGCTCTGCCTCCAAGTACTCCTTGGGTGCTAGGATTTCAACATTGATTTTGCAGAGACACAAATATTCAGATCATAACATATACATATATCAAAACGTCATGTTGTATACCTTAAATGTACACCATTTCATTCTACTTCCAGACCCGAAAATTCATATCCTTCTCACACACAAAATGAATGGACAAATAGATCATTAGAACAGAATAAAACACGCACATATATATACATATAGATGTAATCTAATATAAAATGAGAAGTCTTTTTACCAAATAATAGTGGAAAAAGTAGATATCTATATGGAAAAATGTGAACCTCAACACCATCATGATATCAGATATAACCTATTGATCATAATTTAAACATAAAAACTATAGTTATAAAACTCCCTGGGCCAGGGATATAGCTCAGCGGCACAGCACCTGCCTGGCAAGTGCAAGGTCATGAGTTTGATTCTGGTACCAAAAAAAAAAAAAAAAACTCCCAGAAGAAAGCATAAGAAAATATCTTCATGATCTTTGTGTAAGAAATATTTCTGAAGAGAAGAGGTAGAAACAGCTAACCAAAACAAAAAAACTGAAACACTGAACTGCACATCAAAGTGTTATATGTATATAACATAATAAAACTGGAAATTAATAACAAATATTCAAATAAAACAAACCAAAAATAAGCCTTTCCAAATCCTTGGGAATTAAAAAGGAAACATCATTCTTAAATGATGATACAGTCAAGACATAAATTTAAAAACATAACAGCAGATAAATGTGAGTATATATGCATGTATGTATACATACATATGTGTACACATATACACATTTACTGGACATGGCTATAGTTGTATTATATAACATCTAGCCACAAATATTTGCTACTATTTTAAAAGAAGGTAATATAATAAAGTCTCCTACTCAAGAAGCTAAGAAAAAATGACAAAATGTAACTCAAGCAAAGAAGATAATGAAGATAAATAAATACATAAATGGATTAAAAAATAGAAAAAAAAATTGATAAATGATACCAAGAACTAGTTCTTTGAAAATTCAACAAAACAGACAAATCTCTGGATAAGTTAATCAATAAATATAGAAAGCAAAATCATAAAAAATCATTTAAGAATGAAAGATGATAGGAGAATGTGGCACAGAGAAGATTTTTAAATTATCAGTAAAAAAAATCACTAGGTATATACAGCATTAGTAAATCTCAGTGAGATGGACAACTTTTGGCAGGGGCAGGTATGAGTAAGGAAAAACAAAATTAATCAACATGTAAACTTATTTTTAATCATCCCCGGTGAAAATTCTGGAGCCGGGTAATTTTATAGATAAGATATTATAAATCTTCAAAGAGCAGAAGATTCCCATTCTATATGAACTTCCATTGCACAAAATAATAGAACTTTTCCCAATTTGTTTTATACTGTGACCCACATGCTGACAAAATGTCACATACACACATACATACACACAAATATAAGTGTGCAGAGGGAAGTTCACGTAGCAGGTCAGGTTGCTAGACCTTAGAAAGATCTACTTACAAGATTGGCCAGGGCCAGACATGGTGGCATTCACCTATAATCCCAGCACTTGGGAGGCTAAGGCTGGAGGATTGTCATGGGTTTGAGGTCAGCCTAGTCTACATAGTGAGTTCAAGGCCAGCCTGGACTATATAACGAGACCCTGTCTCAAAAAAAAAAAAAAAAAAAAAAAGATTGGCCATTGACTGGCATCTGGGAACTTGGAATTCAAGTGGATTTCTACCCTCTAATTGATAAGTGGCCTGCTATGCCTTAACCATTTGTGCAAATAATATGTTTGATGCCTAACACCAGCTTTCCTTTTAGGAGTCTGGAATTTTGGTTTTATGCCAAGCAGAGGCTTTGTATGTCTCAGCCTCCAATAAACATCTTGGGTAGATTCTCCTATGAGCTTCCCTGGTGATGATCATTTCACATGTGTTACTACTCATTCCTAGGGGAATTACATCATCCCACATGAGTCCACTAAAGAGAACTCCTAAGAGTTTGTGCCTGGATTCCCCTGGATTCCCCTGTGCCCTCCATCCCATGTGCCTTTCCCTTTGCTGATCTGACTCTGCGTTCTTTTTTGTAAGTCATAGCATGAGTGTGACTATAGGCTGAGTCTTGTGAATCAGTCTCTCAAATTAACAAACCTGAGGATGATCAAAACAATAGGCAAGGGCCGGTGAGATGGCTCAGCGGCATAAGCGCCTGCCTGGCAAGCTCGAGGTCCTGAGTTTGACTTCCGGTACCCACATAAGAAAAAAAGGGCCGGTGATATTGCTCAGTGGCACAGGCACCTGCTGGCATGCAAGGTCCTGAATTTGACCCCCGGTACCCACAAAAAAAAAAATAGGCAATACCTGCTATGCGTAAATACTGAAATTCTATGTAAGAAACTAACAAATGCTAAAATAATAATTTACAAAAGCCAAGTTTTGACTCAGTAAGTATTAACAATCTATCAAGAGAAAGTACACAATCTAGTAATGGAGTAGCTCATATCAACAAAAATTTAAAACATGATCTTATCAAAAGAGTGTGAAAAGATATTTCACAAAGTTTAATATTAATTCAAAAGAACTTAAAACTAAAAATGAAAGGATAGTTTATTTACAGGATCCTTTATCCTCAATATGATGAAAAATATACTCGAATCTTCACCATCGTCATCCTAACTGGTACAATATAATTCCTAAAGCCAACCCATCTAAAACTGAAATCAAAATGAGAATTTCCATTACAATCACTATGATTGACATTGTCTGGAAATTTTTTGCGATGGAACAAGATCTGAAAGAAAAAACAAAACAAAAACAAAAAAGGAAGATATACTCGTATGCCTAGAAAATTCAGGAGTTTGACAAATTATCTGAATATCAGAAAAAATATTTTTGAAGTAGCTTTATTACATACCATTTATTACTGGTTAAAAATACAGAATAATAGAATAGCCCATGCACAAAAGCTACAAAAACTATACAATATCTATAAATCATTTTTTAAAGCAACACAAGTGGCCCATAAGAAAAATGCTCAAAACTCTATTGAATATGTGAACAAATCAAGAGTTACTCTATAGATGGCAAAACTGAATAGTGTTAAGATACCAGTTCTCAAGTTAGTTCATGGTTCTAATAAAACAAGGGACTGGACATACATACAATGACCAGACCTTGTATCAAAACAGACCTATGACCCACAACCACCCAAAAAACCATAGTATTTCTAGTAAAATCTAAGAAGTGAATCCTAACTGCTGTAACAAGTGACCCCAAATCACTGAGACTTGATTAATAACTGGCATCTTGTGTAATTCTTGTCTCTGTTTCCAACCTAGGATCAGAGAAAAACAAATATGTACCCCCAACCAATCACATAGGATGCTTCTCATCTAGTAGGCTGCCCACAGCTACCCCATGAGAATAACCTCTACCTGGATACACCTGAAGCCTTCCCTTTCCTCAACCATAAAGATGCCCACTCCTCTGCCTGCCTGAGGGTCGCTACTAAAGCCCGGGTGAGGGTGGCTGACTCCCTTGCTACACAACAAACTCAGAATAAGTAGCCCTTGCTTTTCTGATTGTGTTAGTCTTTATTTCCATGGTAGTGTAGATGAAAATTCCAATGAAACTTGTTTTAACCTTGGCAAAATAATTCTAAAGCTCACCTTTAAAAATAAATCTCTGAGAATAAGCAAGAACATTTTTTAAAGTAATGAGAGGGTACTAGCTTTGCCATGTTTTAAAACATTAACTGATAAAGCAACATGCATAGGCCAGGACAGTAGTGGCTTAAGAACTGACAAGGTGACTCAATGAAACATACTAAACAAACTCAAGCCAGACACTATATATATATATATATATATATATATATATACATATGTGTAATATTTCAGTTCCTGATAAGAGAGTTGATATCAGTAGAGAAATGAAGATCTAGTCCATCAGCAAAGCTGTGACAACCAACCATCTGGGGGAAAATTCTATTTAAAAAGCCATTTTAGAAACATTTCAAAGTAAATTCTAGATGGATTAAAAAGTTAAATGGAAAAAATTAATTGATTAAAACATATAGGTGACTAGTATCTAATCTCTATCCAAAAGGAATCAAAAAAGTAAAAGGAAATGATCGATAAACTTATAATTTATACATTTAAAAATAAACAGTATAAGAAATGAACAAATAAAATGCAACAAAAACTATAAGGATCTTTCATAGATACAAAGGACCTTAGTCAAAAGATCAACAGATAAGTACACAGAGGACGTGGAAAAGTCACAAGAGAAAAAATCATGGGCAAGCAAGCAAAGAAAAATAAAGAAAAATTCAAGTGCAATTTTTTAGTTCTAAAATTAGTCACTTTCTTAAAAATAGGATTGCCTTGTACTGATGAGGTAGAATGAAAAAGAAACTCACTGCTGGTGGATTATAAATGGTATAATCATTTTGAAAAGTGATTTTTTGGCACTACATATGAAGAATTTGAAAATATTCCTATCAGTCAAGCCATCTAGTTTAAAAACAGGAACAAAAAGAGCCATGCACTGGGATGCTAACTGCAGTGCTATTTATAATAACAAAGAAGTGGGAACAACTGAAATGCTTCAGAATGGGACATTAGATAAACAAATCATGGCACATACAAAAGAAAATGTTATTCACTTATTTTTAATATTTATAAAAACTTTTTGCTGATATGGGGGAAATGCTATGTCAAATATTAAACTAAATAGCAAAAAGACATAAAAGTATTAATTTGTTCAAAACCATATGATCTCAGTTATGTCAACAATTTATATATCAATATACATATATAAATTTATGTGTGTATAAGTGCCAAAATGTTTATATAGACAAAATATTCCTTATATATTATTTATATATATATATATATATATATATATATATATATATATATATATGACAAAATGTAACTTGATTGTCTCAGACTATTGGAATTTTAAGATACGTTTTGATTCTTTCTACTTTTCATCACTTTTTCCACTTTCTGTAAGGAGCTGGGGAGGAAAAACATGACTTAAAAAATAAAGAATAGTTTGTTCAAGTTTTTTGTCCCAGTAAGCTATTAGAAGAGATTTTTTTGAATGGATTTAAAATAAAAATGATACAATGTCTGTTGGTGCCTGGGGCAAAGGGTAACCTGATTAGATACTGCAAAGAAGAAAGGCTCCATAGGTAGATGTACCCTCCATTCAGGCCAAGGTGACCTTGGAAAAATCTCCACAAGCTTCCAGAAACTGCCTGCTCTTGTCATGTGCACCAAAAGGTGGGCTGGTAATCCTAGAGAGCTCTGAAATCTGTAACAGTTGTAAGAAGTTTCCAAGTATGCTTTCTTTTTTTACTTTTTGAAACCAGTTACACAGGGTTCCACCTAAGATTTGCAACTAGAAAGGCTTTTGAAACCCCTGATTTTGCTCACATGCTGTAGAAACCACTGTGAAAGTATACTCTGTAATTCCTTTCATCAGTGAGAAAGCCCAAGCAGAGCCACGTAATTCAGAACAATGGATGATTCTGATCAATAACTTTGGCATCTTCTTAAATCTTTTTATAATTAAAATCTCCTGGGACACGTATTTGGTTCATCCTAGGGGAAGCCTGCAGCAGGGTGAATCATAGCATAACTGTTCAGACCTGCTCCCCAAATGTCAAACGTAAATTCCATTGTCTCTTGTTTTGCTACTCAGTCACCCAAATTTCTAGTTGCCTTACTAGTAGGGAGTCTAGTTCCTCACTTTTGAGACTCCTCTCACCCTTCAAGAATCCAAATTGGCTGAGAACTGCTCCAGGATGGTGTCTCGTAGGCCGGTAGCCACATATCCTCCTAACGTCACCCGCTTCCTCAGAGCTTAGCTTCTCTGAGGGAGCCGCTATGTTGGGTCCCCAAGAGCCAGTTCTTTGTGCTCTCTTCACAACTGTGGCCACATCCAGCTGCCACTTGGGCACAGAGATTTTGGTGAAGGTGGGATGAGGATCTACTAACACAGAGTCCCTGGTGAGCCCAGAGCCTCCCCTAGAGGTCTTGACTTAGTTTCTGAAACCTTAAAATACAAAGAGCCTAAGTAGAGAACACTTCCTGCAGACACAGTGGATAATTTTCTAAGCTCTAGGAGGCTTCCTCTTAACTCTTCGACACTATCCAAGTGATTCCAGATACCCATGGACCATCTGCTCTTCTGAGGTTAACCTGCATGGGTTTTTGGCACAGGAAAAGATACAACACACAATGTAGCTCTGCTCCACTGAAAGTCATTCCATATCTATAACCAGTCACAGCTGTCATCATATCCCCACTTACAAGTATGAAATTTGAAGCTCAAAGTCTTATCTAAGGTCACATAGCTAAGTTCCCTTTTAGAGTTATCTCGGGGCCGGTGAGATGCCTCAGTGGCATAAACACCTGCCTGACAAGCGCGAGGGCCCAAGTTCGACTCCCGGAACCCACATACGAAAAAAGGGCTGGTGATATCACTCAGTGGCACGGGCGCCTGCTGGCGCGCAAGGTCCTGAGGTCGACCCCCGGTACCCACACAAAAAAAAAAAATAGAGTTATCTCTCTTCCTCTCTCAACCCTTGTCATCTTCTTTCCCTCCATTTCTTCTTTCTCCCAGTCATCTTCCTCTTCTCTATCTTGACATTCATCAATATTCATTGAGAACAAATACTAACTCAATATTATACTAGGATGCAGATGAGACAAGAACAAGACATTTATCCATGCTCTCAAAGAGTTTGTAATCTAATTATAGAAACAAGATTAACAAAAGACATGAAACAGTCTTAAACAATTAGATTCTAATTTTATTTCTACTTTTCATTTGTTCTCTCTCACAAATTCCACTCTCTGTTGTCTCTTCTATTTAAAAAAAAGTTGACTTTTTTCACAATTCATGTGATATATATGTATACATATATATTATACAAAGTTTGAAATACATATTTCAGTTTATAGAATAATAATAAAATAAATCTCTATGTTTTTTCTGCTCTATTTGAGCAATAAAAACATTACCAGTCAGTGGCTGCCTCTTACTAGGTAAGATAATTTCTTTCTCTGGCTTTTGCAAGACTAAACATTCTTCCAACAGAGAAATGCAAAAACAACAACAGTGTAGTCATCAAACGTACACTTCTATGAGTCGCACTTTAGTTCATAAAGTATAGCGATGAGGACCAGGAGCTTCAGGGCCTTGATCATAAGATACTGCAGAGGGTTAGAGGAATTCAAGGGCTGGTCAAAGGAAAGGTAACCCATGGTTTTATTGGGAGGCACCTAGACAGGTTGCATGAGAGGAGAATCTCCACACCATGAGCTGTCCAGAGGGAGCTGCTGCTCAGAGGGGAGGACATTGTCTATGTCTAGACAATGTTACTCTGTAGGAGGGTGGAGAGCACCTGGGAGATTGTACACCCACAAGCCCCCATCTTTCAGTGACCAGCAGATATCAGGTGAAATTTCTAGAGGTATGTAAAGCAAGCAGGCCCTACGTGGCTAAAAATCTGCTTGGTTTGGGCTAATTTTCAAATAATTGGCTATATAACATTTTGAGTTTGGTACCAACAGTCTTTTGAGCCAATAGTTCTCAACCTGCAATGATGATATAAACAATTTAAGGGCCGATACATAAAGGTCACCTTGGCCCATTTAGATAGCACATACTTACCTATTCAGTATGCTGATGCCCGCACACCCCTCAGAACAGACTTCCACACCTGCTCTTGGTGGCTGCCTCCTGTTCACCTCTCCTCAAGCCCTAGAGCACAGCCTGACTCCCATCCACTGGGGATATGGTCAGAGAGGCGGCTCCCACTGAAGAAGAACTTCGGATGGAGTCTGAGCCTATGAGCTGGCAACAGCAGCAAATCTGCCCATCAGCATCAAGGATGCCCTGGGTACCCAGAACAGGAGGGCAGGGATCTACACCTCTCCAATCACAAGTAAAGGAACAGCCTTTCCTGGTAGATCTCAGATTCAAAGATGGACTTTTCCTCCTCTATTTACATGCACACACATACATACAACCCTGTATGCAGACTCTTTCTAAACTATAGACAAAACCATAAACATTGAAAAACTAATATTTAACTGTGAGGTTTTTCTCCTGTTAGGCAAGGTCAAAATGTAGATATCATGGTAAATTTTCTCAAGACTTTCTTTTAAAATACATCCTTTAGGGTCGGTGAGATGGCTCAGCGGCGTAAGCACCTGCCTGGCAAGCACGAGGGCCCGAGTTCAACTCCCAGAACCCACATATGAAAAAAGGGCCGGTGATATCGCTCAGAGGCACGGGTGCCTGCTGGCGCGCGAGGTCCTGAGGTCAACCCCCGGTACCCACAAAAAACTAAATAAATAAATAAAATACATGCTTTACACCTAATGCTATCCAATGCTAATTGGTAAGGGAAAATTATTCAACCATAATACATTTAATGCAATGCTTGATAATCAACATATTTTTAAAATATTATTTCTTTTGACAGAATTACATACAAGGAGATAAAATATATAAGGAGTATCAGCTCAGCCAGTAGCCCAGTGATACAAGATTATTCCTATGATGTACTTACTAGGACTCAGCCATCTAATGGACTTCCTATGGTATCCCTTGGAAGAAATTGCATGGTTTTTCAGAGGAAACTCTCAAAAAGCTAATCCTGATAACAGTGTAAAAGAAGCCAGCTCCAAAAAAGGCCAGACCGCCCAGGTTGGGATCATCCCCTTGCACAAAGTGAACTAAACTGAGGCAATCATCTGCATAATTTCATCTCACCTTTCCTTGTTCCCTTTATCTCAAGAAGAACTTCGGAGAGCCTAGAGGAAATGTGGATTTTGTTTGTTATTGCTTTGGGTTTTCACAGTTGCTTAATTATCCAGATAACTACATTATCTGCCACTGTACCCAGGCAAGGGCAAAGGATCAAGCAACATCATCACATCTTTATCAGCTACAAGGGAGAAATACCCTGCAGCCCTATACCCAGGCAATGTGACACATTTTTTGTCAGTTTTCTTCTTCCCAGTGGGCAAAATTTAACCAATACTTTGTTAGCAAAGGTCTAGTCATTCCCCAGGGGAAAATTACAGGAGTGAGGATATAACCTCTGCCATACCACATGTGAGCTTAAAAGGATAGATTTCTGGGTCTGGCCACCGTTTTGAAATTAGGTCTTAAAAGGAATAGGTTTGTTGCTATGGATTTAAGGGGCAGAAGGGCCAACATTCACTTACAGTTCTCAAAAATAACAGTGAGCGCCGGTGAGACGGCTCAGCGGCTTAAGCGCCTGCCTTGCAAGCGCGAAGGCCCGAGTTCGACTCCCGGAACCCACATACGAAAAAGGGGCCGGTGATATCGCTCAGCGGCACAGGTGCCTGTTGGCGCGTGAGGTCCTGAGGTCGTCCCCCCGGTACCCACAAAAAAAAAAAAAAAAAAACAGTGAGCAAGAATATTTTCATCCTATTACAGCTCTGAAGAAGGATAATAAAAGAAATTCCCTGTTGGACCAAAGTGATGCAGGGATGGCGGCAAAATGCTAACAACATTAACTTTGTGTTATTGAGATTCATGCGCTCGCTTCATTACCGAAACATCCTGAAGATTAAAACAGACATAACTGGTAGTTTGAAACTAATAGCAAAGGGCTGCCCAGCCATCACTGTCAACTTCTTCTCCACAACCATTTCCTGTGACAGCTTCTTCCAGGATATTTCAGCCAGCTGTAAAAGCTGCCATCTCCTTCGTTTCTCCCTCTAAGGAAAAGTCTGCCACAGGAATTTGGTGCATTTGGGCCGACTTTATTAAACAACTTAATCAATCTCTGTCTGCCTAGCGTGGCCTAAGGAGTCCTAATTAATCAATAAGCATTTATTGAGTGTCCTAATGTGCATAATAGTCCTGAGTCAGGTGCTGTGGGGCCTTCAAGGATCTAGTTAGGGAAATGGTGTACACTGCCCCATAGCGGGCTGCTGGACAAATTGAGTCAGCAAGGAGGGAAAGGAAGTTACAAATGCTGAGCTCCACGCCTTATCCAAGTTAGGATTCCCTTTAGTCTGTATTAGTCTGGTAGGGCTGCCATAACAAAACACTACAGACTTTAGACAACAGAAATTTATTTCCTCACCATTCTAGAAGGTAGAGTTCAAGATTGAGGCATTCATATTCTAGGACCTCTCTCCTTAGCTTGCAAATGGCCAGCTTCTCCCACTTTTCTCTCCTTTCTGAGCACATACACAGTGTCCAAATTTCCTCTTCTTATAAAGATCCCAGCGTTACTGAATTAGGACCAAATTTTAGTTCAATTACCTCTTTCAAGACCTTATTTCTAAATACAGTCATAGTCTAGAATGCCGAGAGTTAAGACTTCAACCTCCAAATTTGAGAGGACACAATTCAGTCCATAACATAACCCTGCCATGGTGGCAGGAGAATATGTTAGATAGGACCCTCTTGTTTAAAAACAAACAAGGAAAACAGAAAATCTGACTCGAACAATGGGTTAGGGTTAGGATTACTTGTGAATAACATGAAAAAAAGACAGTGGGTCAAATGTAACAGAATTTTAGTTCTTACCTTCAAAAGGTAAGAAATAGTCCAAATCTGGAGTCGTTTTCCATGGCATTGGACACCCATGCATTTTCTGTTGTTTCTATGCCTGCATCACCTCATGGTCCAAGATGACTGCTGCAACTCCAGTCATTTAGTAACTTTCCTCTGTGTTGATTCTATTACCAGAAAGGCTCTCCCCTCATAGTTGTAAGATGGTTGTAGCAGCATCTGGCCTTGTCTTCTCTAAGCTTTAAATCCTGTGGAAAAAAAGCAAAAAACATTTTTCCAGCTTTTGATCTTGACCGGGTCCCATGCCAGTTGCTAAGGCCAGAGGAATGCGATGCCCTGATTGCCTTGGGTCTCAGCATCTACCATTACTGGGCTCAGGGTGTGGCAGGGATGGGCCCCAGCAGGAAATTGCACCCAGTGTTTCACTAGGAGGACAAATGGCTACTGCATAGTGCAAACCACAGGTGTCCACAGACATCCACGCACACATTGAGGGTACACACAGTGAGACTTAGGGAGGCTGCTATGTGCCCAGGTACCCACACAACTGGTGGAGCAGGTACCCATGAAACTGGCTACCTGACAGCAAAGTCCTTCTTCTTTCCACTCCACTGTATTAATAGCTTCAGCACTGGGGGTATCATGAGGGAATGGAGCAGGGTGGGAAGACTCCCTGGAAGAGGTTAGTTACTGAAGGACAGATACCAGGAAAACTGAGGTAAGAGCCTGATGGGAAGGTGGCGACAGGTAGATTGGATATCCTAGTGAGATACCAGGGAGCACTCAGGTTCGGCCAGTGCTACTGAGCCCCGGGCTGCAAGTTCCTCACATTATTAAATAGGCATTCTGTGGGGGGCATGGAAAGTGTTTCGAAACCCAACGGCTTTGGAGAAACCTGTTGGCACCTCCTTAGTGAATCACAGTAAACATCAAAAAACGAAAGTTCTAGGAAGTCTCGAGAGAAGTTATGTCATTTGACCTAAGCAATATTTCCCGACTTTTGTTTTTTCCATAAAGTTTTTGTTTATCGGTTGCTTGGTCTTGAAAACTTAACATCTTTAATACTCTGAGAAGCCAGTGCTCTCTGGAATTCATAGGAATTGCTAATTTAATTTAAAGCTTATTTTCAGGTGAGAAAGTTGAAGTTCAGGAAATATAAGGGACGTGGCCCATATTCTCTAACAGGTGAGAGGCAGCTCTGAAACTAGAGCCCAAGCATCCTTGTTCCAACCCATTAGTATCCAACCCATTTGTACTAAGTAACATGGGGGTGGTGCTGCTCGGAACACTTTTACATTAAATTATCTTATTACACTGAATATGGCTAAACTAACATAACATGTTCTCATTTAACATTGCAGTTTCCACTGGGCAGCAATAGATCATCTAAGCAGATGACTGGTTCTTGCACGTGTAAGACCTTTGTGTATGTGTGTGTGTGTGTGTGTGTGTGTGTGTGTGTGTGTGTGTGTATGCGTACATGCATGTGTGTTGCTAAAGGCTCACCAGAGGCAAAGGCACTCAGTTAGATTACTTACCCATAGCCATGCAATCAACATGGGGCTAGGACTCTTTCTGTGCACTCCATTTTCTCTGCGTACGGTAGATATGCTAATCAGTCAGTAAAGAGTTTACTGCGCTCTCAGTACTGTTCAAGACCCTGTGGGGCACACACAACTGAACATCAATGCAATGATAACTTATTGAACATTTACTATGTGTGAAGTTCTGAACTGAATATTATGAGAAATAGAGAGTTAAACAAGCTCTGGCTCCTTTCCCAAGAACTTTACTGTCCATCGAAGGATATAAGTGCTCTAATACATATACAGTGAAAGCCAAAATGGGCTCAGAGACAGAAATAACTGCTTGTCTGTCTGTTTTGGTGGGGAAGTAGCCTTTGAGCTGGGGTCGAAGCATCCAGTCTAATTGCACCGGGCCTGGGTGGTGGCAGGACTTGCATTTCTTCAGATGAGGAAAGTGAAGTTCTAAAAGCTGATGAGCTCCTGATTCTGCAACTGAACAAAGGAAAGCCTCTAACAGGGGTTCTGGGGGCTGCAAATTGGGATCATCTGGGGAGATTTTAGAACAGATGTCTGAGATCCCATTGTGACTAGCTGAATCAGAACCTTGGGACTTGGAGATTTAGGGTTGTATTTTCTTTTTCCCACTTCCTTCAGGGGATTTTGGTGCGATCAGATTGAAAGCTGCTGGTCTCAAGCTATTGCAGCAGACCAAATGGACGTGGAAGAAGGCTAAGGCAAGCCCGAGTAGAGAGAAACAGGGAAAAGGTTGGACCTTAGCAACATGCTAAAGGAAAAGTTTGGATCCTGATGAAAGATTAAATCTAAGGAATAAAGAAGAAAACATCAAAGGCAATTTCAGAAAATAAAGAATAAAGCCCCATGTCTTGGTCTGTTTTCTGCTGCTATAACAGAATACTCAAACCTGGGTAATTTCTAAAGACCAGAAATTTATTTGGTTTGCAGTTCTGGATGCTGGGAAGTCCAAGAACATGGTGCCAGCATCTGGTGAGTTCCTTTGCACTGCATCATCTCATGGTAGGAGGCAGAAGGGCAAGAGAGGCCCCAGCTGGATTTGATGAGAAAGCCACCTCGTTGTAACTGGCCCAGTCCCTCAATAACAGTAATCTACTAATCCATGACCTAATCACCTCTTATCAGGTATTACCTTCCATTGCATTGGGTATCAATTTTCCAACACATGAGCTTTGGGAACACATTCAAACCATAGAACCCTAGAACGGCCATTACAGAGAGTGTGCTGGGCCAAAAAGGAAAGGGTTAAAATGAAGAGCCAGGAGGGTGGGGAGGAAGCACCAAAGTAAAGCTTTTGCCTAGCACCTGCATGGTTCTCAGTTCCATCCTCAGTACCACCAATAACAGGCATCAGGAGCCCAGACAGCATTAAATGACACAGATCAGATCTGCCTTGGGTTTTGTCTCCCAGTGTTTGTGAGGCAGCATATTCTGGATTTTAGTCTTGGTCCCCAGCCAGTTTTTAAACCACCTTAATGGCCATCACTGTACAGAGAATCCCCAGGCTCTGCTCTGCAGCCATTTCTCTGCACATTCAAGCATGCTTGGGGATCTTGAGATCATAACTGCAAAGCGACCCAAGAGCTACTGAGTGTTTATTGTGCCCCAGGGCTGCACAGTGGCTAAAAAGCTTCGGCTATAATGTCTCACCTAATCCTCACCACAATCCTGCCAAGCAAGCCCAGTGGTTATCTTATCACAGATCAGAGAACTGAGGCGCATGAAATCAACCAACTTGCCAGAGGTTCCACATCTCATGAGCAGAAGGAATGAAATGTGAATTGATTAATGTCAGGCTTTGGCCTGCTTCATTTTTCCTCTGTAAAAATGTAGATAGCATATATAGTTTAAGGGGCTCAATTTTTGCTGACTAAATATTATTGACTGAATTTTGGCTGAATTTCTAATAGTATCAGACTGAGCTGAGTTGCATCCAAGATCCACTCCGAGGGTGTTTGGGAGCTGATGAGATAGAAATAGGGAGCCCTAGAGGATTCTGCCTGAGGAAATAGGTTATCATTCCATTCAGTTCTCACAGCAAGCTTAAGAGAAATTTGAAGAGGTTAAGAATTTTGCTTGATCACCACTGGAAAAAAAAAGGAGGGATGAGATTTGAACCCAGGTTTACCAAAGGTTGAAATGCCTTTAATCCATACCCTGTATGGCTCCCAGTGTATCTGGGTCTAACCTAGCACCCTGACCTGATGGGCAATTGCTCACCAATGATCCACTTACTGTGTTTCTCTACTACCACCTATGCCCCACCACCGGGCATCTTCTAGATCCCTCCTTTCCCACCTGCCCCACCTCACAGAGCCAGGAACCAGCTTTGCCTCTGCCTACAGGCCAACCCCCTCCTCAAAGGCCAGTAAATGGCTCCAAGTGACAATTGGGACAAACAGCCAGTGACATTCCCTGAACTGCAGAAAACTCAGTTGAGAAAAAAAGCCTGAGAAAAACTTCAGCAACCAATTGGAGCAGGGAAAAAATTTTCACTTTGGGGCAGAAGGACTACAATTCTGCAAGATCATAGTCAAGCTAACTAGTTTCAGCTTCCAGGTCAGAAAGCAAGGAGGTGGGTGTGGCACACTCCAGCTGCTCTGTCATTCTCTGGGTCAGCTGTGTCCAATCCGACATGAGGTTAGCCATGGAGCTTCCAGCCTGCCACCAGCTGCTCTCTCAAGCCACCTGGATGCCAGAAGAAGGGTTTGGCAAGAACCCTCTCAAAAGTAGCAAAAGTAACTGCCTCCTCTCACCAGATGCAGGGGTAAGCTATAAGCAGAATCAAGCATCAGACCCCTCTGCTAAGGGATAGTTGGGGAAGGTGCTGGGAAAGTGACTGTACCTTGTAGGTGACAACAGCATTTGCAAGATAGCCCACTGATTACAGCCCCCTGCAAGGTCAGCAAGATCATCTATGTCTTTGCTACTCAATGTACAGTACCTAGTTGTCATGGTTAATTGTATGTGTTAACTAGGTTGGGCTACAAAGTGCCCAGATATATCATCAAACATTATCCTACATGTTTCTGGGAGTGTTTTTAGATAAAACTTACATTTAAATCTATAGATTTTTGAATAAAGCAGATTGCCCCCATAATATGGGTGGGCTTCATCGGATTAGTTGAAGACCTGAAAAAAATAAAAAAGGACTGACCTCCCCCACATCCGAGGGGATTCTGCAGCAGACACCCTTGAACCTCAATAGCAATAGTGGGTCTTTCCTGGGTCATCAGGCTACTGGGTTACCCTTAAGATTGTGGGCTTGGAGCTGGGGATATAACTCAGTGGCACAAGCACCTGCCAGTCAAGCTCAAGGTCCTGAGTTTGATTCCCGGTACCAAAAAAAAAAAAAAAAAAGATTGTGGGCTTGTCAGCCTCCATAATAGAAGGAGCCAATTCCTTAAAATAAATCCATTCTCTATATTCACATTCTCTTGGTCCTGTCTCCCTAGAGAACCCTAACCAATATGCCAGTCCAGTGGCATCAGCATATCCTGGGAGCTGGTTAGAAGTGCGGAATCTCAAACTCCACCCTTGACCCATCCAACCAAAATCTGATCAAACCCCCTAGGTGAACATACACATATTACATTTTGATAAGTGCTGATCTGAGACCCCCCTTGTTTTACAGATGAGAAAATAGCTCTGAGGAGTTCAAGACGTTTTGCCTGGGTTCTGTACCCAGACAGTGGCAGACCTCTAGTAAATTACTCAGTTTCATGCAGCACTTTCCTTTAGGTTTAATCATTTTTTAATCCTCTTGACAGTTGTATGGAGTGGATAGGTCAAAAATATCCCCATTTACTTAGGAAGAAATGGAGGCTCAAGAACATCAAGTAAGAAATCACTAACAGAGTGAAAAGGCAGCCCACAGAGTGGGAAAAAAATTTAGCCAATGGTCCCTCAGAGAAAGGACTTCTATCTAGAACATATAAAGAATTGAAAAAAATCAGACCCCCCCAAATTCAAAGACCCAATCCAAAAATGGGCATCTGAGATGAATACACAATTCTCAAAAGAAGAAATACAATGGCAAATAAATATATGAAAAAATGTTCAATACCATTGGTCATTTGAGAGATGCAAATTAAAACAACACTGAGATTCCATCTTACCCCAGAAAGAATGCCTATCATCAAGAAATCAACCAATAACAAATGCTGGAGGGGCTGTGTTGAAAAAGGAACACTTCTCCACTGTTGGTGGGAGTGTAGACTGGTACAACCACTGTGGAAATCAGTGTGGAGATTCCTCAAAAAATTAGGATTAGAGGTCTCATTCCACACAGCTATTCCCCTTCTGGGTATCTTCCCAGAAGAACTAAAAACATCATACCACAGCAATACACGTGCACCCATGTTTATAGCAGCACAATTCGCAATAACTAAATCTTGGAAACAACCCAAATGCCCATCAACCAAGGAATGGATAAAAAAGATGTGGTATTTTTATACAATGGATTACTATTCAGCCATAAACTTGAGAGTTTTATAGGTAAATGGATGCAACTTGAGACCATACTCATAAGTGAAATAAATCAGACTCACATGTGTATTGTATTGTCTCCCTGGTGTGAGAAACTGAAAGAGTAAATGAAGTATGAAAGGTACCTGGGGAGATAGCTCAGTGGCACAAGCTCCTGCCTGGCAAGTGCAAGGTCCTGTGTTCAAGTCCCGGTACCAAAAAAAACCAAAGTATAATATGCACAATAGATATTGTGAAATGGGAAGAAATTGTTCAAAAGGAATTGAGATGGGTGAAAGGGGAAAGGACAGTAGGGAAAAAGGAAAAAATGCAAGTCAGTGATACCATTAGTATCTCTTAGTTCATTAAAAGGGAAGGTTTGTGGTAATACTGATTGGTGAAATTTTTATGCCCATATCTTGTACCCTGAACAACTACTTTAAAGATAACAACATGTATTAACTACTGTTATTCTCCTACTATTTTATTATGAAATGTTGTTTTACCTTTTTTCCATAAAATAAGATAAAAAAAAAAAAAAGAACATCAAGTAGCTTGCCCCAGGACATCCAGGAACCAGCAGAGCTAAACTTCAGGGAAGGATGCTATGGTTTGGATAATGTCCTCCAAAGCCCTATGTCTTCCTGGGTGGGGCTTTTTGAAGGTGATTGGATCATGAGGGCTATGTAGCTGATTTGCTGTTAGGAGGTGGGTGGGCAGAAGAGGTGAGTCCCTGGTGCATGACTTGGAAGATTACATCTCCCTTCTCAGCTCCATTCTCTCTCTCTGCTTCCTGACCCCCATGAGGAGAGCAGCCTTCCTCCACTCTTCACCTCCACTGTGCTGTTCTGTGTTGGAGCCTGCCCACTGTGGACTCCAGTCTGAGCCAAAGTAAACCTCTCCTCCTTTAAGTGTGGGCGTTGGGTATTTTGTCCCAGCAATGAAGAAAGTGACTAAGACATAGGGATTCTACCTCTTTTTTGCCCAGTGTTCTGGGGCAGGAGTTGCAGACTTTTTCTGTAAGAACCAGATAGCAACTATTTTAGGCTTTGTGGATCACAAAGTCCAGTCTCCATTGCAACTATTCAGTGGAGGAAAGCAGCCATAGACAATAAATCAATGAGCATGATTGTGTTCCAATAAAATTTCATTTATAAAAACAAGCAGTGGGCCAGATGCATCCCTCAGCTGTAGTTTGCCACCCTACATCATATCGATCCATTCAGGAGAAGACAATCTCTATACCCACCTTCCTATCCTATTCCAGAGTTGTTGAAAGAAAAGAGAGGTTCCTTGGGGGACAAAGTCCCTTCCAGAATCTCTTACAGCAAAGGATATTTGTCTGGGGGAACGGAAGGCTCTCACCTAGGCCCCGGGGCATTGGAGGTGGGGTTTTGAGCGAAACAAGGCAGACAGCACCAGGGATGCTGCATACAGCTGCACAGGATGTGCCAGAGCAGGCTCCAGTGGGTGCCTAAATCCTTCCTACCTGCTGCTGGGCAGGTGAGTGCTTGGCTGGGGCTGTACCCGAGAGAGGCCTGCCCTTTGCTAATTGCTCTGCCTAGAGGGGGCCCTTTCTACAAGCTCCCTCCCAGAGGGGGTGCCTTTCTACTCTGCATGAGGGAGCAGCAAACTTGGTGACTGTAGGTCACACACAGGCTGAGCTCCTCCTCTCTGAAGCATATCCTGCAGCGAGGACCCGCTGCAGCTGCTCCAACAGGGTTGTGAGCCGCAGAAAGGGTGCGGAAGACAAAAGGCAAGAAACTCCAGCGAGCAATGTCTGACTCAGGAAACAAAGCTGGGCACCATCCTTTAATGTTTGCATTCATTAATGTTCCCATCAATTTTAAACACTGGAGTAGAATTTCCAGACTTTGCAGATCATTTAAAAGCTTAAGGGATTATCAAACCAGTCATTTAAAATGACGTTTTCACTGCGCAAATATTATTCTATTAAAGAGCACGCATGGCACAGGCCGCGATCAGCTTTGGCAGGGTTACAGGCCTGCCTCCATTGCAAACCCCACTGTTCCCTCATAAAGCTGTCAAGCCCCTGCTTAATGAAACATATATAAATGCAATGATGTTAGCCATGTCACAGCAAGCTAATTCATTTTGGCTTTTTCCCATTGCGCTACCCTATGAAGGCTTTTATCATACTATCCTCTGAGGTTTGCCCCCAGCAAGTCTGCCATGGGCCCAAGGAGATGAAATACAAGAAAGTGTTTAATTTCCAAACAGGCCAAGCCTCTTAAATAAATAAATAGCCAACAGACGTAGGCTGAGTGTTAGGCCAACAGGTACAAAGCAGACTATTGGGGTTTTATTAGGAAAGAGATACGATAAGATTGATAAACAATTCTGTTAGCTTCCCCAGTTCCTTTGACCTGATAGAGCTGCTAACTGGTTTTCAAGAGGAAGGATTCCTCCTTTAATTATAAAATAAGAATCTACTGGCATGATCAGCATTCAGCAAAACTTTTTACAAGCTCCCTTGTCAATTGTCTTTCTAAAAGCATCTGTACGGCTTTTCAGGCTCTGCTTTTCTCCACATCTTCTGCATTTGCTCGTGGAGTCTGAGAGGAACACGCAGGGGCCTTCTGGTGTTTTCCCTAACACTCTAGCAAGGTAGAAAATGACTCAGATGGGCGATGTGGAAGCCTTCATGGACCCAGAAACCTCTGAAGTTCAAACCTTTTTCGAGGAATAAGAGGGAACTGGCAAATGACCAACCCCATGAGAATCCATGAAGCTTAAGAGGGTTACTCACCAGCTGTATTTATTAGAGGTACCTGGTCTTGGGGCGCTTCTCCTTTTTAAGGTAAATACTGAGACACAACTTTTCAGGAAAACCATTTCCAGTGACTTTCTTTTTGCCACAAAATTACTTCTCTGAACATATGTCCCTGAGGAAAATTCACAAATTGGTCCAAATGCCTGGATGTCACTATTTTCAGCTGCAGAAATTTGCTTACTTCGATGCCAATCTATAAATACTAAGCCACTTGGGAACGTCTCTTCTAGCAATTCCACCTGTGACTAGTTTTGGGCCCTTGAGGCCCAGAAAGAAAACTTTCATGGGGGAATCAGAGAGAGCAGGGCATGTTCTCTTCTCTTCTACTAGCTTCCCTTTTCTGTTATTCCCGTTCCAACCACCAGCCCACATTCCAGTGCTCTGTGCTTCCAGGCACTGCAATGACTCTCGATTCCAGCCTCCTCTCCAGTGATGGCCTGGCATCTTGGCAGGAATGCTGGGAGCCAAGGCCTATAGGGAAATACCTGCTCAACCTGCTTCTCACTCTGGCCACTCCCACCCCTCTAGACCAGCATTTCCCAGGATGCACCTGGGAAATCCAAAGCAAAGAGCCGTATACTTTGGGAAATTATTTTTTAAGAGTAAAACTGTAATGTTTTCTAGCTGGTTCGAAACTAATTGATATGTTGAAGTCTCCAGAAAGTCCTGCAGTAAAGACACTTGTTGACTTTCACTTAACCTAGCATTTGGCAATCTTATTTGACTACTGAAACCATATTCAAGTAACATGCATTACCGAGAACCACAATGTTGGAAACGCTGATAGGACTCTGATTAAACACAAAATACCACAAGGAAAGAAGCCCTAAAGGCATTAAGTCCATAATCCCAAAACAGTGTATTTTCAAGTCAGTACAGGGGCTTCTAGGCAATAGAGCAGTATGCTAGCCTATAATAATTCTGACTTCTCAAAAAACAACAACCTATCCTTTTTCCACCACACCGTTAACTCAAGCAAATACCACATGGTGTGTGCAGCTGTGTACAACTGACACAAAGGCATTTGTGCACTGACCTTCCAAACCATTGAGGGGAGAGGAAAATTTGTTTCTGGGAAAAAACCTAACTCCACACTGCCAACACCAATAGTCTTCCTGCACAACAGACTTAGTGCCAGTGCCAAAAATCACTCCCAGTTCCCTTTTTAATTCTGCCCTCCTTTATCCACTAAGACTGGGGGAAGATTATTTTCATTGGAATTAGACAGCCAC
This sequence comes from Erethizon dorsatum, assembly GCA_028451465.1. Lineage (NCBI taxonomy): Eukaryota > Metazoa > Chordata > Mammalia > Rodentia > Erethizontidae > Erethizon > Erethizon dorsatum. The sequence continues at coordinate 17,233,784 of CM051835.1, forward strand.
CTGCAGCTAGATCTTTAGCTGTTATTAGTGTTCCATTTAAGCCCTTTCACAACAAGCTCAATGAAAAAGACAGTGGACTTTTGAAGTTGCCCAATACTATCTTTGGTGATTTTCTCAAGTTAACAACCTCCATACCAGCCAGACGTGCTGGCTCAGGGAGGTGATAATCTCCTCCCCAGGGTCGTGGTCAGGAATTAAAGGATCTGGGATAAATTACAGAAGCAATCTCTGCCAAGAACTCTCTTCTCCTGATCTCTCCCCATGCTTGCTTTATGTATTCTTATTTTAGCACAATGTTCAGGTGCTTTTCCACTATTGGTCTCCTAAATTCCTCCAATAACTCAGGCCCTTAAGTCTTTCCCAAGCATCACACCCACTCAGAGCTGGACATTTAGGTGCAGGTTCCAATTTGGAGCAGTACCTCTAACCAAAACTGACTTAAAATGATTTCTATCCAGTTACCTGCTATTTCATTGGAGAACACGAACAGTTTCCCTTCATTTTAGAATCCCTAACACTCCAACCTCTGACATCCATTACACTTGTAATAACAAGCCTTTGCATTTGCCTATCCATTTAGACTTACAAAGAGGCTTCACATACAAATTTCCCACTGATAGTCACAAGGTGCTGTCGCCATGATTTGGGGACAAGTCCTGTGGGTGCTCATTATCCAGATGACTGAATAGCTGATTGAACTCTGGTTCCATTTTTCTAGATCAGTAGCTGAAGGAGCTCAATCAAGTGTGAGATGGTCCCTGTGAAGAATAACAAAGAGAGAAGATTCAAATTTTTTTCCAGTGGCGTAAGACAGAGATAATAATGCCAAAGTTCTAAGACCAATGAGCCCCTTAATTCCTGTTCATGCTTAAGGACAGCAGACCCTTTCCACCAGCATCCACTTTTGCTTTTTTTCTAGCAGTGCATAGGGGTTGGCAGGTTTCTATTTCTTGTTTGTTTGTTTAATTTGTTTTCCAACTAGTGAGTACTCATCTTCTCTACTGCAAACATTTTTCTTTCCACAGATGAAAGTAAAACTTATCATTAGAAGAGTTAAAACAATAACAAACTCAAAAGAAAAGCTCCTAAGGGAGTGAATCCACTGGTATTAGAATCCTGGCTCGCCTCTCATAGGCTGGTTTGCCTTAACATCTCTGAGACTTGATTTCCTTGTCCATAAAATGGAGAAAATGAAAGGATCGCTTCATAAGGTCATTCTAAAGATGAGAGGAGTAAATAGACCATTCCTAGCACCTAATCAGCCCTAGCTGGCATGTTATTACTATTTGTTGTGTTTGAATTGCTAGAAAATAATAATAAATGAGCAATCTATTCTCTTAAGCTCAGCAAGCATCTGCCAGATCTGAGAGCTGTGGACAGCTGCCTTGCAGTTGCCATGAAAGTTCCTTTTCTTCCCTTAGAGAAGCTCCGGTTATTAGAAAACCACTTTCTGCAAAACACTAATGATGTGTAGGTGAGTTCAGAAGAACCAGGACAGAAATCCAGATTCCCCCTTCCTGAAACACCTAAGACAGGGTGCTGTGGTTTGGGTCTTGATCGTCCCTCAAACAACCATAGGTTAAAGGCCTGATCACCTGCTTGTGGCACTATCAGGAGATGGCGGAACCTTTGGAAGATGGGGCCTGGTAGAAGGAAGTTAGATGGGGGGGCCTTGAAGGGGAAACTAGAACCCTGATCCCTTCCTTTCTTTTTGCTTTCTGGCCAGCATTGGGTGAATAGGCCTCCTTTGCCACATGTTTCCTCCATGATATACCACAGGCCCAAAGCAATATGACCAAGTGACCATGGACTGAAACCGTGAGCCAAAATAAATCTTTCCTTTGTTAAGCTGATCTTCTCGGGTATTTGCCATAGCAACAGAAAGCTAACTAACATATGGGGAATGCACATGTACTGCTTATCTCCCAAATGCCTCTCTTATCCTGATCACAGCCAGGTGACAAAAACACTGCCATCTCCATTTTACATCAGACACAAGCAGGCTCAGGACATGAAGAACTTGTCCAGGATTCAGTAGCTTTTAAGGAACAAACAAAGGATATGAACCTAAATCTCATTGACTTGAAAATCCATCCCCTTCCATTATACTCCCTCAAATATATCAGAGGAAACTCACTGAAGAAAATTGTTTCTCTTGTGTGGGTTGCTGAGGGAAAGCAAATATCAGGTGACCCCAGAGAGAGATCTGTTGATATTGTTTTTGTGCAAATTTGCTATTCCCTAGCACCACCTCCCTATCTCCACAATCATTAAATTAAATTAGAGAGAAGGAAAACCAGGTTTAGTGGTACACACCTGTAATCCCAGCACTCTGAGAGTCTGACACAGGAGGATTGCAAGTTCAAGCCCAGCCTGGGCAACTTAGTGACTTAACAAGACCCTGTCTCAAAATAAATAAAACAAGTTGGGGATATAGCTCAGTGGTAAGGGCCTCACTTCAGTCCCCTGCATCCTCCAAAAAAGTAAGGGAGGAAGGAAATAAAGCTCAAGTAGAAGCAGTCTTTATAGTAAATTACACAAGCTAGAAAGATTCATTTGCTGTGTTTGCTAAATCCCCATGCTATGATACTTCAGAAGCATCTAGAATACTGAAAGATCTGCTGGTTCTCAAGAACTAGAACAGCGATAGTAATGAAGGCAGAGCTGGGAAACAGCTAGCATGAGGCCTTGCTTGTGTTTCATTTTAGTTTTCTATTAACCCTGCAAATGGCAGGCAAGAGCCTACCTATTCTTACTAGGAAAATATGGGGAGGGGGGACTTCAGTCAATCAATCTGCAGTGCCTGAGAGCGCATCACCGTGGAACCCCAGTGATGTAGTAGGGACCCCAGTGAAGGGTTCTGGAAACCTGAGGCTCCTCAGAGGCTGGGACAGAGCCTCAGAGCTGGGTTGCTGAGAAAGAGGCTGAAAGGTGTCCTCTGCACCTGCTCATGTTGACCTCTGTCCTGCCTCACACCTGTGCGCCAGAACAAAGACAGAGTGGACAAGACAGCAGATGAGTGGTTTGGTAGATGGTTTTTACAAGGTTGCTACCTGCCAGGCCCATTCTCTGCTCCCAGTGGGTCCTCAAAGGTCATAGCAGTGGGGAGAGCCCAGACCTCACCAGGTAGGTCTGGCACTGACTCAACCACTTACTAGATGTGAAGGATACAAACAATTACTTGATTTTAACAGATTTTAAGACTTTCATTTTATAAAGACCCCTGTGTAAACTGTCAAAGAGTGGGTTTGCCATGACTGGTAAAGCAACCTGGGCTACATGGCTGCAACACTCAACAAGGCCTTCCCTGGCAATGGAGCCCTAAGGCAAGAAGATGACCATGGCAGGCAAGACTAGCACTGTTAGTCACATAGTAGTGTAGACACACCCACGAGGAAGAACTCAGCCAGGCCCATGTGAAGCTGGACCCCCAGAACTTCTCTGTGTCAGGCATGTACTCTCCTGTGACTCGGTCCCCTCCATGAGCCAACCACAAGCCTGGCCCAAGGGCATAATGCCAGAAAGGATGCCCTTTCCACTTCTGTGCTTTGGACCATTCTTCATGTGTCGTTTTAGCCTTGACGATGCAGAGACATTAGCAAAGGGCCAGAATAAATAGCTCTGAAGGAGAGCAGTACCCAGTCCAGGGCTTAATTCTCCTGTCTGAATCTGCTAAAAGTCAGAGAGATGAGCAAGAACCTCTCAGGGGACCCTTGAGGAATTTGAAGTGACGGTACAGAAACAAACTCACAAGGAATAGCTGCAGAGAATTAAACGCCAAAATGAAGAGTGTGCCAACCCCAAGTGTGTCGAAGGTTCTGGAACAAGAGGAAGCCCCACAGTGAGGGGTGGGGAGGATGCCATGAGCAAGACAGTGACTGGGCTTCACCTAGAATTTCCTAATCCAGTTGGGAATTTTAAACAGCTGCTCTGAGCTTCTTCAATGTTACACCTCATCCTAGGGCGACATATTTGTGCTGATCTCTTTGTGGCGTCTCCCTTCCATATAGCTGTCACAGATTACATCTCTGATGCTGGCTGCTTGGGGAGCAAGGCCTGCCAGTCCCATTAGCCCAAACAATTCCCAGCATCACCCTGGTCCTTCTTGTCCGGGGAGCCAGAATCAAGTCTCAGCCCGGTGTGGATTTATAGACCAGGTGCCTGCCATGATCAACAGCCTGAGCCTTGCCACACAAGGGCCTGGCACTGTTTGAGTCCTGTTTCAAATTAGCATAAGCATTTCTCAAGGCACACCTTGTATTAAATTGAAAAAATAAAATTAAAAGAAACCTACTTGGTGGCCAATAATATGCAAGGCACTTCTTCCAGAATCAGCCTCTTTCTGCTCCCAGTTTTATTTTGTAAAGCCTTTTTGGGAGCGAACAAAAGGGATGCTATGTCTTCCCTACTAAGTAGAGAGAGTAATAAGTGCAAGAGGAGACACATTCAATTGTCTGCTCCTTCAGGGCACAGTGACCTCGGTTGGAGCACTGCTGTTTTCTGGCGGCTGGAATGTGAGCTTGATTTCTGGCTGGGAGGGTGGAGCCCAGCTCCTAACAGCAGCTCAGGCCTCAGTCCCTTCCCTTTGTTCACCCAGCAAAGATGCTGGATTCAGAGCCCTTGGGTCTTGCTGCAAGTCTCATCTGCTGCAGTTTGCAGGAGGAACAGAAAGTGAGAGTTATCCCCAAAGGGCTGAAGGTCACAGTGCAGAAGAGATTTATAGAGTGTTTCCAACAGCTCCATTGGCTACAATGCAGGAAAGAATGCCTGTGTCCCAGTGGCAAGTTCTAGCTGTTTTCTCTTCCAAAGAAATGTATGAGATGCCGAGCAAACACCGGACACAGCGCCAGGATTGGTGAGAATGAATAATCCCTGCTTCTATTGCCTACAATTTCTTGCACTTTAACTGTTCCATTCCACACCCCAGGCTGAGCTTTGAGCAAGGGTAGCACCTGAGTGCAGCAGATTCAACCATTTCCTTTCTCACACAACTGAGGATGTCTCCACATCAAGGCTTTTATCTTGGACCAGTGGTTAATAGGAAGAACTCTGGATTCAGTCCCGAGATTCATGATTATGACCTTGAGTATATCATTTTATTCAGTCACTACGTTAACCAAGCTAAAAGCCACTGATATTGACAGAATCAGTCAGGGGTCTCCCAAGTCCCACCTCCCATATGCGTTCAACTTACTGGTTTCTATAAAGAAGACTATGTTAAAGTCTTAGATGATATGAGGGCCAAGAAATCCATCTTTTTCTCTCAAAGGACAGTTTAGAGTTTAAAACATATGCAAAGAAAAGCCTGCCACAAAGGGCTCTGGGTTACTTCTCTCGCTGAAGAAGGCTATTTATCATGATATTGCGGAAGACTTCACATTTCATAAGGGCCAAATGAGCCCCATGCACCTCGAATATATCCTCTTACATAGAAATCTATTATAAAGTTGGTGTCATCACCACCCAGCTTCATTTTGCAAACAGAGAGACAGGGGTTTCGCTATGTTAAGCATCTATGAGGGTCACTCATCTAGAGGTGGTAGCATCTGAGCTATGCCTAATCTTAGAGTAGATGCTTCTTGCCAAAGCGTCACTACATATTAAAGACATTCGTAAACTGAGAAATGCAATGCAAATTTAAGGGATTATAATCTGAGAGTCATTTTACAATACCTGTAATTTTAGTAGTAGCTGACTTAATTTCAGAGCTTCCCTGTTAACATCCTCTTTGTTTAATGTTGTGTTGCTCATGGTAGATACTAACTAACCTACACAAGCAACTCTGTGTTTTTAAACTTAAAAAAAAAAAAAAAAAAAAAAAGCCAGCCTAAGAGTATTGGCTAGTAGACCCTTGATTTCATGATGGGCTTGGCTTAGTGGCATGAAGGCACCCAATTTAGATTCTAGTCTCTGCCCTAATATTATATATAAGACCTCACATGGGAGCCACAGGCTGTAAACCTCTTGAGGACAAGAACCCTATCTCAACTACCCATGTAGAGCTAAGGTGTAGCAGACACCTGCCACATAGTGGACAGTTAACACAGGTTTGTGGATGGATGGATGTATAAACAAATTAGTGGAGAGATTCTGAGTATAAAGGAAGTGTTGTGGAATAGAAAACACTGCACCAGAAATTTGAAGTTCTGTGTTTAAGTTCTGGCTCTGCCATTAATCAACTGAGTATGTCTGCAAGTCAGGGAACTTTCTCTGAGTCTATGCTCTTTTCCATCAAAATGGAGTAAAAAAAAAAAAAATACTGCTCTATCCATTTCAGAGATGCTGTATCAAATGAAGCAATATTTTTAGATAAACTTGGTTTGAGTCTATTCAAAAATAAGTTACACCATTTTATTATATAGAGTCAACGAATTGCAGCTTGTCACAGCAAAAGCCATTGCATTTACAGATGGGAAAACTGTAGCCCAAAGAGGAGACAGACGGTTCTGCATTACTGACGACATGTTGGCAAAATTCATGAGTGTCCTTGTCATAGTTGGCAGGTTTTCTTCAGACTCAACCTACAGCAAGCTTATGGGTGGCCCATAAGCTTTGGCAAAGTGTCCTGATATACAATTCAGAAGCAATAAGATTTGGGCAATAAGGCTCTTTCCGCATGACTGTTTCCGTCTTCTGGAGGTATCTGGGGCTGTTAAGCAGAGTTTACCATAATATGGGAAGTAAGGTCCAAGTCCAGCCATCCAATTTTCTTAGTGCCTGAGTGGCTCCCCCATCTGGCCCCAGTTTCTCCCTCCAGCCTCAATCTTCACCGTTCCCCCTGGGAGATTCTTCATTCTCTGCCAGCCTGGTCTCCTCACCACCTTCAGAAATACTGTGCCAAATGCTGTGACTCCAGCCACATATTTTTTCCCTTTTCCCCTTCACCCACCTTGTAGACCAGCCCATATTTCTCCATCTAAACACCGTTCATCCTTGAGAAAGAGCTCAAGTCCTATCATGTCCACAGGGTATTCCTCTCCCTCTTCCAACTAACCAGTACATGGACATCTGTCGTGGGTTGAAATGTGTCTTTCAAAAATATATGCTGAATTCCTTATCCCCAGTAATTATAAATGTAAACTTATTTAGAAATAGGGTCTCTAGAGAAATAAGTAAGATCAAGTCTTACTGGATAAGGGAGGGTCCTAAATCCAAAGCCTAGTGCTCTCATGTGGAGAGACATTGAAGACACAGAGGAGACTGAAATTATGCTGGCACAAGCCAAGGACCACAAGGATTACTGGAAACTACAAGAAGCTGGAAAAGGCTGTTGGGAGCCTTTTTCTTACTGCGCCACCAACATGGCGCAGATAGCCTGCTTCCTATCAGCTGATCCGCATTTCTATGTTCCCTTATTAGGGAAGGTTCTGGGCAGCGGGCGGATCCTTGCGGCGGCGCCCAATGGGTGTGCTATTCGTGGCAGAAGGTGATTGGAGATGGATTCCTATATAGGAGAGTGTCCAGGGGAGAGAGAGGAAGCTAAAGAAGCTAGGAGGAAGCTAAAGAAGCTAAGAAGAAGCTAAAGAAGCTAAGAGGAAGCTAAAGAAGCTAAGAAGAAGCTAAAGAAGCTAAGAGGAAGCTAAGCTAGGTAGGCAGAAGCTAAGCTAAGAAGAAGAAGCTGGAAGAAGCTAGCTTAGCTTGAGAACCGGCTTGGGTGCGACTTCGGTCCCTGTACAGCGTTAATAAATTGTTAATAACAAGTTCCACTTTCGTGTGTTCCTTGCTGGCAAGGGCGCGCAACAAAAGGCAAGGAAAGCTTCTTCCCTAGAGCCTTTAGGATGAGCATGGCCCTGCCTCCATCTTGCTTTTGGATATCTAGTTTCCAAATCTGTGCAAAAGTACACTTCTTTTAGTTTAAGTCACCCAGTTTGTGGTACTTTGTTACACTGGTCCCAGGAAATTAGTACACCATCTCAGGTCATTCACCGGACTTGTGGATATGACAAGTCACCACTGACTCACTGTGTGATGTACTGCTAGTCCCCTTCCAGTGAGCTTCTCATAGACCTGTGAACTGCCTGAGGAAAAGAACTGTCTCGCAAACATCCCTTAAGCCTCCCTCATACCAGGTACCTCGTAAGACATCAGGATAAGTTTGATTACCTTAAACTCAAGCACAGTGACTACTGACATTCCATCAGGAATAGGAGCTGCATTAGAAATGTCGCTTATTACTACTCAGATTCAACAAGTTCTAAAAACATAATGAAGTAGAATTGGGTAATGATTTCTCAGAGAAAATAACCGTTTTCCAGCTGCAACTCAATAGCCTCAACCTATTTTAACAAACTTTCCTAAATCTTTTCCTTATACCCTACTGCCACCAAAACCTATACCAATGCAGTCAAAATACTTTTCCTGGCTCTCCGTCTCTGCCAGGCTGCCACCTTCACCTTACCTTCCAACATGTTATGGCTTGTGTCTAGATGTCACTGTGAGGCCTCATGCACTCATAGGTGAGGCTTTTCAGAGGTGGCTGAATTTAGCATGTGTGATACTGGGATTAAGGGTGTGGATAATGGAAGCCCCACACTGGGCGTGGGTGTCACCAATCAATAGGCTTGTAGCCTGGATGGAATATAAAGGGACAGAAAGAAGGCAGGCTGCTGTTGCTGCTTGCTGGCTGCTTCCTGCCACACCATGAACTGTTTGTCCTCTGTGATGCACCCTGACTTGGAGACAGATAACTATGGACTGAAACCTTTAAAACTGTGAGC